>FWPY01000041.1:0-1200000 GCA_900174645.1 Sonneratia alba
ACACAGTCTCTTCATGTTTTGCCGAGGCACAGAATCTCAGAATTGTTACCTTCCTCGTGAGTTCCAGGCTGTCCTGAAAAGATTTGACGAAGTGTTTCCATTTGCTGAGCAAGATCCATGCAGAACTCCTCGCAATAGAATTCTTTTGCAGCAATTTAGGAGGGTGGAAGACGAGGACACGTTGAGCAAGATGCGAATGAAGGTGATCACGTCATATTGCTCCTTCGTTAGAGAATATGAGAAATTTGTACTTCTCTCGAGGGCTTAGACATGCGTTTTGTGTTCAACAATTGATGAAGCAGATCTGGAAGCATCTCTACCCATACTTCTTTTCTTCAATATTTGTGGAGGAGGTAATGCATGCAAGCTTCCCTTAAGTCTGTATCAGCCTACCAAGGCCCCGTTGCAGTATGAACGCCGGCATCGTTTCGTCCCGTCACCTGTCTCCTCAAAATGAGAGCTTTCCGAGCTCTCTGCAGGGATTGAGACATTTCTTCATCAATGGAGTGTCTGCGTGTCCTTAAGAACGTCCATATTTGGCATTGTGCAATAGCACAACACCGTTTCATACCGACTACACCAAGGAGATGGCTGGACAAACTTAGCAGACCTTGTTGTTGAAACACCGCACTTCATGGAATCTTCTTAATTGGCAATAGTCAGCAGTGACTCATAGACGTATGTTGAGATCCATGTGATCTAGATGATTGGCTTGCTGTGTCCTCTAGATTTGAAGTTTGCCCTATTCGAACTTAGGGAAAGATTGTATTTTTTCACCATCGGTATAAGGGTTTTACGCGCTGCAAGCTTTAGATCACTGCAAGGGAGGGACTATTATCAACCGGAGGCTTGAATTGGAATTTCTTCAAAGGAGCGATTTTGCCACACGTCTAAGGAATTTTACACACACACAAATTGCAGCAGTTCATTTATCATTTAAACAACAATGGTTTCATGGATGCTTGTCGACACACAAATATCATCAATAATGGAGCCGCAATAGCGTGGTAGACGAAATACATGTTTGAGTTGTAAGGGCTGATGACACGTGTGTGGTATAGTTGACATTTCTGCTTGCATATAGCATCTGGATCAGGCCCAATGCAGGACGCGCTTCCATGTTCAATTGATGATTCATAACTCTCAAGCACGGGAGTGCGAAAGAAAGCGTAGCTCCTGCTCCTCGGATTCTTTGGGGTAAATGCCGTCAGCCATGAACGAATTTACTCGGAGAGAAGGATACGTGGTTAGGTAGGTTTGGCGGCGAAAGCATCGGTGTTCACTGCCTCCCGATCGCTTTGCTGCTAACGTGCCACCCCGTTTGCAACAGGCTTCTGTCTAAGGCAGATGATGTTGTGGAGGTTGTTCCGGGTTCTTTGTTGTCTGTTCATTGAAGGTAGCCCTCTTGCACTTGGCTTTGAACTGAGAGTCTTAACGGCGCTCTTTCATTTAATCAAATCTTGCCGCAGGCCCACATGTCTAACTACGCCATCATTCGCGAGCTCCAATTACTTTGGGCCCTCTGAGGAAAGAACACTTAAGCTGCAAGAAACTAAGCTTTTCCAGATAGCTAGAGGACAGATGTTCTAAGCTTCGAATATATCTGGCCAGAGTTAACAAGTACTTCTTCTTCGCGAAGGTTCTCTTATAGTTTCCTTGTCATTGGCCATCATACTTTCTTCGTAGATTCATCAAAAGACTACGCTGCAAGAGCTCCCCATTATCATCTTTCTCGATTCACCAGCCTTGAGGTCCGATCATGGATTGTCCACTGAGGCGCTACAATCGGGAAGAGGCAATCACCCTTACGCAAACTATGTCTTAATATATAAATGGGCAGATGTCTCTCCAATAGGGAGGCAGTAGGTTGTTGTACCCTTGGATTTGTCTTCCGGCCTGCGAGAATTGCTTCACGCAGGCTGTTCTGTGGGGCTGGTCAAAGCGTTTGCAGAGCTTCAAATATATTTTGCCTCTGAGCGCACCTTGCTATTCGAGTAGTTGAAAAGTGCTTGACAGGATTGCGGCTGATGCATAGTATCAGCCATGATCGTGTTTGGAGAGCCACCTTTATGTGCCTGCCTACCGATTAATTTGCATCAGCCCATAGGCTATGTGCTTCACGGTACACGATTTACTCTACCCATGCGCATAGAATTTATGCATCGCGAAGATAACCAAGCTGAGGGTACTCCTTTGTTCATCTTAATTCCGCAGCAATGTCCTTTTATAATAGTTCCTTACAGCAAGGTCAATATTGGGACTGCGTGTCGCCTTTTTAGTTACCCTGGTTCTCCCTGATATTTAGTGGCAATCTGGAGAAAGCATGTCATTTAGGAGTCTTCTCTCTTCGAAGATGAGAAAGACTGACCTCAGACACGTATGAGTTGAGATTTATTGCCGTTTCACTTTCGTGGTTATCTTTCAACATGCAATGGGCATGTCTCTCATAGACTTGTCTTCAATACCATAGAGATGTCCTTGCCATTAATCCTCAATACATGCCGCACGAGGAGCGAGAATAGACTTCTCATCCTCGCTCTCCGGGAATTGCCTTCGCGTCCAGAGCGGAGTTGCGCCGGTGCATACTACTTCTGTTCTGGTCGCCCTTCTAAATGATGCCCCACCCAGGTCAGCCTTCGTGCCAGCAGGAAGAGTCTGATCTCCTCTGTGTGTTCCCTGCCAAACAGCATCTTCCTGCACGTTCTGAAGCGTTTTGAGTACCTTGTTCTCAGCTCTATCCATGAACTTTATTTCAGCAGGTCTACCTGCTTGCATGCCGTGCGCCGCAGGATGGCTCTTGATTTCTGGAGAGCTCGATATAGAATCTGCAATTTAGGAATCCGGCGACGAGCCGGTGTTTCAGGGGAATCGCGTGGTCTGAGTGTGAGACAGTTGGGTTACTTAGGTAGGGAAGGTCTCCCACAGATGCTTCTTGGTCCTTAAACTGAGAGCAGCTCTTGAATGGTCATGCATAGGAGCGATCTTCCACTAATCGTGGTGATAGCATTCTCTGCTATTCTGCGCGTTAAATCCACTGACTCGTTTGACCTCCTTCATCTGTGGTCTTTCCAGTGAGTCTGCAAGAGTCCCTCGAGCGGGCCTTGATTAACGGCTCAAGGACACCCCTTGCAGCAGACATGATTTCTTCATTAAGTTGATCTCCGAATAGCTGGAAATCATTCTCGAGAAAGCTGGCGAGCTTGCTCAGCAGGAAAGCAACTGAACTCTCTGCCATTTCTGATACTTGGTTACTTTCTTGGCTGTCAAGTGATTTCCCGAATTCAATGAATGATTTATTGTCCCAACCTTCACGCTACTTGGGTCGGTGTTCTTATCCTGGAATTGCCGCTGCAATTTCTGGAGGAGAATTATCCTAACGTTGCTGGCAGTCCCTGTCAATCGGAATCAAGATAGAAGAAAATCAACGTCTTATCATGCCATCAGCATGTATTCGCCACGGCTTCCTTTGGCTTGGGAAAGAAGCCAGCTACTGGTAAAATCAGGGAAGCTACCTGCGCCTCGGTCCCTCATTTTTGGATTTTCCCTCTAATTAATTAATTATTTATTTATTTTCTAGGTAATTTATTTATTATTTAGATTATTAGGAGTGCTCACGGCACCATTTCGATATGCATTAGAGTTCTGTAATTTCGTCTCGATTTCTCAGGTAAGACAGATGTGCGATGTCCGCACCAGATCAGAACCAAAGAACACGTGATGCTGTTCGTGCCACGTCCTCCAAGGAGACTCGGTTTTGGCCAACGGCGTGAGCTCTGCACCCATATGTTTGGTGTGTATGTATGGTTTGTTATTTAGAGATGTATGGAGGGATAAGAGAATTTGAATAGAGATGTTAAATGAGTCAATTTAGTCCAAAATTATCCGTCAAAACTCATAGTTTACAGTTTAAACTAGTTGAAGTATGAACTGGCCCGTTTAAAAACAATTATAATCAAGTTCATAATTTTCTGAATCGTGACCCATAATCGGATCTACTCATTTTACTTATCGAATTAAATCATAACCGAATCAAACGATTTCAAAACTGTTTTGAACTGATATAAATGTACATAAGAATTAACTTATCGCTACTCGTACAATCCAGTTCTTTTAGTGGGAGAGCAGTAGTCACATCCTGGCTTCTATCTCCAGTCAGTGATCTAGTGGAATTCTATCTTGAAGCGAGTGCAGCCTAAGGAATGCTTCCTTGTTCTCCTCCTCATTCAAAGCATCGAGCAAAGAATATTCCTTAAGGTATGGCCACTTGAGCAAAAGCGAACGAGACAGATGAGGAGGCAGAGACGTAAGGCGAATGGTAACGGAGGAAAGTAGTCAGGTATGAAATTACTTAGAAAGAAGTGAGAAAACTACAAGCGCTGACGCGATTTTCTTGTCGGGCGCTTGCTCCTTTCGTTCTCTCTTCTTTCTCTTTTATTTTTACTTGGTTGGCAGGGTCAGGGCCTTTCTCGCCTTTCTCGCTGGGCGAGCGCATCCGATTCTAAAGTCCTCTCCTAAACCACTTCCGCCCCATCTAACATCTCCAAATCTGAGCAGCCTCAGCTTAGAAATGCTGCAAACTTTTGGGATCCAAGAAGCAAGGGATTGATTTGATGGAGGACAACTTTTTTTTTTTTATATAAACTGCCGGTATCCAGTTAAACTTTGTCCAGCTGACTAATCCGAATTGCCCCGAGTCAGCCCATTTAAGGAGTCAAGAGCTCCCCGCTGCAGGTGGGACTCGAACTCAAGTCCTCCCATTGAGATGATGAGTGCCGAACCACTCGACCACGCCCACGGTGGGTGATGAAGGACAACTCCGTACCATATAAACTTATAATCATATGATTTTTGTCTCCCTTGCGAATCAGGCTTGCTTGGTCTTATTGTGCTGAGCCGATATGGCCCAAATAATTATTGTCCCAGGCCAGCACAGCCAGAATATATTATTGTGTCAGGGGTTAGCATGGCCTGCTAAGACATTGGCCCAATAATGATAGGCCTGAGCATGGCATGAATACACTTGTTGAGCCGCTCGGCATGGCTCACTAAAATTTTTTGTTGTGAATATTTTTTAAAAAATTAATTTAAAATAATTATTAAAAACTCAATTCAAATTAATTAGCAGATTTTTGTCTTTTTCTAACTTCTAAATTCCATGATATAATCAAAATACATTAGATATAGGTTAATAGTGGTAATTTTGTTTTAATATAAATAGTTTTTAAAAAATAAAAAAAAATTCGGTTATCAGGCCAGCATGACCCTATAATTTTTTGCCCGGGCACGCTCATAGATTATTTATTGGGCTGTGCTGGCCTGACAATAAGATTTGACCCGGGTCGGCCTATTAGGCTGGGCCAAGAGTTGCCAGCTCTGGTTAATTAAGACCGCAGAGGAGCAAGAGCAGCCACAGAGGAAGAACCAGTGGATTGAGATCTGTTGCTGGAGTTGCAAGAAAGAGAGGTAGATGACATGTCCCCTGTCTCTCTCTCTGTCCATGCCCAACAGCTTAACTATCAAGGCTAGAGTGAGAGCTACCTACACAATCTCATCAATAGCTCTCTTGATCGTTAATGCCAATGTCGATCTGAGCAATAACTCTCAGGGGTTGCCTGTTTATATTGTCGGATTCTTAGGAAAACACCGTCTCTTTTGATGAATTAAGATTAGGATTGTCCTTGGTTAGACAGAAACATTGCCTCAAATCCTCAACAACCATTTAGAGATTACGTCCCTTAAAATAACCTATACTACTATATATGAACTGATGTATTATGTATGTTTACTGGTAGAGATGTTAAGTGGGCTAGTTTGCCATGGAACTAGCCAATCAAAACTCGAAATTGCCACTAACTACCCCTAAATTGGCACTTAACGTATCTAATTGGGTTGAGCAGCGATGATTGCAAGTTGATTCCAAGAAATAGGCATGTCGAATTGAAATTGGTCTGACATATTTTCTCATTGAACTAGCACCATTGTAAAATCAAACCGAATTGACTTGGATCACCGAAAACCATGTAATCCATGGTTAATTATTTGGCGGTTCATTTTATTTTTTTTAAATGTATTCATTTTAAATTATTTGAAATAAAAAAGGAAGAAGAAGAAAAGGATTGTAGTTCAAGATTTAAACCGGTCCGCTTAAGCCCGATTTATGATTTCTTAAGCCATGACTCATAACCAAATCAATATGTTATGTTTAACAGATCAAACTGTACCCAGTAAACTATTTTAGACTTGTTTTAAACCAGTTTATAGTCGCTCATATTACATCTCTATTTATGAGGTATACCATATGGTGTGTAGGGGTCAAATATGTTGATTTGGGTTGGCATGACACAATCTAACATCTTGATCAATTCAAAAATCTTGGTTCAGGCTTGAATTTTTTTAGAAAATAAATTTAAATAATTTAATATTTCAAAATAAATTTTTATATAATATAATTAACTGATTAATTTAAATATTATATTATTTTAAAAAAAATATTGAATCAACAATTAAAATATAATTAATTATTTTTAAAAAAATTCATAATTTTTTATTATAAATATTTTTTTTCATACTTTTAAACTGGGATAAATAGTCTAAAAATCTCAACCATGTTTTTTTTTTTAATGTTGTGCCTAGGTCATGACATTTCGGCAGGTCTATGTGAGGTTAGGTTAGTCGGGTGAAATTTGAACATGGAGACGTTCTCTAATAATTTAAATGGACCAACCACTAACGCTGTGTCGCAAAGCCTTTGTGTAATTTTGAAAATTATGCGCGTAACCCATGATGCCAATGCATTTTGGGTCGTATTCAACTTCTACCGCATTTGAATTTTAAGTATAAAAAAAGTTAAAAAATAGTCATAATTTGAATATTTTTGCTGAGAAGAAAAAGGATAACTTTTTTTCGATATCTTATATTTTTACTGTAAAATAGTCATTAAGTGTGTGTATCATATAATGAATTTATTGAATAAAATCAATTAATAAGATAAGATTTACTTATTTTGAAAATTTTAAAATCCTAAAATATAAAAAACCCTTACAATATATGTATATATATAAAATATCTTACTACTAATTTTTATCTACCGAGTTTGATGTGTAATACACACCAAATATTGAGGCCAGAGAACTGGAATCGGAAAGAAGTTATTTACGGGTAATAATTAAATGTAAATATAAATGAAGAAATAAGCTTATTATTATATTATATTTCAAAAAAAATGAATCAGAAAGAGAAGCCTTCGAAGGTTTAAATTTGAATCTCAGCTGTCCATTCTCTCCTTTTCCTTTTCAAATCACTTGTCCAGTTACTCGACCGACTCAGACAATAGCCAGGGGAATAGACTGCGATCACGTGCTCAACCCATCAAAATTTCATCCAATCACCATCCTCTAAAATTAAGAGATAGGCTACAAAGTCACGCTCTGCCACGTGGCGAACAATTATTGGGAAGAATGGAGAGTAGCACCCTAGTGAAGTGCTCCGAGTTGCACGGGAAAATGCTAACCAATCTCCGCCACCCTATGCTGTATCCCGCGTTGGATACGAGCGAGGTGAGGTGATAAGTGCTGCTGTTACGACGTTAGCTTTCGCTTTATGCGCTAATATAGCATCCGACTCTTTGCTTCAGATCTCTCTCTCTCTCTAGAGCTAAATCTCCGTTCTCTCTCTCGCTCTCTCTCTCTCTCTCTCTCACAAGAGTGAGGAATCCCTCCGCCGCTGTGAAAGGATGAACCGCCACCACGACCCAAACCCTTTCGATGAAGAGGAAGTCAATCCCTTCTCCGTAAGTTTTCTCTGTCCTCCTCGCAGTTACACGTGTAGATCCTTGGCATTTTGTGCTGTTACAGCCGTAATTAGTTCCGTCGGATCAGTATCTGTGACACAGAGTCTTATTTGGGTGAAATCGGCACCGTTGGTGTTGTTTCTGTCGCATGTGTCAGCGAATGCGATTTGCAGCTCGGTAGTATAGGATCATAAGGGGCTCTTTTGCTATGGAATTGTTCGATCTGGATCTGGTTCGTAATGTTTTGTCAAGACTGAGAAATGATGAGATCGGTATAATAATGTTGTAATCATTACATAATTGAGGATTTTGGTGCGGAGCCATCTACTTTATTATGGATATATCCAGAGGAACAATTCTTTGTCTGTACAAGGAAGCTTGATATGTTGAGTGAAGTTAGCAGTCAGACTGAACTACTGTCTCTGCTACTGTTATTGGATGAAGAGATATACTCATTAGCTGTTCACTTAAAGAATGTACATAATAATGGCAAACGATTCAAACTCGTAAATATTTGTCTATGTTTGCCGAATTTAAAATTCAGGAGCACATATATTGATTTGTTGTCCCATTGTGGGCATGATGAAGAATTTTATTTCGAAGTTCAAGTGGTAAGCTCCAGGCATTCGGTTCTTAGATGGGTTATAGCAAAATTTATGTAGTTCTCTGGAGAAAAAGTGATTAGATCTAACACAGTATTTGCACCTCTTGCAGACAGGACATGGCTGCATTCTATTCAGAATAGACTACAATATAATATTTGGAAGTTGCAGTTCATTATATTAAACATTCAAATTTTCCTCCAGGAAAAAATTAGTTGTACTAACAGCTGACATTATATAACACTTGTATGGTACAAAGGCTTTGATCCAGATAAGGATATGGATGATAATACATATAATAATGGCTAAGTTTGAAGGATGCTCATTGCAATAATCTTGATTGTTTATATATATATATATCTATATATATAATATGGCAAAGTTTGCCGCTGCCAGTTTCTGGTTGCTGAAAAGATCCCCAAGATTGAGATATTGCAAAATATTGTTTATATTAAGTTGCTATCATCAGGACCAATTGTGGAGATGCATTACGATGATACGAATATATTGCTTTTATTTTTATGCACTCATCTCAGGCTTGAAGCTCATGAGTGTCAAAGTCTCAGCATATTTATTCACCAGGATCTGAGCAAATAATCTGTATGTGTTTTTGGCATTACTTGAAAATTATACAGAATGGAAGAGTTCCTCCGGCATCAAATTCACGTGTCCCTCCCCCAGCAACTGGACCTATTGGCTTTGGACAGAAGTATGATGCTACTGTGGACATCCCATTGGATACAATGAATGTAACAAACATTAACCTTATACAGTCTTAATGGTTTTTTTTGCTCTCAATATTTTTTTTTTAAACTTACATTCAGGTTATTTGTTCAGGATTCTAAGGACAAAGCAAAGGAGCTTGCTGCCTGGGAAGCAGATTTGAAGATGAGGGAAAGGGTTAGCTCTTTAGCGTTCTTCTTTATGGGCCAATTTTTTTTTGTGTTTGTAGTGCATGTCTCATTTTATCAGGATGAGATTAGCTAAAATCTACATTTTGTCTACATCCACCATCAGCCGCGTAATACTCTTATTCTTGTCTTTTATCAGGACATAAAAAGGAGAGAAGATGCTGTTGCTCAAGGTAATATGTGAATTATAGACTCTTACTTTCTACTATAGAGATCATCTGCCCTTTCTACCTTGGAATGGATGTGTCATTATTGGTTGTGGTGCTGTATCAGCTGGCATTCCTGTAGACGACAAAAACTGGCCTCCATTTTTCCCCATTATCCATCATGACATAGCCAATGAAATACCAATTCATGCTCAGAGGATGCAGTATCTGGCATTTGCAAGTTGGCTAGGTATGTTTCTAACTTGTTCTTATTCCCTGGGAAATTGCCTGCAACAGCACTGTCTTCTTCAAGCACTGTATTTCTTTTATTTTGGTAAATAACTTATGCTTGAAGCATGAACTCCAGTGAGTCTTTTGTGACGCTGTTGCATTGCACGTGATACAACACTTTTAGATGCTGACAGTTTGATATTCTCTATATCATTTTAATCAATTGAATTTGTATTATTTAATGTACATTATATCTTTGCCACCCACTTTTGCAGGTCTTGTTCTTTGCCTGTTCTTTAATGTCATTGCTGTGACAGTGTGCTGGATCCGAGGAGGGGGTAAGTGTTTTATTGTTTACATGTATAAGCCTCTCAGACTTTTAAACATATTGTATGGCTTTCTGTTCAAAAATTTCTGATGGACTTACTTTCTTCAGGTGTGAAAATATTTTTCCTTGCAATAATTTATGTGTTGCTTGGATGCCCTCTTTCGTATGTGTTGTGGTATAGGCCTCTATACAGGGCAATGCGGTGAGAATTAAATAGTCATTTCATTTCCTTTTCCTGTCTTTTGTGAAATTCAATCTTATTGAACTGCACGTGGAGTAGCTTAATCCAATAATATGTCCTTTGGTTGTGGTGACTGTCTCTGCATCTGAAGGCTGATTAATTTTTCAACACTTACAGGACTGATAGTGCAGTGAATTTTGGGTGGTTCTTCCTTTTCTATTTGGTGAGTGTTGCTAATTGTCTCTAGTTTAGCAGTTTTTCAGCTGAATAGTCTCTAGTTTTTATGCAGACTGTTCATTAGCTTCTAAGAGTTGGTGCACAGTTTCCTGACCAAATTTTAAATTTTTAGAATTTCTCTCATTTTTTATTTAAAATTTTCTGTACTGATGTATTTGTGCATGCAGCTGCATGTTGGATTTTGTATTTTTGCTGCTATTGCTCCTCCAGTCGTTTTCCATGGAAAATCCCTGACGTAAGTGTCTGCCCTGTACTACATAAATTTGGTTAAATCTGTTTTAGTTAATAGTTGGTACCATCAACTGATACCATTTTGTCAAGTTGTGTATCATGTCTCAGATCTTCCACCATTTACCCTATTTGATCTCACAATGTTCCTTTCATGTTTGATGCAGGGGATTTCTTGCAGCAATTGATGTCCTCAATGACCATGTGTTGGTTGGGGTAAGTTGTAACTATCCTGTCTTTTTTCATTTTGCCTTTTCCTTTCTGGCCCTCTTATCTGCTGTTGCTGTGCCTTTCTAGTGCTTCTGTCATGCCCATCAGTTGTATTATTGTCTCAGTTGATAAATCTTCTCTATTTCAGATCTTCTACTTGGTTGGGTTTGCATTGTTCTGCTTAGAAGCGCTTCTAAGCTTGTGGGTTCTTCAGGTTAGAAACAATGCTTATTCTCCTTCTCTACTGAATCTTTTTGTGAAGATGCTTGAATTATAATTGAACTCATTTCTTATGCCTCTTCTGCCCATTAGAAATGTCAATTTTGTTTAGTATTTTTGTGGTTTTCACTAACTATGGCCCCTGCCTATATATGCCTTAAGCCATTTTGTCCTTCATCTTTCTATATCTGATTTCTTAACATCTGCTTCTAGAAATTGTTGTTTGTATGGGACTCTTAGATTTTCTCTGCCTATATGTTTTCTGCAGAAAGTCTACAGGTTCTTCAGGGGCAACCAGTAAAACTCATTGAGTTTGCTTACATGCTTGTGGGTTTTCTTCTAGGCCCCGATTCTGGAGCTTCGGTAGTATATTCTTCAAGTACCCCATATAAGTATTAGGCTTGCTCTTTATATTGGCGATTATGAGATTGGATCTACTAGTAACACCGTGTGTTACCACTTTTCCCTACCTTTGGAGCTGCCTTGCTCAAGTTGTCAGATGGTCTAGCTAGTCGGTATTATTGATTACATTCTTCTTATGCCCATGTATCCTCAACAACATGAAAATGCTCTCACGAGTCGTAAACCAAGTTCGAGTTTTTTCCATTTTTGTATCATGTAAACTGTTAGATCTGTGCTAACAGATTGATCAGGCACCAGGCACCAGGCACCAGACACCATAGGCAGAGGTGGAAAGTCTGCAGAATCTGTTACAGGCTAAGTTGTCGGTAGCGGGAGACCATGTAGACATAAAGGCCTGTGGTCTAGATCTGTGCTCGATCTTCGACCCAGGAGCTAACTAATCAACAGATCTAACTGTAGGCCTTTCTGCCGCAGTCCTCCGTCGTCATGGGCAAGCCAATCTGTGAATCCAATGGCTGTAAAGAAGTTGAAAAGCGGCTTAGGAGATTGAGACAGTTCACGGGTTTGAAAGTGGAAGCTCACTAAATCCAGGTAGGCGGCAACAGTCACAAGCCATCTCCTTTGCCTGATAAAACACTACCTTCTCATTTGACTGCTCAAAGCGCTCTATAAATAGACCTTTTCATGTCGATTTAGTTTCCATATAATTGTTTACACGATCAGACCCCGGATTGCTGTGCACCATCCACATCCTCAGCCAGCCACTCCGGGTGTGCCACGTGCCATTCCCAATGTCGGAGACCCACCACGTGAAGCTACGTAATAACCAAGCTTCTCCATGCGTGAATGCATTTGTGCGTCATATTATACCATAATCCATGAGCAATAACAGTATGGACGAAGTTTCAATGAATGTCCTTTCCAGTCTCCGGATTTCATATGCCTCCCGTGAAAAGTTCAACCCATATATTACTCTCCTATGAAACACGCGGAAGTGTGATGCAGCTAGCAAATGCAGCAGTTGTTAGTCCGGGCAAACCGATGCTCAAGCCAAGATTGCTCTCTGTTAGTAGGACAAGTACACTTACCTATCTGGAAGATGAGCGTTTGTTGATTACTAAAATTCTCCTTCCTCTGTCACAAGGATCCACCTGGGCTTCTCCCAGCCGAATCCCCGAGCGGCAGCTCCTCCTCCCCCGCCCTTGCGGCCAGGGCCTCGGCCAGTTACACAGCAGTCATCGGGCTCGCAGCTGATTCGCGTTGTGGGAAGAGCACCTTCGTGAGTAGCTCGCGTTTTGCTCGGTTTCCCTGAGATGAAAGGTGATTGCTGTTTGAAACCTAGAGGAATTTATTCATTCCTCTCTTATAGGCTGTAGTTGAGGAATTCTAATTGTTTTTTAAATTTTGGTTCGGTTCGAAAAACGCATTTTAAAACCGAACCGAATCTATGAATCAACCCGGGAGAGTCGCCTCTTCCTCAGTCCCCCAAGTCCGACGTCGGTGCAGTAGTAGCAGCATTGCGCGGAACCCCAGAGAAACCCAACCCCCACAGCTCCGTTTCATTCGACGATGCAGCGATGGTTGACCAGGCTCCGCTCCCTGGCTCCCCAGTCGAACCAGTACCTCTCCACCTATGGCTGTACTCCCCGCCGCCTCCTCCACGGTCGTCCGCTCATCCACCAAAGCCTCACCGCCGCACCATCCAAGAATCCGACGAGTCTCAGTAGCTCCCCTATGCTCACCGCGTCGTCTCTGTATCGTTACTCTCCACTGACTTCCCCGTCTTTTCCTTCCGCTGCCTCCGTGAGTTAATTGCTCTTTTAGCTTCTTCCAATCGCGTCGCGATCTCCCCGTTAGTGACTATCAATGAATGGAGAGTGTTGCTTGTTGCTGTTT
Source organism: Sonneratia alba (assembly GCA_900174645.1). Lineage (NCBI taxonomy): Eukaryota > Viridiplantae > Streptophyta > Magnoliopsida > Myrtales > Lythraceae > Sonneratia > Sonneratia alba. Next base: position 13,342 of record FWPY01000041.1, read on the forward strand.
TGATTTGAAGTTGGTGCAAGTGCGGCGCGTCTCGTCGAGAGACCGGGGGAGCAAGAGGAAGCCAACGACGCCTGCGGTTTCCAAAGTCAAGAAAACCAAGATGAAGTTCTATTCGTACGTTTTCATCTATCTGAATAGGCTTATGTTACCTTATTTTTGTGGTAACGCTGGTCGGGTCTTCCTGAATAATGGTTTTAATCAAAGCCTTAATCTTCAGGTCGTTTAAACAGAGGTTTAGGGTGATGAACGATGGAAACATTAGGCGCTGGAAGGAAGGCAAACGGCACAATGCCCATTTGAAGGTTTCCTGTTCTTCCGTTTTCTCTGATTTTTAATATTTTATCCAGCCAATCATGGTGAAAAGTCCTCCCTTGGAGATGATGATTTGTCATTCCATTGCCAATTAAACGCACTCAATTGATGGAAATGTTCAACAATCAGATCTTTCGTCAATTTAGTTGACCTGTGCTTATGTTGTAACCGAACAATGCTTCATTTATCTTATATTCTATGGCTTTATCATCCTTTGGTCATGGTTTTGGAGAGCTAAAAGAATGATGCAACACTTGGCATCTAATTATTTTCAAAAGCATGGCCCGGGTGATTTGAAGGACTGCCATATTACAATCTTTAGCTTGATCATCAATCCTTGTGGTTTGATAATCTTACATTGCTCCCTATTCCTATAGATGGCCTTTTCAATTATAGCGTTGGCATATACTGGATAATATTTGTAAATGTCAGAAATATGCATATTGTTATGTTATTTGTCTGTAGAAGTTTGGTATGGTTTTCTACACTTTAAGATCATGTTCTCTAAAGCTTGCGGTTGACATTCAGCTTCTCATAGTAATACCTGTATGGTCAATGGCAGCCATTGGGACGGATAGTTTGCACATACTTTTATTTATCTTCATTAAAGAGATGCATTATAAAAATGTATAGCACGTTCCATTATTTGTTTATATGCCTGATTAATCTGTCTGTATTAACTGGACCATTTTTGTCATGATTACTTCGTGTTTGGAATATGAACATGTCCATTATGTTGTACCCTTCCATTCTTTACCTTTATAAGGGTTTGTCTTCATCAAGTTGTAATTTAATTTGAGCTTAGATTTTGCCCAAGAAAAAGGTTTCTTCAACCTAAGCAAGCAACCAGTATGTGGAGTAAAGCAAATTCCATATGAAAATGCTTCTCTTTATGTGATTTTTCTTTTAATTTTGAGGAAAGGAAATTTCCTTACTGAGTTGTTCAGCCAGATCGAGTTGTGTGCCCATTTTGGGACACTTGTCTATATCAAAGGCAAGAACTCTGTGCTTTTGCATGGCGAGTAACATAACATCTTTATTAGCCTAGAGGAATAAAACCCTTCTAGCTTTTTCTTTGCTGTGTCTACAAATGCTGTTTTTAATGCCCAAGTTTCTTAGATGATCCTATGTAAATTTATTACATTCATGTGGTGATTGCCATGGAGACTGAAAATTTTTACAATTTTTTTGTCAGATCAAGGATCTTTGCAGTGAAAATTACGTTATCATTGATCAATCCACATTCTTAAAGGTATAAAAGGGTTACTGAAAGTGTTTTGCCTTCATACAGTTGAAGAAATCAAAGCGCCGACTGAGGAAGCCAGCTATTGTACCTGCTGCTTATGCCAAAGTGATGAGGAAGCTGGCCTTCTGTGCTTAAGACAATGGCTAACTGAGACTTGAGGCAAATATGCTTATACCTGAGGCAATCTTGTGACTAAATTAATTATTGGGTTTTTGGCAGTTTTTGTTATGAACTTGTGTCTGAAGCAGCTGTGTTAAATGTTTGATAGTAGTATCTTTTGATAGTCATTGTTCAAAGGAACTGATATTATGAATATATGTATGATAACCATCAAAAAGATATTAGCATGGTTGAGGAATTTGTTCAATGATAGCGAGAAATTATGAAGAAATATTCCTCCCACACAAGTCTTAACCGAAATAATAAAATCAAAGAGTCATGCCAATATCTGTGTGTGTTACTTTTGAATGTTAATATGAATATCATACTAGATAATACACTTTTCTATGATGAGTAATTGATAAATGATCAAAAGCATGCACTTAAATTTTTATTTTTTTTTTGCAGGAGCAAGGTGACCAGTTAGATGCTGTCTGGAGATTACAATTGACTGGAAGGTACCTTTAGTTTTAGCAAAAACAGCTTGACTTGGTCAATGAAGATCTGTCTGGCTGAGTTCAGTATCCCACATCGAATCTCTGTCTCGTTGAGAACTAAAATCGGACTCCTTCGACTCACGTACTTGGATTTCGTCAAACTCTTGTGTGTTAGTCATCACTTAGATATTTGTAATGGAATAAAATATATTGCAATATATATGTACATATATATATACACACACTATCCTCTACTGAGTTAATTATACAATTGGCAAATAGAGTTTTGGAAAAGAAATGAATGAGTACAATTTTTGTACCAATCGGAATAGAAAATTTTAAATTTGCCATATGAACACAATTATATCTTTCTGTAGATGTTTTTCCAAACTTTCTAAGAGGAATCATCACTCTCGTCCAAAATCTAATTTCCTTACCGTCTTTGAATTTGCTGGCTTGTGTTGAGAGTAAGGTTAACTCTTTTCGGGTTTTTGAAATTTGACCAAGGTCCAGCTAGATATGCCAAAACAGCCTAGATTCGACCAAGACCCTATAAAAGTTAGCTAGTACTGGCCAAAACCTGGTGAGATCTGGCCAAGATTGAAATGTCTTAGTTAAAAAAAAAAAAAGACCTCGCCCGCCTTTACCTATTATCGCTCAATTGCTTCGAGATGCAATCCCCTAAAGCAGTGGTTAGCCCCGATAGTGTTGAGGTATGCTAAGTACCCTATTGCTCAGCTCTAGCTGCAAAAATTTCTCGTGGAGATTCATATTAGTTTCCTGAGGCTTAAATGAGATTTACGGACTCAGGAACCCTCCACCCTGTTTTTCAATAGGGCCCAATGATCCTTGTAGCTGCTAGTGGCTTTAGTCATGATTTCAGTGGTTTTCTGTGTATATATATATGTAATATTTTCATGTTATTAACTTAAGAGGTTCAAATTATTACCTTAGCTTATAATTTTCTTGAAAAGTTTCTAAGTAATGTATGGAAATCATAATTATTATGGAGCAAAAAATTTACCAACATTCTACTGCACTATAATCAAGTTTTTGAATTAGATAACACATTAGATGAATTGAGCCATCAATAATCTTGAATGATTTAAGAAACTTGATTTAAACTAAGTTTGTCTTTTAACGAAGCCTGCCCTTTTCAGTTGTCATTTTCCCACTACTGGATTATGATTTAGGAGATGAAATATTTAAAGATAAAATCGTATCATTTTGATAGTAACTAATATATTTAAGATTCTCTAGTGTCCATTTGATCTTATCTTAATATTTCTCATTATTATGCTTCCTAACTTACTTGGTGTTCTCAATCATTGATAAGTTTATGATGCATGTAGTTTTCAAGTTGCTCATATTGATATAGCATGTGGTTTTGGCCCGAGATCGACCAGAATTATCTATCGAGATATCTTTATCACCTTCTCATTTTATTTTAATAAAATTTATCACATTATCAAGACAAATTCATTATAATAATGAAGTAAGTTAATTTGAAATGAGTACGCTATGATTATTAAATAAAATCGGTTTTTTTTTGAATACATGCATTGCTCATGCGGTCTTCCATAAAAGGTGAAAATCGGAAAATTTCAGAAAAAACTATGCATTTGATTCTCACCTTTTGTCATTTTAATCGTAATTTTTTTGTATAGATTTAATGAAGCTTTAAATGAGAGAGAGAGAGAGAGAGAGAGAGAGAGAGAGAGAAGGAGGAACTTGCATGAGCAGGGGGAAAGGAGGAGGCATTGCTCGAGATGGTTGGTCATCTTCCCGAGGGCTACCAGTGACCGGCGGGGAGAGGTGCCCTCTTTGTCCATGAATTTTTTGAGCTGTCTAGTGGCGAACATGAAGAGCAAGAACACCCCGATTCTGATTGGCCGATTGGATGGAGCCAAAGAAGGCTGCTACCTTCTCAAAATCATTAGTCAGCATCCACGGCGAGATCAGTACGAGAGAGGTACGGTATAATTAACAAGGAGATAGATTATTTCATAAACTTAAAAAGGAGATGGGAACCGAGAGGTTTTGTGGTTTTCGGGAGTTACAATGCGAGAAATGGGGGTTTGGTGAGGGTTTTGGCTCTGGACTTTGGACTTCGGAGATGGAGGCCGGAGGGGATGGGAATTTGGATATGAAACATATTAATTTTTTCGACAGTATTTGTTTCCGCATAAAAATCTAAACTAATAAATAGTGGCATGTAATCCTGTTATAAACTTACAGTTTTTTTTATTTGTTCGATGTGGGGTTATATATCTCAAAATTTATTTTCATGTGATAACGTGATTCACTTTGCCATTTACTATTAAACACTCACTTTTAATAAATGCCTATAAGCTGGGTATTTTTTTCTTTCGATATTGGATGAGGGGGAACAACTGTCCACATGCAAGTCAATTTTCTTTCGTACTTAAGCATATATCAGTTGACTATGAGTTGGACTTTCGAATTTAGGTTGAGTGAGGTGCGAGTTTATTAGCTTCAATAACGTATTGAATTTGTTGTGGATTCATAATAAATCATGTTTATTTCCACTTAGAAGACTAAACTGATAGATTGTGACATACAATCTTGTTATAAACAATAATTTTATCTTCATTTGGCCAATGTATCTCAACATATAAGAGATAATATTTTCTCTAAAACAGAAAAAATAATATTACAGTATAAAATTATATTTATAAATTATATTAGTTATATATTATGCTTTTTCTAATATTAGATTTTATTACAGTATAAAATTATATTTATAAATTATATTAGTTATATATTATGCTTTTTCTAATATTAGATTTAGATAATATTACACATATTCATTTACATATTTAATTCTCTTACAAAATTCGATAAATATGTAAGTATTTCATGTTATTAAATAAGTTTGTCTTAATAATATATTTCGTGCTCCCCTAGTTTTGACCCATTATCACTACATTTGTATTTTCTTATTTACACTCGTACAATATTATATAAAATTTGACATAGTATCATAGTAAGTTGATTTTTAAGAGTATATTGTGCAAAAATTGCGAATAGAGCGATATGATCTACCAAATTAATGATGCATAATGAAGGCATTGATTTATTCCTGCGACCTCTAAAGTCAAAGAAGAAAATACTCAAATCAGCCTGTTAGATTTCTGAAGACAAGAACCCTCAAATCATTGTTAATTTTTTAACCACTAAAGTCAAAGATGTTTAAGTCATTTTTTTTTGTCATTATCAAGCAAAGAAGTTGCACTACTATTATCAACCTCCATCAAATGCTTAAAGCTAACATATCACTTGACCATGTAAGGCAAGCATTTCACTTTATTTCATGCTTATGTGAGGAAAGTGTAAGATATAATATCTCCACTAGAATAGAAAAAATAATATTATAGTATAAAATTATATCAATTATATATTATAATTTTAAAATATTAGATTTAGATAATATTGTAGGCATTCACTTTCATATTTAGTTCTTTTACTATAATTTATAAATAGATAAATATTTTATATTATTTAATAAAAAATTAATAAAATAATAATTTTAATTATTAAATAAATTCTAAAAAGTAACTATTTAATAAAAATAATATATTAATATAATATAACTGTAATATAAAATATCTTCATTATTTTGATAAGAGAATATTAAAAATATAGTATCGTTCACATATGAAGTAGAATATTTAAAAATAAAATTATATCAATTTGATATGTTAATTAGTATTTTTTGGATTCATCCGTATCAATTTTATTTTATTTTAGTACAATTATTTATTCCATGTTTCTATAATCCTCTCATTTTCTTTTATTTTAGTAAAATCTAACACTTAGTTGAAAAAAGGTGCGGTTTTTTCCGCAGAAAGAAAACTCGAAATAATACTAAAAAAATTCACATTTTGTGAAGGCTCAAATTGCATTGGCCGGTCGACTGTTTGCCGCCAGTAGCACTCTCCCACGCTCGCTCTCTCTACATCCCTCCCTCTGTTCACTGGACACAGTCAGTGACCACTCAACAGTAAGCTGCCATGTCCACCGGCTAAGTTAACGTCCTCCGGCGCCGTCGATGCGCGTTCTCCCTTCCTCTCCTCTCCTCACTTCACACCTCGCTCCTCCTTTTGGAGTCAGACGGAGGACGACGATCGATCAAGAGGAGGCACACTGGAAGGCCGTGCAGAAATGAGATCGCCTAGACCCTCCAAAGCCAACTCGGATTCCAAATCTCTGGTCCTCTCGTTGCCATCCGACTCCCCCACTGATCAGCCCATTCCCCTTTGCGTCCTCCACCCGCACCTCCGCTGGTCGCGGAGGCTCGCTAAGGTCCCCCGGGAGGAGACCGACCTGCACGCCCGGGCGTTGAGTCTGACCACTCCCGAGCTCTTGCATGGTCACAGGAGGTCGCCGAGATTCTCGCTGCCCGTGCCCGAGGATGAAAGCAGCTCTTGGAGACAGACACGGAGGAAGGCTTTGACTTTGGTCTCAGAGCCATGCCTCAGGAGGTCGCCAAGGCTGCGAAGAGTCAATGTGGCCGGTGAGACTACCAGTTTGGGCATGGATTCAACCACATTATGTGATTCTTCGAGCAAGTCCGCCTCGAAGAAGGTAATGAAGCGTCTCAGGATCTCTGATCCTGGGGTTCGCTGCTGTAGGAGACAGAATCTGGGGAAGACTTTGACTTTGGTCTCGGAACAATGCCTCAGGAGGTCGCCAAGGTTACAAGAAGGCAAATCCGCCGGTGAGACTACCAGTTTGGGAATGGATTCAACCACATTATGTGATTCTTTGAGCAATGCAGCCTCGAGGAAGGTAACGAAGCTTCTCATGATCCCTGATCCTGGGATTCACTTAAGGCGGTCATCAAGGCTGGCCGTCTCACCTGACATGGCTGTCCAGAGAGTTGACGGGGGTGAAATTTCATCTGAGGTGCGCGTACTCGTGTCCATAACCTGCTTATTCTTTGTGTCTGGCCGTAGTTGATCTGTATAATGTTGCTCATGTAAGAAGATCCTATTCCGTTAATTTTCATTTAAAAATGACATTTTTCGGTCCATTTTCCTTCTGCACATCGGTTTGACCCCTAACTGATATTGCTCCTGCTTTTACCTGAAAATGACTTCTTTGGGTCCTTCATTCACTTCCTGTGTATTATTCTGGCCTCTATGTGATACTGCTCCAGATGTTTTGTCGACTAATTCTCTTCATGGCTGCGTGAACTGGTACTATATGTGGCTGCTGAATGTTGGAGAACGGAGAAGAATGATACTATGGTTTTAACTGAATTATATTTTCAGGCGTGGGAGTGGACCATGCTTCCTGTGACCAAGGGAGGACCATGCTTCCTGTGACATGTAGGAATTTTGATGCTACGATTATCCTTGACCTTTGAGTCAGTCAATTTCTTCAACTATGGGAATCTACATTTTGGAATTACAGGATGTGCAATAAGTTCAGTTCTAGCTACACCCTTGAAGTTTGGCTTTTGAAATTCATAGAGCTTGAGGGAAAGATAGATCTTTAATATCTGATTTCTGCTTTCCTGATACACCGCCACACTTGGTTCTTTTGCAAAACTACCAAAGGAGAAAAAAAAAACATCATTTAATGGTTCTTTTCTCCACTATGCAAGGATAACAATGGAGGCCCTACACTGTCAGACTTTACTTTTAGCATGCTGACTTCCTCTATCTACTAAAGTCTATATAAAACCTTGTATAGGGCCTTACTTTTTTAGTTATTGTTCCTTTGTATAATCAGTTAGGTTGAATTTTATCTGGTGAGTATGATAACTTGCACAGTTTCATATATTCTGGTGAAGCCAATCCTTAAGTTTCAGGGAAGATTCACTATATATTGAGGGGAACTGATTGCCCTTTCCCAGCACTCAGACTTCTAAAACAGAAGAAATAAGGACGTTCTTTGTAGTTTTTCTAATTGTTGGCTTGACATGTTTTTTATGCTATCTTAATTCTGCAATTTATCATTTGCATTAGATCTCTCAAATTTTGAGCCTTTTGTTTGGCTTCATATGGTCCTTATTCATCGAATTGCTTCTCTTATGTTAGTAACATCAATATGATATCAGCATGATATGTATTTTATACTAATATGATTTTCTTCAAGTTTGCAGAATCGAAAACCAATAATTAAAAGCAAATCATCTGAGTAAGCTATTATCTGTCCTTGTTTCTGTTTAATTCTCTATTTCCTGATTGTTCTCTTGTAATTATGTTCTTTACTTTCTTATGCTAAATATGCTCCAAATGTGGTAGATCTGATGATGAAGATGAGATAATCACTCATGTGAAATGTCACTATAGGCAAGCTAAAGTGAATGGGTGCATCTACAGCCTTGGTGATTGTGCAATAATACAGGTAAAGTCTATTTGTTGGGTCATCACTTTAATAGCTCCAGGATTAATGACTATCGTGGACATCTGTTTGATTTATGTGGTTTATGAACCATTTCTTTTTTCTGGTAAAAAAAAAGGACAGAGTGACTTGATTTGGTTTCGTCGTGACAAAGCAATTATCATTTTTTATTTTTCCTTCCTACAAATTGTATTGGAGCCATGGCTTATCTCGCATAATTTAAAAGTTCTTCAATTCCATATTTAAGTCTTGTTTTCTTTGAAACAACATTTAAATCTACTAAATAGTGCTGGAGCCATCAATACTCTTGACTGATTTTCTTTGGTGGGATTCTTTTCTCTTTCCTTATTCACAAAAAATCTTTGCAATGGCAATAGTGGAGGTGAAAAGGATGATCTCATTATTGCTGCACGAAGAGTGCTGGTGCATGTGGAATATTAGAATTACAAGATCATTGCATTCCCTTCTCAAAAAACACCTCTCTTGAATCCAGAATGGAGAGCTTTCTGAAAATTTTTAAAATAAAAAGAGAAGAGATAAAAAGATATCGGATATGTGGTGGCAATAGGACCAAATTTACTAGAGTATAGAATTTATTATTATAATAGACTTACTAACATAGCTACTAAAAAAAAAAGAAAGACTTAATAACATAGCAAATTTGTCTATATATAGGCTACACGAAGAGAACTGAATCTAAAATAAATAAATTTAAATATATGATATTACCCAAATGTTATACTAAAATATTCTAATAACCTACCTAAATGATCACTATGACATTTTTTCAAGATATTTTCTTTCCTATTATGTGGTGTTAATGGGATCAAATTTACTGGAGTAGAGAATTATTATACTCGATTCACTAAATAATATATTGAATAAATATATTAAAATATATGATATTACCCAAATATGTATTAAAATTTAACAACTTAAACGATCACCATGATATTATTTCAAGATATTGTTTTTTCTATTATGATAGAATAATATCTCTTACATTGTCCTTTAAGAAATATTGGGGATAATTTAAGCTTATGTACTACAACAAGATCCTCTGCAGACTACAGCATTTTTTATGTGCAATAACAGTAATAGGATATGAAACTTGATAATACCAAAGATCTCATCTGCTACATGTATTACAAACTCACATGTTTCCTCACATTTGTTATCAACAATGCATTGTGTACAGCATTGCTATAGCATCAGAAAATAGTTCTCTTGTGAGACGATCTTTTCCTCTTGAGCAACTCAGCCTAACTAATGTTCATTCCTCTCAAACAAAAAATTACATGAAAACTAAACCGTTGTTTCCACCTTTAAGGCCAGCCATATAAATCCTTGTGCACCACAAGCACAGGAGCTACCTGGATAAGATCCAGTCTGATGGTTAACACAGCCATGTCTTACATTAAATTTACCTTTTCCATGTCATGACTATATATTCATGTTATGAAGAATGTTGATTTCATTAAGAGTAGGCAGAGGCATTGATTTTTTATATGGTACTTTGACAATGCACTTTACTTCTCTTCTATATTGAGAGGCCTGGGAGAAAATCAAGTGCTTGTGTACTTCTTCCAGGTATCTCATGTCTAGCAATAACATTAAAGTCTATGTATGACTTACCTGGTAGTGAACATTTCAGGGAGAAGGTGGAAAAGAACATGTGGGAAGGATCCTAGAATTTTTCAGAACAACAGACCGGGAGAATTTTTTTAGGGTTCAATGGTTTTACAGAGCCGAAGAGACGGTAGGTTCAAATGGTTGAAATTGCTTCAACTATATCATTTATCTTAATACTCAGATTTACCTCGCTGTTCTCTCCCTCAGGTTCTAAACGAGCAAGCTGCTTCTCATGACAAGAAGCGTCTCTTTTATTCTAAAGTAGAGAATGATAATCCAATTGACTGTATTATAAAAAAAGTCAAGATTACAAGAATAACTCCTAAGGTATGTTGCATACACTATGCCATGGTTATAAAGCAATACAGAATGGTCAGCCCTTGATCTGCTGGTGCCAACAAGAAATGTTAGAAATTGCAAGAGAAAGGATTGTCATGAGTTTCCTTTATGTAGTTTATTAACAGTTGAGAGCGAAAGTTTATGTAGAATTATAAGATCGCTGCTTGCTATTTCTTTCATTTTTCTAGTGGAAGTCTCATTCAACCCCACAAATGGGGATTGAGTTCTATTCTTATACATTTTTCTTTTTCAAATGGAAGCTACACATGAAGATCAGAAAATATGTAATGGATAAAGACAGGGTGAAGCTTTTATTAGCAGCTTTGCTTTTTCTCTTACATATTTAAGCTGACCCTCAGGCATTTCTGTGTCCTTTACTCCATTCTTGATTAATTTTGTTGGAATTTGTTCAATAATTGTTGGTGATTGTGATTTTGACTTGATGCAGTTTGGTGTAAAATCGAATTATATTCCACCATCAGACTTATATTATGATATGGAGTATTGTCTAGAGTACTCGAGCTTTTGCAACTTGCCATCTGGTGGGCATCGATACTTGTATTGTTCTGACTATATAACCATTATCCTTCCAATATACTTCAATCTTTTAATAAATGAATTGCTCTTATCACTTCAGATATTTCTGTTCAGAATATAGTATCACCACCACCTTCTTTCGTTGAGGCTCTTCCTGCAATTGCCACCTTACCTTCACCAGAGAATAATACAAGATATGAAACTGATAGAGCAGAATTAACACTGCTTGATCTTTTTTCTGGTTGTGGAGGCATGTCAACTGGGTTGTGTCTTGGTGCCAAACTTTCTTCCGTTAATCTTGTAATGGTACTTTACTATCCTCGAGTTCAAAGTTCTAATCCCTTTATAGTTGCCATATATTGAATCTATTATTTGCTTTTAGAGATGGTCCCTTGATTTTGATTAGTCTGCTTGTGAGACCTTGAAACTAAATCATCCCAAGACATTGGTAAGCCAGTTATATATCCAAAATAAATTCTATACAACATGTTTCTGTGCCTGGCACATGCGATCATTGTCTACTCATTTTAGGTCAGAAATGAAGCTGCAGAGGATTTCCTTCAACTGTTGAAAGAATGGGAGAAGTTATGTAAACGATATGCAGTTAATAAGACAAAAGGAGCACATTTTGTCTGGTTGAAGGACCATGAAGTTATTCAGGACAATGAACATTCAGTTGACAGAGTTGAGGTACCAAGGGGTGAGTACGAAGTGGGCAGCCTTGTTGATATCTGCTATGGTGACCCAAGTGAAACAGGCAAGCCAGGACTAAAATTTAAGGTAATCCAAGTAGCAATTGTTCATAATTGCTTTTGACTGCTTTTGCTACTTGTTTGAGACTTTATTAATTCTTTGTCATTACACCACACTCATGGCATGTTGGCTGAAGTTGACATGGACTTGATGTTTTCACATGTTTAGCTGGCTGATTGCTAATGCTGTCTCCATCACAATAGTATGTTCATATAACTGAAAATCTGCTACGCCTGTGGGAAGTTAATGAATCTACTGCATATTTCATCTGAAGACATTTGCAGTTGATTGTTCTCTTCACAGTATTTGGGAACCTGGATTAGTGAACTCAATGGCTAGAATTTGCTTTTGTAATATGATGTAAGACAGTCATCTTGTCACCATATGAAGTGGTCATCTTGTCCCAATACAATGACCAATCATTTTTTTTGCATCAACTATGATTCATCCTGATCATGGTATTATTAACATGATTCATGGAAAAATGGAAAAAATGAAAGAAAAAAGAGAAGAAGAAGAAGAAGAAGCTTTCTCCACTTTCATTTCATTCACTCCAAGGCTCATCAGCTTAGTCTTCCCATGCATTCTAGCATTACAAATTATTTTGTGGAAGTATAGGCCAGTCATATGTTTATACTGAAACTCTCCTAATGATATTTCACACACTCAAACCCTTCATCCAAGCAATTGTAGTTTTTGTGCTGTACTGGAGAAAAATCTTGCCTCACAAAAGTGCATGTTTCATAAATATTGAAAGAAAAAGACCATGAGAGTCAGAATTACCAGAAGGCATCTCTAGATTTTGGCACTTCATTGAGTAAGTATGAGCTATAAGGTTGGGCAAAGTGCTTATCTATTTACATGGGTCTTCTCTGGTAAGATCTACCAAAACTTCTTATAGTATTATTATCTTCTCAGAGCTTATCATTTTCTGCTTATAACTCTATCATCAGGTTCGCTGGAAAGGATATAGTTCAGACGATGATACATGGGAACCAATTGAAGGGCTGAGGTACAGCATTCTCCTGTAATAATAAATAATACACTTAAGCTTTTACTGGTCAAACAAAATTCTACACAACTATTTCATTTTTTTTTATGAATACGAATATTCAATAATTGATAACTATGTTGTATCTATCTATTTCTCAGTAAATGCCAAGAACGCATAGGGGATTTTGTGAGAACTGGGTACAAGTCGAAGATATTGCCATTCCCAGTATGTCCATTTAACTTTCTCCAGATGGATGCTTATTCTGGTACTGCCAAGTTTCCTTAATGTATTTTACACTTCCAATTATACTACATACACTAGGGTGATGTTGATGTCATCTGTGGGGGCCCACCATGCCAAGGGATTAGTGGCTACAACCGATTCAGGAATATTGACTGTCCTCTAGATGATGAAAGAAATCGACAAATAATAGTCTTCATGGACATTGTGCAATTCCTTGAGCCCAAGTTTGTCCTGGTGGAAAATGTGGCCGATGTACTAAGATTTGATAATGCTTCACTAGCCAAATATGCTTTAAGCCGTTTGGTGCACATGCAATACCAAGCAAGGCTAGGAACAATTGCCGCTGGTTCATATGGTCTTCCCCAGTTTCGTCTACGGGTTTTCCTGTGGGGGGCTCATCCAACAGAGGTAATTTATTTTTCTTGATTAGCTGAACATTTCCACAATGTTTTTATATTGCGACTATCAAATCAAAGCCAAGAATAAATAAGCTGGTGGCAAATCCTGGAGGTTAGCTGAGGAAATCGGCGTCTTTCAGATTTGTTGATGGGAGATGCACTATGGTAGGAAAATGGTTAACTGACGAGCCATTGACACAAAAAAGGTGAACGTATGAGGGAAGTTTAGGGTGAGTAATCCTGAAGGGCTGGAACCGGTTGCGCAGGTAGGGGTGTAAACGGAAACCGAAAAAATCAACCCAGACTGATCCAAGAAACCCCCGACCTGGTAGGCCCTTCTATAAACCCCTGGTGATTTTTAAGGTACAGAAAGGATATACCTACCTACCGTGGGTGTGGTAGAGTGGTTCGGCACTCATCATTCTAATGAGAGGACTCGAACTCGAGTCCTACCTGCGGCGAGGAGCTCTTAACCCCTTAAATGGGCCGATTCGGGGCGATCCGGATTAGTCGGCTGGATAAAATTTAATTGGAAACCGGTTATTTATACCAAAAAAGAAAGGCTACAGCTGAGAAATCCAATCCCTAACCCGAAAACCAGCGGGGCCCAAATTCCACCAAAATCATGTAATAGTAGAATACCATATTTAATCATTTATCTTATTGTTGGATTTTTGACAATAAGAATGAAATCGTTGATTTTTTGGGCTTGAACTTTGCACGTTGATCTTATTTGCTTAGATATTTATAATTACTAGTTCTTTTTTCGTGACGATTTTCGCTTTGTCTTTTTTGTATTTAATTTATCTTTTATTGAAAATACGGGCTTGGAAAGCCGCACCCTTCGTGGCTGGTTTTTCATCACTCTGAATCTTTATCCATATGGTCTTTTAGGCTTGAAAAAACCGACTTAGGAAATTCGTAACTCAACTGTTCGCAGGAAAATTCCACCCGACCTGGCCACTTCCACCAGTAGTTGTAGGTGAAGAGTAGCCCTAAAAGGGCTAGAAAACTGAACCTGAAGCTATTTGGTAGCATTAGTTTGAAGGAATAAAGCTTGAAGAGTAGACGGGAAGGAACAATTGGAAAGCAAAAGGTAACTAGCTTGTATAATGATTCTGCAAAAGATCTGAGAGTGAGGAATCTTGGAGAACTAATGCAGCTGTGAAATGTAAAGCTATTTCTAGGGGGGAAAAAAAGAAGAGGAGATTGTTACGAACAATGAGAAATTGACTGTCCAAATAGAAAAATAATGAGAAAGTGCAAATCCCACCTGTTTGCACCTTTTTGCTAGCTATTAGATTACTGATTGGGATAACTGATACTTTAGTCAACTGCGAAAGTTTACGATGAACTTGGAGCCTTCTAAAATGGCCCCAACTACAAACTAAGAATCTCCAGAAAATCCCTTCAGCATGGGCTTAACTTGCAATTTTGCCACTCATCTGTATACTACTCCTACTCTTGTACTATTGTCATAATACGTTCTTTAAGCCATGAACTTTGAGGAATTGCCAATACCTTGGCTTTTAGTCACTCGTAGCCTGTCCAGTTTGAGTTCAATAGCCAATACTGTCAACAAATCTTTTGAGATGGATTCCACTCAAGTATTTAGTAATCCAGTAACTAATCCTGCACCTCCATACTAATTGTTGTTATTGTTTTCCGCACAATGTAATTCCTTTTTGTACGTCCACGTGTCTACCCAAAATTTTCTTATGCTGGGTGCAGTTAAAACGCTGCATACAAAGTGACTCTAGAAGTTTAATTTCAAGGTCATTTCCATTATACTAACTAATGATACCCTTGTTTTATCAACTCCTCGCTCCCAGATGCTGCCACAGTTCCCTCTCCCTACGCACAATGTCGTTGTCAGATATTGGCCTCCTCCAAAGTTTGAGGTAAGGGTCATTAATCTTGCTATGGATTGGGAAGAGAAATCCTTAATGAATAGAACCTCCAACATCAAACTGATCTTATCTATCTGATCTTCTGTTCGAACACATAGTTTCCTCTAAATTTACATGAACCTGACCTTTTTACTACAGCGGAACACTGTTGCCTATCATGAGGACCACCCTCGTGAACTAGAAAAGCCAGCTGTTCTTCGAGATGCCATCTCTGATCTTCCAGAAGTATATCTGCTTGGTTTCTGCATTAGTTCTTCCTTTTCATGATCTATGTTGACCATACAGGTTACAAATCGTGAAACCCACGAACATATATCATATCACAAACCTCCTGAAACAGAGCTTCAGAGCTTTATGAGATCCAACAAATATGGTACTTTTTAAAACAAGTCCTCTAATATCTTGCTGCTGCTACATTTACTCCTTTCTTTGGATGATGATGTTTATCTATTATACTGTATATATTTTGATTGAGAAGATCCATCATAGTATTGGTCCAATCTATAACCCATCACTTATCTAGAATAGGATACTCCATGCATGTCATTCATCCTCGTGAGCAATTGAATGTAGTATACACCATTTTTGTTCTTTGCATGGATTGAAGCCTATTCAGAGATTGCTTATTCCTTCAATAAGCCAATGTTTTATTAGAGTAGTTTCATGTATATGCATTGTGATCCATTAATCTTCCCGTAACTGAGGGTGACTTGCTAACTAATCATTCTACTCTGCCTTTATTGGTGAGCTCATTGATTCTAGATGTCTGTCAACTAAAGAATTGAATGCTGATCTTGGACCACAATTTGGACAACTGTAGCAAACTTATACTATGTTATACTAGAAAGATTAAGCGAATTTAGATACAATTACTTAGAGACATTACGTCTGAGACAGTTCTTATATATGCAACAAATTTTTTATAGATGAAATTTGAGTGATCTGAGTCTTTCTGCTGTTTTAACTGTAGATACTAAACAAGAGAAGCTACTGCATGTCCATGTTTTGCAAGCGGATAATGGATTATTAAGCAAATATTGAACAACAATCTATGCTTATTCTTCCTTACTGTATCATTCCATCTGCAAACTTTTCATCAATGCTGATGATATCGGAGAAATTTTATAGGTACATTGAACTTAATACTAATTGCTTTGTGTTCTTTCTCTTTTTGATCTGAACTCTTAGAATTGACAGGCTGCCCAATAGATAAATGGACATGGACAAAAGGTTTGCTTTATGATCACCGCCCTTATGTACATTCAGAAGATAACTATCTAAGAATTTGCCAAGTTCCGAAAAGGGAGGTGGAGCATTTACAAATTATACTTCATAAATTTCTCGAACTTGGATTTTTTCAGTTCTTGAAATTTGATCTGATAATTATATAGGGAGCAAATTTCCGAGATTTCCCGGGCTTAGTTGTGGGAAAGGACAATGTTGTACGACGTGTTGGAATGCAGAAGCCAATGTTGTTACCATCTGGAAGGCCAATGGTTAGTGGTTTTGCACAATTTTATTAGAACATGTGACCAAATATACTTCTGTGGCTAGTAAAATATTTATATTTTTAAATAAAGTAATCTAGTGGGATAACTCTGTGGTTTTCTCTGTCTCCCCCTAGCTCAATTGTTCATTTCAATTGCTTGCAGGGATTGTATAATTTGTGAAAATATCTTTAATCGTGGGATATCTAATTCTTGTTTCCTGACAAAAATTTCAAGAATTTATTGGGTAGATTGAGCTGAACTAGTGTAACCACAAGAACCACATTTTACCCTAAGCAGAATTTTCTTTTACTATCGCCTCAAAGGAATCGAATAAGGTTCAACAAATATAACAGGTGCTTAATGAAAAATGTTTATATACTTTCAGGTACCAGATTATGTTTTCACTTACGAACAAGGGAAGTCAAAAAGGTAGATATTTTCCTCCTGGGCTGCCTGCTGTCTGTGTTTGCTAATAAATTTCAATTTTTTTCTTGTGCAGAATCCTAATAATTTTTCTCCAAAAAATGTATAACATGCAGACCCTATGGAAGGCTGTGGTGGGATGAAACTGTACCTACAGTTCTGACATTTCCCAACTGTTGGAACCAGGTAACTATTGTGCTGATTCATTCTTATAGCTTTCCAGGGTATCTGGATTGACTGTATGGTACCTGTGATGTGAAAATCCCATAGATAACTTTACATCCAGAGCAGGATCGGGTACTGACTATAAGAGAATGTGCCAGGCTCCAAGGTTTTCCTGATTACTACAGATTCTGCTGGACAATCAGAGAGAGGTTTGTTATTTGATTTCTGATATTGTTATAATCATCTTACAAGTTGCATGCACCGACTAAAAATGGCATATTTGCTGGAAGATAACAATATTTCGAATCTAGATGAAAGATCAGGACCTTCGAAGGCCCCTTTGTTTGACTTTGTAGTTGTTTTATGTGAAAGGGAGAGCCACTTAAGATATCATTACCAGTTGTCCTCCAAGTATTTCCATAAACAGTTTCTAGTACTCCTCAATGATAAAATTCATTCAAGTACATTTTCAGGAACTTGTTTTCATTCTATACAACAGTTTGCTTGTAAAGAAAGAAAAAGAACTATAAAGCCCAATCTCCAATTGAACTACTTTCAAATAATATATAATAATTTGGTCTGCGTTGTTTTCCTTTCATAGCAAAACGATACGCTCATAGTCAGCGATTACGATCCAGAGAGCAGCTCTTCTGACAAAAAAGTAGTGTTTATTGCACCTATCATGCTAGATTTTTGCGAAGTAATTGAGCATGTTGATGTATTTTCTACATCAAACTTATGAACTGCTCTTGATAAAGTGCATCCTTTCACAGGTACTGTCAGGTTGGGAATGCAGTCGCTGTCCCAGTCGCGAGGGCCTTAGGGTACTCGCTGGGTATGGCATTTCGAAAACTGAGCAGCAATGAACCAAACATGATCCTTCCCCCCAAATTCTCCTACTCCACTTACACTCAGTTCACAAACTTGTATTCTTCTGCTGAACTGTCATCCCCCTAATGCATCCTTCAACTTCGATTTTCCCCCCACCTTGACTGTCCTCATCAAGCCATATTCAAGTCATTCTACCGAGTCATTATTAGACAATTTCAAGTGACGGATTTTCAGAGTTCTCTTCCAGTGAAGGAATAGCATCCCTGTCGTGTTTTTCTTTCATTGTCTTTTAGATGGTGTGCTCTATGGCCTAAATTCCATTGGTGTAACCCATGTTTTCCTTACCCATGATTAGGCCCCGATCTTCATCTATACTGAGGATTGGCACAAGTTGGAATTCGGGATTTTCTCCTCCATTCCTGTCACTGGAGTTTGAAATGTTTTTCCCAACTGCATTATTAGGAGCTGGCTCATGTGAGGGAGCTCCTGTTGGGTGATTATTGGTTTCGGAATATTGATGTAACTGAGGAACCCAGTGTACCATGTGTATGTATTTGTGCTATTTATCGATTCCAAGCACATCGGATTGGTCACTGTCCATCTTCTTTCTCCGATGTTGAGTTTCATTTCCCTTGGATAGATTTTCTAGATCGTCTCTGTCATACCTCTTGGATAAGGTTGTGAACTAAAGGTGAACGTCTGTCTTATGTGGGCAATGATGGTTGATTGAGAAAATCACTCTATGGCCTTGGGACATGTCTCCAGGAACTCATTTTCTCGGTTCATATCAGCCTTACGATGGCATTGGCATGGTACAAAAATCTCTCAATGATCTTGAACCTTGGAACTGATTTCCAGGAACAGAGGTTGCACGACTCAGAGTCGGACCAGAGATGTGTCTTGTCAACTGAATTGTATCTTGAGTGTACTTCCATGTATGGAGGAATGCTTAGGGTTAAAACCCATCCCTCCCCGATGGAACACAACAGTACTAGTTAGTCCCAGTTAGCGGACCACTCCCAATGGCGATTGTGAGCCAATCAATATCCATGAACACCGTGCTGGTTGATCCAACTAACTACAACAACGTTGGACTTTATGCTAGGCAATCCCATGTCTTCTGTATTTATGAAGACCACGGAATCGAGTTCCAGGGTATGGTTTCACACTGTTGTAGAGAATTTTTAAATATCGTATTCCACATAAAAGAATGTCTGAGGTCAGACCACATCAACTCTTGCTTTGTAAAGTCTATGAATAATAAATACATCTAGCTTTACAGGAGGTCAGATATCAGACTTGCGCAAGCTTGTAAACCCTGTCCTTACTCTCCCATCTTGTTCCACCCTTCTTTCCTTCTTCCTCTCGTGCTTGCATCGAACATCGAAAAGGGTAAATCGAATCCCAAACCCCGGATTCGACTTTCCTACAGGCACTGAAAAAATCCTTATCAGCAGCGTGAAGCCACAAAGATCGGCCCCATGATTTGGCCCCCAGACCAGCCACATTGAACTCGAAAGAACAACCATCGATCCAATAAACCGCCTCGAAGGACCTACAAAGGGAGCGCAAGGGCTGTCTTAATCTTTTTCCTATCGAATGCTATCATGAGATTCCATTCGCATTCTGCCATAAATACTCGAGAAAGAGGAAGGAAAAAGGAGAGGAATTGACTTGGCAAAAACTATAAAATCGATTTGAGCAATCATTATAATTGAAATACAAAACTTCCTGAGTTGCAAATACTTTTTTTTTGGGGCATAAATCCATCTAAGTATTTGAAAAGATAACAAATTCCTTAAATTATCTTAAAATTTATGATTCCTTTTAAATTTCTTAAAATTCACTTAACTTCAATATTCATATACTTACACATGATGTTTAATGGTTTGTTAACAAAATAGCATGCACGTTAACTACCGTTAGAAACTTTATTCATTACTAATATGACGGTGATAATC
This sequence comes from Sonneratia alba, assembly GCA_900174645.1. Lineage (NCBI taxonomy): Eukaryota > Viridiplantae > Streptophyta > Magnoliopsida > Myrtales > Lythraceae > Sonneratia > Sonneratia alba. The sequence continues at coordinate 33,547 of FWPY01000041.1, forward strand.
TTACATATTTTTCATACGTGTCACTCTCTATAAGTTATTATGTGTCGAAGACGGTGATATTGTGTAGATATGTGAAAAAAATTAACGTTTTATGAAATACAAGTAAATGTTGACGTATTAATTAAAAGGTAAATGTCATAATATCAATTTAAATAAATATTAAAATTCATAAAATTTTCAAAAAAATATTGTGATTTTTTTATAATTGGCGAAGATAAATGAAGTGAGCGCGTACTGTTTTTCGGTGGACGGAAAAGTAGGTAAGCGTGGACTTTCCGCCGACCACTTCCGGTCGTGCCACGTGCCTCTCCCCAGCTGGAATCATTTCCCGCCATCCCCCACCCATCGTTTCAACTTCCACCAGCCCGGGGAATATTCCATGCTGGCGGCCTACGTGGCATTCAACCACCCCTCCTTCCATTTCCATCCTCTGCTTCTCCTCCTCGCCCCCGCCATCACCTCACCCGCTTCCGTACCCGTTGGATCGTCGAACTTCACACCTGTTTGAGCTCGCCATCCATCATCCGACGGCGGATGACACGCCGGTCCTCGTACGCCGAGCATCACCCGATGATATCCCTTTCGTGTTTTCCATCCGTCGGGGAAGGCTTCATGTAGCCTCAGATTCCTCGCCGACGTTTCCTCCCTTGCGTTCTTCCGCTGAAATTAATTTGAATAGATTCCTTATATTTTATTTATAAAATTCAATACTTTATTTTAAGAAAATGTCTAATAATGTCAATCAATGTATACTAATTATTCTTTCATATCTCCTTTGTGCATTCTCCCCCCTTTTTCCTTGCAATGTTTGAAACCTGTCTTATATCATCACCTATCATCTTGAAATTTGACAAAATTCTTGAAGCCAAGATAATGACAACAATAAAATAGTATACACTTTCTTGTCGTACAAGGTATTGTTTTGGATTATAAAATCATGTTAACTGTGTTTAAATCAGATAATATCTCTTACACTGTTTCTTTTAGATTCGAACTTGTACCCATCAAGATGGAGGTGTCATCATGTGGAGAAAGTATTTTACATAATGGTTATATCATATCATTATATTTTTATTTTATTTTTTATTTAATAATTATCTTTTTTATAGTTTATTAAAATTTCCTATAATTTTTTAATAATTAAAATATTAACATTTGCTAATTTTTTATTAGATGTGATGTAAATGTCGCATAAGATTCCTTCTCCACCACGTAACATATGTTACTAACCAATAAGAGAAAGAAATAATGGCCAAAAAATCATGACATTTTTTTTGGGTTCATTTTAAAAATATGCATGAAATTCAACATTCGTCTATTCATATATAATATTTAAGAGTTTGTTCATGAAATAGTATGAATACTAATGACATTAATTTTTTCCATTAACGGTTGACACGGTAGTACGTTCACACGTTGCACCTTGTCGACACGTGATAGTACATAAGGAGTGTCATGTATGAAAAATGTGTCAAATTATCACTAATACGTCAGCAGCTAACAGAGAAAATTAGCGCCGTTAGCGCATATGTTGTTTCATGAACAAATCGTTAAATATCGTGTACAAATAGGCTAATATCGAATCTTGTCTGCATTTTAGAGGATTACTGAAAATATAATTTTTTTTAAAGATAATTTTCCCTACCATTAAAAATGTAATATTTTGTACTATTGAATGCCAAATAAAACCTTAATCAGATCCTAAAATCCTAATGAACCCTAAAAAGACTAATAATGGGGAGAAAAAGAGATGATGCAACGAGCCACTAGCTAAACACCATTAGGCGGTGACATATTGGTTCTTGCTGCGAACTTCCTCGAGTGCGCACTCCGCACTCATCACAAACGTCGGTCGTGTTGACATTATAACGATTGGAAACGGTATCTCTGGATCAATTACTGGTGTCGTTTTCCGGCGAACCGTCCGCTGCCCGAAGCTGTGTCGTGTAGACGACTGCTGGAAAGTCTCTAATCTCAAACTGGGAACCCCGGCGCACAGTGCGGTCACCATGACCTAATAATATGGGAACCAGACATGCAAAAAGACAGAGACATCACGTGCTAGCTGAGTCGGCGCTGACGAGCTCCATCGATGAGAGGGCTGAAACTTCCCCTCAATTATCTGTCAACCAGACCAATTATGAAGATTGATGAGTCGAACGCTATCCGTATGGATATTAATACTCCTTAAATGTCATTGGGATCATTAAAAAAGGGGCTTCATGCAATTGATATATTCTCGATTTGTAATAATGACTCTTATTTTTATTATAGTATCATTTTTTTACTCATTAAGATTGTATTCAATAACTATTATTCATTTATCATGGAGGATGGTACGGGTATGAATATATTTTTCATCTCTTTTTAATTGGAAAATGTGAATGGGATTACATGATTCGTGAAATTTCGATGCTTTTTGCCTTTAGCATGTCACCGCCAATACGCTATGATGCCGTATGCTGTGCTCTGCGCTGCTCTGCTCAAATCTAATCAGGTTCATCCCCTGCGCTCACTCCCACAGTTCTTCCCCCAGTCGGACTCATTCCCTTTCTGCAAGTTACATTATTTAATCTTCCGTAATTTGAATTTGTCCCGTCAGCTATTCATGCATATTCATTCAGTTGACTTCCGAGTTCCAATCATATCAAGCCCAACATTCACTAACTCATTCTGCAGAGGAAACCTGAAACTCGGAAATTGAACTTTTAAGAAGTCGTTTTCCAGTTCTCGGCTCAGATCAGAGGGAAACGGAAACAGAGGATCACTTCTTGAACACACCACTCGGTCTCTGTCTCTGTCTCTCTCTCTCAGACCTCTTTTCCCCCGACCCTTTTGCTTTTGGGACCTGATCTGATCTTCTCTTCGAAGCAGTCTTTCTGTCCCTCCTTCTTCCAAAGCTTCGAGGCTTCGGAATCGGGTCCAGAAGAAAAGAAAAAGCCGCCATTGGTAACACTCTGTTTCTGAGAATTCGAATTTTCTTTCGAAAAGGGGTAAAGAGGGAGAATCAAAGCGGAGCAGGAACAGTTATAAAAGGAGAAGTGTTCGGCTCGGCCATTGGGAGGGTATCAATAGGTAGAATTTGTAGTAATACCGGAAAGAATGTACGGCGGAGGCGGCGGAGGAGTGGGGAGGCACGGGTACGAGAATGGGGTGGTGATGACGAGAGACCCGAAGCCGAGGCTGAGGTGGACGGCGGATCTTCACGATCGCTTTGTGGATGCCGTCACTAAGCTTGGTGGGCCGGACAGTAAGTTCCCACCTTTAAAATTCACTTCCAGCATTGGAATTGTCTTTCCTTCCTTACGTTAAAATTCAAGTTCCGCGATTCTGTTTTCCCTCTGTATCTTCTTGTTCTTGGTGAGGTACCATTACCAAAACGTTATGTGCACTTCGAGCGGCCACCCGACATGACCTGATTTGGATTCATGTGGCTCCAACAAAACCACCCTTGATCTGAGACATTGCTTTCGTTTTGGCTCTCTCTTTTGTTTGCAGTAACGACATCGATCTTAGAGTTGGTAATATTAGTTTGTCTTGCACTGTGCATGCATCTGTTGTTTACGATGCGGCTGTCCGGACTAGGGTTTGCCTGGACATGTTCTTTCTTTATTCATCCTCTCTGGTGATTTTTTTTTCTTTTAAATTAAGGAAGTTTTGTCCACTCAGTAGCCAACCCACAGTACTAGTAGAGGCCTTCTCCTTCTGAAAAGGTGGTAGACATAAAGCTTGATGGAAAAGGGTGGGTGAAGCTTCTATCACATTCCGAGCCTTTTCAACTCAGTTAGAACGATCTTGGACATAGGAAATGCATTGGGGTGGAAAATGCTTGACTAACTTATGGAGGTCAAACAATTTGATGCTGAAGAAATTTCACGTAGGTGTTCAGATTTCTTCTGTATAGGGGTTGTTCAAACTTGATACCTTCATCGGTTTACTATCGTCTAGTCTTTCAATGTTAACGTAAATAACTGAATCGAGAATGTCACTCGGCTGAATGGGCTCCTCCCGCCGTTTCTGGTCTTCCTCAGAAGCAACTCCAAAGTCTGTGTTGAGGGTGATGGGCTTGAAGGGGCTAACACTGTACCATTTGAAGAGTCATCTGCAGGTACTTCTCGAGTTCCAAACCTTTTTGACATAAAAGATTTGCGGACGTTTAATATTCTTTGAAGCCTTAGAAAGCTTGCGAATCATAATTAACCTTGAACCGTAAGAATTTCTTGTAAATGGTTATAATAAATACGTATATTCGTCGAGTTGCTCCTACAGAAATATCGGCTAGGACAGCAGGCGAAGAAGCAGAATGGCGCGGAACAAAGCAAGGACAATGGTGAGAGATAATTCATCCCAGAATCACTCTCCAGTTGCTATACCTCGTAGCTCTTCATATTAGCAATTTGCTAACCATAGCCACTATTCATAACTCGTGTCTGTATGACTTGAAATTCTTGACCTCGTATAGGAAGTCCATATACACTATTCAGTTCCTCGGGAGCAAGTACCGGTGCATCAAGTCAACACGAACACCGACTAAGGCATTCATCTATTTTCTTATATATGACGACTGATGAATCTTTTGTGCATCACTTTCTTTTACTGAGATATACAATGTTCTTCATGTCCATCTTTTTGCACATCTATACGGATGCATTTGCTATCAGGGAACATCCGACTGCAGAAGCGCTTAAATATCAGCTAGAAGTCCAGCAAAGTTTACAGGAGCAACTTGAGGTTTCTTCTTTATTCACATTCAGTGCTATCATGGAGATGGATTACTGATCCTATCTTGGCCATTTCATAACTCGGAAGAGTGCAAGTTGATGATCAATGTTTACATTCGACGAACAGGTGCAGAGGAAGTTGCAAATGAGAATCGAGGCTCAAGGGAAGTACTTGCAGTCCATTCTTGAGAAAGCCCAGAAGAGCATGTCACTCGACATCGACTCTTCCTCTTTGGCTGCTCAGCTCACCAACTTCAATTTGGCCATTTCTACTACCCCCAAAAATGGTGACAATCACGACGCCACCAACGATAGTAGTCAAACCAGCAACATTGGCTCATCAGCATTTCATATATATGGAGGCAACCTGCAAGGCAATAACAACGACAAAGTTGGGATGAAGATGACGAAGAGAGAAGGAGAAGAACAAGTGGGGTTGATTCATTTCGACCTCAACTTGAAGAACACCCAAGAACTCCTTGGTGCCAATGGCAATAGTGGTACTGTTTTGGATCATAAGATGTTGATATAGGACGTTGAGACCTTAGAAGTATGGGTAGATAAGATATTAGAGAAATTACTGTAAAGGGTTTCCAGCCGATATGGCGTGCTAACATGGATGGACCACGAGATATGATTGGTACAATAATTAAATTGACATGCATCTTAATGTCTGTGTTACTGAAACCATTCATTTCATCAGTGCTCATTCACCTATGATTCCAATCTATTGTTACATTGTCTGGTTCATTGAGAGGGATGTCTTGGAACTGTTTCTATACTACTTGGATCTTTACATTGATACCAGTGAAAAATCCGCACCAAAGGACCATATTGAAGTCACGGGTACAGAAAAAAATTACCATACTTTAAACATTTCTTGTAATCTTAACATTCCCTATCTTTTAACGGTGCCCGAACCAAATGTCCAAGTCTCCTTAATACCTTTTTTCTGGTCATTTTAGCCTTTGCTATGACGGAAATTTGTTAATTTTGTTCCTACGCCAATCTATTGTAATACTTGGGCTGAGTAGATATGGTTACCGTGCCTGTTATGGTAAATGAGACTGGCGTTCTTCTTGGCAGATCTTGAGCAAGGATTGATCAAAGATCGATCGATTTTCGTTCGACTCATCTGATAGTAGATGACTGATGTTGGCCTCTTATTTCTGGTGTCAGCTACTGGGTTCTCTGTGAATGAAGAAATATGACTATATACTTGATTATCAATTTTCTCACCCCTAGAAGGAGTAAGGATGATTACTAAAACTGCCAATAGCTTTGCTCTTCACCTAATGGACAGTTTGATGGGCTTAAGGGGTTTCGACGTACATTGATGGCATCCATCGAAGAGGGATTGGTATCGGGTGCTGTGGCTTGGTTGGGATGATTGGATCACTAATTTTGAGTGCTCTTTTCCAGTAGTCACTCATTGACTGAGTCATTGTCCTCTTGGACTGTGTGATCTCTCCTGATTTAATGACACTATTAATCATATCTCAGGCTAAGTATTTTACAACTTTTGCAAGTTTCCCACTGCTGCTTTCAATGAACACCGAAAAGGGGACAACTTTTATGTATCCTTCGTTTATACTCATTTTCTGTTTATTGAATCTTGCAACTGCATCTCCACAAGTATGATTGTGAAAGAATAGTATTGCAGAATAGAAGATTATCAAATAAACTGTGAAATTATAAAAAAATTAGATATTATTATCTTATTTTTTAACCCCTATAGATCCATCAACAAATTTGATATATTATTGGAGTTAGATAAGACTCCATGTCAACTCGAAAATTTTAGTGGAGTTAAATTTAATTATAATAATTTTCTTTTGAATAGAATTTTATATTTAAAATTTATAAATAACAAAAATTTAATTTATATCAATTAGAGCGCATTTTTTCTATACTAATGTAACATCCCTAGAAAAATATAAACTTCCAGGGAAAATATATTGGACTGAAAAGCATAAGAAATGCATCTAAAGGATGAAAAAAAGGTCGACAAAAACAGGTTTTAAAAAAAAGAACAATTTATTTTATTTTTTATTTGAAAAATTCTACGGTGCATTTGGTTGAGTAAGTACTAATAATATGAACGGTTATATTCTTGTTTTTAATGTGCATGGTCAATTATAGGTCAATTAAATTACTAGAGGAGGGTTAAGTACAATGACACCGTTTTCGACTTAACAATTAAGAGATTGTGAGTTCGATTCTCACTGTGAGATTTTCCGTATCATTTTAACTAAATGATCTAATTATTGGACCGAAAACGCTCCCAGGATCATTATCGACCCTAGAATGTTCCGGACACCACGTGATGTATGTATAAGATTTTTTTTAAAAAGAAATTTGCTCTTTTTTTTTTTTGGGTACGTCGAGAGTGTGTCCGGTCGGGTGTAATGTAATTCACAAACTTTCTCAGAACAGTTTGAAGATTACACCAAATTTTCGTGCTTGGCAAAAAACACACGGTAGTTTCAGTTCCTCGGGTCGTGATTTTTTTACGGGTTATCATACCTTTCACTATAATTGCTTTACCGAACTAATAGACGGACCAATTGTTTCAGGGGAGTCCCACATGCATGTCATGTTCGTCCCCCACATGCCCGAGGTACCCAGTGTCTTTCACTCATGGATTTCAAATTTTCTCTCTGTCTATCAAATATTAAAATGTTACGTGATTCTCTTGTACTCTCTCCATAAATTAAAATACTTATTAAACATAACGATTTCATTTTATAATATATATCATCCGTAATCTACCAATCTAAAAATATGTCAACTACTTGCGCATTCGGTGTAATAAATCAGACTTCTCACCCAGTGCTGGACATATCGGGTTCCCATGGACAGCGATGTTTTCGTCCGAGCCGATGAATCAAGATCCACCATAAATATGTGCCAGTGCCAGACCACAGCTCCTTCCTCCACCGGCCTACCATAAATATATCACAGGCACTGTCCTCGCTCTTCAAATTCCATCTTCACCTGTGAGTATGGGTCCAATGTCCTCCGTTTTCCATCTCCCATGTGACGCACCCTCCACTCACCATTCTCACTTTGGTGATCGCTTCATCCCCTTCCCGTCGTTCTTTCATCTCCTCCAACTATATATTGCAACACGGCGACCTTCAACACCGCGCAAGTGCTCTCCTCTGCCCTAAACATTAAGGCAATCAGCACCGGTGACCTGCGAACGGAGGGGCTGGAGGATGGAACGAAGTTGTCCCGGCAGCCAGGTCCTCGTCCTCACAGCCTTTGGCCACGGCCATCTCTTCCCCAGCCTTGAGCTGTGCCGGCACATAGCCTCCCGGAATTACAAGACCACACTCATTGTCTTCTCCCATCTCTACAGCTCCATCAACCCTTCTTTCACTCGAAACCCCCTCATTGAGGTCGTCCAAGTCCCGTCCCCCTCGCCACGGCCTGGTGTACCAGCCCAACTGCAGCAAGACACGTACAACCGGTTGAACCGGGTGGTTTTGGATGTCCTCTCAGGGTCTGGTTCGGTCAAGCCAGTCTGTGCCGTGGTGAACATGTTCATGCTCATGAGCTGGACTAAGGAAATCTTCAAGAAATTTCATGTCCCTGTGATCGGATTTTTCACCTCGGGTGCTTGCTCTCCCGCAATGGAGTATGCCTCTTGGAAGGCCGGCACGGAGGATCTAATGCCTGGGGAGTCCCGGCCGCTTCTCGGGCTACCGGATGAAATGGATCTCACCAAATCGAACATCAAGAGACGGCCCTTTAGGGCTCCATCGACAGGTAGCAATGGCCCCGGTAAGCCTTCAGAAGCCATTGCTCTGCCAAATTCAGGGCCACCAGGGCCAGGTAAAAGGCCAGTGTGGCTGGATGACATCGGGGACCTGATCGGGTTGATGTTCAACACATTTGATGATCTTGAACGGCCATTTATCGAGTACTTAGCTGACCAGCTTGAGAGACCCGCATGGGGCGTAGGGCCACTCCTGCCAGACCGATATTGGAAAGCCGACGAATCGGCCATCCACGATGAGGAAGTCCGAGTCAACCGGCAGTCAAGTGCAACTGAGGCGAATGTTCTGCATTGGCTGGACACCAAGCCGCCCGGGTCTGTGATGTTTGTTTCATTCGGAAGCTCCGTGAGCCCGACAGCTGAGGAGCTGGGCGAACTGGCCAAGGCACTGGCAGAATCGGCCTGGCCGTTTATATGGGTGATCCAGCCCGACACGGGAGGTCCTGGGGGGGCCACTGACTACTTCCCACAGGGACTCGATGAAAGAGTCGGCACGAGAGGCTTGATCGTAACTGGCTGGGCACCGCAGCTGCTGATACTAAGCCACCGCTCGACGGGCGGCTTCCTGTCTCACTGCGGGTGGAACTCTACGATCGAGTCCCTCATGCAAGGGGTTCCGTTGCTGGCCTGCCCCATCAGAGGCGACCAGTACGATAATGCGAGGCTGGTGGTGGACTACTTCAAGGTGGGCTACAGAGTCACCGAAGATCCATCGTCTTATGCGAAGAAAGCCGATTTTGTTACGGCCATCGAGAGGTTGATGGGAGATGGAGAGGCTAAAGAGAGGGCCAAGGAGCTCCGCCCGCGTTTCGGACGCAGGTTCCCGCCAAGCTCAGATGCCGCTCTGGATGATTTCAAGAATTCGATCCAGATCCAGAAGTAAACTGCCTATTACCTAGGTAGTTTGCGATCAATGTTGCATGCTGTCTGTCGAATCGAACGTGCTCTTGAGTGTGTAGGGGATTATTAATAAGGCATCCAAGTATGTCGACGAAAGCATAAACCGGGCAGGTCCTTCAACAATATATGATGTTATTAATTGATCACCGTAGTAAGTCTTATGGGCTGAGAAGTGCCCGATCGTTGTTGCTTTTTACCATGAGAGAAATCAATCACCCAACTGAGTGGCTGTACGTAATGTGCAAAAGGGTACCCGTCAAATATGTGAAACTGAGCCCAGATTTCACATTTATTTCTTCATTTTGACCTAGTTGATGCATAGCATAACAGCCCGAAAGATCGGCAGTTGACAAATATTAGGGAGGATTTCCGACAGCACTTAAAAAGAATTTTGGCTAAAGTACTCGAATTTGCGATAAGATTAAGCAAAGTATGCCGTAAATTTGCTTCAAGTGTGAACGCGCGACCCCCGCCAAGTAGATTACGCCCCGATCGACACTCCATTGGGCAGTAATATATATGGCTGCATCTATGTTCCCCGGGTATCGCAAGAGGCTAACCGATGAAATTGGGGGCCTCAAAGCCCAGAAGTTGGGATCGTGATCGGGATCGTATGATCCTCAGGATAGCACCATCTGTACGCTGACACACGCCTTATATTTCGTGGGATGATACACATTAAGACCAGATCACACACGTCTCCAAATTGAGGTAGTCAACTCAACTGTCAGGCTAATCGAATCGTTAAAAAACCTCAACAGTAACCATTTTCAAAGGTGTTTCGATCTACAAATATATAGACGTTATAAAAAATTGAAATATGTTAGGTTGGTTTCGGATATCTGTCTCGGGGGTTCATGATGCACAATTTCTACTTCTACACAAAGTAGTGAATATACTCGATATGGTATTACTGAAACTAATAGACGTGGATGATATATATGATGACTAATGAAGCTTAGATTGATGGTTCGTTTGAAGTGCATGATGATGATTGACCATCCAAACTGAAAGTGACATATGAACCTAAATTCACGAGAATGAATGGGCAACTGATTTCGAGTCTCATTCAGGCCGAAAATGGGTGACACGTCTGAATTTAGACTTCTAGAAATGATTAATACATATTTACCCTCACATAATCAATCACCCATAATAAGATATAAACATATACGGTTTTGAGAATGTAAATTTAGGGTTTTTTTTTCAATGGAAATATGAGCCAAAATAATGTCAGAATTAAATGTAAGAGTAAATAAATATATAATTTTCACGTAAAATCTTGTATAGTAAAATTATTTTTATAATATAATAATACACTAATATCCGCCGGAAAATACACGTGGAAATTGACGATTTCATAGATTTCCGTCCTCCTTTTTGGTCCCCTTCTCTTCTCTCTCTCTCTCTCTCTCTCTCTCTCTCCGTCTGTAGAAACCAGAGGCGGACCAGATCCCCACCACACCACCATCGTCACTCCGCTCGCCGTTCTTCTACAGCTCTCTCTATCCATCTCTCTCCTCTCACGTAGGAATCCCCCTGTGTATGCATAAACCTCTCGACCAGGGTGGGGTTCGCTTCTTCTGATTAGTGTGAAAACGGATGGAATAGCCTTTTCGGATCGCAATCATTCTTACGCTACCGCCCGCAGGCCCCGGAGAGAGAGAGAGAGAGAGCGCGGAGCTCTTATCTTCCTTCAGCAAGAATCCATGCACCGAGGAACTCAAAATCGAAATCATCACGCCCCATGTAAGTTGCGCAACTTTTCACTTCAATGATTGTTCCTTCTTTTCCGAATCATCCCAATTCTCCTATTATAATTATTTTTTAAAAAAGCTCTCGTGTATACACGCCCCATGTAAGTTACATGGTTGACTTTTGGCCCACCTCTACAAGCCCACTGCCCGTTCTTCTTCCCTATCTCAGCGCGCAGATTAACTTCTTTCATAACTGAGAAGTCATTTCCTGTTCTGCTTCCCCTGTTCTTTTTAGCTATTGGGGTTGTCGAAATTTTTTGCTTCCGAAAATTTGGAGCTTTCCATGGCTGGAAATTGTTAACCTAATTCCATATAACTTCTATAAAGATATTGACGCTTCTTCTATCTGATTCTAGTTCTTCAGGTAAAGGATTTGGTATTTCTGGTTTGTTATGACCATTTGTTTAATTGCCGGGCAAACCTAAACAAATATCCGATGTGTGGAAGTTTTCTTTTTCAAGTTATTTTCTTGGAAAATCTTCCCTTTTTTTTCTCAAATGCTAGTACTGATGACGCGCGATTTGAATAAATAGTTGTGAATAGATTTTTCACGCCCAAGTTTGTTGAATATTCAGCTTTTCACCCACGAACCCCTTTTCAAAAGTCAGTATTCAAGCAAGTCTGCTAGACCCAAAATCGAGTAACTCATCAGTCAACCTTCTTATGAAACAGATTGATTCCATAAGAGGTAGTTGCGAGCCTGCTGTTCTGATTGATTCAGTAACGTAGGGGGGAAAATCAAGAACTGATAAAAGAGATCAAGAAGAAGGATATCTCCGTACCATGGGCTCTTTCAAGGGTCATGCTTTACCAGGGACGCTGTTCTTGCTGGTGGGTGTGTGGCACATGTGGTGTTGTCTGGTGCAATACGTGTCAAACCCAAAGTCGTACAGGGTTCGAGTCTGGCATCCTGTCCCAGGATTCAATGGGAAGCTCAAGCACTTGGAGCTTTATGTAATAACAGTTGGTGCTTTTATTGATATGTGTATAGAGCTCCTCTACTCTCCTCATCTCAAGATATTTGTTAACGGGATGTTGAATCCCAATCACATGAATGATTTTGAGCACTCGGGTATGCTCCTTATGTTCTTCGTCTTTGGGGCTGTGACTCTGCTCTCGGAGAAGACCAGGTTAGTTCTGATGCTCTGGTGATCTTGAATTGGTTGCTTGTGGATGATGTTTCTGTTGTTCTTCTGACTATGCTCTCGGTGAAGATCATGTTGGTGTTGATCTTCTGGTAATTTTGAAGCGTTTACTTGTGAACTCTGTCTCTCTGGTTCTTATTGTGTCAATATGATGTCCATTGCAATGTGCTTGTACCTTTCCCTTGATATTCGAGTTTTTGTCGCTGATGCTACAAGATGAGCAGACTATGATGTTGAAGTTGGGGTAGAAACCGGATTCTGTAAACGGGGAGTGAACTTGAAGGTGGAGTACAAAGGATGTATTTGGAGTTAGAAATATAAAAGAATTATCTAATAATTTGAGACTAGACAGAGATTAGTTTGATAAGTATATCAGGTGGTCGGGTACTTAAGCATTCCCTGGTTTCACCTCATGTGGAAATTGCAGCTAATGATGTATCGCTTGTTTATGGTTTTGCGATGAGCAATTTCTCTGTATGAACTAGTAATTTAGATTCTCATCTAAAAGCTTTTCTTGGATTTGATTTTTACAGGTTTAGGCAGTTTATTTTTCTAAAATTATATAATATTAAGGGAAGAAACTATTACAAATATTGTTGGTTGAGCTGGTCCTAATTTTTTTCCTTTATTTGATGAATGGTCCTGACTCAACTAATGTATATTGTGAGGCTGAAAGACTGAGTTGAGTCCTAGAGATGGTTCTTATGCATTAATTCCACCTACTCTGTTGTGATGCCATTACAAACCCAAATTAGTTGACAAGAACCCAATTTAGTGGTGTTCCTAGATAAGTATGACATTATTCTCGGGACTTGTATAATAACATGACTGAAGGTAAGGTGCAGTATATTGGCTGAATCTATTCCAGTAGCAGATGAAAAATTCGACTTCAATGAACTCTGTCTCTTTGGTTCTTATTGTGTCAATATGGTGTCAATTCCAATGTGCTTGAACCTTTCCCTTGATATGTGAGTTTTTGTCACTGATTCTACAAGATGAGCAGACTATGATATGAAATTCGAACAGAAACAGGATTCTGTAAACAGAGAGCAAACATGAAGGTGGTGAAAGTTTCTGGAGTCAGACGTATAAAGAACTATCTAATAATTTGAGGCTAGACAGATTAATATGAGAAGTATATCAGGACATCAGGTATTTAAAGCATTCCCCGGTTTCATCTCATACAGAAATTGCAGCTAATGTATAGTTGTTTGTGTTTTGGCGATGAGTAATTTCTTTGTATGAACTAGCTATAAAAGTTTTTGATAGATTCAACTTTTACAGGTTTAGGCAGTTTATTTTTTAAGATGATATGACATGTAAGGGGAAGAAACTACAAATATTGTTGGTTGAACTGGTCCTGACATTTTTTCCCGTGATGAGTGGTTTGACTCAACTTATTTATATTAGGAGGCTGAAAGACTGAATTGAGTTCTAGGGTTGGTTCATATGCACTTACTTCCACCTAATATATTGTGATGCCATTACAAACCTGAATGAGTTGGCAAGAACCCAACTTAGTAGTGTTTCTAGATAAGTATGACATTATTCTCGGGACCTGTCAGGATAGTTCAGGACTCATCTTAACATCACTGCTCCATAGGGTTTCTAGTTTCCCGTAAATTAGTCAAGATTGGCATTTGTTGACAAATCAAGGCTAGCTGAAGATTTGTAGCTCTCTCAGCACTCATTTTCTCAACATTTGTGCTCGTAATCATGTTCTGGAGCAAGCTTTTGGGTCATTTATGTAAGATCCTGGTGGAATACTCTGTCTCTCATCGATCTGCTTTCCATAATTGATTTTTAACATTGTTTATGATCCCCCATGCAACCATTGGCCTATGTCAAATTTCATCATTATGTCAGAGCCCTCTTGACACGAGTACTTGTGTTATCATTTTTGCTTTGAATGCCCTTGTCCCATGGGCTTGCTAGCGACTCTTGATCTATTGCACGGTTGAAAATCATTCTTTGCAAACCTCAGTGCCCAATCTATCGCGTAGGCAAAAGATGTGTGAAATTTTCGTGAAGACAACAGTCCGGATCTGAGTGATTATGGTGGACAAGTTTCATTTATAAAACCTTCCTTCCATGAATTTTTAACCATCTGCCGGTGTTCTTGGCGTATTTATAACTTATTCATTAGGGAGTGGGTGCTTGTCTTTGCTGGGTTGGATTGATGTTTCAACATTAAGGAATCCATGAATTCTTTCACTTACTTTGTTGATGAGTTTGTTAAGACTTAAGAATATCTTGATGTCTGCTGATGAGAAATTTCTTCATTTTGTTAAGAACATAAACTGGTGGACCAAATTCTTCCTTGAAATTATGGATTCTTGATCACCCTCCTTTTCATCATTTTTAGGTATCTTCCATTGCCAGAGGGAGCGCTATGCCTGATTGCTGCTGCCGCCTTCTGTTCAGAGTACCTGCTTTTCTACTTCCACTCGACTACCCACAAGGGCCTTGAGGGCTACTATCACCTCCTGCTTGTTCTCCTTGTTGGCCTCTGCATTGCCTCTATACTGGCTGGCACCCTCCTCCCGGAGAGCTTTGCTGCCGACCTCTGCAGTGGGGGCGCAATCACCCTCCAGGGCCTCTGGTTCTACCAGACTGCCTTCGTCCTTTACGGGCCCATGATGCCTGAAGGCTGCCACCTGAAGGGGAACAACATTGTGTGCCGATCCGCTGAGAGTGAGACCCGTGGGGAGCTCCTTGCTAACTTCCAGCTTTTTGGGCTCGTGCTTGGGGTTCTGGGCTTGGCAGTGGCATTCTACAGCCTCGCAGCGAGGAGGTTTGGGCATTCCGAGCTACGGAGCTTGCTCGTGTCTGGAGAGCAAGAGTTAGATTAACCAGCTGATTCTGCTATCTTTCCGGTGATCTTAGTTTTGGTATTTTGATGATGTTCTCATTCATTGATCACGATGGCGAGCTTCTGTTGGAATAAATAAGGTATCCTTGGATGAATGGGTAGATGGTCTTTTCGGTTTTCTTGTTCTACTTGGCTTCTCTATGAGCGTTATGTTCAAAAGGCTGTACAAAGCGTGGACAGGAGTTTTTCATGTTATTGAATATGTAGAAAAGAGTTTTCATAGCGTTTGGCCAAAAGAGAGAGATTGTTCATAGTGTAAGACATTTGGTGAAAACTTGTCTTCGAAGTTTATCTATGTAATTAGTTTTGAGAAGACGTTGACTTCTCTAGATCATTTATATACTTGCAAATTGTAATTAAGTATAGATCTTGAGTTAAGAATAATAGATGAACTCTAATTTAAGCAGTAAGGTAGTGTCTGGAGCCTGCCTAGCGAATGATCGATATATGGCCCTTTGACGTCTTGACCACGATCATGACAAGTTTGAGGGCGATTTTCACCATCCTGGGTTACTAGCTCAGGATCTGCTGGCCGTAATGAACGTTGAAGTTTCAAAGCAACTCGGAGAATGTATCAGCAGCACAGATGGCAGGGGCAGTCCGGAGGTGGACCCTGCCTTCTGCAACTAATGGCCGGAAATCGAGATGCAGTTAGTATCCCGAACGAACAGTACCTTTGCCCATCTGAGAAATGTATTATTAGTATTTTGTCCTTGTTGCCTCACCTACCACATGTTCCCTTGTCAATCAGATCCGACAACATGAAATGCGGTTCCATTACTTCAGGGACTCCCTGGCATCGGTAGAAAGTCATCCTGTTGCAGAACCCCATCGTCGAGATGCCAGTCCTTGAAGTCCTTTTCAGCCATAATGTGATTGCGCGCCAGTGGAGTAACTCTTCGGTCGACAAACTGGAGCTATTAAAGGTCGAACCATCAACTGGAATAGCAGATGATCTAAGAGATCCATAAGCTTCAAAATCTATAAGCTATCACCATCATTATTTACCATATGATCATGACACGGAGGATCAAAGGCGTACCACATATGTGGAGCTGCCACACGGCTCCTCCGCCACGGGTTCACCACCTGGCATTTTTTGGGTCCAATCAAGGATTGCCACTTGGCCACCGAAATATGCTTTGGCTGATGAGGAATCCCACTCCGTCATCGTTTCACGTTTAGAGATCTCGGAGTCATCGAGGAGAGCGAGTAACTAAAGTCGGTTTCTGTTCTTAGTCTGAAGATAGTTTCAGTCGGTGGCCTGCGACTTGGCCCTGAAGAGGGTTTCCAGTTCGAGGTAAGTCTGATCGCGAACTTGACGGTACCCCAACGATCTTTGAGCTCTGTCTGACTCTCTTCTCTCCACATTTTATCTTTTTCCATTTTCCCGTCTGTCAACGTTATGATGCAGATCATAATATTGTTCTTCGAGCAGGAAGAGAGGGAAGCCAATCTTAGTCCATCGCGAGTACGGATGTCTCCTGAAAATTGGCTGGCCTGTACATACACAACAGGATGGGCAATTTACGTGGACTCGTCTCGAATCCCAATCACCAACCTGTACCCCACATGCAAACACCAGCAGAGAGAGTCGAAACCCACCACGGTCACATGCGAGACGTTCGGAAAAAGTCTGAGTTTGTCAAGGCCAGTTGCATGCCAAAGACAGTGGCTTGTCATACTCAACCGTGGAAGACAAAAATGGGATCAGACAAGAATGGGACCAGAATTAGCTTAGACTCAAATTAGTTGTCCCTGCTGCCCAGAGTTCGAAAGAAAGATGTTCGGCTCTGTGGACAGTTGTCGATTGCAGTATTTAAAAGCAAGTGACAAGTATAAATTATATCTTAAGTGTGGGAGTTGAGGATTAATTGAGAACAGAAATATTAGAAACCACCCTATGGGTGGGTGGATGGACGCGGGTACTGACCAAAAATACGTCTTAACTTTAGCTAAAAGCCGTTCTTCTAATGTGGTGCCCAGCCATCGCCGAGCACACCCAACAATATCAGATTAATATTTTCCTTTTCTTTTTTCAATAATTTGTTTTCAACTTTAATTAATCATTTTAAATGTTTTCATCACTTTTACTCATCAATCTTTGTAAAATTTTATACTGTGGCTTCTAAGTATGAATGACCGTAAAGGGTATTGGGAATTCTAAGAATTAGAGTTCAAAATATATATATATATTTTAAATATCTAATTTCATTGAATTCATTATATGTTCATAAAATATTGAATTTAGATCTGTAAAAAAATTGACCCGACCCAAGCATAACATGAAAAAACCAGGCATGTGTCAAGGTTTTCGAGCTACCTTGAGATATCAAGCATGCCACCTTGAAGCATAAAATTAATATTTACAATAAAAAACTGAAAACATTGAATAATTATATTTTTAATATTTTATTCAAATCAACATAAATTTTATATTAATAAATTAATTATATCACATAAAAGTATAAATTATTTAAATTTATTTTTTAAAAAATAATTATTTTATTTAATTATGATGACCATAGTTTTAAAAACCGGATCGGGCCGGCCGGTTCGGCCGGTTCAACCGGGAACCGGCCACTCACCCGGTCCGGTTCCTTCAAAAAATCCAATTGCACATTAAAAGAGAAAAAATCCGATTGAACCGGCTGGTTTCCGGTCCGACCGGTGAACCCAATTGAACCCATGAGAAAATCGGCCGACTTAAAATTAAAAAAAAAAACACAAAAATCTATTGTAATGTACCTATTTTATTTTACTAAACTTATATTTACATTTTATATTAGACTTTTGTTTAATATAATGGTTATATTAATGATTTTTGTTATAAATTATATTCAAATTATGATATTATATAAATTTATTAGTAATATTATATTATTAATATTATTTATTAAATATGCGATTCAACCCATTAAACTCCCGATCCGACCCATGAACCCATGCCTACACCGGTTCCCGACCCGGTCTGATTTTAAAAACTATGATGATGAATAAGTATATTCAAGTTATCAAGATGGTAAGTCGTGCGGCTTAATCTAAATCTTTTGAGTTGGCCTTGAGTCAACAAGTTTAATGGATTCGTTTCCATGTGAAAGTCCATTTTTTATATGTTATGATATTTAACTTTATTTTAAAGTTACATTTTTTTTAATTATTCAATATAAATTCATATTCTTTATGAATTATTTCCATGCCGCTATCAACAACCAAAATGTGCTATGACACTTGAGCAGTTAGCGGAGAAAAAACGGTACGGCATTAGAACCTTTTTGTTTTATGGAAAAATGGCGCACATCTCTATTCTCTTTTTATAAATGACTGAAATTTAAAAGTTATTACTAACTTAATTCGAGTCAAGTTAACTCCTAAAAAATAAAATTTTTACATTATAAATTCTTTTTATTCATGCAATTAAATCCGAAAGTCCTAATTGACCAAAATAGATACCTATGGATGCCTATCTTGAATAATACGAAAAGCCTGGTAATCCTGAACGATGGTTAAAAATCACACCTTCACTTAAATTAGCTAATTGGTCTAAAAGAGATGTGCTTTACCGTAGTTTTGTTCCTTTTTTTAAAAAAAAAAAAGAGAATTGTCCGTCTACACATCAATTTATTGCCCCCCCTGACTCTCAATTCATCTCTTTGAACGGCAATGCCATGTTATCTCAATGTCAGTTTCATCCTTCTGATCCTCTAAATTGATATGTAAAGAACTAAACTATCGAGGAAATCGATATATAATATGGCAAAATGGGTGTGTAAAATCACCAAGCTCGCGGTCAGGCGATCCCAAAATTAATGTTGAGTATAATGATATTCATATACAAATTCAGACGTGACCAAATGGATATAAAGTGTATGCTCTAAAAGCAAATTAATTTTATGACAAATTAGTTGATAACTCAATTTACTCCATACTATTACACAATTTACCAAATTAATAATGAGGAAAAAAAAAAGAGAGAGAGAGTCCATCATCGTCAGTCCACTTAGTCTAAGCGAAAAATGGCCGAACCCTTTTACTTTCTTTCATCTCGCTTTCTCCCGCTCACCTCCGACAAGGTAAGGTGACCTACTCAGCGTCTCAGCCCACCGCCTCCTCTCTCTGCGTTTCTGTTCTCTGAAAAATCTCAGAGCACTGATAAGAAAATCCATTCTATTGTCGGGTCTATTGAATTTCTTCTGCTTTCGCTTCTTTTCTTTTTTTTTTTTTTCCTGAGCGGCTGCTTCACGAAACCCTACCCGGGTTATAGGAAAATCTCTGAAGTTTCCGTTTTTTTTTCATTGCGCTTAGCCGAGTGAGAGGGAGTGAGTGTACCATCCGCAGCGAAGTGGAAGATGACCGGCGGCGGCAGCTCGTCGGGAGGAGGGGCTGGCGGAGGCGGAGGTGGTTCCTGTTGGCCGCCGTTCACGGTGGCGCAGTGGCAGGAGCTGGAGCACCAAGCCCTGATATTCAAGTACTTGAAGGCGGGGGTGCAAGTTCCTGACGCTCTCCTTGCTCCCATCCACCAGAGCTTGGAGTCTATGTCGGCTAGGTTCCTTCAGTACCCAGGCCGTAAGTGATCTTCCCCGCACACAAAAAAAAAATGAAGAAGAAGAAAACTACTGCAATCTCTGCTTAGGACCTGCCTCTATAACTGATTTGCTTGAGTTAATTCCTTTCTGTTTTACTTACCCTTGTGTTTGTATTATGGGGTCTCTGTGTTGGGCTTGTGTGTTAAACACTCACCTTCAAGCGAATATATTTTTCATCTTAAAGGTGGAGCCGTGTGAGTTTTGCTAGCTTGTATATGGAAGTATAATATGCTGAAGTTATTGACTGATTTTTGCCTGGCATTTCCGAAAATATTGGCACCAGTACGTTTCATGTTGAGCTTTCCTTCAAGGGGACTGAAAGTCGACAAGTTAATGATGCCTGGAAGTCGTACTGGTGGAAGATAAATGATGGATTTTAAATTTGAAAGAGTTCACTGTTGTATCTTGATGGGAAGCATAATCTAATAGACAGATCAATAGCATGGCATGGTCACTTAGCCGTTTTTTCCATTTCCTTTGTGGTTTATATGGTGGGTTTAGTTGTTTGTCAATGCGTACATCATTTTATTTTATTTTTTTTTGGCAGAAGATCAACAAGGTTATTGCATGCAAATTTAAATGTTTTTGAACCCCAACTTTTGAGATAATAAAGAAAGCTTCACGTCTCCAAAAAGATGAATATATTTGTATATATATGTATGAAGTGCAACCTAACAATTATAACCAAAGACATCAAGAGAGTGAGAGTTGACTCCTTTTATGTTGTCTTTGTAGTGGGTTATTACTCCTTATATGGAAAGAAGATTGACCCGGAGCCGGGTCGATGTAGGAGGACGGATGGAAAGAAATGGAGGTGCTCAAAGGATGCACATCCCGACTCCAAATACTGTGAGCGGCACATGAATCGTGGCCGCTACCGTTCAAGAAAGCATGTGGAATCTTCTCAAACTCCAGCCTCCTCTCAGTCTGTCCAAACTACATCTCTCAATGTTGGTATTGGAAGCAACACTGGAGGAGGGAGGACCTACCAAAACCTGCCCGTGCACACCAATAGTTCAGTGACATTGAGCTTTGGGACCCAGTCTCATTCCTCAGAGTTGCACATGGAATCTGCTTCATATCGGAACTCTGAAAAGTACAGGTCTTTGCAATTGAATCAGTTCTTGAACTACTTATTACTCTTCTTCTGTGTGCGCTTTGATGTGAGATCTGTGCTATTTCCTAATGATTCACTCATGCTATGTTTATTATGATAAAATGAAAAGGGAATAGAATAAAATCATCGTAAGTAATATGTGATGGACCTCTTTAAAGATTGGATGCATTGGCATCTTTGGATTTAAGAACTTCTGCTTATAATATTCTGGGAAAATGGCATCCTGTGGTTGGTTGGATTAGATGAATGATGATTGTATTATGGGAAAAACATGATTGACTGGACCATCTTACTGCTAGAAGCATCTTTGAAGCATGGATCAGAAGTAGTTGCAAAAAAGGGAGCCTGAAAAATCACTATTCAAAATGAAAAAGCCTTGGGGTGATTATACCAGAGAAACTACATAAATTATGAACATGAAACTTTACACAGTAATTGAACTGTATAACTGTGTTGAATATTTGAAACTTTACTAAGCTTAGAGATATGAACTGATCTGATATAAGATGGTGTTTCAACAAGTAAAAAATTATTAGCTTGGTATTTAGCAAAAAAGGTATTCTCTGCAAAACGACTACATAATATGGATTTATAAAGCATGTTGACCAATACAGAATATTCCAAGGTATGTTTGCTTCAGTTTGCCATACTGATAACTGACACCAAAACTGGGTGTTCATGAGACAATTAAGTGATTGGGAGCATACTTGAATAAGTGCTTCTTATACAGAAGATTTTAGAGATTGGAATGTTACCTGATATTAGAGATAAACTTCAGAGATTAGAACTCCTAATTTGACGAGTCCAGGGCAGTTATGAGTCGTGCCATAAAATAAATCCTTCAAATTATCAATGGTTGGCAAGTATACCCCTGGTTTTCATTCTTGTCCCACTGCAGACTTATTCAGTGCTGTTAAATTATATTCTTAGCAATGCATGCCACTTGCATCAGTGTGTTCCCCAGAAATTCTTAATTATCTTGTGTTATGTCTTCCTTCTGTTATGAACTTTAATGCAAGCATTAGTTCCATGCTGTCATTTTTTCTTTATAGTTGACATCTCTTTCTTGTGTTTATACTTGACAAATGCAGTTCCTTTTTAAGCTTAATGACATACCTTGCTACTTGAAATTAAGTAGGAATAAGCTCAAACATCTATAAACTGTGCATAGAACTCTCTCTAAGTTTGAGTTGTCAAAACTCTAATAATTCTTTTTCTTCATATCTGAAGTGAACTAAGGACACAACTGGAGCTGCACAAATCCCTAGCAGAAGCTTCGTCAGGGAGTTCTCGAGGCCCTGACATGAGATCTGTGATAGATTTCCAGAACCCATCATCCCGAGCTTCAATGGACCTCTTGTCAGAATCCAGGAATAGTCTCCCACTTCACGGAAATTATTCCTCTCTTCAAAAGCAGCAACAGAAGCAGCACTACTTCTTTGGCATGGAATTCAACTCTTCAGGGTCAGGAAGACCCGAGGAGCAGCAACAACAGCAGCTGGTTCAGCCCTTCTTCGATGAGTGGCCAGAGGCTCGTGAATCAGCTAGGCCATTCCTTGACAGTCAGAGAACCGACATGAGCTTGTTCTCCTCTACTCAGTTATCTATGTCCATTGAGAAGGATCCGGCAAGATTGCTGGCAAGGGATGATCAGTCTCCAAATGGTAAGCAAAGTTCGTGTTCCTCAGTTATTCTTTTTCCTCGTAGTCTTCTTGCTATGCATGGAAAATTGGGTGCTTTAAGAGCACTCATCACTCTATTTGTGCTCTTGGTTGATAAATCATAAAGATTAAAATTATTAATTTTGGTAAGGTCATTGCACCTGATTGGAAACATCCTTCTCGTGGTTATCTGCACCCTAGTGCTCTTACAGAAAATTGGGAAACAATTCTGAAGTTCTCCATTTTTCTCCTCTTGAAGAATGAAAAAGTACAAAAAAAATATTGTCTTACATGCATTAGGTGAATGTTTTATTGTTTAAACTCTTATCGTGTAGGATAAGTTAAAACATATATATACTTGCATTCTCTCTTTCTATAAACATTTTCAGAGATAAGGAAAAGTTCAAAATCAGTGATCTCTGCACTTGCCCACATTGTTCAGTTCTTTGAGCATGAAATATTCTACCTACCTCATCTGTAAAATTGTATTTGTGCATCTTATTTTCAGTATCTTGATAGTTGCTGTGGACCCAGAGTCTGATTGGACAGAGACTGGTTTTTTTTTTCCTGGTGTACTTTCCTTTCCCTTTTTTATTACTGAAATGAAAATAAGCATGGAATGATTTGTTTTCCTCTTATCCATCAGATGTGGAGGGTGGCATATGCAACTTCCAAGTTTGAGAGACCTAGATGGCTCTTGGAGATCCACACCTCTCCATCCTTTGAGTCTATATTTATGGGTAGGTTTGTATACAATTTTTATCGTCTACTTAGCTATGAACTTGATCTTTGTTTGTCTATGATGACGAATAAATGTATGCTTCGGTGGATGGTCCTGTACTATCGACTGGATTTAATTAGCCGTAGGGAGACATTGACTCAGCTGGATGTTGTGGATGCAATCTGAGTCTTGTGCCTGTCTATTCGCGGAGTCTGAGCTCGAATCACAATGTGCTATGGCCTTGATAAAGCTACTCAATTGTGTTATCTGAATGGCTAATATGAACGATAAATTCATCTGTGTTTTTGTACGGATCATAATGGGTAGGTACTTGATGAAGCCCTATACTGCCTAAACACCGACATATTCCTTAGAGAAATGATATAGCGGCAGTACGTGCTTGGTCGTGTTACTAGAGCTATCAATATCTTGACTACGTTTTTCATTTGATTTTGAGACTTCGGCCGGTTTTCACCCAAAGAAATAAAATAAAAAAGGAAGGCAGGCAAGACATTTAAATTAACATTGCGGAATATATGAATTCAATTCTATTAGACGGGGAGGGTCCTCTTCTCCATCCGCTATGTATTACCATGTTGAAGAGTTTTGCTTCCATGATCGCCAATTTTACATAAGGATTCATTGAGAACATGGCAATATGTGATAACTACTCATCTGCCATTTTTATCTATCCATTACACTCTTATTGCCTAATACCATGCCATGAGCTGCAATCAAATGAAGTACATAGAAACATGAGATACTCATTCCATTCCATCTCTATCGGGCCCGTCTGTGTACCAAACACAACCTCAGAAGAATAGTCCAAACAATTCTCCATAACCAAACGGAGTGGCTAACCACATTATTCTACCATGAGTTCAACCAACTAAATCCTTGTAGGTTAAAGGCGAACCATCTATACAATGATCTTTCCATATACAGCAAAGACGAAAAATCATCAAGGCCCCCTCACTATAAATTCTACAAGAATTTACATCACCATGGCTTAAGTTTCTTTTCCCACCTCTCCTTTCCTTTTGTTTCTAGTAGATATGGCATGGCTATCTTCTACTCTATTTTGAAGCTAAATCAATGAGAAGTTTTGCACTCTGAATGAAATTGTTGAAAGAAAGAATAACATATCCACAGCATAACTTACATATGTGTGACCAGCCTATTACATTCTACAGTGTGATTGATAACCAAAGCCAAAGAGCCAAATGGGTCCAAAAGTTTCTCCTGCGGTATGTCCTCCATCAGTTGTAGTAGGTCCAAAACATATAGCAACATGATCGAAGATAAGATACAGTATATCAGCTGCATTGTATCCTAATAGCAGATGAAAACTTTTTTGTGAACCTATCCTCCTTCCTCATTAATCCCCACAGTCCAGCCTCATCGAATCCACCTCAACTAATCTAATATTGAAACTGAAATTTGACCTCCAGCATTCCCTCATTATTCCCTCCATGCAGTTGTGGCTCAACCAGAAAGCTAAGAGCCATTTTTTCCCCTTCAGTCCTGATATATCATCATTAGATGTAATAATAACCCGAAGCTAATGGGAGCAGAGGAAACAGAAATGTTGTAGTTAGTTTCTTTTCTTGTCATCAATGAGACTGCTTAAGGTCCTGAATGCAGTACACTGAGCATTGTCTTTAAAATGCATAGAGATGTCACTTTGCTTTGCTTAGTTTTCTGCAGGAAATATTCACCAAAACCAAGTAATATTGGCATAGTTATATATGTTCTTGTGAAAAATGTTTTCTTGTCCCAGGATACGAACCAGCCTAAAGAGGTCCATTGCCACCATAAAACCCTGGTTTGCCACCAAGATTGACAAGGCCACCAGTGGCCACCAACATCGCGAACATCACCTGACTATTAGACTGTACAAGCTCTAATTAACCAGGGAGAATTTCACTCAGGTCAATGCCACCAGTGTTGAACCTAGGTCAGAATCTACCTTGCCTAACTGGACCAAGGATTTAATCAGCCTCAGCTGGCCGACTGAGTCAGAATCCTGCAATCATTGTGGTCCCTGGAGGCAGCAGCCTAGTGGTGGCAACAGCCTTCAGTTGCCTGATGCTGCTCATGCATCCTTTTAGAAAATCATTAGGGGACCCCAGAATTATGATTGATTTCTCTAACCGACTAAGATAACTACTATTTGCTTGATTTTTTAATGACCAAAAACAAAAGTAGGAATAAAAAGGTCTCTAGTCATTTATATGAAATTTATAGATCATAATGAAATCTGTGAAAATTGAGAGAACAGAACTGCATGATGGTAAGGCAATTTTCGTAAACATGAAAAAAGGAAAATGTTCAAGCAAAAACATGGATTGCTTACCATTATCAGGCAGATATGCTCTGTTGGGGGAGTTACTACACTAGCCTTTTGGACCTACAACACAGAAAATTTGAATGAAACAGTTCTCTTTATCCAATTGCCAGAAATAAAAAATTCAAATTATAAAGCACCACAAGTGGTCAGTGGTCTATGACTGCTAATAGATGCACATCATGAAATGAGCTTCTCCCTTTCTCTGGGACTAACATGAGATGAGTTCACAATTCAAATAACCTATTTGCTCATTTAAAAGGAAAACAAGAAGAAAGATTATGATCTGCATGAAATTATATAATGAACAATTAATAAATTCATTGCATACCTTCACGGGATTGGAAAAGATGACCACTAAATGTTTGTAAACTTTTCCAAGCAGACTCTGATTGTGAATGAATAGTCTTCATGTCAAATAAGTTGGCTCGTGCTTTCAGGAAATTTTGTTGTTTAAAGTTCGATAACTTTCTACTAGCTTCCGCATGGAAGATAGAAATATGAGGTGCAATCAGATTCCAACCTCCTGCAGGAATTCTTTTCTGTGAAAGAAATCCACTGGACCAGCCAAATTCCATAGCACCTCTTGTCACCAAAACAACTGTGGAAAAATAATGGAAATAATAACAGTCTAAGTCCATGCCTTAATCAGAACTATAACACACCATTTTGTAAGTAATTACATGTTTGATTATGGCAGCTCATTTCTTTATTAACACCACAGTTACATTGTAGTTGGTGGCAGTCCTTTCTTTATCCACTCAATACAAGAGTGCTCATTAACTAAATCTAGGTCCCTCTATGAAACATAGACACTGCACTCATGAGTGATCACAGTCCATCAAAGATGCATTGCACATCTCTGTTCATGAAGGTGTTATAGAATTTCCTGTTTATATTTATTTTCTTTTTTTCATTTTCCTGTTTATTTATCTTTAAGCTGATGCAGACTCTATATTCAACTGAGCATATCAACATCCCACATACTCATAGATCCTGGTCAAAGTATGGCCTTTCTACAAGACATTTGAAATTCTTCTAATGAGCATAGACCTTTATAAGGCACTTGGAACAGGTAATTTGCAGGAAGACCAATGCCAAGGCCAGTTATGGTGAAACCCACACTGAAACCAACACCGCACCCAGCTCCAACATAACCAATGACCTCAGGCCCAAAACCAGGGCCCCACCCAACCCCACATCCGAAACCCAACCCCATGCCCCAGAAGGCTCCAATGGTTGGGTGCACTGGGTTCCATCTTTGATATCTCCTCAACAAGCCTTTGACGATCATTCCTACCTGAGAAACTAGCCATACTCACAGTGTCAGGACCAGCACATATATACTGTGAATTAGCAAGAAATTCCATAATTCAAGAATCTTCAGGAAGCCATGAGCAAAATTTCTGCCACTAAGAGTGCATGAACATCAAGAATTGCCTGTCTAAACCAAGTAATGTTCATATCACAGCTCAAAGCAAAACAAAAGCCCTTGAATTCCCACTAATGTCAAGAAGAGTTTGCCTTTTAATTTTAAATATTTGTATTTCACATTTCTTATGAAATGATATACCTCGTGTAAAGGATGAAATGGAACAAAAGGGAAAGGCAAAAGAATCAAGCTCGCAGACTTTGAGAAGTGCACCAACAACAGGTTGGCATAAGAAAGATAAATGGCTAGCTCAGAAACTAATCTACCAGAGGAAAAAAAATCAACATTTCTAGTTTCAATCACTACAAAAGTTAGGTTTCTATATTGTGCATATAATTGTTGAATCAGCCATGACTCTCTGACCCTTTTCCTACTCTGCCAGACAGGAACAGCTTAACAAAAGTGAAAAGCATATCAGAATGCCAAGTTGAGAATTCTAAAGGGAATCTAAAGAATGATGGAAGGAAGAAACTCATAGAAGCTACTATTTGGGCATATCAACTGCATAGGATGAGCAACAGAATGACCGTCCAAGAAATTACTTGCTCAACCTAACCAAAAGACATGCTGCTAAAATGGAGCACCACAATTTATCCAAATTCCCTTTTTCTCCTAACCGGTCAAATACAGAATGGTTTTATCTCTGGACAATTTAAGCCCCTAAATCAGTAACACTAAAATCAGGGAGAGAAGGGCTGAACAATGTGAGAAGAGGAGCCCCAGAGCTACCAAGGAGTTCATTCATTGATAAAAAGTACGACACAAGTCTGGCAGAGGCTTAGCAAGATGAAAGTCGATTTCCAAGTCATATCTATAATGCTCAGGTAGCATTTTCAAAAGATTAATCCTATTGTTTTGCGAATCAAAGAATTATCCGCACAATGGCAGTCAGTCCCACCATTACAAGATCCAAAGATTGCAATCTACAAGAGCCTTTGATCTACTGACACTTCGTTACCTGAAACCGCAGTTTCATCCCCACGGGAACAAAGCATCTACTTTCAGCTAACATCACATCCTAAAAAAGAACAGAAATAGCACCCAAACTAGTTCATCAACTAGCGGCTGTCTTCTGTAAGCGATTAATCTCAAGGAGAACTGAAACTGACACACGACATAGAGAGTCCACGAATAAACTATTAACATTACTGCAGCACCCGAACACGAGATTCTATGAATAAATATATTGGCCAAATTAGTGGCAGAGAAGATATAGGAGGAGAAGCCGCTGGACGTTACCATCAAAGTATGGCTTGTTCAAGCGCAGTGGCTTCAGAGCTTGCGATGGAAGTAGAGAAGAGAAACGAGTGGGCACATAGCAGAGGGAAATGGATTAAAATAAAATTAAAAAAAAATCGCCGAGGAATAGAGGACGCATGTTCATGATCGGGGCTCCGATTAGGCTTTGGACCCGGCCCGTATGAATAGAAAAGGACCTCGTGGGCTTGGTTCGTTGAGAGCCATTAATAACGACGACAATAATTTGACGGAAAAATGGGACAAGATGGGCCATTTCCGAACGACATAATTCACAGTACCCTTAATTGTCAATCTATTAAAAAGATGTATTTATCAGCTCTGTATTGCGTTTAGCCTTAGTCCTTTTTTTTTTTTCTCAGTACTAGCTCAATCAACATAATACCACTGAGGATCTACCATAGACCAAGAAGATGGTGTTCTCCAAAACCTAGTACAACAAGCACATGACTAGAGGAGATTTGAATAAATCGTGCGAAAGCAAATTTTGAACTATTGGATCAGAAACTTTTGTGGTTATTCTTGAATACTTACTGCAATAGAGTGTGCAAAAGACTCACCTGGTAGCAAAGTAAACCGCACTCAAACTTACACTTACTAGCATGGAGAGTGAGTTGATGCATCAAATTTCCACCACTTGCCCTCATATCACAATGTGACTTACACTTGAAATAGAGTCAAGAGTGTACAAAAGACTCGTCAATAGCAAAGACAACTACACTCAACTTACACTCGGGTAGCATAGAGAGTGAGTCCTTACGTCAAATTTCCACCACCTGCCTTTACATTGCAATGTGATTTATACTTGTAACGTCCCCCTAATTATTTATTTTCAAGTTGTCCTTGACAACTAACCATGAATATCACTAACATTTTTTAGTTTTAATAATAAAATATAAGTTAGATATATTTCTTTTGAACAATCTATTATATTATATTATATTATATTACATAATATTTTATTAGACTTTTCCGTGTGAGATTATATATTTTAATATCTACTCCCATGTAAAAATATGATTTACACTTAATACATGTCCTTAAATACATTGGGTATTACATAATAAGTTTGTTATATAAAATTTAATTAGAGACTACCATGTACAGTAAGTATGGAATTTTAAAAATCCAAGAAAAATAATCGACAGCCCTAAAAATGACGCGCAGCATTATTTGCATAACTCTTACACAACGATCCTCTTATGAGGATTGAGCAATAAAATAATATAAAGATAAATTATCGAGGGACAAAATGGGAAAACTCAGAAAGATAAGTACATGTTTAACGAAATGGGCTGGCTGGAAAAGGGGGAACCACAGAAGAGGGATGGGCTATTTTGTAATTTCATAATCAGTCCAAAGCGGGCAAAATGAAATAAAAATCCTAACCTTATCCTCGTCCACTGTCCGTCCACAGAACGGCTCTCTCTCTCTCTCTCTCTCTCTCTCTCTCTCTCTCTCTGTGGGCATCCCAGACTGTGAGTGTAGGAACAGAGAAACAATTGATGCACGGTTTTCTGTTATTTCTTGATATCAACCTGAAGAGAGAACGTCCAGCTCGTCAAGAGAGGACACGGAAGAAATGAGCGGCCAAATGGCCTCCATTGCTGGGTTAGTCAAGCTCTCTGAGCCCGGTCTTGCGCCATCTTCCAATTTTGCGTCAGTCCGCCAGGTATTGCTTTGAAAATAGAAATTTTGGACCCTGTCAGCTTAGTAGCATAGAAAGTTTTGATTGCATATAAATCTTCTGCTGTTTGTCATATAACGATTTTCTGCTTTTCATCGGATTCGGAAACTATTAGCTCGAAGTATTAGTTTCAACGAATGCTGGGCACCAATGAAGTTCCCTGTCAAGGTTGAACTTTTGAGATGGAGATGGCTTTATTGGAGAAGAGGAGCAAGAGCAAGTGCAACTCTCTTCTCGCCTAAGCCACCAAGTGTTTGCCATTTGGTGGCCTTCGGCTTGGAAAGCTGCGTCATCTATATTTGACATTGCAAAGAAGTACTTTGGTTCATCACCGCTGCCTTTAACTGAATCTAACAGGACCTTGGAACTCTTTAGATGTCTTTTTAAGATTAAGATTGAAAACTGAATGGCAATAGTTGCAATTCCTAGTTGTGAAAGCTGGATGAATACATTTCGGAGCAGTGATAGGGGCAATGATGTGTAAAGTTATCGTGTCTGGAACTGCAGTGTGACGTTATGTACAAGCGACTAAATGGGGCTCAGAAGCCTTGCATCTTCTTGATCACCTGCAACTGGGAGAGACGACTGAGGATACATGAGCAAACCCCAAGTTTCCCTGTCTGCAATAGGAAAATGGCATCAAGAGGAAGGCCATCACGCTCCACAAAATTGCAAGCGACCTTGAAGAGTCCAAGAGGCTTTAGTCCAACACCAAAGAAGCCCAAGAGAACCAAGAAGTCAAATAGCGACAGCAGAGACGGCAGTGACGATGAAGAAGACGACTCCGAGGAAGATCCCAGTGCAGGGATCATACCGGAGGTAGTGACCAACAGGATGATGAACAGGATGGCGTTCTCGGTCGGGATACCATTGTTCATCGGGCTGCTGTTCTTCCCGTTCTTCTACTATCTCAAGGTGGGGCTAAAGATTGATGTGCCGACTTGGGTGCCCTTCATCGTGTCATTCTTCTTCTTCGGTTCGGCCCTGCTGGGGGTGAGTTACGGGATAGTGTCCTCCAGCTGGGACCCAATGAGGGAAGGCTCGCTCTTGGGTTGGAATGAAGCTCAGAAGAACTGGCCCGTCTTCTGGCAATCTCTGTGGGGTAGATCTGGGAAGAAGTAGATGGTGCTGGACTTAAAAGTTTTCTTCTGTTGTACCGTTCATGAATCATAATCGGAAGAAGGTACTTCTTTCTCCTTGCTCTGGCTGTTCCATTCCACGTCGATTGGACTGTCGCCATTAATTTATAATTGGTGCTACCTGAAAACTTACCTTCTTATTTTGGATGCATGGTGACGCTGTATTGTTTTCCTGGATTTATGGCGGGCATTGTCCCTTTGGACTATCTACGAACGAGCACACCAAGCGGAAAAACTTGAACAAGTAAACAGGAGTACAATATTGGATATCCTCGCCTCTATTTTATCACGTTTCTTTTTCTACAGGTATTGTAACTCGAAACGAAACCCAAAAATTCGGGGAAAAAAAGGCGATAAAATTCCGAGTTATCAATGGAAACAGAAAGAGAGGGATTCGACGGAGATAAATTCCAAATCAGAAACCCCTATTAGTTGATATCTTATCTTCAAGACCGTACCTAAAAACTGTCGTCTAAGAAGGTGAAACTCAACGAGAAGAGCAAAGAACTTAATGGGGGTGGAAATAGTCTAGCTTTAACCAAAAGAAAAGACACGGATTCAAAGTAAATTTATGCCAATCCTCCAATCCGTCCCTGATTCTTTTCCCAGAGTGATATATGTAAGATGTGGAATATACCACTCAAATTTCAAATTACGGTTGAGAAGATCTATCATTGCAAAATCAATGATCTCCAATATCCAAATTACGGGAATCCAAGTCTATACTAAAACACCCAACTCATAGGTGTTGTTAGTACTCAAATATCCAACAAAACCTGTCATCCCTATAAAAGGTAATACTCAAATGAATCCAAAGATTTATCTTACAGTTCCATACAAACTCATCTTAAAGCAGGAAACAAAGAATCAGGTAGATAGGAAAACTACTAGGAACATCCAACAATATACAAACAATATATATATCTTCGGCACATTCATGCCTTCTACATTAAATCTATGTGTGGTTTAAGGCTTCTGTAGATCAAGGATGAATGAATCACCTTATCGGTGCAACTATACTTCAGACGACGAATTTGAATGCGGTTCTTGGGTTTCTGTCTCTGAGTGAGACTGAGGATGATGTAATAACCTCTGTTGTTGGGGATCAGCAATTGGACTTCTCCTTACAGTTCAGAGCTGAAATCCTGCTTGGTTACTGCTGGACTATTCTTATCTTCACCTAGAGATCTGGCTCGATGAGTACCAGAGCTTCTTCTGACAGATCAGGACTCTCTCCTTCTCAAGGTTCTCTTCTGTGTTTTCTTTGCGGCAGCTCCATCTCATGCCCTTGGCTATTGAGGAGACTGCATCAGCGAGATAACTTGATTCCCGGATGATGGCGTAACCATTGGGGCGCAATATCCTGTCCATCTCTAAGAGTGTGTACTTCATATCGCATCTGTGCACAGAAAACTTACTCCCATTACAAAAGAAGAAGAATAAGAAAAAACTAGGAACTGCGCAGAGGGCAAAATGGAAATGAGCATATATTTTCACATATAGTTATTTATCGACCTATGCCTCCCAAAAGGATAAGAACTGAGATGGGTTCCACACCTGTGGCTCTCTGCAGTGAACAGACCGTCAAGGTGAAGCAGATCATATGTCCGAGGGTACGTTGAAAAGGCTTCGCACCTGCATAGACAATGTGCACTTGCATATTAAATGAGCCTGCTGCTTGCTGGAAGATCATTTTGAAAGTAGTAAGGTATGCATAAAGTTGACTTGATCGTACCAGTCATGGTACGTTCCAATCAGTCCTCGGTCATAAACCACTGCAAGCGTATTAGCAGCATAAGATGAAACCACATTCATGACCCATAGAGGATCCCCAATCAGTGCTGCAGCAAAACCTCCATAGACAGTGTTCATGTCCATCACATTCCTTATCTTGTCAGTGCCGACTGCAGGAAGCAACTTCTTATAGTACTTCACACGAGCCTTCCATTTGGTGTCATCATGTTTCAAAGCACTCGAACTCCCACCATGAATCTCTGTGATTCGTTCAGGAGCAGCATGGAGCCGGTCTGGCCACTTATGAACCGACGTTAGGCTGGTTCTTTTATGTTTTGGGTTTGGGACGATCACGCAGGACCGTAGTGGAGTGTACCAAGCTGAATCTGGCTCGAGGCTATCATCACACTTTGGTGGATAGGCGTCCAGATCAGAGAGATTACTATAGCAGCTATTATCTGAAGATTTCTGCCAAACTGCAATATCGTCCTTCTTGGCATACAACTTGAAGCACATTGATGAAAGCAGTTCCTGTAGCTTCTCATAATCTGTTCTCTGCTCTTCTACAGTAGTATTCCATCCCCGCCAGCGGTTCTCATAGTTGACTGGTGGACCGGAAAGGACCCAGAAGCCTCCTGGGCGTAGGATCCGGTGTATCTCTAGGAGGTAAATTCCACCTGATATAAATCATCAGACATTTTGATTGAGTAGAAAACAGAGAGAGGATGTTTGAAGGTTATGAAGCCATATTTTCAAGCATTTTTCATCCCAAAAAGAGTTCAAGGAAGCACAAAAAATATTTCAAATCTACACTAAATTTATCTGACTCATGAAAATCAACCATTGCAGGAAGCTTCTATATTCCACAGCCAATCGCTTTGTTCTCAAACAAAACTGAAAGTTACGAGTGTTAAAATCAATCATGAAAATCAGTTTTTATACGTAAGAAAAAGAATGAATGATTCAGGCACTGACTTTTAAAAGAAACCAGAAAAGGAAAACTAGAACCTCATGCAGAAAAGAGAATTAGAATCCTTATACAAAAGCAAACGCAGTAGCCATGTTTAGTTGGCAATGCACAGAACTTTTGTGATTGCAGGATCTTAAGAGCTCTTGATCCATGGTGGACGCATAACATGAATGTGCTCTGCCAGGAAAAGAATAATGGAGAAATCTCAACCTACATGCAAAAGTCTTAATAAATAAAGCATACCGAATTCTGTCCATGGGATGAGGCACCTTGAGCAATGGGCCATATCAAAGGACTGAGAAGGAAAAGGTAAGCGCTGAGTAGATATGATGCCAAGGATTGTGGGTATTCCCCTCTCCAATGCAAATTGAACTTGAGCTTCGTGATTGTCACGGGGTGCAAGAGAGACCGTTAGAATACCACGATCTAATAAATCACCTCCCCAGCTAGCAACCTTCAAGTAATTTATGCATAATTATGATATAGGCCTTACAAAATGGAAATTATTGAAACAGCTGTGTTCTGCTAAAGCTGTAAGAACACTAAGAAAACAGAAAAAGAAGTACAAAAATCATGGTGCATTAGTGCACATGTGAAGCCATACATTAGTTCAGTTCTCATATATTTACTTGCAAGATGATGAAAATTCGAAACGAACTTACCCCACAACCAGTATCAATGGCAGTTCGAATTGTGCCGTCTTTCATCTCAGGGATCAGGTCTTGCATCAGATCCACATAGGCACTAACACCTCTGGGGAACATAGTACCCCCACCAGGAAAAAGAAACTTCTCCCCTTGTTTCCTCAACCAGTTCTGATTGGATTTCTGCTTATTGATCCAATCATAAGGCACATTTCTGCAGTCAGACAGCAAGCAAGGGTTCATTATGGAAAGATGTCCAGGATGCCTCACTTAAGGACAAAATGATTGGTAAAAGAATGAACTACCTGTACCAACATTCATCTCTGCTCTTCGGCCATCTAATTGGTGGTTTGTACCCATCAGGCGGTGGAATCAAGCATTCCTTCCTTTCAAATAGTGGAGGGCAGTGGCGCTCCATAAAAGTAAGCCGATGAGTACCATACTTCTTCCACTTCTGTATTGTTTAATGAAAATCGTGCACAAATTATGAGCAGATCACAAAATCGTTCACTGATGCAACATTGGAATTCCAAAGTTACCCTGGGATCCGTGCATGGAGTGTAATCTTGGTACTCAATGCTGCATTCAGGGAAGGAAATGAATTTCATTTTGAGAGCAGATCCTTCCCTAGAGACATCAGTGACTTCCACGGCCTCAAATCTGCTATTCTGGTTGCAGAAAATTTTACCGAGATAAAATGATAAACTGCAGAAAACAAGGAGTAGAATCGCAATAGGAACATTCCTTTGGCCTCTTTCTGGGAGGGACCCCAGCTTCCCTTCCTTGTGCCTCATGGTCCCGGTCCCAGAAATTCAAATCACCTGAAAAAAAAAAGATAATATGATACGACACAATAAAACTGAGACATATTTGTCGATGCTACTTCACCCTCAGCGCTCAAGTACAGAACAATACCAAAGAGAACAATTCATTTCCTTGCACCATCATCTTCTTTTGTTCTTTGTATTAGCTTTACTCTCTTTCTACATGCAGATAAAATTTCGTAGGGCAGACCTTTTACAATCTTCCAGAAGTTCACAAGATGGAGTTCCTGAAACCAACTCACAGGCTGAAGTATTTGTCGTATTCACAGAAAAACTATTGTCCAAGTGGTATGAACCTATGGGAGGACATCTAGGTAGAGTCAGGTTAATAGTGGCGTGCAGGGGGAATTAATCAAGATCTCCATCCCAAGACGAACCATTTCAAGGCCTCCAAAGTTCCATCAAAAGACACTACAATAACTATGCGAGATCTCCGACAAGCAACTACACCTAGAGCATCACTGCCCCGCGTCCACTTTGCCTTTATAATACCCACATGAAGTTATCATGTGATATCAAGACGGAAAATAGAAAGACGGAGACGGAAAAGGAAAAAGGACTTAGAGAAAATTGTGATAATAGCGGTCCTCACAGCACTCTTCCTCTTTACTCCCCCAACTAAGTGGGAAGGCAAGAAAAGGTGAAGGCGGAATGGATCGCTTTACACCAAGGACGAAAAGCCAAAAACAACAACATAAGAAATCAAAGTGGAAGGCATATTTGGCTGTCCACTGTGAATTCATGAATTCCTTCAAACTCAAGTAAATCTTTTCAGGCCTTTATCCAAAGTCACGGCCGAACCAATCACAAGACAACTGCTTTTCCAATCCGGGTATCATCAATTTGGAAAACTGACAAGACACCATGTCATACATTGATGCCGAAGATCGCACGGCTCCACTGAGTGGTGGTGGGTTACCGGTTTTGAGCCCATTGATGGACCAGAAGTAGAGCGAGAAAGACAACAAAGGTTCCCGAGAACCCAACCTGAGGCGGTTTTTCGGAATAGGATGTGGAGCTGCCGATCGATTCGAGAACGAGCGAGAGATAAGGAATCGCTACGAGGATATTAGATCTTATTGTAAAATTGGTGACGGAAGGCCAAGGTTGAAGTGAACAGAAGTTAATGGCGCGGGAAAGAGCGAGACAAGAGATAAGAGAGAGAGAGAGAGAGAGAGAGATGTACCTCTGAGTTTCTACTAGCGGAGTGTCCGCACTTTCTCCCACAGGAAAGTGCAAACCCGTCGAGATACTCAAAGCATAGCTAAGTGACGGAAGAAGTGGAAAGCTCCGATGGGTATATGTGGAGGAACACACCACTACGCAGGCTGAGCTTACCCACGCACACGGAGACAAGACAGACATTATTATATTATTATTATTATTATGTATCTGGACAGCTGTAAACCTTGCAAAAAAAATTTTTAATTTGAAAATGAGCCGACACACGATCGAGATCCGGGGGGTAAGGTGAGTGGTGCAGCCACTGACTCTGGAAATCTTGGAAAACTCATATAAATTTTATTTAAATTTCTCTATATTTTAATAAATTATCTTAATTTATCGAATTAAAGGAGAGTTTTAAATTTATTCATAATAAATTAAAATTAATTAAGTTAATTTATCTTTTCTTCACACCAAAAGAAAAAAATGGTCAGGGAGCTATAAACATACCTATATTTTTTTAGAATATATATTTAATATAAACAAATTGATATTAAAAAAACACTATTGTGATTATAACGGCAAATCATTTATAAAAAAAATACTGTTCAGAGTATTTAGAATTTATTTTAATAGAAAAAATTGAGATTAATTGTGATAATAATGTTTTTTTATGTAAAAAAAATTGTGGTTTAGTGGTACCACTAATTGTGAGCTTAGCCATAAATTATGTATAAAATTGAAAATTAAATTGGCAATATCTGAGTCTTGGATCACGAGCGGCAACGGTGACTCTGATGTCAATCAACTCCCGTCGTTTTTCTTTTTTAAATTTTGTGGGTGGGATCCACACGCTTAGATCTTGTTCTTGTCGGTGGGGTTCTAAGTGGTCCCCTCTCCGATCTGCCCCTGCCACGTGGACAAAAGCCTACGTGTAGCTGTTTCCAGATGTACGGCTAAGAATAGATACGAAATTGGTTCATAAGTTAAGAGCCGGTCGATTATGATTCATGTGTAGAGTAAGTTGTAAGGATTTGTATTCCAATATTTAAACTTGATTACTTATAAGTTACAAGTTCGGACTCCATCTCTTAAACAGGTTGGATCCAAGTTATTGTAGCTTAATCAGGACCAAAAACATATCAATCCTACTTGGATTTTGGCATATAGTCAATCATAAGAGAGTCCGATAATCAAAAATAAAATGTAAACTTGTACATCATATTTGATAGAATCAATACTTTAGTTCATGATAATTTTTTGCAACCAAATGGTACAAACATTTGATAATTTGCAATCAAATTAGTCTATCGGCCGAAAAACTGTTAATTTTTCATACACAACTATTGATGAGCCATCTTTTTAGCCGAAGAATCTAACCTTATGATAAAATAAATAATAAGTCAAATTAATGGTAAAAAAATTATAAAAAAACTAAACTGTTTGTTAGATAAAATATTAATAATGTAATTTTATGTTTATCCTATAATTAAATTAATTTTTATGAGAGATTAAGATGTGGCTTATTCTAGATGTATCGGATATTCCCTATGCCTGCGTATCTTTAACCCTACCGATTGTCGGCGAGTTACGTTACGTACACTGGGAGACTTTAATTTCGGGTTTGTTTATTAATTTTGTTGGAAAATCTGGAACGGTCAAACGGTCAGCAGTACGTTGTCGGCGAGCAGGACAAAAAAGGTCAACCTGTCATAAATGGCCCCAAAAAAAATCATAAGATCCTAATCATGAAAATAATGCATAATTAAAAAGAAAAATTACGGAAAGGATTAAAAATAATTAATTAGGTATAAATAATTATATTTTAATATTTATTTTAAATTAATTTATTAGTTATATTATATAAAAAATTATTTTATAATGTAAAATTATTTTTAAATAACTATTTTATTTAACTTGAATTGGAATAAAATTTACTAACACATAGTATTGTTAAAAGTACAGTCCGGATCAGATCAAAATGGGTCTGTAATAGTTTGACCCTATTATAGTTTGACCCATTTGTTTAACAGGCAAATCCGGCTACGGGTTATGGTTCAGGAAAATATACCGTCCATCTTCTTTAATTTTTTTAAAATCATTTTAAATGAATTTTTTTTAAATTTTTAAATTTAAATTAATTCGACAAAATCAACCGTTAATTTGTAGAATTTTGTAGTTAGAGATAGTTTTTTAATGGTTCTGACCGATTCAATGAGTAAATATTTCTAATCAGGCTCGTAACAGTATCTTAATCCAATAAGAACGGTTCAAAGCCGAGTTAGGAGTGATTTGGGCCAGTTTCGGATTTGGACCATCCGGTTTCCGGCCAATCTGGCCTGTTTAACATCTCTACCGACACATAAATTTTCGACATGCCACGTGGTCTCTTCAGGGGTCGTTAGACACTCAATTATTATTTTCTCGGTTCCACTGTACATATTTGAAAAGGTCAATGAATTTCTGCCAACTCCACGATTTGGCAAGACCGAAGTGACTCCCGACCAATTCTCGATTAATGGTTTTAATTAACAGATGAATTTTGCACATTGACCATTAAGAATGCCTCTTACGCAGGTTTCTTTTCTTTTTTTAATCTTTATTTTTATCACCCACCATTTCTGACCTAGAATTCGATTTGCCGCGAGATGGGTTACCCAGCACATGAAACCAACGAGATTATTGTAAGATAAATGGGATTCAATTAGAGCTGACAATTTGGGTCAACACAAAACTTTCGAGCTGTGTCAACACGGCAGAATTCACTATTGCACAGCCAACCATATTAGACGGTTAAAAAAGCCAACTCGGGCATGAATATTTCATATTTTAGTACTCCGGGCCTAGCATGAATCACACAAACATTTACTTTTTAAAAATAAATTTAAATAATTTAAATTTTCAAATATTTTATGATATAATTGATTAATTAATTTAAATAAATTATTAAAATATAATTAGATGTGTATAATTAAATTGTTTAATTTTTTCATAATTTTTTTATATTATAAAATTTAATTTCGTACTTTCGTACATAGTCCAATTTATTTTTGTACCATGCCAGCATTATCCTGTCTCTTAGATAGCTCGAAAATACCGATCCAAGCATAACTTGTATAGCCGTACCAAATTTTATCACCTCTAGATTCAGTAAAACTATACCATTTTTCAACATGTGATTAAGAGATTCGTGACATATTCAATCCTTAGTCGTGAAGCTGTCGGTATGAATTTCTTCATTATTTTCTTCCTCCCTTCTCCTTTTAAAGGCATGACCATCCTTTATATATACACACACACGAGAAGAAAAGAATACTGAGCAATAATAATGTAATATGTGTCATTTAAGTTAAGTTTCCCGATTCCATCTACCTCTAATTGAATTAAGGTTTTACTCGATCAACGTGATGCATATCATCTTAATCGATATTATATATATATATATATTAAATTTACCTCTTAGTTTCATTTCCTTTAGGATAAAATCCCTGGTTTCTCTTACTAAATTTCATGTTATTGCCTGAGCTGATCACTGGGAGCGGAGGGGGGAGAGGACAGGAAGAAGAAAGTATAAATAATACTAAACTGAAGGAAGAATCTACTTTCTTTATCAGCACAGAACCGACAGCTTCTGGCATTCGATTTGGAGCTTTCGGCTGTGTCATGCCTCGCTCCCCCACCTGTGTGCTTGCTCCTTGTTCTACATCTCGAAGGACCAATTTCAAGTATTTTAAAGGGATGTGTATATGGAAAATTACAATTAAAAAAAAAAGATCTTTACAATATATATATGTATATAAATATAAAATGAGAGAGAAAAAACACGAATGTCAATGTCAGAGTTCTCGTCCGGTCAGGCGGACGTATGATTTGACCTCGTGTTCACTAAGGAATTAAACTATTCATTCGTTGGCTGTGGACATAAATATAATATATATATATACGCATATGATGTATACTATAATCTTTTTCGGTGATTTATGTCTCTATTAATTGAGAAAAATCATTAAATGTAATTATAACACTCGAGCCGCTCTCGGACGGCGCCAATTTGTCCAAATTTTATGTAGAGTGCCCAGCACTGTTGTTTTTTTTTCAAAATTTCCGATTTTTTCCTTCACTCCTATCGAGCAATAATCAATGCAAGGAGAGTGAAGGATCAACATACAATAGAATGGGTTCTACCAGGGGAAAAGACAAATCATTAAATTCAACATACCATAGTTTTAAAAATTAGACCGGGCTGATCGGTTTGATCGGTTTGACCGGTTTGACTGAGAACCGGCCACTACCTAGTCCAGTTCTTACAAAAAAAATACAATTGCACATTTAAAGAGAAAAACTTCGATTGAACCGGCTAATTTTTGGTCCGACTAATAAATCTAATTGAACCCGTAAGAAAATTGGCCGACTTAAAATTAAAAAAAATAAAAATCCATTATAATGTATATATTTTATTTTACTATATTTATATTTATATTTTATATTAAACTTTTATTTAATATAATAGTTATATTAATAATTTTTGTTATAAATTATATTCAAATTATGATATTACGTAAATTTATTAGTAATATTATTTATTAAACATGCAGTTTAACTCATTGAACCCCAAGTCCGACCCTTAAACCCATAAATCATGCCTACACCGTTCCCGACCCGATCCGGTTTTAAAACCTATGCAACATACCAAGTAATTGTTGAATAACTTAATATCTTTATTATAAATAAGATAAAAAAATATATAATAATAAATATAATCTCTTATATTTAATTCCCATTTATAAAATTTTCTCTATCATCTTATTTTCTTAGTGCCATTACTTCTAAATCCAAAAGTCTCTTTTCCAATCATAAATTAGAAAAAAAAAAAGATCACTTCCAACACGTTAGGTAGGCAGC
Organism: Sonneratia alba; assembly: GCA_900174645.1. Lineage (NCBI taxonomy): Eukaryota > Viridiplantae > Streptophyta > Magnoliopsida > Myrtales > Lythraceae > Sonneratia > Sonneratia alba. The sequence continues at coordinate 74,911 of FWPY01000041.1, forward strand.
GATGGGGTCGTAGTTGACTTTTTGATGATGGTCTGATATCCACATGTGAATCTCATTCACGTTAGTTAGCAGCGTGATGATAAGATTCGTGGGGGACCGTGCCTTGGAAATCGGAAACGCATATCTGGATGACAGCTATCAATTAACTCGGACAAACATCGTGATGACTTTTTCCCGGTGCAAGTCAAAATAATGAATTTTAAAATTAAATTGAATCATGGTACATATATAAGCTTATTAATTTATAAGTAGAATTGAACGTAGTATAATTAATAAATAATATTATTAATAAATATAATTATTATAATATTATAATTTAGATATAATTTATAATAAAAATTATTAATATAATTATTAGATTATACAAAATTTTTATATAAAATGTATATGTAAATTTAATAAAATAAAATAAATATATTATAATATATATTTTTTAATTTAACTTCGTCGATTTTTCACAAATTCAATTGAGTTTAATAGTTCGACCAGAGTTAACCTTATTTAAAGTACAATTTAATTTTTTCTAGAAGTTGGATCCGGTAAGTGACCGGTTTCTTGTTGAACCGGTCGAACCGACTGGCTCGATCCGATTTATAAAACTATGGTCCAAATTCATTGGTAATGTTTAATATTTTCCATGTCATGAAATTTTCTCATTATCGAAATAGGGATCCGATCCGTACTTGCAAAAGAGGAGCCTTGAGTCACCTCACTGAATTCAATTTTATTTACATTTCATCTGGACACGTGTCCGATTTTTTTTCCTCAAATGTGACTACCCGATATCTAGAGACGGGTGGATTTCAACAGATCGAAGTTTGAGTTACGTCATAATATTAAGGAGGTATATTATTACCAACTACCGATATTCTCTACGACATGTTCACATGAAAAGTGGAATACCAATCATGGAGATCAGTAGTCAATCATCGGCAACAGATCAGTCTTACCGTGCATGGCGTTCCTATCTCCATCTTCTCCATGTTCTGTGGTTTGCGTATCGGAGCTCATGATCTCTGTCTGACTCGATTAGCTCAGGGGATCCCTATTTTCTTTTTCTTTTGTCTTTTCTTTTTTTTTTTTTCATGTCTAGAAGAAGTTACCATAGTTTTTAGAATCGAACCGGACTAGAAACCGGTGTAAACATAAGTTCATGAGTTGGATTAAGGGTTTAATGAGTTGAACCGTCACATATTTAATAAATAATATTAATAATATAATATTATCAATAAATTTACATAATATCATAATTTGAATATGATTTATAACAAAAATTATTAATATAATTATTATATTAAACAAAATTTTAACATAAAATATAAATATAAATTTAGTAAAATAAAATAAATACATTATAATAGGTTTATTTTTTAAAAATTTTAAATCGATTGATTTTCTTACTGAATCAATTGTATTCACCAGTCAGACGAAGAACTAGCCGGTTCAACTGGAGTTGACCTTATTGAAAGTGTAATTGAGCCTTTTATAGGAACCGGACCTGATAAATGACCCATTCCCGATTAAACCGGTCAAACCGACTGGGCCAGTCTAGTTTTTAATACTATGGAAGTGACTATTAAAACGGATTTTAATTGGAGTACTATTAGATTGATAGAGGATATTAAAACACAACATGAAATTTGAACTACAGGAAGTTAGTGTAGTCACCGTATTTGATTTGATAATAATACTGGTTTGATGATGAAGTTTGGTCGAAAATTGAGCTAACTTAAAGAGATTGTTGGATTATGGTATAAAAGTTCCAATGATGGATTATTATTTTACATCAAAAAGCAAATGATCCTAAAAGAAAGAAAATAGCTACAGTACCCCCAGAGGGTTACCCATCCGTTACTCATTCAATGTTACCTACTTAGTTTCTTGCTCGTCAAAGATCACATCATAAAAGACTCGGGGCTGGTTTTATAGTGGGATCGATCTTTCACTTTAGTCAATCCTCATTATCCCTTACATATCCACAGTGGAATAGCAATCTTCACGTGACATTCAATCCCTCCGTCATGATTGGATAGAATTTGGATCAGGCTGTCCACACCCCCGACTGTTCCACCTTTCCAGAAGAATCAAAAGGCTAGCCCACCACACAGGGCGACCGTGAACAAGGACCCTTGACAGAGCCCATTGGGCTCCATCCATTATCCACACATTCGCATAACCACTGATTAGTTCCTACAGCTAAATCTGGAGGACCTATTCGACCAGATGACACATAGGTTGGAGCTCCTCGTGTCATTTTTTGCTCCTAACATCGAACAGAAGAAGACCGAATCATGTCGTTGCATCTAAGCACCAAATCTTAGACTTTTCACCCCTCTTCTTGCGATTGATACGAGCATGACCCGAGAAGTAAATCAAACTCGGACTTTGGTTGATGTTGGGAATCTCCTATTAAGTCTGGAGAAAAAGAAGAACAAAACTAAGAACAAACAAGGATCTTTGAAACACACATCATTGTATCAGAATTGCAGCAGTGAAAAAGCAACACTTAGAAACCGTGTAATAAGCCAATCGTTCTTAGTGACGGCCTACTAAACTACTCAAGAAAATCGTGCTTGCAACTGTCGAAATGAATCAGACCCGTCAATCAAAATCATTTCCCCAAACACATGCACAAGGAATTTACAAGTGAGAAGCCAGAAGATGCACTAGCCATTCCCTGAAGGCTACAAATAAGAAACAAACAGCACCAGTGAATTACTACTACAAAAGTAGGAGCCCTGCCCAAAAACAGGAGAGAATGCTAAAACCAAAGCAATAGTTACCTTTTAACGTAATCTCAAGAGCAGCCAGCCACTGCCAAATCTTTCACCTATAAACCATCCCATACCTCCCTGCAGGGTCTCCATAAGCTGGAGGAACAGAACCAAGCCCTGGGCAGTCTCTTGCCCAGTGACCAGTCTGGTGGCACTTGTAGCACGTATCAGAAGGGCCCCCACCTGAGCCAGGGCCATAAGCAGCTCGGCTTGTGTACTGCCCACCTGCTGCCGTTATCAGCTCACCCATGATGCTCGGGCACTTAATCGAGTTGTGTCCACTGCTGCCACAGGTTGTACAGCTTGATGGGACGTTCAGCAGGCTTGTCCCAGAGACACTAGAAGCACTGTATGGATTTCCATACTGACCAGACTGTGTTGCAGGATTTGCCAAATAACTACCAGCCAATGATGGAGGCTGCTGTTGCATGATCCCACTGTTCCCAGCAACTATTCCACTCATTCCAGAAACAGGGACGGTATTATGCTCCATCTTGACAGCAGATGAACCCGGAACATCTCCTGTGCTCTTCTCCAGTAAGTTGAGAAGAAAATGGGACTCAGCTGGAAAATTCATCTTATCAGCTTTGACCACTGTTGACTTTACACGCTGCTCGTCGCTGAACATCTCCTCCTTCACCTTCAGCTTAAATATATATTTGGTGAAAAGAGTTCTGCGGATAATTTCTGCATATCTCTCATCTTCTCCTTCAGCCCTCAACTGAAACATCTCCTTCGCAGACACTCCCACTATTTCCTCCGCCGATTCCTGGAATGCAGTCACCCAAGTAATCCCTGTATGGTCCTGTATCTGGAGCTGGAGAATGTACCGATAATCACACTCATCAACACACTGATCACATCGATCACACCTATACTTCCCGTCCCCATTGTTTGTGACCTTCTTCTGGCACTTCCTATCACCTATCATTATTGGGCATGCCATATAGCAGAAGTTGTCAGACTTTATATAGGTAATTGTTGCACAAACTGTGATCCAATCAGGCTTCTCAGATGTCCCCAGCTTCTCATCTTTGATCTGGGATATAGTCTTCCTCACGTCAGTTCTGCTTGTAGTTGAAGCTTCTCTGGAAATAGAAACAGTGGGAGAATTCTTCCCTTCCTTATCAAACCATTCCTTCAACCTTTTGGCCTCTTGGATATCGGGATCTATAAATAGCTGAGTCGAAGAAATTGTACCAACTGCCTTCCCATTGAATTCACTGACCCTGCATGATTTTACAGCAAGGACTGGAAACTGGCCAGAATCACAAAGAATCCGCAGCCTTTGACCTTCTGCACTGCAGAAACTTCCCCACATTGTCAGCTCCATACTTCGCCCAGACTCATCCTTCAATTGGAGAGATTGCTTCTGAGTTTCTGTGCCATTTCTTCTCATTATTGATGTTGCAGGGTTTATACAACAAACAACACCAATCACATCAATTATACTATTACTCTCAATGCCCTCGACGTCCCCAATGGCTTGAAAATGAAATTGTTGCCTCGGGATTAATTCATCTTCACCAAAGCAAGGTTGCACTATCGATGTGGTTTCCAGAAATATCTCATGGTCATTCCTTAGGTGATTAAAGTTCTTCTGTGCGGGCCTTAAACTCCCCTTTGAGATCAGGTAAACCTTACCCGCTTCAATTTGGTTATAGAATTGGTCAGCCACAGAATTGAAGCATGTGACACGGATTTCGCCACCATCAGAGTCAAGAAGATCGAAAGAGAAAACTTTACCATCACCTCGGGCATTGTTATAATGGCGGAGCTCTCCCTTTGATGTCACCCTAGCCTTAAGTGTCCACCGGTTCTGGTACGGATTCAGAGCAGCTATAGGAATTATCCTAGGAGGAGCTTCATTCTTAGCTATTGGCCCTAGATTCATATAAACTGGAGTTTGCTGCTGGTATGCTCGCTGAGGCTGATGATATATAGGTGGAGCCTGCTGATATCTTGGCTGAGGCTCATTGGCATGTGAATTGACTGGTGATCGAGAAACTTCAAAAACATTATTACCACGGAAACCCATGCCATATGACCCACCTGACTGAAACATCATTGGAGCAGTGGAGTCTGTATTTGAATACACAGGTGGAGAAGCACTTGTTGCAGGATACCTCCCAGAGTCCAAATTAGTAGAATTAGAAACGGCAGGTGAGCTCTGCACAGGAGTCCTGGAAGTTCCAGGCTTCAATTCAACAGGTTTTCCAATAGGGTCATAGTGGTCATGAATGACCTCCAGATCAACAACGACAATAACCCTGATTCACAATTCAACATGACGGTTAACAATTCACATGTAGGTATTATTATAAAAAGGAATTTCACACCATTACAAGGTAATCTAATGAGAAAATCAATTAAGGAAGCAGAGAAACTATTGAATTCTCTACCGTATATGATAGCACAAACAATGGTACAAAGCATAACAGCACAGTAAAAACAATTTCATTCCATCTCTTTGCATGTCTATGATCTGGACCACAAATGGCAATAGAGAGTGAAACAGGAAAATGGACCATCGGTAAACTCAAGAAAAAAGTTTCCGGTTTTAACTTTAAAAAGGAATAAAAAAAACTAACATCACAACAAGAATGAGGAAACTGAAATCTTCCATCTCCTTCTCCGAATTTCTGAACATAGACTAGGCAACAATTACTAGCCATTCACTAAATTTAAAAGCAAGATAGGATGCAGCAGTTCTCAACAGTCAATTGCATCAGAGAAGAGGACGGTAAGAGATGATATTACAGTCGATCCTTGACGGGGCTGCACACGAACTTTCTCAAGCGAATGACGGAACCCTTCTGCAAGTAGCCAGAGTCAACGAGGTGGCTTTGCTGCGTGGCGAGCAAAGCCTGATGCGATCTCACCCCGTCCGAGAGCATCATCCTGTACCTGACGACCGCCGCCTGGTTAGGATTATGGTTATTCGCGGTCATCATCGACTTCATGTCCGTCACCTGCAGCACAGGCTTCAACTCGCTGTCCCCCACCAGCTCCCCATCGCAGATCTTCTGTATCGCCCCCTCCGTTAGGCTAACCGCCATCTCTAAAGATTCCGCCAGCGATTCCTACCCCCAGGAAGCACAAAGAGGGGGGGTGAACAGAGTCACACAGTGGTTTGATGGAGAGAGCAAGCTTCGATCTTTCCGAGTGGCCGGGTGGTTAGATTCTCTTGGTTTTTGGGGGGGAAATTTTGAAAACCCTAGCGAAGGGGAGAAGTGGAGAAGTAGAAGCGGCAGTTTTGGGAGGGAAACAGCAGAAATTGTCTTATCTTATGGCGGCATTTCGGAATTTGGGAATGTAAAAGACGAGAAATGTGAATTCCCGATTCTGCCCCCACCTTCGATTACGGGTCGATGGTGCATTCTAGGGCACGCCACCCGCCGCCACCTTGCCACGTGCGCAGTTCCCGTGGCTGGGCCCATCATGAGGGATAATGGGCCTTACGATGGGCTGGGCCTCTCTCTCTCTCCCCACCATTCTTTCTCGTTCTCTCCTTCTCTGCGTCGTCTGTTCATCGTATCAGCAGCAGCAAACACTGATCTCTTCTTGACTCGTTTGTTCCCGGAAGATCGCTGATGGCTTCGTCCCTTCTTCTTCAACCTCGAGCTCTCTTCCCACCAAAACCTTCTCTTCCCACCGCCTCTGCTCCCTGCCGCAGAACCCTACCTCTCTCTCTTTGGTCCAATTCCTTCTCTTCATTATGTCCCTGTCCTTCCTCGAGCTCGAGTTCTAATTTCAGGATTAGGGCTTCCGCTGCCGCTTCCGCCCCGGCCTCCTCCCCGCTTAGGATCACTGAGTCGACACGGACGGTCACCTCCCTCTTGGCAGCAGCGCTGTCCCTCTCCTTCTCGGTCTCCAAGCTCTTCCAGAGGCTCCCGGTGGAGAAAGTTGTCTCTCTCTGCCTGAGTTTCCTCCCGAGCCCTCAAGAGCTTGCGGCGCTCCGGTCCCTCGCAGGTGACTTCGGGCGAGCTGCGAGTCCTGCGTTCTTTGCCGCCCTGCGGGACCGACCCAGTGGGTATCTGAACACTCCGTTGACTGTGGTTGCCGCGGGATTGTCCAAGTGGCTTGACATTTACAGCGGGGTCCTGATGGTTAGGGTCTTGCTTAGCTGGTTCCCTAATATCCCGTGGGAGCGCCAGCCTCTGTCAGCGATAAGGGATCTCTGTGATCCCTATTTGAATTTGTTCAGGAACATAATTCCCCCCATCTTCGATACCCTTGACGTTAGCCCGCTTCTTGCATTTGCTGTGCTGGGCACCCTTGGCTCGATTCTGAATAACAGCCGTGGAATGTACTGAAGAAGAGGACAGGAAGGGCCTTTTTTCTCACTGGGGTAATTGACCCTCAATAGCATTGGTGAATGGGCCTATATTTATTCCTTATTAATAGTAATTTTTGTCGTTGTTAGATATTAGTAATTCAATGGAAGCTCTTTCTCTTGTTCAAGTCTCTTGATTCAGCTCATTTGATATATACTGTGAGATACCTGTAGTTGGAAGGATGTTTCGACTTCATAAAATTTTGTATGCTGTTGTGGTTTTGAAATTCCAAATGCTTAAGCAAATGTTTCCTCAGCGTTTAGCGCTCCTGGTTAGTTTGGCTTAATGCAGTATTGGTACAAATTGATGGTTTAAATTAAACTCTGGTAATAAGATGTTGCAATTTATGCCTGAACTAAACTCAGAAGCATGGATACAAGTACATGTTGAACTTCCAGTCTCATATGGCAGTTGGTACACAGGCTAGCTGGAAGCATAACTCATCATATTGCAGTCCTTTCGGCACCTTTGACTATTCCTGCATCCAGTTAACAATTTTATTGTCGAAGGTTTTCTCCTAGCTGAGGTACTTTCTTGTCCTTGTGAGCTGTAATTTTCTCCAAATCTACCTCTGCTGCTGCTGCTTGGTTGGTTGGAACTGAATTATGTTTATATTTTACCTGATGTGTAACCATTGTATTAGATACCTCCCTCTTTCTCCTCATTATTTGTGCATTAATGCGTTGGGATTGGGAGGGAATTGAGAAAGGAAAGTTATGGATGGATGAAATGATTATCTATTAGGTAAACAAAAATTAAAAGGGTTGTGCACGATAAATTATTACCTTCCAGATTTATTTATGTTTTCTCATATTTCATTCTCCTCCTTTATAGTTCGGAAATATTAATTATTCCCATAACCCTCCTCTCCTCTCCTCTCCTTGACCCTTCAATCCAAACATATTCCAGTAATGGACTCTTTTGGTTCCTCCCTTCCCCTTCCTCTCGTTTCCTTTGCTTAATAAGGTGTGCTCCTAACAAAGGTTAATATATATATATATAGAGAGAGAGAGAGAGAGAGAGATTTCTCGACTAAAATAATGGTGGCGTGTGTGTCGACATTCTGTGGCGTGTTACTGTCGGTGTGAATTTGATTTCTTTTTTCTTATTTTACGGTAAATTTCACACGGATATAAAGATAAGTGTTCATCAATCATTATAGCAAAGGGTACTAAAACTTCAGCCTCTCTTCCCAGAGGCACAGGAAAAGCTTATTTGAGCAGTTTCTATGTTGTTTAAGTACCTGCTACATCACAACATGAAAAAGACTTCCAAATCGAGATCTTTCTCTTCCAACTTCAGGTCTCCTGCTACGGCCAAGCCTCCAAATCCAACATGGGCCTGAGCTTCAGAGGTAACTTCTGGCATGAACCCCCGTAAAAAATTACGACCACAAGTCATCAATCAGTTTCCAAGATCAAGATGTGTAATAATATACCTGCAGGAAGAAATGACACATTAGTTCCGAAAATCATGAGAGCTTCCATAACAGTTAGTGGTGACGTTGCTCAGTCAAAGTTTCCAGCTGAGATTGGCTACTTATGATGAGATCCAGGTTTCTCCCCGGGCACTTAGATGCGTGAAAACACAGTAACTCAATGCATGCAATCAATGCCAGTAAGTAACTCAAAACCGTAATTGCTAATTTCCTTCTTTCACCTTTTAATTAAGAATCACGGGAAAAGAAGGGGTCCAAACACAGTCAAGAGCTGTCTACATCTTCGTTTTTGACAGATTTTTAGCGGGATAAGCTGCTATCAATATGAAAGATCGTGGATACTGTTGTTGCAGCTGGCTCTGTGAGCACATCTGTTACTGTATCAACAATGCAACTTTCCATGAAATGAAGCGAGAAAAGGCACTGCACTATATGTAGCCCATGTTTAGAAGGCATGAATGAGAAGAAAATGAAACAGATTCAGAAATACAAAATTATTAGGGCCCTGGTTGGCTCAAGGAATCAAGCCATAACCGCAAGCAAAAATGGAACAGCGTAGACAAGGAAACAAAATTGCTATTTCCCCCATCTGCTGGGAACAAACCAAGAAGGGGCGTAAAGACCTATGGCATCGCTTGCCTCAGACAAAAGAGAATCAGAACCTGTTATGCACTCGGAAATTTCCAGGATTCCTTCTCCTTCTACTCATTAAGTTCGACAGTTAATAAATATATAGCCTGAAATTTGAAATTTATCCCAGAAAATATGTATACTTAGGAAATAAGAAAGTCATAATATGAGGCATCATGGATTATAATTTCAGTTACTTATGCATGTTTAGGCAACCAGAAAAACGGAGATCCTCCAACTTCAACAAGGGGATGAAAAAACAGAGGACATTATGCTAAACTTTCCTATAAAAGATAAATGAACACAGCGCATACATAGTTTAGTAAGAGCATCATAGTCTTCTTGATTTCTGATTTCGTAACTTGGGTTCCTAAGGTATTAAAGGCAAATGAGAATTCACAATGTTGGGGAAGTTGGATCCTCATTTTTGGGCCATGGAATACCACTCGCAATATTAAGCTGTGAAACCGCCAAAAGTGGAACTAATCAGTCAAATTCATTTACTACACCTATTCTTACAATTAATATCACATTTATTTGGTTGTGAAAAATGACCCCACCTTTTGCTTTATCATATAGAGTCTTTAGATAACAAGTATGCCGTCATGCTGATGCCACAAATCAAGTCTTTTGATGTAAAAACTGACGGTTATTTTTTTCCTCGTTTATTTTTCACCAAAAGAACATGGAATATCCAGTTCCCTGACCAGAAAACAATAAATGTTTTTATTTTCGCACTGCACTTTGAAAGGGCAAAAAGAAATGAAAGACACACCTGCATCTGCCACTTTGTGCTAGTATATCTCATCATCAGGAATATCAGGAGTTAAGAACTTCCTTGGGTCCTTGCTGATCTCCTCGTAGTTCAATGTGGACTTCACCCTCTCAGGCACTGGCATCAATGGAATGATACTATCTCTATCTATCACTCCGTCAATTATTCCATATTCAACAGCCTCAATAGGGGACATGTAGCGGTCCCTGTCAATATCCTTCTCGACCTGCTCAAATGAGCGGCCAGTGAATGATGAGACAATCCTTGTAACATTGTTCTTGTTGTGCATGACTTCTCGGGCTTGGATCTCAACATCTATTGCCTGCCCACTGGCACCACCCAGAGGTTGATGTATCATAATCCGAGTGTTGGGCATTGCAAGCCGCTTGCCTTTTGTGCCCCCACCAAGGATTATCGAGGCAGTGGAGGCAGACATTCCAAGAGCAACTGTGGAGACATCAGCCCTCACAAGCTGCACAACATCGTAGATGGCCATTGTAGCGCTGATATGAAATAAAACAGAATGATTCAGTTCATAGTATGAGCAGATAAGATGCAAGGCAATGTGCTAAAAAATAGATACAACAAAACAAATTCATCTTTGAGCTTAACTGTTCAACTATTTCCTTCACATGACTGTGGAAGTCTGATTTCAAATATCTACAACCTCATCTACCTCCTTATAGAGTTCCATGCATCAAGGCTAAACACAACGATTCTTCTAGCCCATACATCAGGATCTCTTAAATAAAATACTGGACATCATGTTCAACTACAAGATTAAACTTCTCAAGGGAGGCATATAATTTATATTTATTTTTATATAACTGGATAAATTGAGTAGCTATGATAAAGTCTCGGTCATCCTATCTAGTGCTTGAAGAACTTACATGAGCTTATCAATATCTAGATTTTGTGGTCAGGAAAGGTTAGTTGTCTTTTCTTTCATGGAAAACAATAGCCATACATTAATATCCAAAAAAATTAAAATAAAAGCAGAGATTATAGGTAACACACCATGACAAGTTTGCATAAGCAAAACTCATGCTTACATAAAAGAAAATTTTTATTCCTACAGAATGCTATAATGATTATTTAGAGCTCTGCTAAGTGAGATGACCTCCCAATAGACAACCATCAAGAGATGACTTCCTAATAGACCTATCTCACATAAATTGTTGGGAATCATGGGTTAAATAGAATATTCTGACTATTCATAATTCATAGGTAACGCTCATTTCTACACCAAAAGGGGAGGGGAGAGCGAGAGACAATAGCAGAATGAATAATCATATATGGGTTACACAATCATCAATCTACCCAAAATTTGATAGTTCTTGCGGAAAAGCTTATTATCAACAGCATGCACACCAGAATAGAACCCACATGCTAGCACCTGGAACTAATGTATCCAATCTACAGCTTTTATCTGCCCTGAACTTGAAATTTCAACATGCCATAGTATGGTATCTACCAACCCAAACATCTTAATCCAACTTCACATTACTCCAAGAAAAACATCAATAATTAATACATATCTGACCAGCAACAGCTTCCCTACATCCCTCTTCCACTAATAGTCACCTGGAATATCCTATGTCAAAGTAAATGAAGATAAGTTCACTCGTACATCATGATTCCCATCATGAAACTTCATAAGAGTACCCTAAATAAAACTGCACGCAAGTATTTGTTCTCATATAACTGACAACCTGATAATTCATGGTTTTCTTATTTCATTAGCAGTCTGTCACGAGCTTACTATTTTTATCTACCCATGCAAAGTTAGAAACTATTCCTAGGTAGACTCTTAGAATGAACATATAGAGAGGTTCTATGATTTGAAGATTCTTGTATGTATTTCAAATGAGGGGTGAGCCCCTTTGTATAAGCTTTTATGCACCTTCTTGATGCGTGATAAATGAAATATAATAATAAAAAAAGGGTATTGCCCCGTGACTTCAACCCCATGAAAATTGTTCCCTTCATTTTCTTTTGGCTTCTATTGAACAAGTTTAGGCTCATCATCTGTTGTGAACCAAAACACATCTCGTCTTCCTTCTCATTGACAGCCACATGTGAACCTCGAGTAGCTTCAGTTGGGGTTTCTTGAGCCACATGCAGACTGTTGCACAAGAAGTTTTTGAGCATACTCATGTGCTCACCATCAAACTGGCTTGACCCTGCTTTGACACTGGAGTTGATTTAAATGACTTGCCTCCACCTGATCAGTGAGATTTCTCATTCTCTTCCTCGCCTAAGGTCTTGACTATCTCCTTAAAATCGGACTTGCTCAAACCTCTGAACTTAATAAGTGACTTGACCATTAAAATGGTCTTCGCCAGCTCTTGCACATAGGATCATTGTTACTCTCTCTTGGTCCATGGTTTAAGCCAGTCTATGAACTGGAACAAGATTTCCTTCTTACTCAGAATGTATTCACACCACAAATCATGAGATCCCCTTTACATACTTTGAGTTCTCTCCTTTATGTTCAAGGCAACATAGCTTAGCCCAAGCTCCATCTTTCCATCTCAAATGTTCATCCAACTTGTGTTGCCACTATAGTAAAGCAACATCAAAAAGACACACAAAGACAGTGCTTACCATTGGCATCATTGATGATCCAGTCACTCTGAAACAGATTTCCAAACTCCAAAGGAAGTTATCCACATCCTCAGCTGCTTATGAGTCCTTGAACTCTTTTAGATTCAGAATGTCAATTAGAAGACCGTGGTTACCCCACAATTCTGTGTGCTTTCACCATGGCAAGCTCAACATTGAGTTCATTAATCTCCTTTAGCAAGACAAAGATAAAGGCTACCGGCAACCCATCCTACATGTTGACATTGTCCATTGTCATGTTAATAGCATCCTTCGTCTACTACCAGAGCTCTATGATTCACAGGAAATGTCCTGAAACATGTTTGGACATCTGCAATCACGGCTTTCATTCTCAGCAAGTGTCCCTCTAACAATCATATTACATCCCCTGTGTTATAACAACTACTTGGATCAATCACACTAATACCACTTGCCATGTGCATGCAATCTTTATCAAGCATTCCCTCATGCAGATCTATAAGCTCATCCTAAATCAGTCTTTCCATCATAAGAGACTCAAAAATAAAGAGATAAGCACTGCTGTTAAAACTTTCTTATGTTTATTCCTTGAGAGGGGCGAATCCTCACATGAGTTTGTTTTTCTTTTTTGGGACAAATAAGAGATATGCATTGTATAAGATGGTTCTGTACACATGTTTACATTCCAAGATGAGACACTGATCAATCACATCAACTCATCCTTGACAAGTTGATATAACTTTAAAAGTATTTCAATAGTGAGAGATCTCTCTACTCAAGCTGAAGTTCCTAAATTCAATGTGGATCTGCAAGACCAAACAACTCATTTTGGAATCTTCACAGCACTGACGAGAATGCCACTTTTATTTGGCAGGTACAAAATTTTCATACCAGCAGTTGGTGCAATCTTTCAGACATTTTTCTCAAATATTTAAGGTAGTGGTCTCCAAATTTCGTCTGAAAATGGCAAGCGGATCAAAATGATTACTTAATTAGGCTTCCCTTTCATTAAATTTCAGTTGGGAATAGCCTTCTGGGTACTCTTCAGACCAACCACAAGAAGGCTGATGGTCCAATTGTCTGCGTTAAAGGGAAATTCCAAAACAACGTACAAACGTCCCATTAAACACAAGCACCAGAGGTTCAACTCCTCGTACACAATTTTCTATGGTCATGCTTCCATTTTTCAGCAGCAAAGAGATTCTATTTACGTTGGTTCAAGTTATCAGATAAACTCATTCAGACTGAAATTGAAAAAAGCACACTAATTTCACCAACTGAACATTTTTTCAGCCCCGTTTCAGTTAAATCAATCTCAGGTATTTTCTGAGAACCAAAATACGAGATATAAACTAAAGAGACAAGTACCTGAGAGATCCACCGGGAGAATTGATGAACAGCCTGATGTCCTTGGTGCTGTCCTGCGCATCCAACAGCAGCAGCTGACTGATAATGGCGTCAGCGACAAAGTCATCGATGTTGCTCCCAAGGAAGACTATCCTCTCCTTAAGAAGCAGCCCCATGGCGTCGGCCTCCGCCCCCCTCATAGCGGTGGCGGGGGTCTGCGGGGCCGAGGACAGTGCCGAATCAAGGACCGGGCTCGAGGCGATGCCGAGTGCCCGAGAGGGCTTAAGCGAGGTTCTCAAGGAAGGGAGGAAACGAGGGGAAGGTCGGGGCTTGAATAGGAGACGAGGCGGCGAAGTGGAGAAGGGTTTGGCAGAGGAAGGCTTTAGGGGTAGGAGAGTTGAGGGAGAAGAGACCGACAGGAGCTCCATTGTTGCACTGAGAGAGAGATTCGGGTAAGAGAAGAAGAGTTCGATGAGGCGCAGCACGACGGAACTGAGCCTTCGCTTTTCTGTCAGGGAGGAAGTTTCCTTTTGCACCCTGACCTTTATGTTGTTTTCAGAATCACCTCTGAATATTTGGATATTGTCAGATTTGGATCCTCCTCTGACTACTGGATATTGGCGATGCAGAAATTCTCCACTTTTCCTTGAAGTTAACTTTACATTATAATTTAATAATACCTCGTAACAAAAACCCCCCCAAATACTCATCGATGGCAAGATTAATAGTGAGTATATGGTTGAATGGATTCGACTAATTTTTGGGATAAATTCTCTGATTTGATCCTGCCAATCCCACGCTCGTAACCAAGACTAGGAGGTAATTATTCACGGAGTGATCACCTGGACCTTGAGAAAAAAGGGGTGTGAAAATAGTGAACACATGGTCAAATTGGCTCCCCACTTGTCTTTGCCTCTGCTTAAATCCAACTCTTCCTTATCCTAGCAAATCAATAGCTTCTTCAATTGGCTTGCTTTCTGGAACCTGAATGTAATTTGTAAACAATTGGTCATCAAACAGAGAGGCTAAAGAAAATAAAAGGGATACAAAATGCTGATGTTCGGAAAATTTCTGGTATCAACATAGACAGACAGTCCTGTTGTTGACTCCAAACGGGTGTAAAGACAGAATCCATGCATAAAATGGCCACATTAATGGACATTGTCGAGGTTTGAACATGTTCACCTGCTGTGTAAGCTTTTGTGAAACAAGATACTTAGTAAAAACCCCGAAATAGGGCAAGCGTATGACTGGGGGGGAAAATGGAAACAAGAATCACGGCTCCACACTGTGACAACTATCTTAGAATTGCAGTTCAGAGCTCAGACACACTAGACTTTGAAGTTCAATCCTATAATTCTGTTACTCGTTAGTTTGCAGGAAAAAGCCATTATTAAGTACATTAAATCTACAAGTTCACTCTTCCTCTTCTACTGTATCATCGGCACCCACAAGATGATTAACTGTCACCTTCGCCTTCTTTGGCAAAGAGGCTTCCTTTGTTTCCTCCTCATCGACCTTCCTCTTTACCCTCTCTTCCTCGTTCCCTTCCTCCTCTTCCCTAGAACTCTTGCCCACATCAACCCGATCATTACTCTCAGGCCCATGTTCACCCCTTTTTTTCCCCTTCAGGCCTTCCACTTTCTCTGGTGATTTCTCACACTCCACTAAGAAGGATCGGACCTCTTCATTGCTAGCAAGATCAATTGGGGTGTTTCCTGTCTTATTTTTTGTGCTTACGCTCGCACCTTTCTTCATCAAATACTTTACAAGCTCGAGGTGAGCCCCTTGGGCCGCATAGTGCAGTGGTGAGAAGCCTTTTCGGGTCAAAACCTTCACAGAGACCCCAGAGGAAACAAGTGCTTTCACAATTTCCAAGTGGCCCTTCTGGGCTGCAAAGTGGATCGCACCCATATCATCCATCGCAGCAGCCCCAGCATCAGCCTTGTGCTGGCAAAGATAGCTAACCACCTGCAGATGACCAGACCATGCTGCTAGGTGTAGTCTATCATTATACTCATGTCAAGGAGACAAAATAATTTCAAATAGAATAAAGCCTTCACATTGAAACTAAACTATTACTTCAATTTGTGAAGAAAACAGATTTTAAGATGCAAATTGGGTCTCAACTTGAGTTTGCTGGAAGCAAGAATAAGAATAAATTTTGGCCATCAATATTGTAATTCCACATGTTCTAAACATATTGCACACTAAGAACTTGCAAGTAAATTAACCATAGATTTTGAACATGTCATGAGAGATAAGCTAGCATTAATGCCTAAATTAAGAAGTCAACATATAGCCAGCTTTGCTTCAGCTGCTTAAGCCTTTGATTATCATGGAAGTCAGACTCTTGTATAATAAACATAATTCATCAGGAGAAAATATAGCAACATTAAGAATTACATCTGTCCTGAGCCCTCATATAAATATATGGTTGCTGCAGTTACATATCTCATAAAATGTTATTGAGGTAGAGACATCTTGTGAAGTTGGCATCAATCCCCTGTTATTGTTAGCTACCAAATGTCTTGGAAGGCTACTAGCTACAAAAGTTACTGATACATAAGTCTTCCACAAGGTATATAAAGGTATTGTTGGCATCTAAGTGCGGATTATTCCCGGCAGAGAGGCTAATTCAAGCATGATGCTTTGACTCTACATACCTATCATCTGTGAACATAAGATTTTACTGTGTGTTTTTACAATGTAAAAAGTAAGATCCAGACCATAGAGCAACTTTGCATTTCCGATAAGATTTCAAGATAAATAATTGGATAAATGAGCAGGCAAGAGAATTTCCCTCCATATACCTATCTGATCCTCAATCAAGATTGGATTCAAAATTAGGGCATTATGAGAACTAGGAACTCTAATCTGACTCAGTCATCTAGCAACGATGTTTCACATGATTATCCATGTATCAGATATATCATGGAAAATTCTGCATTTGTTAGCTTTAAACAAGAATTTTGAAATATTTGGGCATGATTATGAATACCCATGAAACAGCTTCTCAGTATTTTGGGCAAAGTACTTTCAAAGATGTTTTCTGGAAAATTTTCTAAAAGGACCTCAGTAGAACTCACAGGAAACATATTTGCCATGCTTTCAAATAGTAAATGATGACACCATCACAAAGTAAATTTGCATAAACTATTCAGAAACACATTATTGGAAATACATCAGGAATAGTTAATAAAACAATTTTCTTAGAAAAATTTCTAAGAGACCACTTGTCCTTCTCTAAAGGAGTGCAGTTTCCACTCCACGTAAAAGCAATCGAGCACCACTCCCCAAGTCCCAAGTTTCACCTTTCATTTTTATCGAGAGTGGAAACATTTTTCATTCATTCATTGCAGATATTCCTCGGGACCTTTTTTCTCGTTCATTCATTGTAGATACCCCTGACCGAACAGTATCAAACTGTTCGCAGATGACACAGCAATATCCAATCTTAGGTTATTCGATGCACTTAACTTCCACACAACAATTTTGCAAAACCTAACTCAAATTTCAACCAAGAGTTCAAAAATCAAAATTTCAACCTAACCACTATTCTGAGAAACCAAACAGCCCAGAGGAGAAGAAAACGAATCAACATCAACCATTACAGTGATACTGAAGACAATTTCAAAGGATACGGAGTTCGGGAGTGCTTATCTCGGGAGTTGACGGAGAGAGGGTTAGAGGAGAGGATTGTCTGAACAGCTCCCAGGTCTCCCGACCTAGCAGCGGCGTGAAGCTCTTCACCTGCTCTCAGCGGCCCCGAGCTTCTTCGGCTCTGCTTCCCCATTTCCCACCAATTCCTCTCCGCAGTTCTCACTCCGGAGTCTCGTCTATTTCATCACGAGCAGAGAGAGATGCGAAATGGGCAAA
The DNA here is from genome assembly GCA_900174645.1 of Sonneratia alba. NCBI lineage: Eukaryota > Viridiplantae > Streptophyta > Magnoliopsida > Myrtales > Lythraceae > Sonneratia > Sonneratia alba. The sequence goes on from FWPY01000041.1 coordinate 92,674, forward strand.
AATGAAAACCACAAAAAGAAGAACTTCCTGATATAGAAAATAATTTCATTTAGCCCCCTTAAATTTGTTTCTGGTCCAAATGTACCCCCGTATTATTTATTAATGTCTAATTCTGCCCAATTTAAGATAGAATTTGGATGAGAGGTGTACTGGTCCTAATCCTAACCTTCAACTTATCTGTTCCTTCCCAGTTCATTTTCCCGTCATTTCTCCGTTCAGTTCAACAGTTCAGGCAAAAACCCTCAGCGGCTACGATTGATGAAATTATGATGTCCTCCTCCATGAATCGCAGTACCTCCTTTTCTCATTCCAGTCGACGAGGTCAAGGCTTCGTTCCTTGGCTCGTCCTTCCTTTAGGAGCGGTGCTGCTTAGGCCGAGAGGTCTGATTCACCTAGTAAGCCTCTGTCTTCGGCAGAAAAAAAAAAGAAAAAAGAATCCCAAACTCACTTTTAGAACCTGTCATAGTTGCTTGTGCTCTGTTAAATGCTATAGCCTGCTGAGGATCATTTGTGGCTCACGCCTTGAGTGCATTACTATTTGTCATCGGCAATAACTGATACATCGTAACTGAACTTTTTCTTTAGATGGAGTTTTACCGAGTTATAGATTTCTAGTTTACAGATTCTAGTTTAAGGTTCATATGCAAAATTTTCAACTGTTTTGAGATCCAGTGGCTTCTATGACTGCTCACTCGGCTGCAGCTTGAAACTGTTGAAAATGGTTGTGCTTGATTATATGAAAAACTTAACAAATATAACCAAATTACATGGTTCCTCTGATTTTAAAGGTTTCAGCTTTATTGTCTTTTGAACTATTTCAGAAATATCCAGCTCCAGATTGGATGATTCTTTTTTATTTAAATATAATTAAGAGGAATGAAGGAGGGTTAAGTACTCCATAGTCCATAGAGTGTTTGTTGATAGTATGTATCTATTTAACACTGATTCAATGCATAGATCTAACTTCCACATTTTTTTAGAGGTACAAGTAGAAAACTTTTTTTACTTAGGAAACTTTTTTTACTTAGGAGGTATAGCTTGTCTACACCATCTTAATGAGCCCTTTCATCAGATAGTTATATTTGTACTTTCGCATTATCTACAAATACACCAGTAAGAGACTTTGCTGCAGGTGATACGCGAAAGAATTACCATGTAACTACAATTATTTTTTCTGTTGGAATACAAGTTTGCTTTGCTTCATCGTACGTGTGTTAATTGGAAGTGATGTTTTTACTCAGAGATCACAAAGCAGTGGTATACTTGCTCCAATGTATGAATTCAAAGATCAATCTATGTTCGTCACACGCAATGAGTTCTTGGACGTTTGGTCCCCTCTTCAGCTTCGAAGGTATCGAGCAGGGACTTGATTTCGGGTGCATGGACTTTGTTAGTAGAAATGGTCAAGGAAGAAGGAAGATGGAAGATGAATAATGAACAATTTCCAGTTTTCTTGTTGCAAAGTCTAGCAGGAAAAGTGATTTCTCATTACAAAGTCTTTCAAAAGCGTGACCATATTGAATGACTAAAAGGTAGAGATGTTAAACAGGCCAGGCTAGACTGGAATAGAATCGTCCAAATCTGGACCGACCTATACCACCCCTAACCCGACCTAGAACCGTTCTTATTGGGTTGAAGGGTGATTATGGGTAAAAAAAATATAGACCCGTTGAACCGTAACTGACCAGGATTATTACCCTATTGAACCCCCCCAAACCGTTTAGAAACTAGCCCGAAACCTAACTGGCCTAGAATTGTTGCAAAACTAGTCTAGACAAGTAAAATCCTGCAAATTAACGGTCAAATTTTACTTGATCAATTTAAAATTTAAAATATCATTAAAAATGATTTTAAAAAAAAGATAGACAGTTCATGGGTCAAATCGGCCCAAATTATGAACTGATCCGTTTATAAACGGTTTAGGATCAATTTATATATGTCTGAACCGTAACCCATAATAGGATCAGTTCGTTAAGTAGATGGATCGAACTATAACCAGGCCAAACGGTTTCAAACCGATTTTGAACCAGCCTAGATTGCCCGTTTTAACAACACTACTAATAGGGGAAGATAGCCGCCTCCTTGGGGTAGGGTAGGATTAGGTGTTTGGAGATGAAGGGAGGACAAAAGGCATCTCAATATGCAATTGAATCAACTGCTAGACACGTGGGATGGAAGCAAGAAACTTGGTCTTGGGATTAGTCATCATGAGGGTTAAAGTGTTTGCTTACTCAGAGAAGAATAGGTGGGGGAACTGAAGTGGGGTTTAATAAAAAAAAAAAAAACATGATTGTGTCAATTGAAGATGCCATCAGCTGCTCATGAATTTGGTGTCAACTTCCCGGAAAGCATCTAGTGTGGCACATGGTAAACTCATCTATTTCGTTGTTTCATTTGCTTGTGATAGGAAGGGTGATCTGTTTGCAGCAGGAACCATTTCACTGTTACAACTACAGAGCATCAGCCACCTCAAACTAGTAAGATCAAGAATAAATTAAACATGTCCTACGAGATCATCTTTGAATTGCCACTAGTATGCATTGGAGTAGTTGAAACTTGACTTATGCATTGCTGTTGCTATGATCATTCCCGCACAAGACTAGCTAGTATTTGTATGGTTTATTCATCAATTACAGTGGCTCCAATTAGTGTTTGTTAACAGTGGGTGGGGCTATTCTTCTGCAGCTGACATGCTTGCCTATATGTATATGTCTGTGCATCGTTTGTAAAGAATCCAAATAAAACAGCTTTTCTTTGCTGAACATAATTAGGTTGCTGTCTCTGATGAGTGTCGAGTAATTCATGGTTTCTCGTACGTTCTACTTCAGCTATACTGAATAATGCAGCTCACCCTATTAATCCTCCAGGGCCTAAATAACCCAATTTTCTTCAGAACTATTTATGTTAATGGTTTTGTTTATCATCTCTTGGGAAGTGTGTGTTTAAATTTTCAATTCTTTCTTATATTCTTCTTCGGTTTTCTTTTTTCTTTTTTTGTTTTTGGTGTGTTGAAGATCCAGTTCATAACTTTGCACTATGATCATAGGCCTCTCTAGTTTTATCATTGGTGAGGCCTGAGCTTGGTGCATAAAGTAGAGACCACCCACAAATTTGGTCTAGAGATTGCTCCACAAGTGAAGTGCACGTATTTGCAATTCACCTACTGATACCATCTCTACATTTCTCATGGACTCTGAATTTTTGCTACGATAGGAGATTTAAAGATCTCACTGCCATCCCATTTGAGTTTTTTCGTTTGGTACCATCAGATTATATCATAACCCAGGAACGAAAAGAAAGAAGACAAGGTGCTTCAATGGATGACGATTGTTTTGCTCTTAAATTTTGTAAGCGGGGCCTTTCTTGCGCTTACTAGTATAGCCTAATTGCCTAATTGTATGTATTTTCAAACACATCACCTTGTTTATTCGTTTTATTGGAAATGCGAGTGATCTTCTTGATAAGATCGGTATGATCTGATCATATTATTATTATTATTATTATTATTATTATTATTATTATTATTATTTCAGATTCAATGGTTGAAGGAATGATTTGCTTAGCATTTTCAACTAATCTGCGACACTTCACTGGTATTAGAAGATGAAGACTTAATCCCTCCAGGACATGCAATGTAGGGAGGGCTCAATTATTCGTATTGCAGAAATTATTTGCATTGCCACTGCGAATTCCTGCCTAAGATTCTTCTCGCATAAAAGAGACATGCTCATGCTTCAATATACCTCAGTGTGCTCTTTGAATTTTGGAAGGAGCTAAGATTCCACTTTCATCAGGCATGGCTACACATTTGAGTAGAGGACGACATGATGATGATGATGATGATGGAAGGAAGAGGTGAGGTGGGTCCTCGTAAGAATCACAAACGCGTTTCCAAAAATGCGGGGTTGAAAATTTGTGATGCGAATCATCAGCACGCACCCGCTATCTTTTTTTTGGGGGGGAAAAGAAGTGTAAATGGTTCATTCTCCCTTATGGTGCGCAGCGATGTGGAAGTATATATCAACACAATTGTTCGAATAATTAACAACACTCATTAACTCACTTATAATCATTCTATTGGCATCTTCTCAAGACGAATTACGAATTAGGATTATCAAAGAATTTGTCATTATCTTCTGCACATCATACTGGTATGTGAAGGGGAAGATCAGAAGCTTTCAGAAGAGCCCTCAAAGGTAAATTGATATAGACCAAGTAGAATTACTCACATTTGTCAATATTACTATCTTCAGACAGTAAGAGAAATAGAGCTCAACGTCTCTTCCCTCAAATATGTTAAGAGTTTTTCATCTACTATGTTCAGATTCTTTTCTTATTCTCTTTCCTTTTGGTAGAATTTTTGAATGAATAAAACAAAGCCATCATAGACTGAATAGAAAGCTGAAGCATGAAAACAAATAATTAATGATCTTACCTTATTTTCCCCGTGAAAGGATATGCCATCATAAGATTACAATATTTGCAAGTCCTACAAGGAGTTTGAGGAGCCATAAGCCTCGACCTCAAACTCAGTGAAAACCTAAACTGACATTATTATTGCTTCTTCTTCCCCCATCTACCATCAGCTTTAAAATCAAAAGATGATCAACAGCTTTCACAATTGGCATCATCGTTGCACAAAATTTTCAGTCCACCAGTGATACGGTAGTCTCCTGATCAAGGTCCGGAAGGTCCACATTCTTGGTGAACTTCACCCACCTCTTCCTCTCCAGGTACTTGAGGCACGGCTGTAGTAGGAGTCCGATCACCACCGCCCCCAGGCTGACGATCGCAACCTTCAACGTGGAGAGAGCAAGAACGACACCTATGAGGATTGTCGGAGGGACACAGAGAGCAATGGCCCCAACAGTGCCGCCCGGGATCTTGTAGGGTCGAGGGGCATGAGGGTGCTTTATCCTTAACTTCACAAATGAGATGAACTCAAGAATCATCCCGAAGCAGTACAGGAAGTTCTCTGCAGCCACAATCTCTTGGAAGCTCAACCACGAGAGAAGGAGCACACCTGAGGCAGAGAATAGGATGCCCACGAGAGGAGTCCCGTATCGAGATCTCTTCGCGAAGAATCCAGGAAGCATTCCTCGTTCAGCCATCCCAAGAAGTTGAAAGGAATCACTGCTCATCTCAGCCACAAACATCCCCATATTAGCAGTGGCTGCAGCTGCCTGCATCCACCACCGAAGCCATACACCTCCAATGATCTTTGCAATGTCTGAAAAGTACCCATCAGTCCAGAGGGATTGGTTCAGTGGGACTGCCCCTGTCCCAGCAAGGAGAGGGATGAAGTAGGCCGAAACCACGAGGATTAGAGCATAGAAGAGGGATTTTGGGAGAGTCTTCTTTGGGTTCTCCACCTCCCCAGCGAGTGTGCTTATAGAGTCCCAATAGTTGAGATTCCAAAATAGGGTATTTAGGTACAAGTTCCAGTCCACATGGTGCAAGTTCACAACAAACCACCGGGAGGGCTCCAACCTCGGGATCGATAATAATGCCATCACCACAAACGGAAGAAGAGAGAACACCCCAAGAGCTACGGCTAGATAACCCACAATAGTCAGCCCACGGTAGTTCATGTACGTGAGCACAATTGTGAGGGCTAACACCGAGACAACTCGAGGCCACCCTCCTTCTAAAGCTGGGATAGCTGACTTCAAGTAGTCAAGGAACAAAACCGGATACAAGGCATTGTCTATAACCCCACTAAGCCATTTCATCCACCCTTGCTGGAAGCCCCAGTACTCGCCTAGTGCTGAGGAAACCCAAACCACATAGCCACTATCCTCGGGAAACATAGTGCCCATCTCAGCAGTTATTAGAGCCTCAGGGACGCTCCATATCAACGGGAAGACCAGAAAACCGACCAGGGCTAGAAGGGGGCCTGCTGCTCCAACACTATCCTCGACCCCGAATGGCCCCCCAGAGACCTCATAGAAAATGAGGAAGACCAAAGGCAGGACCGACACTTTCTTGTAGGAACTTGGTGTCCTAGGAGAGGGCTCGTCGCGAATGGTCACATACTCGGAGCCGTTGTATTCCCCCATTGCCACTGAAGATGCTTGCCTGTTTGCTGTGTGCCTCAATTTCTGCATTCATCAGCACAAATTAAAGCAACTCAATACCATATCTCATCTCAGCTAACTCTCCTTCACGGCCAAATAACATAAGACAAAAAGGCATACCAAGGCAAAACAATACCATTTCCTCAGCCCATCAAAGTGATTGAAAAATTCAATGCATGGAAACCAAAATCTGTATAAGACAGCAAATGGGTTTCCACAAACCCACAAAAGAAGCTTTCATATTCTCACATGGTAAGTGGTTATTTGAACTTCTTCTACTCAAGGTGCATTGTGATATGAGCACAGTCGGTACAGGTGAGCCGAACTACAACCGACAAGGAGAGAAACCTCCAATCAGTGGACTGAATATTTGTAAAAGAATAGAAGAAAACAACGAACGACCCATGATTTGAAGGAGAGATACGAGAGACCAAGAAAATTAGGGGAAAAATGGTGGGGGCATAAGAGCCGGGGAAACAGAGAAAAGGGAGAATCGATGAATCGATGAAAGGGGCAATCGAGACGGACTGACCATGAAAGGGAGCGAATTCCTCGGAGAATCAGGATTGAGCAGACAACAATCTCCGCCATTATAGAACTGCACCTGATCGAGCGCCAAGAGAGAAATCAGAAAGGGGTCTCACCTCCCAGGATGCATTCCCTCCCTCCACACTTCAGCTCCTTCTCCTCCCCTTTTTTTCTATTCTCACCCTTCGACTGCAGGATAGAGAGAATACGGAGAGAGGTAGAGAGGAGGATCACAGTGTCAGGAACGAGAGAATCTCATCTCATAGAGGGCTCGACCGCACTCGATTCAGACGGACGAGGGCGAATGCCACCACCACCAACTCTGTCTCTCGCCCTCTCTGATTCGATCTCTCTTCACTCACTCCTCTTCTCTACGCGTGTACCTCAAGGTTTGATTTTTCTGTTTTTTTTTTCTCTCTGTTGCTTCTCTTTTCCGACATTTCTCTGACATTTTCTTGGGGTTACTGTTTGTCATTTTATTTTAGATCACAGGACTTGGCAAGTTGCTCGCGCCGTCTGGCTTGGGGCCCAGACTACTTGTCCATCATCCCTCGTCAGCCCATGAAACCCGTATCACCGAGCTTATATCAAGTGTGTGCTAATTGTATAATAATTAATAAAAGAAGAATTTGTTCTTTTTATTTTAAAAACTTAAAAAAAAAAAATAATAACCTCAAGATATATAAGTGTAATTATACTATTAGTTTTTACCTAATAAACTTATTATATTATACATATTAAATATGTAATACCAATTATTAACTCGATAAAATATAATGACATTTTCTTATAAGATTTTTACTATTTGTTTGAGGGCGATTTGCTTAAAATACATGTTTATTTATGTAAAAAAATATTTCTTAGAAAATTCTCTCTCTCTCTCTTTTTTATTTTCCATATTTGTTGAAAAAATTTCTTTTTCTAATTCTTCACTTTTCCATTAGCTTTTTTTTTTCTTTTCCAAACCATTTTATTTTCGCTACTCAAATAAAATAGAAATTTTCTTAATTTATTATTTTGGTAAACACATTATCGCACATGAAAATTTCATATAAAATCATATGTAATTTATAAATTTCACATATTTTTACGAGTTTGAAGCCAACGGCCCACTCGAGCACCCTCGTAAATCCATCCGTGGTGCAACGCCCCCATTCTTTATGTCTCGAATCATGAGAAGGGTCGGTCAGTGCATTTCTAGCTTTCTTCGTCGAGATTCATATGCGTGAAAAACGTGGGGGAAATTCTACTTGAATAATGTCAAAGGGTCCCCCTCCATCCAAATTGATTGCTCTGGCCTTCGCAAATACCAGCACGGCCTCATAGACCGGCCCGAGCCGGCACGATAAGACTATGCTTGAGTCAAGGCTTATTGGGCTAGCCACTTATACGGCTAGGTCGGTACGGTCCAAAATTTTATTGGGCATACCGGGCCCCACAGCCCAAATATTTAATTTTTTTTATTTACAAAGATATTCACATTAAAATAAGTAATTGTGTTACATATAATATATTTTTGACCATATGAATGGAATTTAGAGATAGAAAGAGGAAAAATTACTCATTAACTTACTTTGAGTTGGATTCCTAATAATTATTTAAATTCATTTGTTAAATTTTTTTTCACAACAGAAGTTTTTTAGTGGACCAGATTGGACGACCTTCGGGTCATTCTTGGACCTATCATTAGTAAGCCACTGTCTTATCACGGCGTGCCGGGGTGGGCTCGACATGCCAACTCTACTTTTAGTTTGAGTGCTAGGGGAAAAATCTAGTCCATACCTCTCCACATCCATGCAGCAAGACCAAGTCTTCACATTGAATTATGCCACCTATAAGTTTATAATTAATGGAGTATGCGATTCGGTTCGACGCTTCCGTGTGATTATACGACTTTAGCTAGTAGGTCTAAGTGAAAAGAGAGAGTCAGCCCTTGATCACTCTCTCCTTAACTGCGGGTATGAAGGAAGGAAGCCCAATATCCCCAAGCGCAAGGTAGGGAAATCCAACTTGTGACATCAGTCGTCGAAAACGGTTGTTTTAATGCAAGTAGCATGTGTTGTCATGTGCAAAAGCACCACGCATCACTAGTACTTTTAGGTTGGAACTGACCAATCTATTCATATTCTTAACGGAAATATAATATAATATTATAACTTATTTTCATATATCACTGTGCACTCACACTCATAAAAATTCGAAGGTTAATAATTTAAGAGATTTACAAAGGTAAGAATTTCTTTCAAACTAAAAAATAAATATGAAATTATACTAATTTCATCTTATTTATTTATTTTATTGCATCTGAGCCTATCATTTTACCGTTCTTTTAATTTCCATAAAATTTTGCCCTCGTTAGATAGATAAATAAATAAATAAAAGGAATCTTAATTAGAATAGGGTTTTGTTGGATATTTATTAGTAACTAGCTTGGGCCCACTTTTCACTTGTTTCGAATTCTAAAACGGAGGTTGACTTTTAGTTGGGGGGATGATTGGATTAATTGTGGAATACTTTAGATGGACTTTTGACCCTGTCCCGTACTCATGAGTCATCACGCATTTGGTAGGAGATATGAAATTAATAAATAGAACAGGGGAGGAAATAAATTAAAAATAGGGGAATTGATGAATTTCTTTTGTTTAATAATAAGGAATGAACTATAAAAAAAAAAATTTTGATTTCAAAATATAAATATGTAAATTCGATGTTATCGAAATATTATTTTACCTTCATATATAAAGTAAGAAGTATTTTTATAATTAATGTACATTTGTGACTAATTACTAAAGAAATTAAATCAATTATCGGGTTTGTTCCCTCTCTAAATTTACATAAGGGAAAGAGGGAGGGAAAGAAGTTTGATACTTTGCATAAGATTTTATTGCAAGGGTTTGGATAATCTTTGTGTGACAAAGTTTCAAGATTTTGCAAGGGGAAAAAAATAGCCTTGTTTGAGGGAAGGAAAATTAAGACTTTAGGGAGGAAAAAAAAGGAAATTAATATTTTAAAAAGATCATCGGACAAACTTGAAATTTTAAGAAATTGACAAGGGTGGTTTTGTAAATTTACCCATTACTCACATGACGAACAGTTGGCGAGCGCTGGGTGAAGCTCCAGATCATGTCTATTCATTACTGATGAGGAATATATTCTCCATGATAAATTCTTATTTTAGAACATCTTGTAGTCAAAATGTAAAAGTAGAGATTCCATATGAGATCCATCCATGACCCGAATCCCCGCCACACGCCACCAAACCCAGTATTATTATTGACGGGAGACTAAAATCATCTACGAATTATGGAAGGGTATGATGTTTTGCCGTCAATTCCTTGTCAACCTTGTTAATTTAAGTTATATAATTAGAAATTGTTCGTTCATTTTATACCCTACGGGTACGGGATAAGTAATTATAGCTTTTCATATATATATATATATTAAGTATAATGATGATACTAAAAATATCGTTTTATTTTAATTTAAAAATAAACTATCTCTATACTAGTGCTAACTAATTTTAAAAAATAAAATAACATTATCTTTCCAAATCTCCTTACATAAAAATAAATTGGTACATCATAGAAAAATCCAATCAGAGAAAAAAAATTCTCAGAGATATGCATTGTGTTTAACAGGTATCCTGCACAATTAGAAAATCTCGATATTTGGAATGTCTCTTTAGTAATTTTTTTCCTTTTAGAAGTGGATCACTGTAACTCGTATGTGGGTATTGAAGATTAGTGGCTGATTATTGATTGCTGTATTGTATTGGCTTTCCGCACTCGCGTGTTCTTTCTATAAACTAGTGGAACATCTTTATTAGACAAAAAAAAAATCTACATTATGTGAAGCAATTGAGAGCAAAAGTCGCAGTCGTCATTTCACTTTCTGCGAGTAAGCAAATTCTCTTTAATGGGTGCAACTTGCATGATGCATCTGATACTAAATCTTAATGCACCTCAATAAGTGAGTGATCTATGGTACTCGATTAATCCCTCGTCGTAGTCTTACGGCATTTTGTGCATACGACTGGGCTCCCAATTCATTGGTCTCACAGTGTCCGTATAATTGATTTCTCGAAATAAGAGTGGGATTTCTCACAAAATTTTCACGTTAGTGCGTTAGAGTCTCAATTTATGCCAATAGTCGGATAACTCCCGAGTCCAACACGGTCCAAACTGCTTACCAGGCCATCATTTCATTTACAAATTTCTATTGAAACTCTTAAATAGCCAGGCTCAGTTAACACGAATTTACTGTTGGAACTCTATTTTGTATTAGTTTCGCATTAGTCTTGATACCGGGGCTTATAAAAAAAAATTATCAAACTATAGGGCAGTCCTGACTTGAAGATTGGTGGCACGGGGCCCGACCAAAAAAATCATCAGGCCACGCCGGCCCCACACGATAAGTGATTCGTCCGATAAGCCACGGCCCATGTATGATCTTATCGGACCAGGCCGAGGCCCTGCACAACTGTGTCAGCTCTAATGTGCATTTAATGTACAAAATACTAATCTACTTAAATGGCCTTTTTTCCTCTTTTTTTAATGAATTATAAAATTGCCCTTCAATAGTAAATTTTTAAATATTCAATACGAAGAGTTTATTAGATAAAAACCAATCAATAAAACGTCCATATGAAAGGTTGTTCTATCCCTTTACATATGCACACACACACATATATATATAAGGTGTCTGTCTCTTATAAGTAAATAAAGTGAACTTTTTTGTGTGTAAAAACATTAGTAGCACTCTTTATTCGGCTAAAAGTCCATGAACGTTCCTCACTAAAAAAAAAAAAGGAAGGTACTTCGCTCTCAGTGTGGGTGTGGCCCTTCCAACTTTTAGGCTGAAATTTTGCATTCACATACATTATCTTCGCTTTTGAGTCTACATTAATTGTGATAAATTTAAAATTAAAATAAATCGGTTCACTAAAAATAATTAATTGATGGTGATTTCAATCTGTCGTGGGTGGGATGAGGCTGGTCAGAAGATGAACTTAGATGATATTATAAATATGACGCCCCGTCTTTCTTTTTGTTTACCAACTGCCACCAAGAGACCACACGCTTAAGGACCATAGAGAGAATCTGAGAGAGGCGATGGTGGCACGACCCTATGGGCAAGGCCGCCTGCGACCACAACTGGTGGTGGCTCGGCCAGGAGATCAATTCCCGTAAAAGGGATAAGATTTGGGTGTAGCGAAATTGTGATGTGGTCTCTTCTACGGTGGCCGCACCTCGTTTTCCATAGAGGATTATAAGAATAAAATCAACACCAAACTTTTTGACTATCGATTTCCTCCGAATAATATTATCACGTGGGCCACCAGGCATTACTTCGAAATTGTGAACTAAGCGGGCCCTGCCTAAATCTGTCGTCGGGCACCAACTTGGACCTCAGAACTGAATAATTTTGGGAGCCCTGGGCTGGTACTACACGCATCTTTTTCCAGTAAATGACTGCCACGATCCCTCATTCCCTGCTTACGTGGCCTTACATGTAATGAGAGATCATACGGATTTTACCTCATCATGTAAGAAAATAGCAATAAGCATGCGACAGATTGAGGATTAGGCGTCAACCGTCCTCATAATCACCATATTTTTGCTAATTACATTAACACAATCGGTTCTTGCTCATTGTATTATCATGAGATACCATCATTTAAAATTTTGCATGAATAAAATAAATCGTAGTAATAATTGACATAAATTTTATAGCTTTCCCTTTGTTCGTGTGATCCTTGCGTATGAGGTAGCTTAATTGGATCCATGCGATCGTGGTGACCTGGTCTGGAGGATGTGGGGTTAGATATTTACGGTAAAATAAGAGGACCACACCCATTTTTTTGGGCAAAACATTTCCCGCACTTCAAGCTTTTTGAGAATTAACCAGGAAAAGAAAGTGGCAGTCGCTATAGCCTGATGCCATGCCGTCCCTCACCCCTTTTGTGCTATGCATTTTTTTTCCCGATAATAAAAGGACTTGACGTGCTTATAAAGCGGACATGAGGAAGAAGGGGAAAGGATTATAACAGGACAAAATATTCTATGCTATTAGAATTTTCAGTAATTTTTAGGAATTTTTAAAATATCAAATATGTATACGAATTATCCTCTAGGTAAATTTTATATAACAAACATAGTGATGGGAGTTTTGTGATACGAAATCTATTAGTATGGGGACAATAGTAAGATTAGTTTTACTTATTCTGATTCTTCCTCGTTACTTTGACACTGCTCATCAATTGGATGGTAAAAAATGAATTCAGTCGCATTTCGTTCTTCCGAGTCAACATACATAAATTTCAACAAAAAGCATAGCTGTTAAAAGAATTGAACAAATTTATGGAGAATATTTAATTAAAAACTAGATATATAATTAGATGTAATATGATTGTCTGTTCAATTGTTTTTTTTCCCTGAATTCAACTGTTTATTCATTTGATTCTTCCTTTAAGATTTTTATATTTTTTATTCCAAACGTTGACCAAAAAGTGTAATCTCCTTGCAACTTCAACGGCGGACTCAATCTTATCTGTGATGCTCGCCGTCCAATTCGAGCTATGGAGATCTCTCAAGATATGGAACGAAAAGCTCTACGTCATATTTGTGACAGTCATGCTGAAACGGCAATGTTCCAATGCGAGGGAAGAGTGATAATTGATATGTGTGTGTGTGTGTTACCGATCGACTCTAACTACTTTCTAAGTTGCAAATTAAATCGTACCTCATCAGCGTCGGTGCTTGCAGGCGAAGCGCCGGTGTCTTCCCGGCGAGGAAGAGAGGCAATCGGCGCGGCGGCGCCACTCGCAGCTGGCGGCGACGGAGCTGGCACTGCTAGGACCGATGCCTCTGCTTCAGAGTTCATCGGCTCTGGAGATCAGGCGACTCTGTTTCTTCTCCTCTCTCTCTTTTCCCGGCCTTCGTCCCTCGGGCGGCAGGAAAGCGAGAAGAAGAGAACAGAGCTTGTCAGTCCGCTACGAATGTGTATTGATCTAGAGAGAGACTGCTTTTGAAGGATAAGAGGAAGAGAGAGAGAGAGAGTAGCAGAGCCGAGAAAAGAGGAAGTAGAAAAACTGTGACCTGTTTCTTACAGTTCTACGGAGAGCGCGTGAGAAGGATGGTTTTATTTATTTTCCATTTTTTCTTCTAAAATATTTCGCTCATTAAGATTTAAGAATAATAATAATAGATTCCCCGTCTCGGCTTTCGTGTTGCGAATGAACAAACTCAGCGCAGAGGATGAGTCCGGTTGGAGACGAGTCAGATCTTTCAAGGCTCATTAATGGTAAAAAAAAAAATCGATTCTTTCCCTTTCTTGGTATATTTCACCCAAATCCTTAGAAACCCGGTTAAGAGTACAATGTATAGCTTTAATAAAACCAAATGCAAATAATAAAACATCAAAATTTTGGTTTCAAAATTGAAATAAAATCAACTGGCACTTCAAATAAATTCAAAATAATCTATTGAACCTAATATGATATATAACTGATGTTTTAATGGACCAAATTGATAAAAAAAAAACTTTTTTAGGCTCACTATAATGTGAATGCACTATTGTTCTTCTCATTCATCTCTTCATTAAATTCATTGTAAATTTATAATAATCAAATATTTTTTTAGTAAAAATTTAAGTTAATAAATTATAATTCATAATTTTTTTATAAATTTATAATTTTTTATTATACGATAAATATGATCATATACTCTCATACTCTCATGCATCCCCATTCTTGCCTCTTCTTCCTTGCCGCCCTCCACATCCCTCTCATACCATTGTTGCCATCCTCCTCCCCATCTTCCATTCGACCCTGTCCACTTCCTCCTCCATTGCGGCACTAACATCTCCTCCTCCTCCTCAACGCCATTGAATCACTACAATATATATATATATATATCTGTCTTTGTGTGTCGGTTCCCTCCTCCTCCTCCTCCCATTTCGTCTTCTGCTCCTCCTAGGCTCAAATTAGAGAGATTTATACGATTTGAGGTGCAGAAGAAAGGACATAAACATTGAGAGATTCCCAAGAAAGGCATCAAAACTATAGCTGTAAGTCAATTTTACAAAACTTCATGTCGATGTAGAGGCGAAAATAATTGTGTAATATTTTTTTACTCCTCTCACGGTTACATGACATTAAACTGTGAACAAACTATTACTTATTAGTACCGACAAAACTCATAACACCTTATAAGAATAAGCAAAACTCATAACACCTTATAAGAATAAGGTCTATCGAACTTAGGTATGAGAACTTCATACCTGAGATGAGAGAGGCCTCATGTGTAACTTGCACTCACCGTTGGGCACCATTTTAAGAGCAACCACCGTTCGGTCAATTTTCTAGAACTTGCATACTTGATTAAATATAACAGTTGCAAACTTGCAAACGTGATCTACTCCAAAAGGTTCATACACAATAGTAAAAGAATACATATATATTTATTTATGTTCACGTTAAGTTTCCAGCATCAATTTCAATGCAAATTATTTTTAGTAGTACCTTGCAGATGTTGATGATTTATCACTCGTGTAAAAGGAAAAATAAAAAAGAATCAATGTAAGTTATGGAGGGAATTTAATATCTTTATTACTTAAATAAGATATTTAATTTAAATTTTATAAATAAACAAATTTTCTCCAATAATAAATTTAGGGTAGGTGGGCAATGCCCCACCTAATTAAGTTTTACTTAATTTTATGTAGTATTTATTATATTAACATAATTTTTTTTCAAATTCTTTCATATAATATTCAATTAAGTTTTACCCCTCTTTAACAAATTTCTTGGATCCCCTCCTGACTTAATGCCAATTTAATTTGGACATAAAATTAGTGAATGTTTAGTAAATTTTTTTGATATCAAGGTTATTTAAAAAAAAAAGCCCAATGGAATGTGTGGTCATATCATGAAGATTTTGACTTGGACATTCATGCGGGCCCGAGCGGGCAAATAAATCAAAAGTCTAGCGTCCAAAAGAGCGGATCAGCCTTCAGCAACCTCACGCGTCTTTTCGCCTTTCTTTCTTCTTTTTTTTTTTCTCCCTTCCAATTAGAATATGTATGCAGCATAGTAGAAATAATTTAGTTTCAAATGATTTTACATCTCTTTATTCAAGATAAAATTTTATAAGTAAAAATTATAAATTAAAAAAATTTATGATATAAAAAAATTCGTCTTTTAATGAATTATAAAACTCATCTAAATGATATTTTAAATTCTCGATGAATAATTTTGATAAATGCAAACCATTTATCTTCTCTGTCTCTTTACCCTTCCTTTCTTTTATGCTGATTCGAGAATAGGATGCCGAACCCAGCGAATCCATTCTTAAAATTGAGACAGCTCCCTTGTTCTTTAAAAAATAGAAAAAAAAATTATCTAGAGCTGATTTCCGCACCCCCTCTCAACGACGTCGTAGCATGCGCTGAGTGCATCAAAGTCCATTTTCTTAGTGACGTGCCTTTTAGTTAACCAATTTGAGAACCACATTATTGTCTTCTACCAGGTTGATCACAACACTTCTCGTATGTATGTGTTTGCCCATTTCCCATTCATTTCTTTGCCCGTTCTCTCCTTACTCGCACTCACTTGGCTCACTCTTGTTCGAGCATCGTTGCTCAGAATGTGATCCCATGGAAAATCTTTATTTTGGGGAGTACGTAAGTCCACATGTGCTCTGTCTCCATCATGCAGTCATAACTATCAATCTGAAAGAGCAGATCTATGTGTAATCGTACTCTTAGTCTATGAATAGTGAACACACAAAAAAAATCCTATGACATGTATAAATACTTCAATTAACTCTTTATTTTTCATGATCCCTATGTTACACTTACTATATAACTGACTGCATAAATTTGCATGTAATATATGCGGGTAACGATTTAAGGAATGATTTGCTCAGCAGCAGTATTGAGTAATTTGTGACACTTGGCCGGCATTAGAAGATGAGGAGTTGCTCCAGAACATGCAGTGCCGGGAGGGCTCGATTGTCTGTACATTACGGTAGGAATAACTTCCGTTACCACTGTGAATTCCTAGGATTCTTCTTCTCGCACAGACATGACACGTGCTCGCGTCTAACTGTGTCTTTGCGAGCTCTTTGAAATTTGGAAGAACACATTCGAGTAGAAAATGACGTAATGGTGGAAGAGGCAAGGTGGGTCGGGGTCCTGCTAAAGCTTGCGCGTACGTTTCCGATAACGCGAGGCTGAGAGTGCGTGATACGTATCATCAACATGCATCTACCGCCCGTAAAGGGTCTCTCCTCTCCCTACCAAGGCGGCGGTGAGGAAGTACCGATACGATTGTTGGAATAGTTAACACTCATTAACTCTCACTATTGGTATTCTTTCATGCCGTGTACGATGGGTTAGTGCTATGGAAGAGTTTTTCACTATCCTCTGCATGTCAAACTCATTTATGAAGTGGAAAATTAGAGGCCGTGTAGATTGGTATACACCAAGTAAAATTACTCACATTTGTCAATATTATTGAAACAAGTGACTGACATTTGGGGATACCTAATTGGTACGGTTGCATTTGCTGATGAAACGAAATCCCTTGTGCATGCACTAAAAAGTTTGAGGAGCCATAAACCTAAAACTCAAATTCAGCAGAAACCTAAAGTAATATTGCTGCTTCTACTTTCCCCATCTACGATTAACTTTAAAACCAAAGATGATAAATAGCTTTCATACTTGGCATCATCATTGCACGGTTTTTCAATCCACCAGCGATACAGTAGTCCCCCTAATCGAGGTTTGGGAGTTCCACGTTCTTGGTGAACTTCACCCACCTCTTCCTCTCCACGTACTTGAGACACGGCTGCACTAAGAGCCCGATCACCATCGCCCCCAAGCTAACTATCTTAACCTTAAACTTGGAGAGAGCAAGAACGACACCTATAAGGATCGTCGGAGGGACACAGAGAGCGATGGCCCCAACAGTGCCGCCTGGGATCTTGTAGGGTCGGGGGGCATGGGGGTGCTTTATCCTTAACTTCACGAACGAGATGAACTCAAGGATCATCCCGAAGCAGTAAAGGAAGTTCTCTACAGCCACAATCTCTAGGAAGCTTAGCCACAAGAGAAAGAGCACACCGGAGACAGAGAATAGGATGCCTACGAGAGGGGTCCCGTACTGAGATCTCTTCGCAAAGAATTCAGGAAGCATTCCTCGTTCGGCCATCCCAAGAAGTTGAAAGGAATCACTGCTCATCTCAGCCACAAACATCCCCATATTTGCAGTGGCAGCAGCTGCCTGCATCCAACATCGAAGCCATACACCTCCAATGTTCTTTGCAATGTCCGAAAAGTACCCATCAATCCAGAGGGATTGGTTCAGCGGGATTGCCCCTGTCCCAGCAAGTAGTGGGATGAAGTAGGCCGAAACCACGAGGATTAGAGCATAGAATAGGGATTTAGGGAGGGTCTTCTTTGGGTTCTCCACCTCCCCAGCGAGTGTGCTTATAGAGTCCCAATAGTTGAGATTCCAGAAGAGGGTCTTTAGGTACAAGCTCCAGTCCACATGGTGCAAGTTCACAACCAACCACCGGGAGGGCTCCAACTTTGGGATCGATAATAATGCCATCACTCCAAATGGAAGAAGAGTGAACACGCCAAGAGCTATGGCCACATAACCCACAATAGTTAGTCCACGGTAGTTCATGTACGTGAGCACAATTGTGAGGGCTAACACCAAGACAACATGAGGCCACCCTCCTCCTAAAGCTGGGATAGTCGATTTCAAGTAGTCAATGAACAAAACCGGGTACAAGGCATTGTCTATAACCCCACTAAGCCATTTCATACACCCTTGCTGGAAGCCCCAGTACTCACCTAGTGCTGAGGAAACCCAAACCACGTAGCCGCTATCCTCGGGAAACATAGTGCCCATCTCTGCGGTTATCAGAGCCTCAGGGATGCTCCATATCAACGGGAAGACGAGAAACCCAACCAGGGTTAGTAGGGGGCCTGCTGCTCTAACACTGTCCTCAATCCCGAACAGCCCCCCAGAGACCTCGTAGAAAATGATGAAGACCAAAGGCAAGACCGACACTTTCTTGAAGGAACCCGGTGCCCTAGGAGAGGGCTCGTCATTAATGGTCACATACTGATAGGCATTGTATTCAGCACCCATTCCTTGCCTGTTTGCCGTGTGCCTGAATTTCTGCATTCATGAGCGCAAATTAAAGCAACTCAATACCATATCTCATCCTCAGCCCATCAAAGTGACTGACAAATTCGATGCATGGAAACCAAAATCCGTAGAAAACAGCAAATGGGCTTCCACAAACCCACAAAGGAAGCTTTCATATTCTCGTTATATATGAAAACAAATAATTGTTACCCTAAGGGCAAAGAATATAAAAATCCAATTAGAATTTTTTTTCCAGATATCCCTTGTATTTAACAGATATCTCGCAAAATCGGGGAAGTCCCGACATTTGGAATGTCTCTTTAGTAAAATTTCCCCTTTAGAAGTGTGGGTCATTGTAACTCGATTGTCGGTATTGAAGATTAGTGGCTAATTATTGATTGCTGCTGTATTGTATTGGCTTTCCGCTCTTGCGTGGTCTTTCCATAAACTAGTGAATTATCTTTATGCGAAGCAATTGGGAGCAAGAGTCGCAGTCGTCATTTCGCTTTCTGTCAGAAATCAACATCTCTCGAATGGGTGCAGCCCGCATCGGATCCCAAATCTTAATGTACCTCAATAAAACCATAAAGAGAAATGCACCTCAATAAGCGATCTATCGTACACGATTGATTCCCTTTCCGTATGCCAAGCGACCATGCAGTTCATCGATCTCACAGTGCACGTATAATTGATTTCTCGAAATAAGAGCGGGAGTTCCCACAAAGCTTTCACATTAGTACGAAGATTCACGCACTTCTTGAGCACATAACGTAGCTATGGCTTGCATGTGAAGGCATTAATTATACTATTATTGATAGTGATTTTATCTTAATTCAACTTTTTTCTGTCTGAATAAAAAAAATCGCATACTTAATTTTTACAAATGAGAAAATTAATGATCATAAAGGTTTGCTCAATATATTTTTATATATACGATGTTTTGATTAGATAAATAACACTGCAAAATTATGGCCAATATATATATATGTTTTTAAAGTAAGATATGGATACACCACAATGTTCACCGGAATATGTTTTCAAAATAAGTGTCCTTTTATGTCAATATATTATTTTTTTAGTATTATTTTGAATTTCCCATATTTCAAGAAATATCACGTGCACACCGTAGATAAGATATTTTATACAATGATTATATAATGTGATATATTGATATTGTATAACTGTCGTATATAAGTTTAAAATTTTTAATTATTAAAGAATATTAAATAAATCATAAAAGGAATAGTAAGATAATTATTGGATAAAGAAGAAAAATAATATTATGCTGGTATAATATAGCCGTCTCATAAAACGACTCCTCCTTTTAGTGAAATTGAAAGTGTAATTCTTACTATTTTCATTTAAATGTGTAAGATATGTGTTAACGTTAGAAATTAAAGCCTATCACTCACCGAACAGCTTCTCTATTTATTCCGAGGTTTACTCACGTATTTTCTACCTGTTACCACCATTAATATTAAGAATAAATAGTTAAAAATAATAAATTAACGGTAACGATTGCAGTTAAATGGTTTAAAAGGGGCGGCAATACGGGCCGGTCTGGTCTTATTGGGCCGAGCTAACATGGCCCAAAAATATAAACTTGTCGGTCCAATAAGCCAATAATCGGATAACTCTCTGACTCGAACACAGTCTGAAATGCTTATCGGGCCATAATTTCAATTACAAATTTCTATTGAAACTCTTACGTAGACAGGCTCAGTTACCATGAATTTATTGACAAATTTCTATTGGAACTCTTGTTTTGTATTAGTTTCACATTAGTCTCATTAATAGGGCTTATCAAAAAATTTATCGAACTATAGGGCCGTCCTGACTTGAAAATTGGTGGCACGGGCCCAACAAAAAAAAGTTATCAGGCCATACTGGCCTGACATTATAAGTGATTCGTCGATAAACCTAGGCTCATGCATGATATTATTGGACCAGGCCCGGCCATGCCCAACTTTGTCACCGTATTTAATGTACACAATACTAATATATTTAAATGATCTTTTTTCCTTTTTTAATGAATTATAAAAATTAAATATTCAATACAACAAGTTGATTGTATAAAAACCAATTGATAAAACGTCCTTATGAAAGGTTGTTCTATCCCTTTATATATGCATATATATATATACACATATATAAAAGATATCTGTCTCTTATAAGTAAATAAAGAGAATTTTTTTATGTGTAAAAAAAATTGTAAAAATTCTACCGAACTTATATGAGTAATAGACTAATTTCTAATAAAAAGTTTAAGTTGATAGAGTAGTAGTACCAAGTTTCTTATATGTCATAATCTTTTTATTAATTTTTTATATGATATTACATTTTTCAACATTCGCTCTCATGTGATAAATTGCTATACATGTGCCACGTACCATGAATACCTACTCTTAATAATTGTCAATGAACCAGACATATTCTTTCGTACTCATACAAGGGGATCAACTAATTCAATAGTCAATCGGATTATTGGTCTCAATAATTATTGTGAGTTGGGTATTTTCCTTCTAATCTCACGCTTATCTACAACTGACTTCGAGCTTTCTTTTGAGCTCTAGTCTTATTGAGATGTGAGCCTATACGGTAACTTGTTTTGATATTATGTAAAATTTCCATTATACTTATAAGAGTGATAAGTTTATTTGTAACTCAAAAACTAAGCTGATAGGACAGTGGTACTCAATTCCTTATATAGTACAATCTTTTTATTTATTTTTTCGATATACAATTCTATTTATGAACAAAACATTAGGACTTTTAATTCCGTTTATATTTTCTAAGGCTAAAAGTCCAAGAGCGTTCCTCACTAAAAATTTTGAAAATGAAAGGTACTTTCTCCTTCGCTCCCAGTGCGGCCTTTGCAACTTCTAGGCTAAAAATTCGCATTCAAATACATTATCTTGGTTATCGAGTCTACAATAATTATCATAGATTTAAATTCAGACTAAATCAATTTACTAAAAGTGATTAATGGTGATTTCACTCTATAGTGAGTAGAGTTGTTAAAACGGACAATTCAGGTTGGTTCAAAATAGGTATTGAACCGTTTGATCTGATTACGGTTCAACCTGTTTTGCTAACGATTGGCCCTGTTGCGGATCACCATTCAAGTATATATGAATTGGTCGAAAACCGTTTATAAGTAAGCTAGTTTGACCCGTGAATTGTTCATCTTTATATATATATATATATATTTTTTTTTAAATGAATATATTTTTTATTTTTTTTCAAAATTTTAAATTGATCATACAAAATTTAATTATTGATTTGCAAGATTTTGGTAGTTTGAGCTGTTACAAGCCATTCCGGTTCAACGGGCCTATTTTTTGGATTTAACCTGTAATCACCCATCAATTTAATAAGAGTGATTAAGGATGGTTTGAGTGCTGTCCGGACCGTTTATGGACTTTAGAGGGCCGGTTTCCTGTCAAACTGGCCCGTTTGATATCTCTACTAGTGGGTGGGATGACGCTAGTTAGAAGATGAATTTGAGTGAGACTATAAATATGACCTCCAGTCTTTCTTTTTATTTACCGTGTACCACCAAGAGACTACATACTTAAGGGACCATGGAGAGAGTCTGAGAGAGGCGATGGTGGCACGACCCTATGGGCAAGGCTGCCTGCGACGACAACCGGTGGTGGCCAGCCTTGAGTCACCATTGCTCGAACACTTTAGACTTTCACGGAGAGAGTGGGAGAAGGGGGAGAGTAGGACGGTGGTGGATCGGCCAGGTGATCAATTCCCGTGAAGGGATAAGATTTGGGTGTAGCCAGACAGTGATATGGCCTCTTTTACGGTAGTAGTAGTCTCACCTCGTTTTCCACAGAAGATTATAAAATGTAATCAACACCATACGTTTTGATTATCGATTTCCTCTGAATAATATTATCTGGTGAACCACGAGGCATCACTCGGAAATTGTGAGCCAAGTGGGCCCCGCCTAAATCTGTCGTCGGGCTCCGACTTGGTCCTCAGGATTGAGTAATTTCGGGGGCTTTGGGCTGGCACTGCATGCGTCTTTTTCCAGTAAATGACTATCACGATCCCTAGTTTCCAGCTGATGTGGCTTTACGTTGACCAAAAGGTATAATTTCCTAACAGCTTTAACGGCGAACTCAATCTATCTGTGATGCTCGCCGTCCAATTCGAGCTATGGAGATCTCTCAAGAGATGGAACGAACAGCTTTACGTCATATTTGTGACAGTCATGCTGAAACGGCAATGTTCCAATGTGTAGGAAGAGTGATAATTGGTATATACATATGTGTGTGTGTATCCCCGACCGACTCTAACTACTTACGAAGTTGCAAATTAAGCGTACCTCATCAGCGTCGGTGCTTGCAGGCGGAGCGCCGTTGTCTTCCTGGCGAGGAGGAGAGGCCTTCACCGCAGCTGGCGGCAACGGAGCTGGCACTGCTCCGACTGATGCCTCTGCTTCAGACTTCATCGGCTCTGGATATCAGGCGACACTGTTTCCGCTCCTCTCTTTTCTGTCTCTCTTTTCCAGGCCGCGGCAGTAAAGAGAGAAGAAGAAGAAGAAGAAGAGAACAGAGCTTGTCAGTCCGCTACGACGTGTGTATTGTTCTATAGAGACGATGTTTTTGAAGGGTAAGAGGAAGAGAGAGAGTAAGAAATTGCCGAGAAAGAGGAAGCAGGAAAACTGTGACAGGTTTCTTGCAGAAGGTGTCTGAGATCTGAGAAGGATGGTTTTATCACAAACAACATGAATTTTGATTGTCTTTTTTAATTTTAGTACTAATTTGTTATATATATATATATATGTCAGTGCTCCTCGTCAACTCAAGGGAGACAATTATAGGTAGAAGTAAATCCTACAAAACTTCAAATCCATGTAAAGGCGAAAATAATGGAATAATTCCTTCACTCCTCAAAAAGCACGATTACATGACATTAGATTACGGACAGACCATTACTAATTAATACTAGCTAAACTTGTAGAACCTTATAAGAATGATATTTATAGAACTTATGTCATAGAACTTTAGCTGCAAGATGAGATGCCTCGTGTAGAAATGTTAGATGGGTAGTTTAGGCCAGCTCCGTAATGATTCAGAATATGGTTGAAATCATTTGCTCCGGTCACGATTCAGCTCATTAAGTATAATGGGCCGGTCCGATTATATGCTATGATTTAGAAAATCTTGAACCAGCTCAGAATTGGGCCTAAGCGGGCCGGTTCACGATTCTAGCCAGTTTGAACCATAAACTATGAATCTTTCCTCTCTTTTTTTAAATATTTTTTCAAATGAATATTTTTTAATATTTTTAAAAAAATTAAATTAGACCAACAAAGAATTGACCATTAATTACATGGTTTTTGGTGGTCCGGTCTGATTTCACAACGGTTCCTGGCCAGTGCAGTTCCATGTCAATTTCCAAATGGTTCAAGACTAGTTTAATAAGAAAAACGTACCAGGCTAATTCCAGTTCAATGAACCTATTTATTGGACTTGGCAATTAATCGTCTCTTAATCCAATAAGATCGGTTACGTGCCGGTTCAAGGGTGGTATAGGCCGATTTCGGGCCATAATGGCCCGTTTAACATCTATAGGCTCGTGTGTAACTTGCAATCGCCGTTGGGCAACCACTTGAAGAGCAACCACCGTTTGGTAAATTTTCTGAAACTGTATATTTTATTAAATGTAACAAAAGTTGCAGACGTGATTTCCTACAAGAGGTTCACGCACAACGTTAAAAAAAAAACCACTAATTTTCATGTTAAGTTTCAAGCATCAATTCCAATGCAAATTATTTCAAGTAGTACCTTGCATATGCTCATAATTGTTCAAATTTTAGCACTTAAATCTTTTCCAGCAATTCATATTTTGTTAAAAAAAAATTATCGTTCAATTTCATATTATTGCTCGCATGGGTGTATGCATATCCATATGTAAAAGCGAAATGAACTCCTGATAGGGTAGTCACCATGATTTATCACGTGCCCTTTTCTTTTGCAACTATAGGTGTAAAAGGATAACTAAAAAAGAACCCGTATAACTTGCAAGGTGGTTCAACACTCATTTCTCTTAAATAAAATATCGGATTCAGCTCATATATGGTCCATCGAAATTAAAGATTTATACTAGATTTCATATATATATATATATATAATTAACATCACCGTCAAATACTTTCGTATCATATTTTATTGACGTTTTTCCCCTAGCACAAATTTCTTGGATCTATTCCTAACCTAATACTGACTTATGAATTAGTGAATATTTAATAATTTTTTTGGATGTCAAGTTTATTTTTTTTAAAAGGAAGAAAATAGTGGAGAATTGGAAGCCCCGACAAAACGTGTGGGGACATCATGGAAGATTTTGACGTGGGCCTGTTGGTCATTCATGCGGGCCCGACCAGGCAAATAAATCAAAGGGCTCGCGTCCAGGACGGGCTAGCCTTCCGCAACCTCACGCGCCTCTCCGCTTGTTTTCTCTTCTTTTTTAATTTCCCTTCCAATGAGAATAAGCATGCAAACAAACCGAATTGAATTGTTAAAATTGTTTGATATTTTATTGTTTAACGTAAATTTTTTTTTAAAGATCTTATTAATAGAAAAAATTGATCACAAAATGAATTATGACTCTAACTAAACAGTATTTTTAATCTTCAATAAATCGATCTATTTCCAATATGAATTAATTCGGACAAAATAAACTCCTAGATATTAATTTACACGGAATAAGTGTGAACCATCTATCTTGCCTCTTTACCCTTTCTTTTATGCTAATTCAGATCCTGGACCCAGCGAATTCATCCTTAAATGGAAAATTTATCCGGAGCTGATTACTTCCCCCTCTCAACGACGTCGTAGCATGGAGTAAGTGATCCAAAGTACCTTCTAGTTAACTAATTTAAGAACCACATTGTTGTCTTTCTGCCACCGGTTGATTTACACTAGACCTAGCAAAATCTGGCACGCCACAATAATACCATGTTGGGTCGGGGCTTATTGTGTAATGCTAGCACAACCTGGTAATTTTATTGGGTGTACTAGACCCGATGATTCTTGGACCGGACTGATACGATAACTCGATTAGGAAATTTTTTTTTTAAAAAAAAATTCTAATAGACTATCCAACACTATTGAATGATAGAAAAAGTCTCATATGTGAGCTTACTTATAATTGCAAGCAAATCATGATCAAGAGAGATTATCATATTATCGGGCCAGATCAGGACCGTCCATGTCTTATTGTACCATGCGGCCCGACCCAATAAAACTGAGACAGCACGATTTGCCACCTCTAATTTACACCACTTCTCATGTATATGGTTTCCCATCATCCAAACATTTCTTTGCCTGTTCTCTCCCCTTACTCGCACTCACTTGGCTCACTCTTCTTCGAGCGCCGATGCTCAAAATGTCTCATCTCTTTATTTCAATATGGAAAGAATTCAAATAACTGTTAAAGTGCGCTTAGTGAATCTATGTAATGGTCTCTCCATTTATTCACATGGAAAATCTTATTTTGGGGGGAGTATGCAATGCAAGTCCACATATACTCTTTCTCCATTATGCAATCATAACTATCAATCTTAAAGGAGCGGATTGGTGTGCAGTCGTACTCTTAATTCATGAATAGTGTGAACGTAAAAGAAAAAACCCAATATAATATACATCACATGTATATATGTTTCAATTAACTCATTAAATCACCAATAAGTACTAAAGTCGTTCCGTTTAGCTTACAGTTCTTCTAGCAGGATTGACTCAAGCAGCTCTCTCCAAGATGGGAAGGTTCGTACATGATAGAGGGGCACACGTACGCCATCGCAATGCCTACATGTTACGGGATTTAGAGGGAAAGCTTCTGTCGGGCACCTTCAACGCCGATGTCCTCAAGAAATTTTATCACTAGTTAGTCACTGCTCGTTGTCTTCCTTGCATTTCAATTTAATAAGATCCTGCCGTTTTGAGTTCTGTGTGTGTGTGCATGTGAGAGCCCCCACGGGGTTAAAACCCTGAGGCATGAAATAAAGCGTCACCACCAAGATGGCTGTCCCGGTGAACATAAGACCCCCACCGGGGGGCAAAAGACCTTAGAAACTCCAAGGCATGAAATCAAGCGTCGCCTCCCAGAGGGCGGTGCTGGCAAACGCTAGATCCCTATAGGGAGTACAGGACCAAAGCGTCACCACCACGATGACGGTGCCTGCGAACATATGACCTCCCTTAGGGGGCAAAAGACCTTTAAAAACCCTAATGCATGAAATAAAGCATCGCCGCCAAGATGAAGGCGCCCGTGAACATAAGACCCCCACAGGGGGAAAAAAAACTTTGAAAATTCCAAGGAATGAAATCAAGCATCGTCACCGAGAAGGTGGTGCCTGCAAATGTAAGACCTCTGCAGGGGGCGCAAGACCAGAGCGTCTTCACCAAGATGGCTCCACCTGCGAACATAAGACCCCCACAGGGGGCACAGGAACTAAAAGACTCTAACGCATGAAGCAAAGCGCCAGTACTAGGACAGCGGCACCAACAAACCTAAGACCTTGAGGATTCTTTAGGCATGTAGTGAAGAGCTTTGAAAAATTTTAACGCATGACTTGAATGAACGGCGACATCGTGGTAAAGCGCTTCAGCATCGCAGATAGTGGGAGAGCACCGGTATGAAGGAAATCACATTACTGAAAAGGAAGTCATTTTGACTTTCATTGATAGTAACGCCGTTACAAAAAGGTGAGGAAAGGAGTGAGGAAACAACAGTGACAGCGGGAAACCAGAGATCCGGAGCTAGTTTGACAACATAGCTGCTCCGCGCTGGAAGCTTCGGGTGGCGCTAGAGAGGGCGAATATCCGGTGGAGTAGTTTGACAACCCTTCAGCACATGCGTCGGCAGCCCATAGGGGTTAGAATGCTACCACCGCAAGCTTCTGGGACTGTTCCACAACTGCCCGAAGGTTTAAAACCAGCGGGCAATGGAGGGCTGGTGATAAGGGGCCTTTGGGCCAGTGAGCTCTGGGCCGTATGGAAAGAGAGGAGAAGCCCATGGAACTCCACCCCCCAAACGTGACCGTTAACCATGAGCAGGAGTATCCCTCGTACTGAAGGGAGGTGATTTCCGTTGTATGTAAATCTGCTCACTTAACCTAATAAAACTCTCTTGGATTTTGGACTATTCGACTAGATTCTACTCCCACTATTTTTCTGCTCCAATCAAACACAAATAGGGACATCATTAATAATAAATATATTTTAAGGTGTAACGTTCGATGCCGAAAATTTTAATAAATTTTTTTCTTTCTATTAAATACTGATATATCACACTTACATGCATTTCTATGACACGTGACTGATGATGTGATTGATTGTTTGTGCTAGCATGGCATCCATGTCATTTAAGGGAAAAAATTGATAGTTTAAATGTTATGATATTTTTGGGAAAAAATTTAAAATTTTACGAAATTTTTTATTAGTTATTTAATTCATAATATTATATAGAATTTCATTACACGTCATAATAACGAGAGGATTTTTGCTGTCTTATTTGTGGAGGATCTAATTTCGGGGTTCAAGTTGTACGTTTTATCCAGAGACTACGGGAGGGGAAAAAAAAGAGTAGAAAATAAAGGAATATGGAATTATTGGGCCGAGACGTATCAGTTGGGCCTAGCAAGCCATTCATTTTTGGGCCCAATGAGCCCAATATTTAATAGTGCTTTCCCTCGTTAGTTGGAGTTGTTGGGCCGGATGCAAGCAACAAATCAAAATCGCAATATCGCTCACTAAAAAAAAAAAAAGGAATAAATTTCATAGGAAAATAAAAATTCGGAAAAACGGAAGAATTGTTATTTTTAAAAGAAAAGAAAAAAGAAAAATCGAACTTGCTACTGCTTCACTCGTCTTCCTCCTCCTGATTCCCCGAATTCAAAGTTCAAAAATTTGACACGGGAGAGCAGGGCTCCCAGCCACACTGTTCCCCTTGGCTCTCTGCCTCACCCCGCTGAGTTCTGTTTGCTGCCATCAGTTCGTACCCTAATCCAGCAGAACCCCTTCACTCCTCCTCCTCCTACCCCAGGTTCGCCCCGAGGTCCTCCTTTCCGTTACAAATTTCATCCTAGTTAGGCGCTGCAACTCTATGAGCACTGCAACCCTTGCTCATTTATCTGAATTCCTTCTCTCATCCGCGCGTTAATCCTCCGTGGTGTTCTCATTTTCGCAGCAGTCCTTGATTTCTCGTAGGACTTGTTTGTCGTCCACTGTTTGAACATTTCTTGGCATTATCTGAGCAAGTTGCCATTTTGATTTTAACTAACTAATTTCGAGGATATCAGGGTTAACGGGTGGCCTATTTTAGTTTTTGAGCTCTTTCTTTGTTATTCGCTGCATTTATGCAGGAAGTATTGAACTGACTGATGAAGAGTAATAGGATTTGATGTAGGTTTTTGCCCTCCTGGAAATTTGTTCAGGAGCTTTTCAATGTTGTAGAATTGGGTCGCAGACATGAACCTAGACTCGCTATTCAGTAGATTCTTCCACAGAAGACCCCCTGATGGGCTGCTTGAGTTTGTTGAAAGAGTCTATGGTAGACCACTTTAAATCTCTCACGTCAATTCTCTTGCATCAGCTTATTTGTGATGTAACACGTAAGTATCCACCTGACTTTCTTTGGTCTCGATGCAGTTTTTGATTCCTGTTTCTCTACTGAAGTGTTGCCCAGTGACATGTACGAGATTTACTTGCACGAGATTATAACAGACTTACATGAGGAGTTTCCAGACTCCAAATTTCTTGCGTTCAACTTTAGGGAGGGAGAGAAGCGGAGCCAGTTTGCAGAAATTCTATGCCAATATGATGTTACTGTCATGGATTATCCTCGTCAGTACGAGGGCTGTCCCCTGCTCCCACTTTCTTTGATTCAGCATTTTCTCCGAGTCTGTGAGAGCTGGCTCTCTCTCAGGACCCACCAAAATGTTGTCCTGCTACACTGTGAGAGAGGAGGATGGCCCCTCTTGGCATTTCTTCTTGCAGGTTTCTTGATTTTCAGGAAATTCCATGGAGGAGAAAGGAAGACCCTTGACATTGTCCATCGAGAGGCTCCCAAGGGGTTCTTACAGCTCTTATCACCCCTTAATCCATTGCCTTCTCAGCTCCGCTACCTTCAGTACATAGCCAAGAGGAATATGGGCCCCGAGTGGCCGCCTCCGGAGAGGGCTCTGTCTTTAGATTGCCTGATTTTGCGGTCCATCCCAAGCTTTGATTCCAGTAATGGTTGCCGCCCACTTATTCGTATTTTTGGTCGGAATCTGCTTAGCAGAGGCGGGCTTTCAACCCAGATGCTCTACTCCATGTCCAAGTCAAAGAAGACCCTACGGCATTATCGCCAGGTAAGTGTTTGGAGGCCTCAGTTGACAGTTGAATTTTGTTTTGGGGAATGGTCCTAGTCATCCGTTCTGCAACAATGCATGTATATTTCTCTTTTCTTTTCACTTTATCTCAAGAATTTGAGACTGGTTTCATGCTTTCATTAAAACCCCAATCTTCTAATGTGCAACTTGACATTCATTACTTTCTTCTGTGTTTTACAGAAAAAGGAAAAGCTGTCCTGTATTTCCCTGCCAAACAGGCCCATTTTCCTAGCTCTTGTTTTCATTTTTTCCAGTGAAATGGAGAGTGAAAAAGCCATCTATTAATCACTGGAAAAAAGCTACTTCTTGAGAGGCTTTCTTCAATGAGCTTGTTATCTCAAATTCCTTTCATGCATAGGACCTGAAAACAGAAGAATTCTCTATGACTGGGGCGACTTTTGAGCTTTTTCATTCTTTCTATGTTACTTTTCTTAGATGTTGGGATGGCTTGTTGCAGGTGGACTGTGATGTGATAAAGATAGACATCCAATGTTTAGTTCAAGGAGATGTTGTCTTGGAGTGTGTCCATTTGGACTTGGATTCAGAAAGGGAAGTTATGATTTTTCGAGTTATGTTTAACACTGCATTCATCCGATCAAACATATTGATGCTGAACTCTGAGAACTTGGATATTCTTTGGGGCTCAAAGGAACGGTATCCTAAAGGATTTCATGCAGAGGTGAGTGTATAGATGTGCAGTTTTGTACTTCTATTAGGATAACATGCTAGAACAACATATTAGCAGGGCATAAGAAGAGTATGACTGCATTTAAGTTACCAAGAGAGCTTTTTCAATTCCTCATTCCAAGTAAAAGAAAATCAATGTCGCATTACATTTTGCAAAATATCTGATGAAAGCATGGAGGCTTGTGTTTTCTTCTTATTGAAAATGAAAAAGAATGATAAAAAGTAAGGGTCTTTGTGAGAAAATTTAGTGGAGAAAATTGGAACCATTTCCAATAATCATTAACAAACTTCTGCTCCAGGTCAAACAATATATACATTAACCAGTTTTACCTTTCCCTTTTGCATGATAAGCATGATGTCTTGAAGAGTTGTTTGTATGAATTCTTACCAATCATTATCACTTCTTCACCTTTTCTTTTATAGTAATAAGTGGATTTCTTCTTCAGGTTCTGTTTGGGGAGGTTGAGAGCATCTCCCCACAGAGGGCCCCTATTACCATTCTAAATGGTGAGGAGAAAGGTGGATTACCAATTGAAGCATTCTCTCGGGTTCAGGAACTCTTTAGTGGTGTAGAGTGGGTTGATAATGGTGATGATGCTGCTCTTTGGTTGCTTAAACAACTTTCTGTCCTAAATGATGTTAAAGAACTGTCAAGGTTGCAAAAGAAGGCGAGTCTATACTCATTTCCTGCAGATTCAGAAGAAGAAACCAATGCATCCAGTGCAGCTGATAGTTCTGATGAAGCATCGGAATTTCCTAACAATTCAATGGATTCAACGAAGCCTGACATGCCTTCAGCTTTTGAGGGTGATGATTCACTTGATGCCTACTCAACGTCGGAGCTTCCTGCTCGGGAATCAGAGAAAATGGGCGAGCTTTATTCTGATCAAGAATCTTTCCTTGTAGATGGGCTGCCACCTACTGATCCACTCAGCAGGGAATCAATTGCAGCAATACAGGATCTGCCTGCACGACCACCACCACCTCCACCTCCTCCTCCTCCTCCTCTGCCTTCATATTCTCTTCCCAACAGTTGTCCTGCACCAACGACCCATCTGCCGCTGCCGCCGCCACCTCCGCCACCCCCTCCACCTCCCGCAAAAGTGACAGCACTTGCACAACCATCACCTGCAACTCCACCCCCTCCCACTCTACCTCCTACCTTTATTCCCACTGGTTATAAGCAACCTTCTGCTAATGATGGGACACCTTCATCTGGAGCTCTGCCTCCACTGCCCTTGCCCCCCTCTTCTTCACAGTTTCAACAACCCTCTCAGCCAGCCCCTCCAATGTCACCACCCACACCCCCACCCCCACCTCCACCTCCACAGCTACCGCCACCTTCATGCGCAGCCTCTAATGTTCTTAAACCACCTTTAATTGCTCCATCTGTTTCATCTACATCAGTTAAATCATCCTCATCATTGCCGCAGCCGCCGCCACCTCCTCCACCAAATCCATTTGTTACTTCTCAAAGACCACCACCTCCGCCTCCCCCACCACCTTCCTCTAAACAAGCTTCTGTGCAACCACCTCCACCTCCACCTCCACCTCCACCTCCACCTCCACCACCTCTGTTAACTTCTTCAAGAGGCTCTCCACCACCTCCACTAATTTCTTCTAGAGGCTCTTCACCACTTGCACCACCACCTCCACCTCCACCTCCATGTCCATCCTCAACTTCCACGACCACCTATAAGCCAATCTCATGTCCAGCTATGTCATCTGTGTCACCTCCACCACCACCACCACCACTACCACCCCTTTCAAGCTCTAAAAATTCTAAGTTGCAAGGACCTCCTCCTCCTCCTCCACCACCGCCACCTCCATCTATATCCCATTCTAGTTCATCTACTAATGGTGCTACTCGTGGGCCACCTCCGGCTCCTCCTCCACCTCCCCTTGTTCCTTCTCGTTCTAGTGTGCCAAAGCCACCTCCACCTCCACCTCCACCTCCACCCTCTTCTGTACTCAATCGACCAAATCCTGCGCCACCTGCCCCACCAAAACCTCCTGGTGCTCCCCCTCCTCCTCCTCCATCAGCACCAAGACCTCCAGGTCTTCATCTGACACCAGGATCCAAAGGTTCAAATCCCCCCCCTCCTCCCCCTCCATCTATAGGCAAGGGAAGACCTGGGTCAATAAGCCACAATAAAAGTCGAGCTGGTGTTGTTGGGAATCCTATGGCACCTAAAAAAGCTTCTCTAAAACCATTGCACTGGGTAAAGGTAACACGTGCAATGCAGGGAAGTCTATGGGCAGATTCCCAAAAGCAAGAAAATCAATCCAGGTGTGCCAGTGCTTAAAGTATCCTGTATGCCATGCTGTAAATGTCTTAGGATGATGTTTCTAATGTCACAATATGGCAACTTTTATAGGGCCCCTGAGATAGATATATCAGAGCTTGAAAACCTGTTTTCAGCTGCCACTACGGATAGCAGTGGGACCAGTAAAGGTGGGGCTCGACGTTCTAACATCAGCAAACCTGAGAGAGTACAATTGGTGAGCCACATGAGGTTCAGTTTCTCCTAGGTGTTCTTAATTTTGTGTCTCAAGAAACATTTTAGTTAGACTACCATCTGTCCTGTACACATAGAATAAAAAACTGCTGCTTTTCAATCATATCACTGCTTCAATCCCATTTTATGCATTTTAATGGAAATAGGGAGAAAGAAACACTAATCCATTTTTCCCAAAAAGAGAAAACTTGTTAACTATATGAACATGTGTGACATGGTTTCTGCCATCTGGTCTGAATTTTTTAGATCATTTACTCCATCCTTTTCATTCTGCCCATCTGATACTTCAATTGGTTGCTGTAATTTCCCTTGTTATATCTTATAATATTTGTGCAGTACTTGGCTATGGTATTCAGGTGCTTGTTCACTCACTGGTTTCTTCTGTCAGGTTGACTTGCGTAGAGCCTATAACTGTGAAATAATGCTCTCAAAGATAAAAATTCCATTGCCTGATATGCTTGTAAGTTACCTTTCCTTTGACTCTTTGAATAGAAATATTGTTAGTTTGTTTGAGCTGGATTTTTCTCAACTTGGTCTATATATTGCTCTTGAATTATGCCATTTTGAAAAGAAAATTTTGTAAACATTTAAGGGGAAACTTTATCTAAAAGCCCTTTTCTCATATATTGGAATCAGAATAGGTGTGTCCACTGCGCAGTTCAAGGCTTTTGAGCTATAGCTCTAATGCGTCTTGTTAGGGACAGAGGAAGTTTTTAGATTACATATGTTTGCATGAAGTTAGTTACTTTATCTATTATGTTGTAGATTAACATATTTTGCACTTGTAACTATAACCCATACAATTTTTCCCCCTTTCATCTTTGAAAAGATCCATTTGGATTATGTTTTATTTCATTGTGTATAGCCATTACTTGTTCCTGTGATGGTATCTTAGACGTTCCTTCAACCCATCTTGTTCTGAAAACCACTTCATATGCTATCAGAATGCAGTACTGGCCTTGGATTCTTCGGCTTTAGATATCGATCAGGTTGAGAACCTCATCAAATTCTGCCCCACAAAAGAAGAAATGGAAACTCTAAAGGTATCCATCTAACCCATGCTCGAAGTCCTTGTGCTCTATTCTCTGGAAGAAGAGGATGTTTGCAAGACAAATAAAATAAAAGAGATAAAATCTCTTTTGTGAAGAAAATGAATGCACAACGTATATATCCTCTAAAATCACTTTTTGCTATTGCGTGGTTACAGAATTATGCTGGCAACAAGGAATCACTAGGGAAGTGCGAGCAGGTTTTTTTTTTTGGACAATGAAATACCACTTGTATTTAAGGTAATAGTGATGGTTTAAGTCTTTCAATATCTAAAGTGATATTCCATGTTTCAGTTTTTTGTGGAGTTGATGAAGGTCCCACGCGTGGAGTCCAAATTACGAGTATTTGCTTTCAGGATTACGTTTTCATCTCAAGTAAATTCTCCTGACTGATCTTTCTTTCTTTTATTGTGTCTAATTCTTGTCATTCACCTGTACACTTTCTTCTGTACAGGTGAATGACTTAAGGCATAATCTCAGTACCATAAATGATGCAACTAGAGAGGTACAAATCACTGTTGTTACTTTCTCTTTTCAATTATTTTTTAATATAGATTTAGTAAATTAGGATATCTTCTGTCTCTCTCTCTCTCTCTCTCTCTCTCTCTCTCGTGGCCCCCCCGTCTTTTTGCCTTTTTATTTATTTGTATGCTTATATTTCACTGGTCAGAGATTTATAATCAACTATTTATTGTGTGCTGCAGGTGAAGGAGTCAGTAAAATTGCGCCAGATAATGCAGACAATTCTTACTTTGGGTAATGCTCTGAACCAGGGCACTGCACGAGGTACTTTTGCATTAAATTTTTAAGTTCAACTGCATAATGTCATATTTTTATATCTCATTGTTTTAAATGATCCTTGTTATAGGTTCTGCCATTGGATTTAAATTGGATAGCCTTCTCAAATTGTCTGATACTCGTGCAAGAAATAACAAGATGACTCTGATGCACTACCTGTGCAAGGTAAGAAATGGTGAGGTTGTGTGGCAATAAAGAAATAGCTGCTCATTGAGGTTCTTATTGGTGATCATAGGGGCTCTTGTATGCAATTGAGAAGATTCAGTAGACAGTCTAATCTCTTCATTCGTCCCTTTAGCAGGCTCTATGCTTCCGAAATTGTGTATACTCACTGATATTTTGGTCATAACTTGATTCTAACTTGTCTTTGCCAGCTTATTGCTGAAAAAATGCCGGAGTTGCTGGACTTTGATAAGGATCTTGCTCACTTAGAAGCTGCTTCTAAGGTATGAGAGATACTATTCTGGTACTGATTTATCCAGATTTTATTAATCATGAATTGCCACAACTGCATGAATGTTTCTTGGAATGTTTGATCAGATTCAATTGAAATCTTTGGCGGAAGAAATGCAAGCTGTCAGTAAAGGTCTTGAGAAGGTCGAGCAAGAGCTTATGGCCTCGGATAATGACGGTGCTATCTCTGCAGGATTCCAGAAGGTGGGTTAGGCTGCAAAGATTTTATTATCTTTTCAAACAAAGTACTATCACATCTCATTTCCCTCTCAGTATATTCCAAACTTAACCTTGAACCCGTGAATGATCAATAAGATGTTTTAGTATACACTAGTAACTTTGGATAAATTAAGATAAATCCTATTTTATTTTTCTCTCTCACCCTCTTAGTATTGTGTTGATGAAGTTTTACATGTTGGTAGTTCTTTTTTAACTTTTGTTTGGATTATTTGGATATAATTATGTGTCACCTGATGTGAGACTGCATATAAATGAGGTATGACAAGATCAATGGCATTTACATGTTCAATGTTTCTAGACTTATTTTAATTCCACCTACACCCTTTTGATATATATAGACAGTGCTAATTATTATTATTTGTCCCATGATTCACAGTTTGCTGTCTCTCACTTGTAAGAAAGGCAATATATAACTGTGAAAGTTGACCAACATGTGACGTATTATATTGAGAAAACAATTTTTTCCCATGTATTGCATAATTATTTGTTTTTACACTCATGCCAATTTTAACTAAAAGGAGAATTTAACACTGACCTCTGTGTCAAGGCGAATCATTTAACATTTCCTGCAGTCCTTTCTTCTGCTACTTGGGAAGCACCCCCTTTTTTTTTCAATTTATTGCTCCCTTTGTTCTCCTTTATGGCTTTTACTTTGTATCAACTGAAATCTTTCAATTTTTATGAGAAATAAACAAAACCAAGAGGTTCAGCAGGATATTTGACCATTTAGAAACACACCACGCCCCAACCAACCCAAAACAACCAAAAAAAAAAGGAAAAAAGAAATAAAGAAAGAAAAAGATAACATATGCTTTTTTGGTGTTTCTATATCTATTATGTTGCCTATTCTAAGAATCTACATAATGGTATAGTAATTGAGAGTATCTTCAGCAGTTCTAGCAGGTCGCTCTTTTGCTAATTTACTCAAATTCTGTCTGACAAAAAATGTTGGTGTCTTTCATGTATAGGATATGAGTCGGTGCTCTGATCTTCTCCTTACATGAGTGTGCCCTCTGTTTCTTGTTTCAGGCACTGAAGGGTTTTCTTGATACTGCTGAAGCAGAAGTTAGGTCACTCATATCATTGTACTCTGAAGTGGTGAGCTCCCTCCTAGGGTTCAGGACTGTAGGATTGATCTGGAAGTTGCTGCTGGCTTGTACTGACTTGGAAAGACTTGTTTTTTCAGGGTCGAAATGCAGATTCATTGTGTCAATACTTTGGAGAGGATCCGGCTCGATGTCCCTTTGAGCAAGGTTTGCTTATTCATTTCAGCTTTCTCCTGCTTATCATCCCTGTTGCTCGTTGTTTTAATCCATCCTAGTCGTTCGGTTCTTTTGTGAGAATTGCATGTCATGATTATTTTAGATTCCGTGAGAATTTTCTGATAATTCTCCTGTATTTGGGTCTGTTTTGTGTTGGCAGTGACACAAATACTGGCCGTGTTCGTTAAGATGTTCAATAAATCCCGTGAAGAGAATGAGAGGCAGGCTGAAGCTGAGAAGAAGAAACTTGAGAAGGAAGCCATGAAAGAGAAGGCAGCTACTAATTCACCAGCAGTGAGAAGATGATCACGAGTAAAGCAGTGCAGTGTCATATCATGCAGGGCGTTCCTGTCCGCATTCCTTGAGACTCGAGGACTGAGACCACTGCAAATACACAGAAGATCACCAATGTTAGAGAAAATGCAGTCTTCTTCACTGCGGTGAAGGTTCAGCCACAACTTTTGTCTCTAGTCAGCTGAGTTCAATACCTGGAAATCCTGATCTCCAGTCGCCGAGCTGAGGTTACATCATCTCGGCCCCCATAATTCTGATCGATGCAGCTCTTGTAATGTAAATTAGCTGCCTAACCGATACTAACCCCCACTCTCAAGAACACGGAACCGCAACTTCTTCTCTTTTTACTGATATTATATCCCAAGAAAAAGTTTAGTGTGATTGTATTGAAAGGAGGATTCAAATATTCTCTTTCAATTGCTTCTATGGTTTCATTGCACTTATCCTTGCCCTTCAATTGGCCTAATTTGCTCAATCGGGCATGGCAGATCCTCACCTGGCTTCGCTCCAAAACTCCGCCCAGCCCAGCCCCCGTTGGAGAAGCCCTATGCTGGTGGCTGCATCAGAGATGAAATATGCCCTGATCTTCCTGGATTTTACTAGATCTAGTTGGTGAGATGTCGGTTTTGCTTCGATCTGATTGGCCGTCCTTTGATCTGACTGGTTCTCTCTCTCTCTCTATCTTCTCGGCCTGTGTCTCCACGCAGCTAGACCAGCCTTGTCAATTGACTGCTGGACCCTGCAAGGTAAAATGGGGTCAATCGATGGACGGCTCAGCGATAGCGCTGGCAATTTTGGGACCGATCCAGTAGCCTGGCCTAGGTGCGGCCCGATCAGGCCTTGCCCAGGCCGAGGGTTATCTGTCCATAATATTTTCGGGCCATATAATTGTTTGGGCTGATCTCAGCGCCACTAATTTTCGCCTGATAATTTTTTTAAACCCACTTTTTATTGGACTAGTGCCATAATTAATGGTGGAAATTTAGTTTAGAGAGAGAGAGAGAGAGAGAGATTAATTAGGAATTACATTGTGATTATGTCCTTATTGGACCGGGTCGGATAATCATATAAGCGTTTCAGGCTGCGCTTGGGCCATGACTTATCCGACCAAGCTGACACGATCTGTTAATAATATGGGCCGTACTAGGCTGGCTCAAATTGCCACCTCCATAGATACAGACATCAAATTTGATTAACCACAGGGCACAGTCCACTTGATAGAATATGCGAGATTTGATCGACGGTTGATCCAACAAGATAACAAGATAAATGGAACAACTTTTTTTTTTAATTATTAGAAATATAATATCTTAACGGTTAGGTCGAGAGCGGTGATAGTGCACCAAATTCCATTTATCTTATAGTAGATTGCACTACAATGATAAGAGAGGAATTTATTAAATTTCAGAAATTCGACAATTATGGTGTGGGAGCTGTGGCTGTGAGATTCATTACGCCTACCTATATCTGCTTGATTCCTGCATGATCCTTTGATGGGTCAGGAATTCTGCAACCGAGTTGTTGTTTGTTTATGGTTCATATGTCCGAGTCATCCATATTTTTATTAAGGAATCGACGGCTGGGCCTGGGGATTCACTGATTCCACAAAAGATGTAGCTAGAGAGGGCATATGAGTGGTTAAGATGCACCCCACCCCTAAGATCCTATAGCCAACTAACTACCAAGATTCTTGGACCTGTCCTCGAGAGGCCTCTATGAAATCCGTCGTGCGAGGTGTGCATGTTCAGGACACTTCAAATGTAATGACATATTTGGTTGGGCACTAAATTCGGTCTCATTGAGCTACTACGAATGTGCCATATGAAGACCGATGTCGACTTTAAAAGTACAGTAACTCCATTCCTCTTCTGATCTAGATGGTGCCCCTTATCCTTGGCAACCTCCACATCCTTGGAGTAATCACGCTCTCCAGCAGGACCCTGCAACTTGCTTTCGAAAGTCTGGGATCTTTCTGGTGGCTTCGCCTACCTCTAGAGATGAACCTCTTCGATCATGGCCAGCAAACGTTGAATCCAATGTCGGAAAGATCTGAGTCAAGAAAACAAAAGGAGATGAGAAATATCAATAACGCTGTCTGTACTGTAAGCAGCATCTTCGGAAGCACTACGAGTTTGTGAAACCATGCTTCACAAATATGTCATGGGAGCTAAAGTCATTGCATTCGAAAGTCAAACCCTCAGTGAAATGGGAGACCGTCTTGAGTTCTGACCCCGACAGCGTCCAGGATCTTCGTCGCTAGGAGGATTATGGTTCTGACCCTAGTCTGGAGAATCCCTAATGAAAAAGACTTGTCTTTTTCCAAGAGGAATTGGAGGTTGGCGATCCCTTAATCGTAATCCCCCACTGTTCTTCGCTCTCGGAGAAACAAAACAGTGACCGGAAATCTTATCTTTGATGATCCTATGAAAGTAGCAGAAAGGGCCTAGGTGGGTGGAATAGGTTACTCTCTCGACATTGGATGAAGAAATAGAACCAGGTCTGTGATGAGCAGAGGGGTTAACTGCCCATAACCAAATCTGTTGTGATGAGCAGATGGGTTAACTGTAGGAAACAACCTTACCTGCCCATAACCAATTTTGTTAATATGTTGTAACAATACCTAGAGTCTTGTATAAATACATGTACTGAGACTTAGAGCAATAGAAGAAAATTTTGGCCTTCATTCTTCTCTCTATTTATTCTATCAGCACTTCATGGTCGCTCTGTGACTCCCCGATTTAGGCTTCAAGCTGGAACTGTAACATGGTATAAGAGCTGAAGCACAGAGCAGATGGCATTGAGAAGGACAAGCTGCAGTGAAGACGAGCTGCAGCAGTGAAGACGAGCTGCGGTTCTCCAAAACTGAAACCCTTTCGTGCCTCTTCTTTTAGAACACCACTCTAGGTGCAATCTCCATCAGGAATGGCACGCGGCAATCATCCACAACTTCAAAATCCGCATGCTCCACCTCCAGCGAATCGATTTTAGGTTTTGGCTCAAGAGGATCTTGTGGCACAATCGGACAACATACACAGCCCATTCTTCCTTCAAAATGGCGATCATCCAGGTCTCGTATTGGTCTCACACACCCTTACGGGACCAAGTTACTTCTCGTGGAGTAGAGCAATGCCAGTCGCACTCACAGCTAAGAATAAATTTGGATTCGTGGATGGAACCATACCACAACCTCTTGAGGAGGATCCGACGTTCAAAGTCTGGTATAGGTACAACAGCATGGTGGTTTCCTGGATCATTAATTCAGTGTCCAAGGAAATCGCAGAAAGCTTAATGTCGCTGGAAACAGCTCAAGCTATTTGGTTGGATTTAAAGGATCAATTTCATCAAAGCAATGGACCTAGGATTTTCCAATTGAAACAGAGTCTGAATTCATTATCACAAGGCTCAATGGATGTCAGCACATACTTTACTCGCATCAAAATCCTTCAAGACGAATTGAAGACCTACCAGCAAGGAGTGGATTATCAACAACTAGAAGCTGTAATGCAATTCCTAATGGGTTTGAATGAATCCTTTGCAGGTGTCCGTACCCAAATCCTAATGATGGAACCCTTGCCTTCCCTATCCAAAGTGTTCAGCCTAGTAATGCAAGAAGAGACGAAGAACAATAGGTAGCGGCTTGGCTTCTACAAATTCAATGGCCTTCGCGGTGAACGCATTGTCATTTGCAGCTAGCTCACGATCTACCGCAGCTATTGCGAATATAGGAAGAGGACGACGTGAACGACCTGTTTGTACTCACTGTGGCATGGTCGGCCATCGGGTCGACAAGTGCTACAAACTTCACGGTTATCCTCCAGGTTACCAAGCTCGAGTCCGCTCATCACCTGTGCGTAAGGTACAACTTGATGAATTTCACCAGCAACCAGTTGCAAATGTTGTTGTGATGAACCACATAGAACCATTCTCCACTGAACAAATGCAACAGATGATTGCTTATTTGAGCACTCAAATCAATCAGCAACAGAATGTGCCATCCGCCTCAAGGACCATGGAGTCTTCTACACCACTGATCCCTCATGTCTCCATCATCCCACAGACAAACAGCTCAGTGACTGACATAAACCCAAACGGTAAATTCTGTCTCACTTCATTTTCAAGGATGAAACATCACACTTGTTCGATTTGGGTACTTGACACGGGTGCAACTCACCATGTGTGTTGCACCTTGTCATTGTTCACATCCTCACAACCAGTTAGCTCTGTCAATCTAACTTTGCCTACAGGTTCATCAGTTAAGGTTTCTCGTATTGGCACTGTTCATTTAGCCCCTCGGCTAACATTGCACAATGTACTTTATGTACCATCCTTTAAATTCAACCTTATCAGTATTTGTTCAATGATCTCTACTAATCATTGTCGCATCATTTTTGATACTGACTCTTGCATTATACAGGACCAATCTCAGGACTCAATGATTGGGAGGGGTAGCAGACATGGGAACCTCTACATTCTTAATTCATCATCTACTCCTTTCTCTACTACTGATGCCTCATGTTTTACCATTGTTTCCCCCGATATATGGCATTTGCGCTTAGGACATGCTTCTTTCTCTCGTATTTTTGCCTTACGTCATGAACTCGGATTACAACAAGTTGCTTACCCAAATTCTTACCCTCATTGTGAGACATGTCACTTAGCTAAACAAAGGAAACGTCCATTCTCTGCATTTAATAATATGAGCAAGCATCCTTTTGATTTGATACACTTAGACATATGGGGTCCCTTTTCCATTCATACAACTGATGGCTATCAGTATTTCCTCACAATAGTCGATGATCATTCTAGAGCCACATGGCTATACATGCTTCGTGCGAAATCCGATGCCACCAAAGCCTTTCACGAATTTTATCAACTCATTACCAATCAATATAAAATGAGCATTAAAGCCATAAGAACAGACAATGCACCGGAACTACAATTCCCCAGTTTTCTTCAAGATAAGGGGATCATAGCATTTCATTCATGCCTAGAAACTCCAGAGCAAAATGGGGTTGTTGAAAGAAAACATCAACACATTCTAAATGTTGCTCATGCTTTAATGTTCTAGTCAGGAGTTCCCTTGTGTCGATGGGACGCATGTGTACAAACAACAGTGTACCTGATTAATCGCACTCCATCGCCTCTGCTACATAATCGGAGTCCATATGAAGTACTCAACCACAAGCGCCTAGACTACTAGCACCTTCGTGTCTTTGGATGCCTCTACTACGCTACCACCAGCCCCCATGGCCGGTCGAAGTTTGCTCCACGAACTCGAGCATGTGTATTCCTTGGTTACCCCACTTGATATAAGGGTTACAAACTGCTTGATCTTGAAGATCAGCGCATTCTCATCTCACGCAATGTTGTTTTTCATGAAACCATTTTACCTTTACAAACCTCACACAAATCTTCCTCTGATGTTTTTACAGATATAATGAGTCTCAAGTCCTTCCGTCCCTCGCTGACATCACAGGGACAACATTCATCATCCCAACACTCTTTTAGTCAGGAGGATTCCCCCATTTTGGTCCCTAATGCTTCACGGCCAAGACGAGAACCACGGCTTCCTACTCATTTACATGACTATCATGTTATTCTGTTGTTTCGAAACCTTTGTGTTCTACTGCCTATCCATTGTCCCATTTTCTCACCTATGATTGATTATCTACAGATCACAAATCCTTTGTGGCTGCAATTTCATCCCAAGTTGATCCAACTACTTATGCCGAGGCAGCTACTTCCCCCATCTGGCAACACGCAATGCAACATGAAATTAATGCTCTAGAAGCCAACGATACATGGAAAATTGTTTCTTTACCCCCGGGAAAACACGTTGTTGGATGCAAGTGGGTTTATAAGACAAAATACCATGCTGATGGAATGATTGACAGACACAAAGCCCGTTTGGTAGCCAAAGGATACACTCAGCAAGAGGGCATCGATTACTTGGATACGTTTGCACCGGTTGCTAAACTAGTTACAGTTAAGCTCATATTTGCTCTTGCTACCATTCATAGGTGGACCTTGTGTCAAATGGATGTCAACAATGCCTTCTTGAATGGGGGCCTATTCGAAGAAGTCTTCATGGAGCTTCCACCTAGCTATACTGGCAGTAGGGGGGGGGAGGGTGTCTACCAATAAATGTAGTTTGCAAATTGCAAAAGTCATTGTATGGTTTGAAGCAGTTCTCTCGGCAGTGGTACTTCAAATTTCACGAAGCTATGGTATCCCAAGGCTTTAAACAATCACAACTAGATCACTCATTGTTCATTAAAGGGAGTATTAATTCAGTTGGGAGTGATGGTTCATTTTTCATTGCCTTAATCGTTTATGTGGACGACATCCTCATTGCCAGTAATAGTAACCTTGCTATTTGCTCTTTAAAACAGGATCTACAATGTAGGTTCAAGATGAGGGACTTGGGGCGACCTAAGTATTTTCTTGGCCTAGAGATAGCCTATGCCACATCAGGAATTTCGATCTGCCAACGCAAATATACACTAGAACTATTAACGGATTTTGGCCTTCTTGGTTGCAGGACTTCCAGTGTTCCAATGGAACCAAATGTCAAAATTACCAAGATAGGGGGAGACTTGTTGGAGAATCCTACAATGTATCGACGATTGGTCGGAAAACTGATCTACTTGACAATTACAAGGCCAGACTTGAGTTATGCCGTTAATTCTCTAAGTTAGTACATGGGCGCACCTCGCATTCCTCATTGGCATGTTGCAATAAGGGTGCTACAATACCTAAAAGGCACCGCAGGACAAGGGCTATTTTATGCCACTGATTCTAATGTGACCATCAAAGCTTTCGTTGATGCAGATTGGGTGAGTTGCCCTGACACTAGACGATCAGTATCTGGTTTTTGCGTTTTTCTTGGATCCTCCTTGATTTCCTGGAAATCCAAGAAATAGAGCGTTGTGTCACGGTCAATAGCAGAAGCAGAATATAGGTCTATGGCAAATGCGACCTATGAAATCATGTGGATAAGGGGCATGTTAAAGGACCTGGAGATAGAACAAAAAGGTTCAATAGTGCTCTACTGTGACAATGAGGCAGCCCTCCATATAGCCTCAAATTCTGTCTTCCACGAGAG
The DNA here is from genome assembly GCA_900174645.1 of Sonneratia alba. Taxonomy (NCBI): domain Eukaryota; kingdom Viridiplantae; phylum Streptophyta; class Magnoliopsida; order Myrtales; family Lythraceae; genus Sonneratia; species Sonneratia alba. The sequence continues at coordinate 137,244 of FWPY01000041.1, forward strand.
GACAAAACACATTGAGCTGGACTGCCATTTTGTGCGAGAAAAGCTTCAAGCTGAAGTCGTCAAGACATTATATGTCAATTCACAGAATCAACTCGCAGATATACTCACAAAGGCCTTGCATCCCAAACAGTTTAAACTCCTAATTAGCAAGTTGGGTGTTCGAAACATCTTCCACACAACTTGAGGGGGAGTGTGATGAGCAGAGGGGTTAACTGCCCATAACCAAATCTGTTGTGATGAGTAGAGGGGTTAACTGTAGGAAACAACCTTACCTGCCCATAACCAATTCTGTTAATATGTTGTAACAATACCTAGAGCCTTGTATAAATACATGTACTGAGACTTAGAGCAATAGAAGAAAATTTTGGCCTTCATTCTTCTCTCTATTTCTTCTATAAGCACTTCATGGTCGATCTGTGACTCCCCGATTTAGGCTTCAAGCTAGAACTGTAACAAGGTCATCCACTAGTTGGGAGGAAAACCGACCTGGACAGATGGAGAAATAATCGTACTGCTCAACCATAGCCGGGTCTATAAGGGCCATCACAATCCCGCTTCCATTTTGGTTAGGATAAATAGCAGTCTCGCTAGACCTAGGTGCAGTTGGTAACTCTCCGGGACAATAAATTCTAGGGCTGAAATCACTCAAGCATCCGTTCTCTCTCTACAGCACTATAGAACCTTGCAGTATTGATATTATTTCCAACACCAAAAGGAGGAAGAGCTTCCACACCAAGAAGATTTAAGATGGTCACAGCTTGCCATCTTCATTTGGAGCAAACGAAAGCAGAAGAGTCACAGGAAAGATGGAAGAGAGGGAAAGCGATGACGACGATAGCACAGGAAGAAAGCAAAGAGCGAAGTGATCGAATAGGGAATATAGAGGAGGGAACCCCACTTAGCCCCGTTAATGCCATGACTGTCAGCGGTGCTCATTGGACGCGAGGGGTCCCGAGGAAGTTCGTAAAGGCGGTTACTTTACATCTTCAAGACTGCAAGGACTGCTCCTCCTAGTCCCGCTTCGCCTCGTGAGAGTGCGTCCACAGTAAAAGAAAAGGTCGGCTATAGAAGCCCCAAGTTAAAGTCACTATCCATTGACTATTAAGATAGGCAGCCGGTTGTGGTTGTCCGGAGATATTTACACGAATGGAGCACTCCACAGCAGACTCATCATTTTCCTCCCATCCATTCTTCCCTTCAATTTCTCCTTCATCTTTTGCTTGATTTTGTAAAACATAATAGTTCCCTCTCCTTTAGGTTGCTGGCCAGGTTCGTGCGTGACACAAGCTCGGGACCCATGATTGAGAGCTTCTTCCTTAATGATTTGATGGTGAAGAACTATGGGAAGGCTTGCTTCTTCCTGGCCTTTGTGCTGTGGGGGACTGCTTCCTTTTGGTAGGACTATCTCCGAGTGTTAGCCCCTTGATGCTCGGACACGAACATGGCTGCTAGGTGGACCCTCGATGGCATGGCAGCTAGGAACAGGATCGAGGGAAAACTGCTGAAGGATCAGTTGGAACAGAAGGGCGAGCTGCCAGGCGATGCGGGAAGGGGCACTCCTCCAAGACTCGGTCAAGGGCGGGTCACCTGGACGCCCTATCCTCCCACAAGACTTGCTCCCGGGTGAGCAAGGCGGACGCCAAGTGCCAGGCGATGCGGGAAGGGGCGATCTCGCAAGACTCGGTCAAGGGTGGGTGACCTGGACGCCCTATCCTCCTACAAGACCCGTTTAAGGCGAGTTGGCAGGCAACGTGCGTGTGAGTGCTCCCGCAAGACTCGCTAGGGAAAAGTCACTCACGGTCGAGCGGCGCTAATGTTCCATGCTATCAACAACTGATCCAAGACAAGGGTGTGGTGCCCATGACCGAACTGAGTGCAGGTGGCACTCAAGCAGACTCGGCATACTCCAGTCGGGGAACGATGGAGTCATGGTCAAAGTGCCGATTGAATGACTGAGCTGGCAAGCAGTCAACCTTATCCAACTACAACCCCTAGAAACGTGGGATTTGGGTGGTTATGGAAGCTGAATTGTTTCCTGGAAACCAGGGATCGTGGATCCCCCCTGCAAGGATAAATAGGACTCGGGTCAAGGTCGAAAGGGGGCAACTAGAGAGAGTAGAGAGGAAATCACTCCATCACAAGGAGCCAAACAAAGGAGGGGCGGCAGTGCTATGACCAATTTCCCCAAAGCCGAGCGTGACCTCCTGGGGCGAAGTTCACCAGTCCAAGTGAGGAGTGCAAGTGCCGGAAACATGAGGCATATACTTGGACATGACCGTGCAAAGTCGTGTAAGGATTTTTGCGTGTTCTTGTAATTCGAATTTGTGAATACAAGTGAGATTTTCCTTACCTTACATTGTTCGATTTTGATCCTTTGTTGCTAAATCTCACCAAGCTATTTCGCTGTGTATTTGGATTGGCTGAGAGTATGCGGGACACTGCTTAGCACTATTGCAGGAATGGAAAATTTTGGGTAAGTTCCAACCCCTGTAACACCGAGTATGGTAATGCTCTTGTTCTTGAGAACTTGGCCGGCCTTCGACCGGCCTGTGAGGGGCCAGAATTTCGAGACTACTATACTGACTTTTGTTGGATTTTCCATATAGGAAGACACTCACAGATAACAACTCGCATCTGTTCGCAATTCTAGGGCTCTCACCATCGTGATTGCTACTCGTAAGTGCCCCGAGCATGTGAACATGATTGATACAGTCTTTATCTACATCTAAAATAAGTGAAGCACACGTCCTACAAACATGTGAATTCGCCTCTCTTCATATTGCTCTCCGTAAGTTCTCCGCTCTGCGATGATTTGATGGCCACCTTTCTGCTTATTAAAGAACGTCGACAACGACAATTCATGCTTGAAGAAACCCAACAAGTGGACCACAATGGATCTTGAATGACATATGTTACAAAAATGTCACTGAGAAAGAGCGAGAACGACGATCGATCCTCATCAAGAGAAGCAGGAATTGAAAATCTTACATGGGGTCGATATACGCTTGAAAGTCGACCAATGCCCAAGGGAATCTCAAAAGAAGAAGCACAGCATAAAAAATGAGGCAGACGGAGAGACAGGAAGAATGCGTAACACTTACGGGGCTCTCATGCCAGGATTAGGATGAGGATGGTAGCATGGGTGCTCTTCCCGTGGCATTCACCAAACTCTTGGCAGATGAAAACTTCTGAAGATAAATAATAGTGCGGTTTGATCCTTCTTCACTCAGAGTCGTACAAATCGCTGGGACAAGGGGTCATGACCTCAGATCCGAGAAGCTGGACCACTCGGTGCATGGAGGGCCTCTCCTCCGGGCTGGAGATGCATTGAACTGCAATAGACAGGAGGGCATCGAGGCTTTCCGGTTGTACTCCCTCGCAGTTAGGATCTACAATCTCACGTTGCCTAGTCTCTGTTACTAGAAAATTCAACTGCAAATGCAGAACAAGTCACTGATTTTGAGAACAAGTACAAATATGGTCGCCAGGAGACTGAGCAACTAGACCACAAGAATTAGCAGTAGCATGATTTAGTAAATAGTAGACCGCTGCCTAACAATAAATAAACAGAAATATGGAATATCAAAAACAAGAAAGCTTAAGGCATGCCTCCTTGTGATCTATGGGAACGAATGTAAGGTTAAGAGAATAACAAGAGAAGATAAGGTTAGCACGCACCCAGCCAACAATATTGAGGCCTTTCTCGATAAAAGCAGCATCAGTGGGTCGCTTTCCACTCAATATTTCTAGAACTAGGACCCCAAAGCTATATACATCAGTCTTTTCAGTTGCTCTACCACTTTGCATGTACTCTGCCAAGGTAGAAATATGCAGATTCAGGGGGAAAAATAGAAAAAGAAAACAAATCTGCAAAACTAACAACATTAAATGCAGATTAAGAAGGCATATTCTGCAATTGTTATCACTTCTTGGTTAAGTTATTCTACAAAGTTAACACTTTTGAGTTTTTCATGCATATTTCAATAATCATTAAGCAAGTATTTAAGGCACAGAAAGTTGCTGTTTTCCTATCCACTTTAATTTCAACAGCAGGTTCCATTACAAAGAAAATCAACATAAGGTGGGGTTTGAGCATTTATCAGTTCTCTACATGGAAAATTATCGACAAATTCTCAGTATCAGCCCCATCATTGCAATTTTTGAATCGATTCAAAAAAATTCCAAGTGTGCTTCTAAAAACTGGACCAATACTCTCTGGACAGCCAGGGACATCATGGGAATTTCATGTTTTTATCAGCATGATTGGGATAGAGCTCTTTATACTTAGTTGCACTCTTGGTGCAGTTTAAATTAATAGCTTTGCTTTCTACATATGTATATTAAATAAATGGTCACATAGAAACGGATTTACACTGCTAACCTGGAGCTAGATAACCAAATGTTCCAGCAACAATTGTCGTAATATGAGATTCTTCGTCCTCTAACAACTTGGCGAGCCCGAAGTCAGATACTCGAGCCTCCAAGTTGGCATCAAGCAAGATATTGCTCGACTTTATGTCACGATGTATAATCCTGGGAGAGCAATCATGATGCAAGTAAGCAAGTCCTTTTGCTGCTCCCAAAATAATATTGAGGCGTGTCTCCCAGTCTAGTTGCTCACCTCTTTCTATACAAGCCAGCAAAATTATATTATTAATTCTAGATGGCAAAATTATATCATTCCTTCCAGAAGAAGACAACATCATTTTGCCAAAGTTATCAAGCCTTATTCCTTTCAATTTATCCAGTCAAGCAGTGAACAACTTGAATTATTAAGCGTATCCACTATCCATTGGATGTCTGACAAAATATTTGAGATGGTCATATCAATGGAATATGAAACACTGTTCTTTCCTTCTCATATAAGGCTTGCTAAACACAAGACCAAAGTAAGAGTGAGTGCAGATCCCTGAAAGCTGAAGCCTCCATTGGCGGAACTAATGCTGAGGAAGCATTTGGTCTTGCTAATCTCAATACTAGCAAAATCATGCATGCAAAAGGAAAGACAGACAATCACAAAATGGGCTGAAACAATTGAGTTGAAATCTCCAGCCAAAGGATTGAGTAGATGAAGATAAATTACCATGAAGAGCTTCATCAAGGCTGCCACCAGGCAGGAAGTCATAAATCAATAATTTTGATGTGGGAGAATTGCAATAGCCCCTTAGATTCACCAAGTAACGGTTTTTTGTGCTTCCAAGAATTTCGAGCTCCCTTTCGAAAAAGCGGTCGAAGCCATCATTAATCTTAATCTTTTTCAAAGCAAACACATTGCCATCATCCATAGCAAGTTTATATATGGTTCCAAAGCCCCCAAAACCTATAATATGATCCTCCGTCAATGTCTCCACTTTTCTAATGATATCCTTAGAGGTATATGGTAAGTCTCCATGAAACATTACAACTGATGCACCTGAAGCAACAGATCATATGATATGAGAGGCCCATGAGTAATAGTATGAGGAGATGTTTCGCAAATCATTTGAATGGAAGATCAGAAATACCTCCATTGATGTTTATAGCAAACCCTTTGCCATCATTCTTACCAAACTTCTTGTAGAGAAAGCATCCCCAGAAACACATAAGAGCCACCAGAAGCAATGCACCAACAGTTGCTGATGCACTAATAAGTAGACGTCCAGAGTTTTTCTTAGTACCTGGACTTTGGGCTACAAGTGAAAAACAAGACTATGTAACTACTGATTTACACAATCAATAGATCAGAAGAAAAGACATGACAACAGAAAGATGAAGTTCAAGGGATTGCAAATCTGATGTAAAAACAAACGCTTTTATTGATTAACATCAATCCCATCACCACCACTCCTACGCTCCCAACCTACGACCGCCACCTCCCCCACCCCACCACACCGCACCCCCCACAAAATCACCCACCACCACTGCAAACCCCACTCCCAACAAAGGCAACCCCCACCAATTTAAAAAAAAAGAAAAGAAAAGGGAAAAGGACACCCGTATTGGCTGCAAACCACATTAAAGTTGCTAACACAGGAGTTGAGAGATGCCAATAGCACATGATACAGAAATTCACCATTTATAGATGTATATTTACCCGACATAGGAGGAACATTACTTGTAGATGGCCTTCCATTACAAGCTATTTTTAACTGCTTGCCACAAAGACCACGGTTACCTCCAAATCTGCGAGAGGTTTCACAGCTATGAATATTCATCAACATCATAGAAATCAGGAACCATAAAAGAAATGTTTTTGTAACTGGATCACTGACAGAGAAAATCACGTATCCAATCAAAACAGTGAAAAAAACTCACTAAATGCTGAGTTTCTGTTTCATAAGTAAAGGCAACCTGCCTCAGACTTATGCTTGAGGTCATCTCAAGCAGTAATCTTAAGATAATGCTACAAGATTGGTTCTACTCTATCCAAAGGATGACAAGAGACACTTACGAGCTTTCTGGAAAGTTGCCAAGCACACCATCTGTTGGTATTGGTCCACTCAAGAAATTGGCAGAAACATCGCTGCACATCAAATCAAGGCACCTTATTACATATTTGGACAGGTAGTTGTCCAACACTAGTTTGATTGAAAATCCAACTGTATCTCCATGGTGCTTAGTGCTTACAAAGTAACAAGCTTATTCAACTTCCCAAGCAATGGAGGGATAGATCCACTTAGCAAGTTACCTGAAATATTCCTGTTAGTCAAAGAGATAACATTTAGTTAGAATTTTCATTTTAATGGAAGATAGAAATTCATATAGAAAATAGCTTGATTCAGCTATATCATAACCATATGGTTAACTTTCAGGCCATTTCCAAGTAAAATCACAAGCACCAGATCTCTCTCTATCTCCCCCCTTTCCAAATATAAAAGAGTTACTAGGTTTTTCTTCACTAATATTATGATTGATTAGCTCATTGGAAGTGCTATTTTCTTTTTTGTTAAAAAGCTCAGATAATAAATTGGACTTGAACTAAGGAGAAGGTTAAATTATATTAAGAATGGTGTGGGAAACAAACCCAACCCCCCCAAAAAAAACCACCACCCACCAAAAAAGTGTAAAATATAGTATTTAACAATAAAAACAGAATTGTGATAAAGTTTTGAGGTTCTCCACTAACGCTCCAAGAATCAGAACTCAGTAATTAATATAGAACAGTAAGACTTTAATATAATGCTTAAGCAAAATAAGCTAATTTGCCAGCACTCCAATCAAACAGCTACCTACCGCCATCTTCTTTCCTAATAAGCCCTTGACGAGCAAGCGAACACTACAAATTGCAATTGAAATAATCCTAAAGGTTACATCTTACCGCAATATGTCATCCATCCCCTGATAAGCCTAGAAAATTTTACCTTCAACAAGAATCACTTCTTAAAATTTATTAGGTAAAGTGAGAAACTCACAGGTGTGTAAGATCAGAAAGATTTCCCAACTCGCTAGGAATAAATCCACTCAAGTAGTTGCTCTGCAAATATCTGCAATAGGCAGTTTGAAGCAATTTTATGAGGAATACAGGGTTGAATCAAAAAATTAAAACAGCACTGTGAATTTCTGTATGGAAATGTAATATAGTATGCAGAGAGTTCATTGAGAAATGAGCATGTTTAAGCAGGAAAAAAGTTTACAGCTAAATCTTTAACATAGTGTAAAGAAAGCTGGCAGATTGCTGTCTTGAGATGTCATCCCCAAAATTAAAATCATCCTTGAGCCTAGCCAAGATCAGATCCCATTCAAATGACAGATATGCTGAAAAAAGAATTTTAAAGTTGTTTCCATATACAAGTCCTTTGATGCCAGATTAAAATGCACCTCTTATGGGAATTAACTCTTCCCACCACTTGCTTAGGCTATCACTAGAAAAGGATGATAACTTTATTGGACTCGTACTATTAGAAACTATAAAAACATTCGGTCTTCAGAGTTTTTTCTTTCTTTTTTATACATTCACTCTTCAGCTTGGTGATGCCAATTACAGAACACGTTTTACAAGGTAATCTATTTCCTTCAAAAAGATACTGGCATTCTGAAACATTACCACTCTGTGGAGGGCATATATTTTCAACACAGGTGACATGAAAACAAAAAGAATAAATGTGTGCTCGTCAGATTCAAATTATATGACCAACTATCTTCAAAAATGGAAACTTTTGAATCAGAAGAGAGCTGAGCTCAAATCCTTCATAATTGACAAAATTAATACATTATCTGCCATGAAAGGACTAAGAAAAATAAGAACACAGTCATCAAACTTCAGCAACTATGAGGATCAAAGAACCAAAACCCAATGAACACACTTACATTTCCTGCAACTCAGTGCAGTTTCCCAACGCAGATGGAATTGGTCCATAAAGGTTGTTCTCATTAAGATCTCTATTAAAAAAAATACAGAAATGAGATGGAGAAGCTTTTATGAAAAGGTAATGATCCTCAACTACTGACGTTGAATAAAAAATAGACTGAAATTTCTTCAAGGATACATACAAGAGTCTCAGGTGCTCAAGCTTTCCCAGATCAGGTGAAATTGAGCCACTCAACTTGGAACAAGGAAGGTTTCTGCAGTTAAAGCATTGCAATTAGTTTTTCCTTGTTCTTTGTTTCCAGAGACAGGTAATAACATAAAGAATAACTCTCCAAGAAAAGAAAATGCATGCACTAAATTAAAGAGACCAGTTCACAAGTTATTGAAGTTTGCAACCACGCAAGAGATTGAGTCCTTGATGAGAATAAACATGTTGCATTACATCCATCTCTTTAGCAACAATGTAAGCTTTCAAATGGAAGAGAAACTACATCCAATTATCAGTGGGAGTGTGAAATATATGGACAGAGAATAAACACTGGAAAAATAAGATCATGCTGGAAATAGAAAATTTTCCTAAGCTTCACATATAATCAACATTTCAAACTTATGAACAATAAATGACCACCTATCATTTGTTAGAGTGCTCATTCTAATCACCAAACCAAGCAGACGAAATAAAAGAGAAATTTGAACATAAAAAAAAAAATCATCCATAGATAAGAAACAGCCAAGCACGTTCAGCACCAATTTTAAACAGAGATATCAGTTTTAGTATTTACTTATTGCAGGCAGACAGCAAAATATGGATCAGCTTATCACTTGGTTAACTGTCATCATTTCTGTAATAGGACATTAGACTCCAAACATGAAAGTTCCTCTCCAAGTTTTACATATCATTCTTATTTGGATGTTTAAATGCTAATTGACGTACAATTCATCAAAGACTGGTACTCTTGCTAAAACTAAGCAGCTCAGTGATGAAAAGGGGAAAGAAAAATACACAGAGACGTGGAAGTCTAAAGTGAATATTAATAATATCAATACTAACTGGAGAACAGAATACTCAAAGATAAGTTCAAGACCAAGCCAAGAGCTCACAGATGTATCACTCTTTTTGTCTCTGAGTCACATGTCACACCTTTCCACCCACATGGATCAGGATCCTCAGGTCTCCATTGAAGAATGGGACCATTAGAACTCGTAATTGCTGTTCTGAAGCTCAAAAGTGCCTCACCTACAAATCATATAAGATCATCAGAAACACCATAACGGATGCAATGAAGAACTATATGAGTAAAACATAGAATTTTAGCTTCTCCAACAAGTAATATTAACCAGAGTATGCATCTAAACAGATGCAACTGCACCAGAAAGCGAGAATGTTGTTATCAAACTCTTTCCATGCAGAGAAATTTGAAAAGGTAAAATCACATGTAACTGTAACCAGTATTTATAAGGCAAAAGATAAACACCAACATACCATCGGGGCTGAGACCTCTACATTTGCTGATCGAACCATAGAGAAGTAAAATGCAGAGGGGCCATAGTTCTTGACATTTTGCTTGACGAATGCCCATCATGGCACCGGTCGAGCATAATATATGTATTAAAAATCATCTGATGCACCGGTTTGGAAAATATGCACGTTGAACATGTAATTATATCCAAGTGTATACCATCTCAGAGCCAAGAAAACGAAGAATTTCCTGAGAATCAGAAAAAAATTGAACTATCACATGATCAATGTAGTGAGTCTAATTTCATAAAGATGATCACTATAGTGGGTTCAACTGACATGAACATGCTCACACACAAGCACAAAGCGGCAGCCAGGTAATCATCTCAATGCAGTAATTTATGTCCAGAATGATAGCATGCATGTATAGAAGGAAGGAACCATAAGTTCAACTAGCCCTTTGCATTTGATCTATTAGATGGCAGGAAATATGCATACGCTTGTCAAAAAGAATGTAAGGATTGCTCAAATTGGAAACTAATCAACTTCTTCCATTCTGTATTGCAATTATCTCACCATAAGTAACAAATATGACCAAAATTTAAGTTAAGAGACATGCTTCATGACCAACAATTGAAGTAACAGCGTCTGGATTCAAGGGAAAACAACCAAAACTCTAGACAAGAGCCCCAGGACAATTACAAGCAAACATTTTCGCACTCTCAGTGCAGGTAACACCTCAACATTGAGTGATCTGGCAGCCAAAGTTGATTGATTTCTCACTCCCAAGACTTTCGAGCTTATAATTGGATAATGCCCCAGCAATTGAGACTCAAATAGCCCTATCATCGCCTCAACGCGTCAAATTCAATGACAGAAAGTTACTGTTTTCGCTAAAGCCCCAATGGAGCAAGCAACGAAGTGAAGCAGAGTAAATTGCCCCAGCAAGAGCATTCTCACTCGACAAATCTCCACTTCTGCTGCCCACTCCAAAGTGGAGCAATCACTCAACCATGAAACCAGGCAGCCCAAGACAATTAAGAACTCTCAGGCGCTGAGAGAAAATTTGGACTAAGAAGGATCTTAGTAACCCAAGAGAGAGCATAGCTCAAGCCGAGCTGAATTAGTGTGAATGCGGAGAACAACCAGGATGGGATTTCTCAGAACTGGAGACCGGACCTTGGCTCGATTTGTTGGCTGCCGTAAGTGGAGACAATGCAAGTTGAGCTGAGGAACACAGACCCTCCCGTTGATTCGTGGGACTGTGAGGAAGAAGGGGACGAGGAGGAGGAGGTGGTGGAGGAGCGTCGAGAGAGAGAGAGAGAGAGAGAGAGAGAGAGAGAGTCAGAGTGGGTGGATGCGTATGTATGTGGGGGAATTGATGCTGGGAATTCAGAGTGGGGGCATCTGCCCAGCCAATTGGGAACGGGGTGGCCGTCGCACGTGCGAGAACGAGACCCCTTGCACTCCTACGTGCCACCGACGCTTCTCTCCGTCCCCGATTTTCCTTTTTCCACGGGAAACTGAATAATCTTATTTTTAAATAAAAAATAGGCGTTTAATTATTGTGGGCCACATTATGGTTTTTTCATAAATTACCTAAAAAATCATAATATTTTTTAACATTTCTTAAAATATTCCCAACCTTCAATATTTATCTAAATAAACATAATATTTACTTATTTCTCATGAAATATCACAAGTAATGATGATTATTAATTTTTCTTATCAACCGTTAATATGGCTATTCATGTGACGCATGCTTTTAACATGTAATAGTTTAAATGATATCATGTATGAAGAAAATACCAAATTATTACTGACATGTTGACAACACGCAAAATTTTTAACGATTGTTAATATGCGTACTATCTCATGAATAAATTATCAAATATCATATATAAAAGTAGGTAAATATAGTGTATATTTTGAAAATTTTCAAAAAAAATTCATGAATTTGTACACAATTTACCTTTTCTAATACATTAGAATGGAATTATAATACAAAAAATGAACTTTATATAATTAAATGCGACAATTTTTTTAAAAAAGGAGTAATATTGACATTGAGCTTTAAACTGTGGATATTTGAGAAGGAAAGTTGTGAAATAAGTGTTTATAATTTTTTTTTCAAAAACTTGTCACACAGCACTTAAATTTAGGAAGAACTAATAAATTTTTGTTAATCCCCAGATTGCATCCCAATTCACAATGCCCATCATATCATTTATCCGCAAATTTTACCGTAATATAATATTAGATCAGTTAAAACATTTCATATAACTAGTAATCACTTTACGTTTAAAATGTGTAGTATACTTATACTTTACAACTGTTTTACGTATACTCATTAAGTTTTTACCGTTAACCGTGCACTCTTCCCGACAAGACAAAATTAAATTACGACATGTTTTATCATGGTTTAAGACTCCCCCGTAATCTAACAGTGGCAATATCCACACCAGACGCCTACTTACTTACCGAATATAAATATAACCGAAATTCTCTTCCCTAAATTCATCCATCTCCGGACACAGTTAATTAAGACATACTTGGAAGTGACACGTCATAAAAAAAGTAATCAGAAAAAACAACACTAACCACTACGTCAGATAAAAAAAATTAATTAAATTGATTAATCAAGTTTAAATCTCGTGTTCTACTAAAAGGGCAATAATCACATCCTATACATCAAAATAGTATTGAAATTGGATCATGTTAGCTCTACCTGTGTCAAGGTGGCAACCGGTGAATCCATGAAATTACTCTCTTATATATCAAGTTAATTACAGCTATTTTCCATGTTCAAACCCTAGAAGTTGCTCTAATTCTTTGGTATGGATTCGATGATCTTCTCTTGTCGAATATGGATTTAATCTATTTATATGGTAGAATTCGAAACTTTATTTAAGAGAAAATATTGAAATATCTCAACTTTTTTATACCAATGAAAAATAAATAATGTAATATTAATTCATTTTCATGATTACAAATACACGGTCTTCCCTAACACCAGTTCCGTAAAGGAATTTGGGATGGTAAAAATCATCTGGCCCATCTAATCTGACTTGGCATGACCTAATTACAAACATATCAAATATAAGCCCATGACATTGATTTCATTAGCACAATATCATCGAAGATCTCATATAGTTTAAGGAGTCAATCCATGCGAGTCCAAGATGGGGTGACAATTGGCGCTAACACCATAAGGCTCGGACACAATAAGGCTAGACCCCATCACAGCATTCTTTATTTTTCGGGCTGTCATGAGAAGATCCTTTAATTTATAATGACACTCATATAAACATATTGTTTTCCTTATCGGGTCATTGGACCCAATAATTACTATGGCGCATATCTAATAAATTATTAAACCGTGCTGACTTGATCAGATAACACCACGCCTCCTGATAATCACATTAAACCGTAGTGTTTATTAGGCTATGCATGGGCCATTCTAAAAATTGACTCTAAGATCCATACCCAAAGAGGGCAAATATTTTGACACAAATATGAGAAGAAATTCGAATACATAAGACTTTAGAAATCACAGACTGCATGTAAGCAACTTTTAGACTACTCAATTACCATCCCTTTGTGATTTCATAGAAATTATGAGGAAAAAAAATCTAAGGCTATAGAGATGTTCAAGTGCTGGAAAAAGAAAAAGAAAAAGAAAACATATGGAATTCCTTAGTAATGTTATGTGCTTGCTTAACTCTAATCAATAGGAACCTTTTAATCTCCAACCCATTAGCAGATCTACTGAGCTTCTTATTAAATTTGAGCTATTAGACTCTAAGTTTGTACCTAGGAACTCTAATTTGTTTTGCTATAGCAATTGCTCAATGACCATGTGTTAATTCTACTAAAGTAGAATTAGAGTTGCATTCTTAACTGTTCATTCTTGGGCTAGATTCCACATTAGATAGAGAACACTTGGAGTGCATCACTGTAGCTGTGATCATGGTATGAAATGCTGAATGCACTCTGGAGTGGGGGGAGGGGGCCATGGTCCTAACTACGGTTACAGAAGTTAGAAGCCAACCTGAGCATTCGGACTGCAGTCCAGGTTGTAGCCCCACGAATAGAGTGAAAATGTAGTAAAATTCTCGGGCATTCCAATTTACAACGTAATGTTTTATTCAAGGAAAATCTTATCGTGTAAGACCCTGCTTTCTTTGAAGAGAACTTCTACCCTACCGAGAAGGGAGAGAAAAAGTTGCTACGAAAATCGTACATAGTAACCAAGTGAGAGAGTACATAAAAGGGGTGAGAATTAATGGAGGAGGGAGGATCGACCAGAGTAGAGAAACATTCATACCACAGTGTGCCGAAGCTGGAAAACAAAAAGAAGACACCGCAAGGGATCATCCACCCAAGCCCTCGAGAGAGGATCAAGATCAACCATCAAAGTTTTCCTCTCTCTCTCTCTCTCTCTCTCTCTCCTCTTTTCTCATTAAGTAATTGATGAACATGAACTAAGCCATATTCTCCTAGTAGAGTAATGAAACACGGTCGATTTGTTGGATTCGAGTTCTGACCCCTCTATGTGGTTATATGATTGAGGTGGTTTAGGTTTTACATGTATTAATGATCTTCAACTGCTTGATCAATAATTAAATTGAAACCATTATTAATCTAGATGAAATCGAGAGATGGATTATAGGTTAAGCCAATAATGAGCTAACTCATGTTGGAAGATGGGGATATTAGCGAGATGCATAAGAATATGTTCGATTGCCTCAGGTATCCGATTGGGATTGAGTTGTAATGGGCTCGCACGCATCTGTAACCGCCTATAAATAGAGTGGTTACACCATTATGGGAATACGTTCTTGTGACATCCCGAATGTACTCGAGGAGACTATTGAATTCTGGGATAACAACTTGATTAGCGAATTATATAAGTAGAGGAGAACCGAGTTTAAGGATAAAGGAAGTTGCGACCCCCAGCTGGGTCCCTAGAACTCATCGTCGGACATCCCAGCTACACTTATGTTTGTTTTGTTGTTTCCAATTGCCCTCTACTTTCAATTGTTCGGATAAGAACCGACTTCACTAATTTTAATACTTGGAAGAATTCAAATAGGGTTTCCACGAGAATGACACTTCTACTCATCCCTCTGTCGCTCGTTCCGATATGTATACTTGCACTAACTCGCGTAGCCAGGCGAACGCCAAACCTGTTATCTCGAGTGTTGCTAAAAGAGACAAAGATACAAGTTTGAAACCATATATTATATAATAACAATGTAAACCAATGTGAACATAGCACAAAGGTTTCCAACAATCCCATCAAGCTAAATGAGCATGAAAAGAATGATTCACTAGAATTTCAAAAAATAGTAATGAGTTCATAGTAAATTGATGAGGTAAAAGTAAAGGTGCCAAATAGTGCCGACTCAGTCTTATCATGCCGTCGATAAGGGTTGGCCCAAGTACGGCCTTTTAGAATATAGGGTCGGGCTGGCATGGCAAGCTAAGGTAGGGGCGGCCCCGGCCCGACCTGATAACACAATAATCTCTCTTGATTATGGCTTGTCTGCAATCATAGGTGAGCTCATAAATGATGTTTCTTCTATCATTCAATATTGTCTAATAATTTATTAGTTTTTTTTAAATCTCCCTTATCATGCTATTGTGCTGGCTCGACCTAAGGATCGTCGAGCCTAACACGCTAGATAAAGTTATTGGGTCGTGCTAGCATGGCACGATAAGCCTCGGCCTAGGCATAGTATTATCGTGCTAAGTCCGTGTTGAGCTATCGTGTCGGACCGGATTTTGTCAGGACTAGGTAAAAGAATCATGAAGTTCATGGTAACAAAATGCACTCAAAAGAATGTGGAGTTTTTTATTTGTGTTGTCAGTTAGAGTTATAATAAGTTTATAATGATGAGGATCATCTAAATTTATAGTACATAATTTAAAATTTTATAATTTTCCCTAAATTTACATTTTAAATTTATCTCATTCATCCACATTTTAAATATCAACATATAAATCACAAAATTTTTGTTGTGGCATTTTACTGTGTTAAATTCAAACTATTCCATTAAATATATTTTTTATTTAAATAAAATTCATATTGATTTTTTTTATAAGTATCAAAATTATATTGTAAAAACAAAAATGAGAGAGACGAAGAGAAGCGTCGGTGGCACGTACGAGTGCAAGAGGTCTGGTTCTCGCACGCGCGACGGCCACCGCGTTCTCCATACTCCCAAGTCCTAACTCGACCTCCTCTCTCCTCTCTCCTCTTCTTCTTTCTCCTCACAGTCCCACGAATCTCCGGGAGGGTCTCTGTTCCTTAGCTCAATTTGCATTGTCTCTGCTTCTGGCAACCACCTAATCGAGCCAAGGTAGGGTCTCCTCTCCCCAGTTCTGAGAAATCCCACCCTGGTTATTCTCCACACTTACACTGATTCAGCTCTGCTCGAGCTCCACTCTCTCTACGCTTACTTCGATCTATCTTAGTCCGAGGTTTCTCTCAGTTCTTGAGAGTTCTTATCCTGTCTTGGGCTGCCTGGTCCCATGGTAGAGTGATTGCCACACTGTCTGAGTGGCTGTTCTGGGCAGCACCAGTGGAGATTTGTGGAGTGAGAATGCTCTTGCTGTGGCAATTTACTCTGTCACTTCGTTGCTTGCTCCTTTGAGGCGTTAGAGAAAACAGGAACTTTCTGTCATTGGATTTGACGCATTGAGGCGATGACAGGGCTATTTGAGCCTTAATTGCCGGGGGCATTATCCAATTATAAGCTCGCAAATCCTTGGAGTGAGAAATCAATCAACTTTGGCCGCCTGATCACTCAATTTTGAGGTGTTACCTGTGCTGAGAGTGCAAAGTGCGAACGTGTTTTCTTGTAATCGTCTTGTGGGTCTTTTCTAGAGCTTTGGTGTTTTTCCCTTGAATTCGGACCCTGTTACTTTGATAATGTTATCAATTATTGGTCATGAAGTATGTCTCTCAGGTCTCAGCTTAATTTATAAGCATATTTGTTACTTATGTTGAGATGATTGCAATACGGAATGGTAGAAGTTGAATATTTTCGAATTTGAGCAATCCTTACATTCTTTGGATAGTGTATGCATATTTCCTGCTATCTAACAGATCAAATGCAAAGGTGTAGTTCAGCTCATGGTATTTTCCTTACATGCATGGTATTATTCTGGACATTGGTTACTGCATTGAGATGATTACCTGGCTGATGCTTTGTGCTTGTGATTGAGCATGTCCATGTTGGTTGAACCCCACTATTGTGATCATCTTTATGAAATTATGCTCGTTACATTGATCTTGTGATTTTTCATTGTGTTCTGATTCTCAGGAAATTCTTCATTTTCTTGGCTCTGAGATGGTCTAGACTTGGATACAGTTATATGCTCAACGTGCGCATTTTCCAAATTGGTGCATCAGATGATTTTTAATGCAAGTATTATGCTCGACCAGTGCCATGATGGGCATTCGTCAAGCAAAATGTCAAGTACTATGGCTTCTCTGCATTTTACTTCTCCATGGCTTGATCAGCAAAAGTAGAGGTCTCAGCCCCGATGGTATGTTGATAGTTGTCTTTTGCCTTATCAATGCTGGTTAAAGTTACATATGATTTTACCTTTCACTTATGTGGAACAAGTTTGATAACAACACGCTTCCTTTCTGGTGCAGTTGCATCTGTTTAGATGCATCCTCTGGGTAACTTTGCTTGTTGGAGAAGCTAAAATTATATGTTTTGCTTGTATAATTCTTCATTGCATCCCTTACGGCATTTCTGATGATCTTATATGATCTGTAGGTGAGGCACTTTTGAGCTTCAGATCAGCAATTATTAGTTCTGATGGCACCATTCTTAAATGGAGACCAGAGGATCCTGATCCATGTAGGTGGAAAGGTGTGACATGTGATTCAGAGTCAAAGAGAGTGATAAATCTGTGAGTATTCTGTCATCCAGTTAGTTTCCTTTCCTTTGTGGTTTTTGTTCTTGACCGTATTAAGTTGTGTGAGTAGCAAGATACTATTATAAGAATTCACTTTAGACTTCCATGTCTCTGTGTATTTTCCTTTCCTTTTTTCATTTCTGTGCTGCTTAATTATTTTATCAAGAGTAACAGTCTGTGATGAATTGTACGACAATTGACATGTAATGTCCAGTTAAGAAAGAAATTGTAAAACTTGGAGAGGAACTTTCTTGTTTGGAGTCTGATGTCCATTTAAAGAAATGATAATAGTTCACCAAGTGATAAACTGATCCATGTTTGCTGTCTGCATTAAATACTAAAACTGATATCTCTTTTGAAAATTGGTGCTCAAGGTTCTTGGCTGTTTCTTATCTATAGATGTGCCTTTTTGGGGTTCAAGTTTCGCTTTTATTTCATCTACTTAGTTTGGTGATTAGAACAAGCACTAACAAAATGATAAGTGGGCATTTCTTGTTCGTAAGTTTGAAAAGTTGATTATATGTGAAGCTCAGGAAAATTTTCTATTCCCAACATGATCTTGTTTTTCCAGTATTTTATTCTTTGTCCATATATTCACACTTCTGCTGATACTTGGATGTTGTTTCTCTTCCATCTGAAACCTTACATTGTTCCTAAAGAGATGCATGGAATGCAACATGTTTATTCTCATCGATGACTCAATCTCTTGGGTGGTTGCAAACTTCAATATCATGTGAACTGCTATCAGTAATATAGTTCATGCAATTTCCTTTCTTGGAGAGCTTATTCTTTATGTTATTGCGTATCTTTGGAAACAAAGAACAGGGAACAACTAATTGCAATGCTTTAACTGCAGCAAGCTTCCTAATTTCAAGTTGAGTGGCTCAATTTCACCTGATCTGGGAAAGCTTGAGCACCTGAGACTTCTGTATGTGGCCTAGAAGAAATCTCACTCTATTTTTTGTTCAACCTGGGTAGTCGAGGAACATTGCATTTCATAAAAGTTTCTCCATCTCATTTCTGTATTTTTTTAATAGAGCTCTTCATGAGAACAACCTTTATGGGCCAATTCCATCCGAGTTGGGAAACTGCACTGAGTTGCAGGAAATGTAAGTGTTCACAATGGGTTTTAGTTCTCAGATCCTTATAATGTTGCTGAAGTTTGATGACTGTGTCCTTATTTTTCTTAGTCTTTTTCGGCGGATAATATACCAGTTTTCTCAGTTATGAAAGATTTAAGCTCTGTACTCTACTGGTTCATTAGTTTCCATTTTTTCTGATACTCTTGATCGTAGAATTTGAATCTAGTGAACATGCATTTATTCTTTTTTTTTTCATGTCACCTTTTTTTGCAAATATTTGCTGCCATGACCAAGTGGTGGGAAGAGTAAATTCCCCATAAGAGGTCCATTTTATTATGGTAACAAAGGACTCGCATATGGAAATAACTTTAACATCTGTTTTCTTTTCTGTAAATTTGTCATTCTTATGGGATTTGATCTTGCATGGTCTCGAGGATAAACTTTATTTCTGGGGATGTCGGCACACACAAGACAACAACCTCCCAGCTTTCTTTCCACTTTTAAATGTTAAACATTTAATGATGAACTTCTTCCTGCTACAACATTTTCGTTCCCCTTGAACTCACTGCATACCATATTTTGCGTATGCAAGTTTGCCATGTTTGAATTTTTTAACTCAATCGTGTATTTCTCATAAAATGGCTCCAAGCTGCCTTTTGCAGATATTTGCAGAGCAACTACTTGAGTGGATTTATTCCTAGTGATTTGGGAAATCTTTCAGATCTTGCATACCTGTGAGTTTTCTAGCTTTTTCTGATAAACTTTAAGAAGTTATTATTGTTGAAGGTAAAATTTTCTAGGCTTATCAGGAGATGGATGACATATTGCGGTGAGATGTAACCTTTTGGATTATTCCAATTGCAA
This sequence comes from Sonneratia alba, assembly GCA_900174645.1. NCBI lineage: Eukaryota > Viridiplantae > Streptophyta > Magnoliopsida > Myrtales > Lythraceae > Sonneratia > Sonneratia alba. Next base: position 156,874 of record FWPY01000041.1, read on the forward strand.
TTTGTAGTGTTAGCTTGCTCGTGTAGGACTTATTACGTAAGAAGATGAAGGTGGCTAGCTGTTCGATTGGAGTTCTGGCAAATCAGCTTGTTTTGATTAAGCATTATATGGAATTTTTATTGTTCTTTTGCACTGAATAGTGTTGGTTACTGAGTTCCAATTCTTGGAGCATCAGCAGAGAACCTCAAAACTCTGTCGGAGTTCTGCTTGTATTGCTTAATATTATATTTTATACTGAGGGTTTCCCATGCCATTCTTATGAAGCCTTCACCTAATTTTTAGTCCAATTTTAATATTTGAGCTTTTAAACAAAAGGAAAAATAGCACTTCCAGTGGACTAATCAACCACAGTATTAGGGATTAAACCTGATATATATGTATATATGTATATATATTTTTATATATGTTTAGAAAGTAGGGGAAGGTGGAGATTCAGTGCTTGTGATTTTCCTTGGTAATGGCCTGAAAGTCAACATATATGACTATGATATAGCTGAATCCAGTTATTGTCTATGTTAATTTGTAACTCCCATTAAAATGAAAATCTAACTAAATGTTATCTCTTTAACTAACAGGAATATTTCAGGTAACTCGTTGAGTGGATCTATCCCTTCATTGCTTGGGAAGTTGAATAAACTTGTTACTTTGTAAGTACTGAGCACCATGGAGATACAGTTGGATTTTCAGTCAAACCGGTGTTGGACAACTACCTGTCCAGCTAGGTAATAAGGTGCCTTGATTTGATGTGCAGCGATGTTTCTGCCAATTTCTTGAGTGGACAAATACCAACAGATGGTGTGCTTGGCAACTTTCCTGAAAGCTCGTAAGTGTCTTTTGTCATCCTTTGGATGGAATAAAACTAATCTTATTCCATTATCTTAAGATTACTGTTCAAGATGATCTCAAGCATAAGTCTGAGGCAGGTTGCCTTATGAAACAGTAAGTCAGCATTTAGTAAGTTTTTTCCCCTGATTTGATTGGATACATGATTTTCTCTGTCGATGATCCAGTTATGAAAATATTTCTTTCATGGTTCATGATGGCTATGATGTTGATGAATATTCATAGTTGTGAAACCTCTCGCAGATTTGGAGGCAACCGTGGTCTGTGTGGCAAGCAATTAAGACTAGCTTGTAATGGGTCATCTCCAAGCAACGTTCCTCCTACGTCAGGTAAATTTGTATCTATAGAGGGTGAATTTCTGTATCATGTGATATGTGCATCTGTTAGCTTCTCTGTTAGCAGCATTGATGTTGTTGCAGTTGGACCCAATACAGTTGGTTTTCCTTTTGTGTGTTTTCTTTGGGTTGGGGGTGTTAATCAATGCAAGAGATTTTTCTTTCATTCAATTTGCAATTCCATAAGCTTCAACTTTCTATTTCATATCTTTTTCTTCTGATCAATTGATTGTGTAAATCAGTAATTACATAATCTTGTTTTTCACTTGTTGTAGCCCAAAGTCCAGGTACTAAGAAGAACTCTGGACGTCTACTTATTAGTGCATCAGCGACAGTTGGTGCATTGTTTCTGGTGGCTCTTATGTGTTTTTGGGGATGCTTTCTCTACAAGAAGTTTGGTAAGAATGATGGCAAAGGGTTTGCTATAAACATCAATGGAGGTATTGAATCTCTTACATTCAAATGACTTGTAAAACATCTCCTCCTTACTGTTACTCACAAGTCTCTTGTATTAAATGATTTGTTGCTTCAGGTGCATCAGTTGTAATGTTTCATGGAGACTTGCCATACACCTCTAAGGATATCATAAAAAAACTAGAGACATTGACGGAGGATCATATTATAGGTGTTGGGGGCTTTGGAACCGTATATAAACTTGCTATGGATGATGGCAATGTATTTGCTTTGAAAAGGATTGTTAAGATGAATGATGGTTTTGAACGCTTTTTCGAAAGAGAGCTTGAAATTCTTGGAAGCACAAAAAACCGTTACCTGGTGAATCTTAGGGGCTATTGCAATTCTCCTACATCAAAACTATTGATTTACGACTTCCTGCATGGTGGCAGCCTTGATCAAGCTCTTCACGGTAAGGTTCTTCTTCATTTACTCCATCCATAGCTGGAAATTTCAACTCAATTGTTTCAGCCCATTATGTGATTGTCTGTCTTTCCTCTTGCAATTCATGATTTTGCTTGTTATTGAGATTAGCAAGACCAAATACCTCTCATCAGTTCTGCCAATGGAGGCATCAGCTTTTAGGGACCTGCACTCACTCTTACTTTGGTCTTGTGTTTAACATGCCTTATGAGAAACAAATAACAGTTTTTTCATATTTCAGTGATGTAACCATCTCAAATATTTTGTCAGACGGGTCCAATGGGTGGATAATGGATACGCTTAGTAATTCAAGTTGTTCACTGCTTGACTGGATAAATTGAAAGGAATAAGCTTGATAACTTTGGCAAAATGATGTTGTCTTTTTCTGGAAGGAATGATATAATTTTGCCATCTAGAATTAATAATATAATTTTGCTGGCTTGTATAGAAAGAGGTGAGCAACTAGACTGGGAGACACGCCTCAATATTATTTTGGGAGCAGCAAAAGGACTTGCTTACTTGCATCATGATTGCTCTCCCAGGATTATACATCGTGACATAAAGTCGAGCAATATCTTGCTTGATGCCAACTTGGAGGCTCGAGTATCTGACTTTGGGCTCGCCAAGTTGTTAGAGGATGAAGAATCTCACATTACAACAATTGTTGCTGGAACATTTGGTTATCTAGCTCCAGGTTAGCAGTGTAAATCCGTTTCTATGTGACCATTTATTTAATATAAATATGTAGAAAGCAAAGCTATTATTTATGCTGCACCAAGAGTGCAACTAAGTATAAAGAGCTCTATCCCAATCATGCTGATAAAAACATGAAATTCCCATGATGTCCCTGGCTGTACAGAGAGTATTGGTCCAATTTTTAGAAAGACACTCGGAATTTTTTTGAATGCAATTCAAAAATTGCAATGATGGGGCCGATACTGAGAATTTGTCTATAATTTCCCATGTATAGAACTGATAAATGCTCAAACCCCACCTTATGTTCATTTTCTTTGTAATGGAACCTGCTGTTGAAATTAAAGTGGATAGGAAAACAGCAACTTTCTGTGCCTTAAATACTTGCTTAATGATTAATGAAATCTGCATGAAAAATTAAAAAGTGTTAAACTTTGTAGAATAACTTAACCAAGAAATGATGACAATTGTGGAATATGCCTTCTTAATCTGCATTTAATGTTGCTAGTTTTGCAGATTTTTTTTTTCTTTTTCCTTTTTCCCCCCCTGAATCTGCATATTTCTACCTTGGCAGAGTACATGCAAAGTGGTAGAGCAACTGAAAAGACTGATGTATATAGCTTTGGGGTCCTAGTTCTAGAAATACTGAGTGGAAAGCGACCCACTGATGCTGCTTTTATCGAGAAAGGCCTCAATATTGTTGGCTGGGTGCGTACTAACCTTACCTTGTCTTCTTACTCTCTTAACCTTACATGCAGTCCCATAGATCACAAGGAGCCCACCTAATGATTTCTTGTTTTTGATATACCATATATCTGTTTATTTATTGTTAGGCAGCAGTCTACCATTTACTAAAGCATGCTACTGCTAATTCTTGTAGTCTAGTTGCTCAGTCTCCTGGCGACCATATTTGTACTTGTTCTCTCAAAAGGAGTGACTTGTTCTGCATTTGCAGTTAAATTTCCTAGTAACAGAGAATAGGCAACGTGAGATTGTAGATCCTAACTGCGAGGGAGTACCGGAAAGCCTTGATGCCCTCCTCTCTATTGCAATTCAATGCGTCTCCAGCCCGGAAGACAGGCCGTCCATGCATCGAGTGGTCCAGCTTCTCGAATCTGAGGTCATGACCCCTTGCCCTAGCGACTTGTACGACTCTGAGTAAAGAAGAACCAGCTCGCACAGTTATCTTCAGAAGTTTTGGTCGACCAAGGGTTTGGTGAACGTCAGGAGAAGAGCATACAGGCCTATTTGCTGACCGGCTGTTTCTACTATCCTCATCTTATTCAGGCATGGGATGACCATTGGAGAATTGAGAGTTCAGCCCCTGGTACTTGGTACGCGATCTTCCAGTCTCTTCGTCTGCCTCATTTTTGTGCTGTGCTTCATCATCACTTGTGATTCCCTTGGGCATTGGTCGGGTGGACTCTCAATTGTATATCGGCATCATGTAGAATTGTCAGTTCGTGTTTCCTTTTGAAGAGGATCTCTTCATTCTCGTTCTTCCTCTGCGCCCGTTCTGTAACATACAATTCGAGATCCACTGTGGTCCATTTGTGCTGGGTTTCATCATGCCTGGATTGTTTTCTCGAATAATAGTATGAGCCGTAAAACTGCAAGTAGATAATGGGAGTAGTGTTCTCTTGAGTAGGGCAGTTGAAATTGATGTAATAGAAGGCGAAGTCAACGTTTTCATACATCTTGCTGTACGTGTGATGCATTCATTCCTTTGTATGTTTTGACCCTAAGTCGAGCATATCAATTAACTATGATTTTCTGCTTCGTTGAGAAAAAGCCAAATAAAACAAAAAAAATTAAATTCCAATAAAAATTAATACAATTGACTCGAGAGTCTGCCCCTCTCGAACCGATCATAGGCTGGTCTGGTTCTCAAGAACAAGAGCAAACTCGAAGCTAATCCCACCAAGGAGAAGCAGCCCCACAGCACAAAGGTCAGGAAGTAGCAAGCTTTACCGTAGCACACCATCGAATCATTGAAGAAGGAGCTGCTCACCGTGGATCCCGAGCTCGCGTCGTACACGATCCCGGCCAGCAGCCCGTAGGAGAGGGAACCGAGTGGGATATTGGTGATGAGGATGTTGTGGTTGACACCAACGCTATTTGGCCCGAATAGCTCCGATGTGATGGAGACTGCTGCAGCGAATATGAAGCCGGAGCTTAGGCCGATGAGGGATGTGGCTGCGGCTAGGACCATGGCATGCCCCGATGCTGCCAGCATAAAGAAGGCCACTGGAGTCGGGACCAGGGCCAGGCTCAGCCAGCCTGTTCGCGCAAAGTACACCTTCCTGCATTGCACGTAAAAACACTTGTCTTGGCGTCGTCATTGGAAGCCAGTGACGATTGCTCTATGTCGGTCGTTCGGTAAAACGAAATGCCAAGAACACAGGAAATAAATTTGGTGTGGGTGGTACTTACGCGCGAATGTAGTCGGGGGCTGCTGAGAACAGTCGGCCGAAGAATGAAAAGGATGAGTAGAGAGTGATGAGCGTGGTGGTGTGATCCGCTTGCCCGAGCGACTGCGCAATCTGGCCTAAGGTGTTGCTGTACACGAGCCCGATGGTCCCTCCGCAGAAGTAGGCGATGTAGTAGAGCCAAAAATCCACCCTCCTCATGAGTAGCCTAGCTGGGTGCTCTTCCCCGAGCATCGCTAACTGATTCCTCCCGACGATCACCTCACAGCAACCTGTGTAGATGCGGAACCTGGTTATGGTTAATGCAGCATATTCGGCTTCTAAGATACATTTCTTAGTTAGAGGAGCAATGATGTTCTCTATTTGCTTTGCTTCTATTATTACAATTATGTATTACCTTCAATCTCCGGGTGCTTCCGCCTCGTGAGCCCGTAGCTCGACCCGTTCTCGGTGATCAAATGAGTCAGTCCGTTCTCGTGAATACTTGCTTCATGCGTTATGAGCTCCCTGTGGAGCTCGAGGTCCCCGTCATCTACCAGAAGGAAGCCAGAGTCCTCAAGGCGAAAGCTCGAGTGGATCGTCTGGTGGAACCAAGACCGGGCATAGATGATCCCCGGGATGAATACAGGGAACACCAGAAGGAACACTGCCCCGCCGAGGAGGATACGCGCTGAGCCCACATCCGCGGAGGCGGTCCCTATGAGGAGGAGGTAGAGGCCAGTGATCACGGCGAGGATGTTGAGGATGAGGAAGATCAGGGAGTCCAGACGAACGGCATCAGGCGGGAGCGGTTCGAGCGAGGGCTGGCGGAGAATGGGGATCATGGCGAGGAAGGAGACGATGAGTGGCACGACCGCGTTGAGTAGGAGGTAGATGGAGCTCGGCGAAGGGTCGACGGAGTCGGCAATGAGGGTGTAGAGGGCAGCCGTAACGCCGTTAAAGCTGACCGTCAGGGACAAGGCGAGGGCGCGGTTCGACGGGAAGTTGCGGATGCAGAGGACGAAGCAGACCGTGTTGAACCAGCAGATGCTGCAGCCTGCTAACAAGCACAGGAGGAACTCCTGCCACAAGTGAAATAGCCTAGCAGTCAGTTTGCAAATCCATCAAGCAGTGAACACACGGAGGACCGGCTCTGAAATAGTCGACGACAGCGGGAAAGGATCGGGTATCCTGTCGATCCAACTTCGAAAACTTCATCTAACTGAACGTCATACAGCGTGTAAGTTTCGTATACTTGCAGTTGAGGAATCAGTACGACCGTCTCCGAATGTGTTTACTTAAGTGATTAAATTATCCTCGCACGTGTAGTTGCCAGACAAAGAGAAGGATAACTTTAATCCTTCTAGGTAAATGTGAATTTCCCGGTTTCTCCATGCAGCTAACGTCCATATCTACATTATTCAAGCCAAGATGAGAAATGTTCTCATTTTCGTACGTCCAAAAATGTCCCCGACAAATATGAATCTAAATAACAGAAATATGAGAATCAAGAACGAGAATTAGCCTCGATTTTCTCATTATTTTTCATCTTCTCCCCTTTAATTTTATATTTTATCATTATTTGGTGTTCGTGAAATTAGAAAGAATAAACTCTTCGTTATCGCAGGGAGAGAAAAGAAAATCTTCATTGATACGAGCTTCATGATGATGAAAAGGATGAGTAACAAATAATAGAATAATTTAGCAAAAATTGTTATGAGTTATATGTGTGATCAATATATTAATTTTTATTTATTCATTTTCAGCTATCGACTAAATTTTATATTCAAATATTATATATATAATTTATTATTAAAAGGGTTCATCATTAGTAAAAAGAAAAAAAAAGGAGGGCACCAATGGAAAAATTATTACATTTATGAATAATCAGTCACAGTAGTTTAAGCAGTACTCTCGTGTCCATAAAATTATCAAAATTTAATTAGGGATTTTTTTTTTTTTTGGTTTCCAGACAGTCGTGAACCACATAATATCAAATGAGAAGATGGGTATTAATAACTCACGTGACTGCTATATTGATCCCACCGTACCACATCATTATAAGATAAAATCTCTGTATATTGAGGAATTAGGGATTCGAAAGAAAAGAAAGTTTCTTCGGGGTTGCCATTAATCCCAGTGCTCTTTTTTTGGGGAGGAAGGAAAACAGCAGTTTTTTTTTTAAGTTCCGACATTGTCCAAGATGTTTGGATTTTGACTTGATTTCTCGACCACACGTTATGCGGCTATTCTATCGTTTGCCTTACGGGTCTGTCACACGAGATGCAGGAAAAACGAACCAGGCAAATATTCAAGAAACTATGTGACGTGAAATCACCGGAGAAGGATAGAGAATTAATCGATTCGGGAAACCATCGATATGGATCGAGTAACAGCGGATGAATCGAACGAGATGGGTTGTACTGACCACGAAATACGGGACGGTGATGACCCCGCGGATGACGAGCCACTGGAGGCCGTAGCCGAGGAGGCCCATGGAGGCGGACACGAACATGACGGCCGAGAGCGGGAGGTAGAGGAGGGCCAGCCCGGAGGACCAGCCGAACAGCTTCCCCATGTCGGAGGCCACGGCGAGGTAGTTGAGCTGCACCTGCGAGATGCCGAGCACCGACTTCAGGGCCGACGAGTAGGCCGAGAAGTCGAAGTTCGTCCCCGTGAACGCCTGGATCCATATCGTCGCCACGAGGATCATCCACTTCCTCGACTGCCCCCCCATGGTGGTCGGCGACTGTGCCGCGGCTTGTCGTCTGGGGATCTCGGGGTCGGTGTAATCAGGGTTTGGTTGAGCGCTGTCGGGTTTTGCTTTGAGGTGTTTTGTGGCGGTCTCAGTAGCTACGATGGCGCATTTATATGCATATATGCAAGGGGACCCCCCCTCTCTCTCTCTCTCTCTCTCCAATCTGTCTCCGTGCTTGGCTCTATGGAGATGGAGATGGAGATGGGCATTTTGCCTTCCTCTTTTTTTTTTTCTCTTTCCTTTTTCCCATTAAATTTCTTTTTGTGTGTTTTTTATTTACATTTTCTATATATATATATATATAAAGAAGATTTATTTGGTGAGTAAAAGAGAAGTTTATGTGCTGCCTAGTGTGGTTTAGATAGTTTAGGGCACATAATAAAAGTAAGACTCCTTTCTGCTATGCTCTCCTTTGCCTAAGAATAGGCGAAAGTTATAACTCAATAACTCTCTTATCCTTTTTGTTCTACTAACTCTGTCGAATTGGCCTGCTGCAGCAGGGTGCTCCTTCTTCTGGCCCGGCTAAGCTCGTCGGCGGATAAGTGTCACCGATGCCAGTCGACCTCCCGTATCTCTCTTCGACAGAAAACCCGAACAGAGCGGGGATGGGATGGGACGGGACGGGACATACTCGATTGTTAGCGACACTGCTGGATCTATCTGAATCATTATTTTTGTGAGGTCACTATTGTTGTTACACCTATTCAAGCACTATTAAGGATCGGTCATGTCACAGAGCCAATTGTATGACAGATTAATTAATGGTCTATATATACCTATAAGAGACAAAGGTATTCAAGTCTCGGGGTTAAAAACCCTCCTTCTATATCTTGATTCGATCACAATCTCAGAGTTCAACATTTCCATGCACTTAGCCGGTATCTAACACTTCAAATAGGTTATTGAAGGAATATCATATGATATCAACAAAAAAAAAATGCAATGAATGTTGAGTATTTCAAATTTAAGCCACGAAAAAATGTCTTAATCCGTATACATGCATCCAATAGGGTTCACCTATTCCGATTTGGTATTATTGGCACTAGACATGGTGATGATTCGGCATTAGATATCAGCCCTTTTTAGCCGCCCTTGTTCTCTCATCAAACCCTAGGTTCTACAGCCTCATGTTTGATCAATAGAAAGAAAGACATCTAGTCACCTATCGATGTTGCCCAACAAGCTTTCCTTAATCCTTCCTTCAAAGAAAAAAACGTATACATCATGCCCCATTATGGCCAAAGGGCCAACAGCAACCAATAGAATAGGAACGTGTATCTCGAAAGTTCTTCCTTCGAAAGAGATGTGTTCTCGAAGTAATTAAAAGGAGTGGGCGCCCCTTCTCCTTGTACAACTACATTGACGACATCATTTATTATTGTCTTCCATGCCGCATTTATCGTTGGCCTCATAAGCTTTTCCTCTAATTAAATCCGAGATTTCGACTTTGGTGTTCATTTTGCAATCTGATGTCCGTGTGGCAGAGTATGCCGAGAGAGCCACGACGTCCTGTAAGAAAGTTGTGGTGAATTTTGAGCGAAAGTTCAACAAGTTTTACTAAACTGCCAAAATATCATCTTTTTCTTCGTGAAAAATAGTTATTAGATAATAAATAATAAATCATCCGTTAACCAATAACCTTAATCTTTAAGAGCAAGCGATCGTGACGGCTTCCAACTCTATTATAGTATCAGAGCATAGGTTTGATTATCTAACGAGGTTAACCTCTACAGAAAATGATCGTAACTACGTCCAATCATCATGTTAAGAATTGAGGTTCCAAAATCATGGTTTCATTGATTGGTAGATTAAAAACATGATATTTTCCGACTAATTATAGGCTCGGTCTAGGGGTTCTGGTGCCAACGGAGGGAGGAGTGCCAAAGCAAAATTACTAGGTTTTCTATGAGCGCCGCGACATGTGCGGCTGATTGTTTCGTAAAATTGATGACATTTAAAGCGCCGAGGCCTTACGGCTTTATGGCTGTTTGTTTCCTAGTGCAGAAAAATAAATAAAATATATATAATATAAAATTTTGATTTCTAATGTCGTTTCAGTGAGGTAAGAGATTAAGGAAATTTATTGAGGGGACGGAATTAAAAAAATGTTAAATAAAAAAGTAAAACAATATGTTTGAGTGGAGTAAAATGAAGTAATTTAACCTAAAAAATAGATAAGGTTGACAAAATCTATATAATATTTTACCATTTTTTAAAGTCTAAGAATGGGTTCTTTGTTGTTTTTATGGGGAAAATTCAAGAATAAATATATGGCCAAAAACCTTCTGTAAAAAGTTTGAATTAAACGATTACATAAAAAATTAAATACTATTATACTATAAGTTTAAACTTTTAGTTGGATATGGTATATCGTTCTTATAAACTCGATGAGAATTTCATATCGGAGTGGTTTACCGTGTGGACTCACATCTCACCAAGCCCGATGTTGTCAGGCTTGTGGTTAGTTGTTGCAGTATGATAGTCCTTCTAACTTTCGGTCGAGACCAGTAGTCCTTTCGATTGTCATGATTAGTTGACCGTCTCTTTCAGGCACAGAAGAGAAATGTCTTGCTCGTAAACAACTATTGAGGGCATATATTTAAGAACATGTGGCAAGTGTAAGTCTTGTTGTTACGTGAGGACGGGTATTGAGATATAACAGTCTCACATCAAAAGTTTGAATGAAACGATGCTGGTACGTAGGAGGCTTGATATCGGTTTAAAATTTTGGATTAGAGATGATATATCGCTCTTATAAATCCGATAAAAATCTTATTGTAATTGCATTAAATATTCCTTTCGTGCACCTTATGTTAAATACGTAGTTACTGCAAAACAAATGCAAGGGTCCAAAAATAATAAACTTAATTAAGTAGGAGCCGTGCATTACACATTTGATCTAAGCACGCACGTGACATCACCATGAAATGCACCTGATCGGTTGTTAGTAGCTTGCCACATCGTCTTCACTCGAATCCTTCAATTATTTAATTATTTATTGGAGAATATTATATTCTTATTTGTTTTCTGGATGAAATATTTGAGAAAGTCTATTTTAATTGGAGAGGGCAAAATCAAATTACGATATGATTTGCTGTCGAATTTCAGCGTCTGCCGTGGGGATGAAGAGTCGAATCGATCATGTGTCCTGGATCAGAAGCTGAACTTGGATCGACCTCCGTGGACGTGTTTGATAGTTTTGCTAATTTTACGAATTTTTATTTATGATTCTCTACCACGTATTTATGATGCATCGATTTTAGGAGTTTTTTTGGGCTAGCTAATCTTATGCATATGGAATATATCCACATCGAATATTTAATTTCATAATATACTTAAGTGATAACTTTGATGATTCGTCGAAATATAATTTAATAGCACCATATGACAGTTATACACTCATGTGGTACGATGCCACAACAATTTTTACACTATTAAACTTAAAATTTAAATACGTTACAAAACTATATATATATATATGAATAAAAAAGTTATTTTGAATATATAAGATTTAAGTGAAAAAATGAATATATAAAAATATAATTATCTATATATATATATATATATATTCCAACAATCAAGTTTCCGACATATAGTAATGACTGAAATACGAACCTTAGGTACCTACCGTGCGCGTGGTAGAGTGGTTCGACACTCATCATCTTAATGGGAGGACTTGAGTTCAAGTTCTACCTGCGGCAGAAAGTTCTTAACCCCTTAAATGGGCCGACCTAGGGAGATCCGAATTAATTAGCTGAACAAAATCTAACTGGATACCAGCAGTTTATACCAAAAAAGAAATACGAACCTTAGGTAGTAAAGTAAATCTTTTATTAAGCAAGTTATCAGTGACAAAAATGAATATACCTATCATAAAAGTAAATGAATAGTGAGAAAGTGATTTTGGTGGATTCACCCTCTTCTTAGTTTAATAAGTTGATGTAATTCTTATTTGAACTCTCATACTCTTTTATTTTATTTATTATCTTATTCTAAACTTGTAAGTTTTATATGTAATGAGAATAAGTGAATGAGTGATTTGTTGGGGGAATTAAATGAAAATAAAATCTAATAGGTGTCCATTTCGTTATATATATATGTACGGTGTACGGTAGAGAAATTACAACTTATTCAGATTTTATATTTTATATATAGGAAAATTGCTTTTTAATGCTAGACCTCAGTTTACGTTTTGTATTTTGTAGATTTCTTAATTTAATTTTTTTTAATTTGAAAACGTTTTTTAACAGTTTTTTTTTAAAAAAATATCCAATCAAAATTTTATATTTCAATCCAAAACAAAATTACCAAAGAATTATTTAGCTATCAATAAATGAACAAAAATTAGCACTAACCATTTAATTTAAGATAATTCATTTTTCGCTCACAGCTTTTGACGGGTCCTTGATTATGAATTCAATCAGCAGGCTGGAGCTGAAATCTTCCATGCCATGTCAGAAATCTTATAATAATAATAATAATAATAAATGATCAGAAGTCCATCGAATTGAGTTAGAAGTACATAAGAGGAGAAAAATCCATCAGAAAGCTGCCGAAAAAAAAATCAATTTATCACTGAATGCAGATTTCGTGTGGTAAATGTATGAAGACGCTAATTCTGTCACTAACGACAAATTATTCGATGATCGAACCAACCGATCGAATCGGACCTCCCACAGACTTCATCAGCCAGCCATATCGCCTTCCCTATAGGAAGCCGCCCGCCCGACGAAAGGGCAGTCTCGACCCGTAACGTTAAATAAGCGATCCGAGGGCTGCACGAGTCTGCACTGATCGTTTAACCGATAACGACATTTTAAATTGGCATATAATATAATGCTCGACCGACCATCTGCGTCGGACAGAAGGGAGAGCCCGGCGGCTCTTGAACACGTTTGTTTATCCTAAGGAGTAAATTTACTTATTCGTCCCCATCATAGCCGCCGGCACTTCGCTGCCGCAATGACCCAGACGTTTAATCGCCTGCCATCGTTTTTAATTCACATGCCGTTAACGTGATGGTAAAATAATGGATATTTAAGTCAAATTAGTATCGAAAAAATTGTTAAAAAGTAAACTGTTTAACAGATGAAATATTAAGATTGAGAAGATCTTGTTTTGTGTTTTTTTTTTAAAATTTTATTTATTCTTGAGAAGATCAAATTGAATCAACGTGTATTGGTTTAGGCAAGAATGGCATCTGTTGATTAGCAGTCAACAACTACTAACATTCAGATCAGATTGAGGAGCCCTCGCTTAAATCAGAGAGAGGCAACAGAGGTCAGGTTCCCAAGTGCAGCAAAACTGAGTGCTCTGCTCTTTTCAGTTTAGGGAGTTGTTGGGTATTTCCTTCTTTGATCGAGTTGCACAGGTCACGCTAAAAATAGAAGGAGACACCGAGACAGACATTCATGTACGACAACTAATTTCCCAAAAAAAAAAACACAAAGAGAAAGGACATTGCAATCAATAAAAGGAATTATTTACTGTAATACTACCATTATTATTATTTATTTATTTTATTTTAACACCACACAATATTTTCGAGTTAGCTAAAACGTATCTTAAGGTTAATCTATGGTTAGCCGGATCCCTAGAAAAATTTTCGTCAACCCTCATAACAAGAAATTCAATCTTTAAGTCATTTATTTGAAGATCTAATTAGAGAAGTACTAATTTAACTTCACATTGGTACTATTAATAATTTAATAAGTAAAAACTGGTAAATTTAATAATTATTATGAAGTTTTATATCCTTTCAATTTTCAATTTTCTTTTCATTTTTAATATTTATAAACTTTTATATATAGTGGAAAAAAATTTACACGAGGAGCTTTTTTTTTTTTTCATGTTACGAGGTCTCACACTGCTACAGAGTCTCTCTTCATGCACACAGATCCCTTTGCCGCCACGGTTTCATCTGACCTATCAGCGCAGATCACCGATTTTCCATTTGGGGAGTTGGTTTGGATCCTTCACTCATTTTAGTGCGACGATTTAATCATACACCATGTGCCAGCAACGAATAAATATATGTCAGTTTCCAGTGGGTGTGCATGCCCAGCTAGATCATTATACTGACAACGATTGATCTCGTCGAGCATCAGTGACCAAACAAAAAGTGTGTGGCCATCACGTGTTGATTAAAATCCCCTACCCATGTGGTAAGACTTCCTTTTTACTTGTTTTGTGATGAGCCCCTTTACTGTCGCGGCATGGAATAAAGTCGTTGATTATTGCATCGCTTTGCCGGCGAAACACAAAACCGTGTCGGTGGCTTCACTGTCGAGATAGGGGGGAAAATTTTTTTTGCCCATTCGACCGGTGTAGATGTAAAATGTGAGTAACATTTGTGCTTCGTCTAGCAGTGACCACCCTGCTCATGAGAAGATGAAGCTTCAAAGTTTCTGCCATGGTGACGTTTGGGCTCTTCCCGTTGCCCGTGGGGAGAAACCCTAACCCTAGAATTCTCATCCAGTGGCCGCAATAAAATTGAATTAATAATTTATATTTTTTTTCAGACGTACCTTCACATCCTAAGGCGTGACTGTCATGGTCTTACGTCGTCCGATGGGCCTTCAGTGAAATTGACCTCATTTGGTCCCTTCTTAATTACCTTGGCCGGCGACATGTAATGTGTATAATAATAATAATAATAATTCATAATCGTTCTCGAAAATTCTCGAGAAAAAAGCTCGGGAGATAGGCTATGTCCGGTGGCTCGTTCAAGAGGATTGCTCTCCTCCATTTGCCAATGCCTAAGGCCGAGCTCGGCTCCGCCCGGCCCGCCGTATATGTCACCGGTGCCCGCCTAGGTTTGCAGTTACGTGAAACTAGGCTGCCGATCTGGTCTAGGGCCGGGATGTCCGGGATCGAGATACACGGACCAAATGGCAGCGCTATATACTAGGATTACAACGGGCAACATCGTAATCGGTATGGTCCATTGATTGTTTTAATTGCCTATATATTAGTAGCCAGCTGCACGCTAGGATTACGGCAGACAAATTCGAAACGAAACGCATGCAATGACGTCTCTTTTATGCATGGCTGCTGTGCTAGAAGTTGCATGCTCTTAACGAGGAAGTGAGAGGGGAGTGCATTTGGTAGTTAAGTGTGTAAAATGCAGACATAATCTCACATTATAATTTATTTTTAGCTCCATAAAATTAACTGGAATACAATATTATATTACTAGAGATATTTAATGGACCGGTTCGGACTAGAACTGGCCCATAATAATCCGGAAATGGGACAGACAGTCCTAAAACGGCAATTTTACCGATGTCTCGTGGGTTGAGGGATGGTTCCGTACTAGATCTAAGAAATAGACCCGTTGAACTGGATCCGGCACGGTATGTTTTCTCATCGACTGAGCTCGAAATTGGTGTAGAACCGGTAGAAAACGGTCCCACAACCGTAGGTCCGGAGCCGACCTGAACCATGAGGACCGAGCTGGCCAAAAAAAAAAAAAGAGGGGGAGGGGGTTCAAATGGTTGGACCGTCGCAATCAACGGTAAAATTGGTCGAAATAATGATCATTCGTTGCAATTTTGCATTTTTTTTTTAAATTTCAATCCCAAACTCTTTATTTGTTTTTCATTTTTACCGTTAACTCTCAAATTCTATAAACACCTTATTATTGTTACAATTCCAAACCACCCAAAATCCCTCCAAGGGTATATCTCATTTTCAAATCTCTTCAACATGTCTCCCAGACAAATTTTCATTACGACCGTGTTAATTTTATAAGAATACTGTCAATGTCGGAGTATCGATGACATTGAAAATTAGTTAACGATTTATTTTACATGATCACCACAAGCGAACTTTTAAACCAATGTGTCCATCTATCGTAATATAAAATTTTAATATTTGTTCCAAAAAATGATATTTTATTTATATAAATAAAACAATAGTAAAATATATTTAGAGTGATAAGTAAAATATAAACTTTTATAATATTTTAAATAATTTTAAAAATTGAAAAGGGTCACGGGACATGATTGGAACCGGCCCAATGACCGTTCCGGAGCCTGTACTACTTAAATTAATGTCTCTGGTTATTAATAATATGTATACAATTTTGATATTTGTAAATAGAATTTTAAGATTTTTTTTAAAAAAAATAAGTTTACCTTTTGAGGGCATATAAAGATTTTAAATCATTTTTTTCTGGAATTTTTATTATATATTAGCAAACGACGTGTTGTTGGATTATTAGGCCGTCCCGTGACACTCATTACACACAATACTTTCCCCTATTTCTCGCTGATATCTCCAGTCTTGGCCCGGTGCTTAACTGGTCATTTTCTCTTGTGATGGCGCTGCATTTTAGCTAATCCCTTAGGAATTCGGATTCAAACTTCCTACCCGGCTTGTGATGCAAAATGCAACTGAGTATGTACGGATTACTAAGATCCTCGATTTTAGAATTCTCCCGCTGCATGCATGTCTTGATTGTTGGGTTTGCTGACTTCCATGGACGAATATATTCTGGGCAAAATTCTCCGTCCGGCGAACCAAAAATAAGATGGATAATGGGTTAGCCGTACACATAAAAGCACTTGGAAGTGTAAGCTTGCACAAGGCTGTGGTAATGGAAAAGAATGAACTGAAAACTCGAACATCGAGTGTTCTAATCCATGGACGTAACTGTGAACTGATTCCAGCAAAGAAGGGTCAAGAGACACCTGCCCACATTGATGTTTTTGGTTTACCTAAGAGCCTGAAATTCATTCACCTAATGCATTCTGCTGCTAATGGACCTTCATATAATAGTTTTACTTAATGGAGCTCGGTCTTGATGACCGCTCTAACAACGCAACCTGTCAAAAGTAGAGAGGAATTACCAAATTCAGACACACTATCCTAAAGATTGGTTTTGAGATTTCACGGTTAGATGGGACTTGTCTCGAATTAACAGCTGATGAGGGGCCATGTCGAGCCGCCAAATTACTCAACGCCAGCATGACAAAAGCAATGTCAGAGGAGAGAATAATCCTTACAAATTGAAGCATCAATCACAGGCCAGAAGTACTCGAACCAAGAAAGCAGCAAAACTGAGGTAGAGCATGCTCACGGCATAATTTTCCTCCAGACTAGTTCTATTTATTTGACCAGGAAACAGAGGTAGGAAGAGGGACACCGGAAATCTCTAGCAGAGGCAAAGTGGATAAGAAGATACTTATTATTCACTCATCATAACGAGACAATAAATTCAACCCCGGATCAGAGAAGGTCATCTGAATGGATGTTCCCATCACGGAGCATGCCGGTTGTTCTTCTATCGCCTCAATGTTTGCAAGATGTACTCAGCATAGAGATCCCTGCGACAGAGATAAAAAATTTGTCACATTCACATTGACCAGGAGAAATGACAGTTCCAATAATTGCTTCCTGTTTTTATGTCATTTAAGCATGACTCATTCCACTTGCAACGATGAGGAGGTTGCCACATGGATGATTCACTCGTTTTAATTTACTGTGGAACCAACAGATTATGGAGTTTCATCACCCTGCACAAGTTGCTGTTTCTTTCTCTTTCTCTTTTTAATACATAGTCCTTCGACTGTAGCAAAAGGGACAAATATGTAACAAGAAATTGCAGGAAGCCTGCTTCTTAACTTCTTGCAAGAGAATATGAAGATCAGTTGTTCAGAAGAAAATAACTTACATTGAATACTGGATGGCTTCAACAGCAGTTGTTGATGGTAAGAACTCGTTCACAGCAACCTCCTTGTTCTCATTCTTTTTGTCTGTTCAGATTCATAAGGCAACTAGAATTGGCTCTGGTTGTAACTGATAATCAATTTCGCATTATGGAAACAGACAGTAATTATGTTAGATGTGAATGAAAAAAAAAGGATACAATCTTCAAAAAAGCGACGGATTTCAGAAAGGCGATGCGGAGGAAGCTCTTTTATGTCAGTGTAGTGTTTGTACTCTGGATCATCAGCACATACTGCAATAATCTTATCATCCTTCTCTCCCTGGATTATGATAACGAAAGAATATAAAATTTACAAAACTTGACTCAGTAAAACGAAACAGCAGACCAAGCTTTGGTTGGGTCATCAGGACGGAGCTCACCTGGTCTATCATAGGCATCAGTCCAATGGCTTTGGCACGCAGGAAACACCCTGGTAGGACTGGTTCCTACTCCAAAACAATGTGAATGATTTAAGCATCAGAACTACGTTTGAATCAATTGAGATAGAAAAGAAAGGAAATTAGGAATCGCAAACACCTGCATGAGGATTAAGACATCCAACGGATCATTGTCCTCGCATAATGTGCGAGGGATGAAGCCGTAATTGTGAGGATACACTACAGATGAATATAGCACCCTATCCACCTGAGAAAGATAACATGTCAATGAAAAGGAAAGAGTTAGGATCTCATCAATTATAGATTAAGAATAAAGTGCTTAAAAGTTCATAGTTTATTGGCTGGGAAGGAGAAAGGAGGTAAGGAGGGAGATCAGACATCCTAAGCACCGATTGCTGATAAAATCACTCGATCACTAGACAGATTGTGACCTGCTCAATAAATTATGTGGTTTAGTCTTAACTAGTGCCTCAGACCTTGGAGCAGAAACATCCTAAGCACCAGTTACCTGGTCACAGAACAGACCAAAACCTGATAAATGAATTACATGTTTTTGTTTAACCAGTGCCTCAGATCTATCAGCCCTTTTATTTTCCTCAACACTTCCCTCCCTACTCTACTGCCAACATAATCTCCAAATTCCCAGCACATATTTATAAAGCTCTTCCAAGAGCCACTGTGGTTGAATTACACGGATAAGCTGTCTAAAAAATTACTTTCTACTTCTAATGACAAAGAACTAACCTCCTATCATGAATCAACAAGGTGGAAACAATTCAAATATGGGAGATGAAGGGTTGGTCCCTTCTTCCTAGGAATGAACAAACCGTTCAATGTTCATGCTTTACCTTAATCAATCCAGTCTTCTTGTCAAGTTCATACTTGACCTTGCTTCCCTTGGTTATCTCAACGACCTTCACCACCAAAGAAACAAACAAATAGACCATATTAATGACGAAAAATGCAGCCGATGAGATACAAAATCCAAGATTTCTGAAAAATATCAAGGAAAAAAACTGCCACGATTCGATCAAGGTTCATTCTGGTTAAGGGATCCAAGATTGGTACACTTACACAGTTAAAAATTTTGGGAGCTCCAGGTCCTGCAAGCAGCAACGTTGCAACCGATTAGCTTTCTAATATTTCTAATAAGCGATAAACTGTCGTTTGCTTGAAAAAAAAAAGGACTTGTAGCTTTATATGCGTATATGTACCGATTTCAAGATCATGCCAAGGATGGGCAGCTACTGATCTCTTGGACAGAGATGAGAGGATCCTCTCGTTCAAGCGAGGAGCGGAGCGCTGCAGCTGGCTTCCTTGAGCTTCATTTCCATTTGCTTGGCTACTCATCGCTGCCTATGCACAAACTATTAGATAGTAAATAATAACCCACCCACGCACGCACACACAGACACACACATATAATGTCTCCGTAGTCAATATTCGATCTGAAGTTTCACGTGCCCACTGGAATAGATCAGTTACGATTGACATAGTCAACGAGACCCATTTAGATCTTCTTTGAGAGATCACAAGCAGACGAATCGGCTGACCACACCACATGAGATTCCGCGAAAGACAGAAGAGGGAACTGACTGTGCTCGATCGGGACATCAGATCCAAACGATCAGTCCACCTGTCCATCGAAGAAAGGCGCCTACCTGACGGTGCCGAAGAGGTAGCATAGAAGCTGAGAAACGCGGCGGCTGATCAGAGAGAGGCACCGGGGGAGGGGAGTGGATGAAGAGGAGAAGAGAGAGTCAAACTGAATGGGTCCCCCAGTCCATCTGTCAGGGCTATCTGCTAATTTGACTTTAATGTTCAGAAAGAGAGGGGGGAGACAGAAATCTAGAGGAGGAAAGTTGGCAGCTTTCCGACACCTAGAAGTTGCCGCCGCACTGTCAACACAGTTGCAACGACGAAAGATTTTACAAAGTGCGCAAATATTCATGCTCATATAGATGTTAAACAGGCTAATTTGTCCTGGAATTGACCTCTCAAAATCGGTAACCAGCCCATAATTGCTCTTATTGGATTGAAATGCCGTTACGGGCCGAGTCCAAAAAATAGGCCGGTTGAATCGGAATTGATTTAGCATGTTTTCTCATTGAATCAATTTGTAACCATTACAAAACCGGCTCGAACCGTAAAAAATCTGCCGTTTAATGATCAAAATTTGTCAGTTTAATTTTAAAACCAAAAAATAATGTTCATTTTAAATAATTTGAAAAAGAAAGATAAACGGTTCACAGTTTAAATCGACATGAATCGTGGACTACAGCTCACTTATAAACAGTTTTAAACTAGTTCATATATATTCATGAATCATAACTCGTAACAAGACCAGCACATTATATTTAACGAACCAAATCGTAACCATACTAAATGGTTCTAAACTCGTTTTGAACTAATTTGGACCGTCCGTTTTAATATCTTCGTCCGATCTCATAATCTTCCTCTTTTCTGTATGAACTTGCCATCTTCATCTTTGTAAACTTCAATTTAGGCCAAAAAATAAATAAAATCTGAATGCATCTAATAATTATATAATGTTCGGCCTTTTTTAATAAAAAAAAGAGTTATAATACGTAATAGTCGTGCACCCGATCGATGCAATTTTCCCATTGGTCAATGGATCCGACTTTGCACTGTGTTGTCTGAATGCTAACCCGTCGTTATGGTTTGCACGTCCCACTGTTTTTCTCCCCACTCTTTTTTTTTTTTTACTATAAATTTGATTGGTTCCTCGCGGGCTCGCACTGTTCGTCTCGACCTCTCTTTTATTTATTTATTTTTTATAAATTCTGACGGTGAGATTTCATATAAATTAAAACAAAAAAAGGAGAAAAAAGTGAACGTGGGATCATAGTGCGAGGGATGTTAGGCTAGATGATATTTAAAAATTCAACGTGCAGATTACCTTACAACAGCTCAACTCGAGATGTCCTCTATTGCCCATTATGCTCTTCATAATATCTTCACAACATCGGTTGACTCGACATTTGAGGATGAAGTATTTTATACAACGATTACAATCACTCAAAACGTATCTCTATTATCCATTTTATCTGTTAATTATCTCATTTTAGTTTCCCTAAAAATATTTTAGGATTTATTTAATATATCTTTTATATTTTTTAATAAATTATTTTTTTTATTGATCGATCGTGCCCCCTCCTCTCTGGCGCTTCGGGAATCCGTTTGAGACGTCAATTGGGCTTTTGGGAGTCGTGCCAGCCCAATAAGAATTCGGGTAGCTTTTTCGTTTGGGCCGCGGCTGTGGGCCCGCTACCTTCCTCTCCAGTTTGTGCGATGTCGTTTTCCTCCTTCGGTGGTAACTCCTCCCTCTCAACTCGAAGTCTGGCGATTTCGTTGGATGAATTGGATTCCTAAGTCGACGAGTTTCACGTTGATATATGATTGACCATCCCGGCTCAGGTCCAAGGGGCACATGAGAGTGAGATTTTGTCCACTAGACTAGCGCTGCCGGTTATGCATTTCGGTACTCAAGTTATTCTTCATCACGTTAACCAATCCAACTTAGGGGCAAGATTTTTACTTCAATTCGATGACCGGAAAATCCAGACATGTGGGCGTTCTTATTAGATAATGATATACTGCATTATTTATTATTCAATAGAATCCGTTTTTCATGGCTTGCGTTGAACCACAATCAACCTGCTCGAGTAGAGTGAACAGGTATAAGGCACTGGAAAATATACAAACCATAGCATCATATATCCTCTGCAGCTTCTTCTCATTGTGGCATATGGAGGAGGAGCAAAAGCAAGTACTGACTAATGGGTTTCAGGGAGCATGAGTGAAATCGGGAGACATGGAGACCATCTGCAGGAGGCTCGAGTTGGAGAAGGTTTCCTCGAGCACGGGCCCCCTCCGGTGATTATCCCTGGCCATCTGCACCAGCTCCTTGGCCACACCCTCCATGCTCAGCCTCCCTTCTCCGCCGAACAGCATGCACCTCGTGGCGATGTCCGCCACTGCCTCTATCTGCTCCCGGCAACCCAGCGGCTGCTCACGGTACTCGAGCAGTGGATCCACCATCTCTTCGAGCATTCCACTCCTTAGCTTCTGCAGAGCGACCGTTGGATTCGGGAGACCATGCTCGGAGGTCCCGGAAATCATCTCCAGCAGCAGTAGCCCCAGGCCGCAGACGTCACTCATCTGGTGGTCGCCTGGAAGACCGATCTCATGCAGCTCGAACCCGAAAATCTTCGCGGAGAAATCCTCGTCGAGTAGTACGTAGCTACTCCCGAGCTCGTGGTGGAAGATGGGAGGAGAAATCTCACGCTGGAGGAACGCGAGAGTTTTCGCAATCTGAGCCACAATACTCATCCTTCTACACCAGTCGAGTCGGATCCTATTTGGGTCTCCAAGCCGCAGATACTCATTGAGGCAGCCATTGGCTTGATTCTCGTACACGATGAGTGGAGGGTGGTGGGGTTCGATGTAGCACCCGAGGACCCGGGCCACGTTCCTGTGTACAACCGTGGACAGAGCCCTGATTCGTGCTAGGACAAGAACGAGCTCCTCGTCCGTTCGACACCGTAGTCTGTGCACAAGCACATGCGATCCATCGCCCAGAACTCCACGGTTGATCGTCGTTCCTCTCCTGCACTGTGCGAGTTCTCGGTTGCATTCGAATCCTCCTCTGGTAGCTTCCTGCAGCTCTTTGTAGGTGAACATCCGAGCTGTGCCGTCCCTCTGAAACGTGAGGACTCTACGGATTTGGGAAACCGTTTTTACTGGCCTTCTTGTTATGAGGCAGAAGAGTGCCGCCATCGAGATTACGACAACGGCTGGTGCGAGAATTCCAGCGATGACCTGATACTTCCGTACATCATGTGCCTTGGTGTAGCATACTCTTGCTACTGTCGCTTGTCCATCCGTGACGCAGGCTGCAAGGAAGTTTATTGGAGAAAATTATAAAACGAAAGCGGATGTGTCTGCAATGGCATGTTTCTAAAGCTAGAACAGAGTGGAAATACAGCTTTTGCACTTTATTGATTCTATACTTTCAGGGGAAACTAAAGAGGAGAAGGATCTTTTACATTTTAAACATCCAACTCCATCAGCAAACCCGTCACCGTCGAACCCGTCTTCGCAGGAACACCTCACACCTTGCTTGACGCTGGTTGCATTGACGGCGGACGCGTTATCTGCACAGGCGGAATGCGATGAGTTCCTCGGGATCGCCCATTCCAACTTGACCCCTTGCTTCCCTGATGTGGAGCCCCGTGGAACTACCCAGGACGAGAATCCCCTGCACCCGTACTTGGAGAACTCCGAGAACCCTTCCCCCGCGTGCCACGCGCTCTGGTCCGACAATGGGTAGCAGCAAGCAGGTGGAGCAGCCGCGGAGCTGCCGCAGCCCGGCAGGTCCACCGTCTCGCAGCTCGCCTTGCAGAGAGACGAGTCCTCGCAGTCGTAGAGACCGATGATGTTGTCCTCCGATATCCCCAGGTAGTCATTCCCAGAGAATCCGAAGGAGTTCGGGTTGTTGTACTGGTGGCACGTCCCGGACGCCGGGCCGGGAAAGCCGACGAGCACGCCGTCTGGGAAGAACTCGAGAATGCGGTACCTCCCAAGGCCGATGTGGAGGAAAGGGGTGGTGGAGTTGGCACAGGAGACGTTGAAGGCGTGAGAAAGCGGGCCGGTGGAGGTGGTGGAAAAGGGAAAAGGGATCCGAAAGCTGCCGCATCTCTCAGTGTAAGGGGACTCTGAGTCGATGGCATGAGAGGCGGGGAAAGTGCTTATCATCATCAGTCCACAGAGGAAGACGATGACCGGTGAAGCGAAGAGGAAAGGAGACATTCCCTTTTTCCACAGAGGAAAGAAGGAAGAGGTAAGCGTACCGTCTGTGCCAGGGAATATTGGTATATGGTAGGGGAGAGGGAGAAGATATACGAATATCTAATTCTAACCCCGGGCCAATGGAGAAGCGACACTGGCAGTGCGATACGACGCATCCGCGTGAGGGTTACGGGTTTGGGACGACCGTGGATGTGATGCGAGTCGTCCATGGTGTCGCATGTGGATGGAATATAGGAAGGTGATGCCATTGTACTTCTCCACCGAAGGAAGGACGGATGGGTATCGGAATGTGTAGTTCTTGGGTGGGAGGGTGCTATGGAAGTTTGGGAACGGAAGACTGACGGTCCCAGGAAGAGGGGACAATTCGTACAATCTGGGATTGTGCTTCTTCAACTCCCAGCTTCAGCTTCAGCTTCAGTGGTAAGGGACGACCAGAAGATGGGCGAGTACGATGACAATTAATGCAAGCAGGGTATATTGTGTGAAAGAAAGTACTCAAATCAATTTTGATTAGGTTTAATAATGGCATGGTGCTTTTCACTCTAGTACCATACAATTATCGACCAAGTTCATCGGATGATCCATACACTGTGCTCACCTGATGATTCCGATTCCGATTCCCCCTTCTAGAGAAGGGGGAGGGAGAGGACCGGGGAGTGAGCATTCCTCATTAGTTTATACTTCTTCCCAAATCCAAAGGGGATACGTACATGTGCCAGCTACCCCTTGAACTATTTATTGTCCATGCGGCTTTGAGCATGTCTTGGTTTTCGCAACAGTGTGTAAAAAAATGTCCGAGTGAAATTAACCCCACTCCACTTTGGGCATATCTTGGTAAGGGTGAGTGGCTTTTCCAATGTGTGCCAGCTCTCAGTGCAAGCGGTAGAAGTACAGCTCCACATATACCATGTTTTCACTATGAAGTCGCGGCTAAATCATTGTAAGCACGCCCTGTTTTCCTTGTCCATTGGCCAGAAACTGCCCAACTTTTGGTTCACAATCACATTTATAACCGGAACATCCAAAGGTCACCTCGACGGGTGATACATGCGGCCATGATGAAGACCCTCGCATGCTTGGGCTTCCGACTTCAAAGTGTTGCAGACGTTACCAGCCTCTGCAAACATTCTTCTTCGCCGACCTCTTTCCACCCTGGTGATAGGCGGAAAACCCGATGCAGCAAGAGGAGAGCCATCTAAGCCACAGTGATGGATAGAAAGAGGAGAGAAAGAACAGAACCCAGGAGACAACAAGGCCCATTACAACATGTAATAATCCTTATCAAGGACTGCGAATTATGAGATTCTGAGTGCAGTTACATAGTTCGTGGCGGAAACTAATCATCAACAGCATGTTATTATCGTACACATAGATGCGCACACACGAGACAAGTTACATGAACTGTTCAGGAATTAGCTGATATAGAAAATGGACGTCGGGGGGAAATATCAGAGAACTGCTGCGTGCAGCCCAGACAACAAAAGCTAGTTCCTCAGTCGTCAAGGTTGCAAGCAGATGTTGAAGTTCAAGCCAAGGAATCCCCTTCCAAGCGTATCCTCTTCGGGCCTTGCTCTTCACCTGGGCTGCTGACATTTGCGACCCTCATCTCCTTGGCCTCGACCGAGCACCTCTTGTAAGGTTTGAATCCAGTCCGACGAGTCCTATGTCTTCCACTGCCTAGTCCAATCGTGAGCAGCCCCTCCTCATGACCATGCGAGCGTGCCTTCTCCTCTGAAACCTGATGAGCAGGGTAAGGTTGAGTCTTGTTATTGAGGTCTATCACTGGTGAATCTCCATCTCCGCCTCCACCTCCTTCTTGGACAGTTTGCTTCTCGTCTTTGACATTGTTCTCTTCCAGCCCCAACTTTGTTGCGTTGCGAGGAGGTGAGAAACTCTGGGGCAGTACATTTCTGGAGAAAAGAGCTTGAAAAGCCAACCTCCCCTGGTGAATGGTATTAAGCCAGCATGATAAGGGCGAAAATTCAAACAAGATACCACCAAAAAAAAGTAAAAGAAAGGTGGAAAAAAAGAAAAAAAGAAAAACAAATGATACGTGAAAAACTCACCTCCTCGGAGACCGACTTCCAAGAATCACTTGAATTGCTGTTGTTTCTCCTACGATTTCCATGCTCCACTGTTGAATTGTTTGAATCAGGAATGACAAGTGCAGGAGCATCCTTGCTCCTCTCCTGTTTCCCTAGCACATCTGTCTCAACTTCACTGCTGGAAGTTGTGTTTGATCCACACGAGGAACGGTCCACCGGCTTTCCTACCTTGGTCTTGATTGAATCAGGGGAATCAATCTCTCCCGAGGCCTTCTGAGGATCTTCAGCTTTTGACTCATTCTTGAGCATCTCCTCTCCGCTGTTCTCGGAATCAGACAACAAAGCACCGGCCTTGGAGGCTGAATTTGCAGATTGTATCATATCTGGATTGTCCTGGTCCTGGTGATCTTGCGAGGACTTATCTTGAAAGGTTCTCCCTCTTGGGTCAGCCTGGTTTGCCAGAGCTTGACCAGCACCTGCTGGAGGAACAACTGATGAGGATGGCAGGTTGCAGGTGAACCCAGTGTGCACAGGAGCACAAAGAGGGAGCAGTCCATGGGCCGCCCACCAAGCAGTTGCAGCAGCAACAGTAGCAGCAGCTAGATCGGCCATGCTGGGGGTGGGGCCAATTTGCCTAGCAGTAGAGTCTGCCACAGCACCATCCACAGTTGGGTAGGGCCAATAGGCTGCCGCAAAACTTGCAGCTGCATGAGCTGCAGGGTTTTGTAACAGGGTGGAGACTAGGAGACTCGAGAACATGGAGGAGACATGGAGAAATGATTGATAATCACTTTGGTTGTGATGAACTGGAGCAAATGGCTGGTGGAAAGCTGGGAACGATTGGTGATCCATTGTTGGCTCATTGCTATCATGATCAGGAGTGGCAGATGTAGCAGGATTTACAAGCAGGTTAGGTTGTCCATGTACATCACCAGTATGGTGGAGTGGCTTGTACAATGAAGGAACCTGGGGGCACAGTTTCTGTTTTGCATCTAAGACATGCACAGGCACATTGTTCGGGAAGTGAGTGTTCGGGAAGTTGTGAGTGCTTTGCACCTCGTTCATTAGCAGTGCCACTTTTGAATCATCTGTTACACACTGGACTGCTTTATTACCAGAAGCCTCAGCAGTCAGCAAATCGCTGGCTCTGCAATTGCCATTTTCTTGAACTGCCTGTTCCATATTAGGTTTATTCCTGCCCTTAGTTGCATAAATACAAAAATGATAGATACAGTATTAGTTTTTCATTAGTTCGTACCTCCTTCTGTGAAGGCACAAACTTCTTGAAAGTGCACGAATTCCTGATTGCCATTGGGATTGATGGTGGGCTCTTGATTGCTGAAGAGACAGATGAACAGTGATTTTCTAGCACATTGAAAACTTCAGAACAGTTATCATCCTGATTTTCCTTTGCATTTGCCAACTTCTCTCCAAAACTAGCTCTCTGAATTGGATGCAAAAGTAAAATTTGGTAAAGTTGCAAACAAAATCAATAAAAAATACAGGGATACAAGAAGAAGAAGCGAAACAGATAAAGTAAATTCACCACTTCAGTTAGTGGCTCTCTGTCCAAATCCAGTCCCTTACGGCAGTGTGATGGTGAAATTGCATTCTGATCTCCTCCATCCTTTGCTCCAACCTGGGGTGCAGGAGTACCTGCACCAGTCTTTCGAGGATATGGATTGCTTGGTTTCCTCTTCGGACGTGGAGGTGGAATGTTTATATCTAGATCTTGTCCTACTGGAATGCCCTTCATGATCGCCTCCTTTTCCAGCTGACCGCATTCTCCAACAATGACAAGTTAATTTCAGACGAAATATTATCATCCACCACTTGATCTATGCTAATGGAAAATGCAAGTGCTAGCCCAATTGTTTTTTATAAGTCAGTCAAGAGAGATAATTTTCAGCAAACTGCTACTAGAATGATTTTGGACCTTCAATAAGTTTGAGCTCCTACACGGTTCACTTTGTTGGTAATATGTCTCTTGTAATGTTAAAGGGATTTTATGGAAAAAAAATTGGAATCTTAGCTTTGTCTTGCCTTCAGGAGATTCTAGAAGAGATATGCATAAGCCCATCTTACATCCTCAACTAAAAACTGAGAAGAAAATTCATTCTACATTTGGGAGAAAAAGTTCTGGGTAGTATAAGCAAACTAAGGGCGAGTTAATATATCCATATTTTTAAGGATTTGTTAGACATGAATAGTTTTATTAGACAGTCATAAGCATGGGATGAAATAACATATTGTTCACACTCAAAGACCTTAAGAGAAAAATCAGCTGAGAGAGAGAGAGAGAGAGAGAGAATTTCACCAATAAACTCAGGCAAAGACTTCAAACTCAAACGAATAACATAATAATGTAACATCTATGCCCTCCTCATCTAAATCCACAGGACAGCAGGCCGTGATGGGGGCATGGAAATTGATAGAAAATAGTTGGATTGAAGAAATTGTTTTAACCTATCCTACATGAGGGCAAGCAGAATATTTTTCCCTGGCTTCATCCAGCTATGTATACCACAAACTAAAAATTTGTCTGAATTTGGTATCAGATCCTACGAAGATATGAAGGCATAATCCCAGAAGTACAACAACTAAACAGAAAACACAATCAGTTGATTCAGGGGGAAAAAGAGAGAATGAATATCAGCAAGAAGCCTTTCTGCATCCAAGCTTCAGGGACTAGGTTACCTCCTTGTAGAAAACTACAAGTACTCTTTTCAGATGCAAACTTTGAAGCAAGTACATTTCTTAATTTATTTTTTCCAGAAATAAATATAGTAGCAATTATTTCAATAGACTATGTTAGTACATAAATATTTAGTTAAGCGTACAACTAGCAACCAATAAGAATAGATATGTAATGTAAAAGCCTTAACAAACTACATACTAGCAGTGTAAATGATAAAATGGCTCCACGTCAGTAGAAAAGTGAGCACGTTGAGAGTGCAAAAGGCATTAAAAGACATGCTCTAGTAATCTCATTACAAAGGCTAGCAAACAATATGCGCCAGAAGATAATCTTAACCACCTATTGTTGCAATCTCACTGTTATCTGAAAACAAGTGAAAACCATGCACAATGCACCAACTAATAGGACTAATAGGACTAAATGAGAAAGCCAATTAACAGCCATTAGAAAAGATTAAATGTATTAATGTTATCTTAAAGTGTCTGTTATTCATAATTACCAAAACAAAGAAGCCCCAGAGGGTACCAAGAAAAAATTTCCAAGCTTCACAATGAGTCTATTCAGGGTGACATATGACAAGAAATACAACAGCCGTGACTCCTACCTTTAGTAGCTTGCATTGAGAGAAAGCATCTCATTTATTACACGTTTGATGATTTTTAACGAATTTATAATCCTAAATTTCAAAATAATTAACCACTACTAGCACCAAGGGGACCAATAATTAGTTTAGGTGTCAATAATCTTTAGTTTCTATGATAGCTGTTTTTCCTCTTTCAACTTTTCTTTCCATATTTAACATGACCCAAATCTCTCTTTACAACCACTTAAGCATCAAAGATTGACCAGTACTTAAGCCACTGTTACAAGATAAAATGCTCTTTCATCCTCTTACCAGTACTAGAAACGTATATGCAGGCCCAATTTATGCAGCAGCAACAAGAGCATAACAGTAGTGCATAATTTATTGTGCTTACAGAAACGATTGCCCCAGGATTTTCATTGAAGAGTGGCAGATGCTTGTGGGGGCAACAGAGAGTTGAATTCATAGACTATAGGTCAAAAAAGATAACTTCATCAAAAAACAAGAGAATCCAGTGGAATCTCTTCAGACTCTCTCAAAGACTGATTTTTATGCTGGTAGCAGAACCCGTCTTACTATAGTACACTATTGCCGCCAACATTTCACTGTCATGGACCTATATCCACTTTGCGGGCTTAAATCTAGATAAATATGAACTGAAATACTTTTCCTGTTTCATATCAGTTAATTTTTATCTCGTCTCTCATCAGTTAATTTTTCCTTTGAAATGCTTTCTCTACAAACCATAGTAAAGTACAATTGGATAAGATTGCCAAAGCTGAAAGAGGACAAAATAAAAGCTTTTTTATACAACAGAGATGAGAGGGTACCCAATGACCTTTGAAAAGAACTTTTGAGCATGGCTTCTGATCTGAACAGCAGTCTTTGTTCCTATATGTTCTGCAGAGCACCAAATGAAAGAGATAAGGATAGAATGAAAGAATCCTAAAGAGGTGTCCCAGGGGAACAGTATACCAATGAATCCTTCTACAATATAACCAAATTTATGAGGCAAACCACCTTAGTGATAAGAACACTGTTGGAACTAACACATAAGCGCTGACCATAAAGTCAACGTGCAATCCTAGATTAGCATGACAATAAGAAGAGAGATCAAACAGGAACAAAGTGAAATAATGACCTTCTATGCGTTGCCAAGCTCGTCCATAGAGCTTCAGGGCGTCTAGAAATCTCTTATGCTCATCCTCCGTCCATCTCTCTCTTTGCTTGGTGATAGTGTAAGGCTTCCTTGCCTGACATTCAAACATTGACAGAGAGTAGATAAACTTTTGAATGGACCATAAAGAGTCAAGAAATGTAAAGTAACAGAGGTACAACCTTAACAATGACTTCTTCCCCAGAGGAGTATGTGTCCATGAGCTGCAAGCTGCGTCAAATCCTCCCGAACCAGCAACTGGTAGAACAGGAACCTCCTTTCGCTTCTTCTGATGCGACTAGCGTGACGACCATGGTAGACTCGGAACAGTGAAGCAAGGGTCACGGCAAAGAACACTTGTACTGCAAAAGAGAGAAAACAACAGCAACAGATAGAGATCTTTCTACGGTCTGTATCACTAGAGCAAATAGGCACTCCAGTTCAAAGCAATCTAACAAATAACAATATGTGTGAATTGGGCAAAGTTCTTCACCATGTTTCAGGAGAGAGTATCCCAAATCCACCGTAACAGTTTGACAGGCAGAGGGGAGACAGATAGAGAGGAGGGAAGTGAACGGTCCTCCTCCTCTTAAATGAACTCAAAGCACAAACTAAAACTCCCAAGTTCAGAATCCTCACCAACTCTACTCCGTCAAGCTCCGACGAAGCACGTCACCAATCAAAAACCTGTCCTAGAACAGAAATTCTCGAAAATCAGCTACTGCAGCACCAACTCTCCGCTTGGCTGCTGACAGAAACACAATACAGGGAAAGGCAAACACAGGCTCAGAGAAACTGATCCTCCTCACTGACCACTCTTCACATAGATGGAGCAGAACGAGAGTTCAGAAAGGGGATAAGCACAAAAAGGAAAACAAAGAACCTTGGGACAGCACGAGAGATGTTGAGCCATCGCCAGGGTTCATGCACAAGCTGCTGCTGCGTTCACCGGAATGCACGCCGGACAGGCAATGGCGTATCGGAGG
Source organism: Sonneratia alba (assembly GCA_900174645.1). Lineage (NCBI taxonomy): Eukaryota > Viridiplantae > Streptophyta > Magnoliopsida > Myrtales > Lythraceae > Sonneratia > Sonneratia alba. Next base: position 188,197 of record FWPY01000041.1, read on the forward strand.
GTTGCAGGAGAGCCTCCCCCAATCAACTGGAAGAAGAAGAAGAAGAAGAAAAGTGAAGCTCAGTTGAGGGAATGAGACCTAAAACACCATAAACGATACAGCTGGGTGTCACCGGGGCAATCTCAGCCACTACTAATTTCTGTGGATTTATTTTTCTCGAGAATTATTTACATTTTTTTTTTCAATTTCCGCTGCTTCAAACACACTTGAGGCTGCGAAGCCACCCATGATACAACTTAGACGGACGTCGAGTGGATCGCCTCCACGTGGAGGAAAACTAGTGGATGGCTCCTCAAAAGCACCCCGGCCTGCGCTTTTCTTCCCTTCGTTCTATTATTATTATTATTATTAAATTTCTCCATTTTAAATTACTGTTTCATTTTTTGTCTTGGTAGCGTGTGGGCCCCGCCTTCCATCCTCAAATCTCCACCACAAACTGCGATGCAAGGTTAAGTCCGTAAAAGCGCATCCAACTTGGCGGGGCAGGTCTGGCCGACGTGGCCCCGACAGGCCAATCAGATTTCTGTCAACTGACTTGACAAATCTACCCTTTCACCGATCTACCGGCCAGTGCGCGCTCGCCGTGGATAATAGCGAAATTTCGGATTTTATTAGTATTTTTGTGGCCTCTGTAAGATCGAGGGGTAGCGCACGGAAAAGGGACATAGGAAGCACTGTCGATTGCCTGCGTGGACTTCACGAGTGCCACGTGGCATTTGCATAGAGAAGCAACGGGAGGGTGTCTATTTTTTTTATTATTTGATAACGAGTAATTTATTTTCATTCCATGTTCACAATGCATAACAAATTTATAATTTTAAGTATTCGTGCATTCTCGATTTATTTCTCCATTGGTCAGGTATCTGCAATACTTGATAAAGATATCGCACATTGCATATCGATGAAAAGTTTTTCAAATTAAGATTTTGTCAGTTCAAATTGATAAATAATTGAAATTAAAACAAAGAATTTACTGTCATAGGAAGGAGGAGATGACTTGGAATTGTGTATATTAATAGTTTATTGATACCACCAAAGGCCTTATATACCAAATTAGATTGGATTAGGTAGCCAATCAATTGTCTAGGGAAAAAATGCAATTAATTCCAATTAATGGGAATACATTTGTATGCACTACGTAAGTGTATGGATTGGAGATGATAGGACTCCGGTTAATAACCTGAGCTACTTGATTGCACGGTGAGAAAGGAACTCGAAGTGTTGAGGGCCAGGTCAGGCCCGGCTCAAAGCAGTTTGGGCCGGGCCATTATTGTTTAACCGGAAGAGATTCGCAGGCTGTGGGCCTCATGAAGATATCTCTCCAGGCCTGATAGTTTACAATACAAGTAGTGTTAACGAGATTTTAACAGATGGATAAACGAGTGTCCGACATGCTGCTGCTGCTGCTGCCATGACATGGTATAAGTCAAGTTCAAAGGACCAAATCGGTTATCGTAGATAGGTAGAGATATTAAACAGGTCGATTTGGCCAAGAACCGGCTGGCCAAAACCTGTACCGATCCGAGCTGCTCTCAAACCGGCCCACAACCACACATCAACTCAATAAGAGTAGTTATATTGAAAATAGGTCTGTTGAGGGGTGGTTATGGGCCAAGTCCAATAACTAGGTCCGTTGAATCGGAAATTGGCCGGCATATTTTCTTATTGAACTAGTTCGGAACCGTTGCAAAATCGGCCCAAACCAACTAAGATTGTCAAAATTCTGCAAATTAATTATTTAATTTTATCATATCAATTTCATAGTTTTTAAAACCGGACCGAGCCGGGAACTGGTGTAGGCATGGGTTCATGGGTCGAACCGAGGGTTTAATGGGTTAAACCGCATGTTTAATAAATAATATTAATAATATAATATTACTAATAAATTTATATAATATCATAATTTGAATATAATTTATAACAAAAATCATTAATATAATCATTATATTAAACAAAAGTTTAATATAAAATGTAAATATAAGTTTAGTAAAATAAAATAGGTACATTACAATAGGTTTTTGTTTTTATTTTTAATTTTAAGTTGGCCGGTTTTCTCATGGGTTCACCGGCCGGTTCAATCGGATTTTTTCTCTTTTAATGTGCAATTAGATTTTTTGAAGGAACCGGACCGGGTGAGTGGCCGTTCCCGGTCGAACCGGCCGGCCCGGTCCGGTTTTTAAAAACTATGATCAATTTAAAATTTTTTGAAAATAAAAAATATTCATTGAAAATAATTTTAAAAAATAAATAAAAAGATGAACAATTCATGGATCAAATTGATCTACTTATAAATGATTCCAAACTAGTGCATATATGTCTGAATCATAATCTGTAACTGAACCGACTTGTTAAGTAAATAGGTTGAATTATAATCGGACCAAATAGTTTTAAATCCATTTTGAATCTGTCGGAACCACTCATTTTAACAACTCTAAAGATAGGTACGATTTTTTAGGGATTTTATCCGGTAATAGTGTGAAAACATAAACATGGGTACATGTCTAAGTTTTTTCTCAGTCTAAATTGGAGGATTAGTTTACATTAGAAGAATTATATGAGGACTAAAATGGTCATTATGAAAAGTGTAGGGACCAGTATAGGTTGAGCGGTTCCCTCTTTGCTCAGTCGATCAGATCTACCCACAGACGGGAAGAGACTCTGAATTGCCCCTAAGTCTGCCCTGTGGTGGTGGAGTTGCCAGAGTCTGCCGGAGGAATCGCTCCGTGCGCGCTCTTTTTGAATTGCTTCATTGCCGTTTCTGCCCTAATCAGTAAAAGGAGGAAGAAGGAAGAAGAATTAGGCGAGAGAAGGAGATGGCATCGCCTTCTTCAGCTACGACCGGAGCTGAAGAAGCGAGTGAAGAAGGAGCATCGTCGTCATCCATCCAATTCGGGACGCCGGATGCGCTTTCGTACGTGCAGAGCCTGACGGACGTCGGGGCTATGACCCGACTCCTCCATGAATGCATAGCGTACCAGAGGGCTCTAGATGTGGAGCTGGACGGCCTGCTGTCCCGCCGCTCCGACCTCGACCGCCACCTCCTCCACCTCCAGAAGGCCGCCCACGTTCTCGACATCGTCAAGTCCGACTCCAACCACATGCTCTCTAACGTCCGGTCCACGTCTATGCTGGCGGATCAGCTGAGCGGCAAGGTGAGGGAGCTGGATCTGGCCCAGTCTCGGGTCAACTCCACGCTTCTCCACCTCGATGCAATTGTCGAGCGAAACAACTGCATCGATGGGGTGAAGAAGGCGCTCGGCCTCGAGGACTTCGAGGCCGCTGCCAAGTGCGTCCAGACGTTCCTGCAGATCGACGCCAAGTACGGAAGGGACGCCCGGGGATGGGAGCAGATGATGGCCTCCAAGCGGCAGCTTGAATCGATTGTCCGAAAAAGGCTCTCTGCTGCCATTGACCAGCGGGACCACCCTACTGTCCTCCGCTTCATCCACCTTTATTCCCCCCTCGCCCTTGAGGATGAGGGCCTCCAGGCCTATGTCGGCTACCTCAAGAAGGTTATCAGCATGAGATCCCGCCTTGAGTTTGACCAGTTGCTTGAGCTCGTACGGGACCCTCGTGGCTCGCAAGCCAATTTCGTCGGGTGCCTGACCAACCTCTTCAAGGACATCGTCCTTGCTGTGGAAGAGAATCACGAAATTCTTGGCAGCCTCTGCGGGGAGGACGGGATTGTCTATGCAATCTGTGAGCTTCAGGAGGAATGTGATTCCCGAGGATCCATTATCCTGAAGAAGTACATGGAGTATCGGAAACTGGGCAAGATTTCCTCGGAGATCAATGCCCAGAGCAAGAACCTGCTTGCGGTCGGAGCAGGGCAGGGCCCAGATCCAAGAGAGATTGAGCTCTACCTGGAAGAGATACTGTCCCTCATGCAGCTTGGCGAGGATTACACTGAATTCATGTTATCCAAGATCAAGTCCCTGACTTCGGTGGACCCTGATGTACTGCCACGAGCCACCAAAGCCTTTAGGAGTGGAAGTTTCAGTAAAGTGGTGCAGGAAATAACTGGGTACTATGTGATCCTGGAGGGCTTCTTCATGGTGGAGAACGTGAGGAAGGCTATCAGTATAGATGAGCATGTGCCCGACAGCCTCACCACTTCAATGGTGGATGATGTCTTCTATGTCCTGCAGAGCTGCCTCCGTAGGGCCATTTCCACTTCCAATATCAGCTCTGTCATTGCAGTTATGAGCGGTGCCTGCAGTTTGTTGGGGAATGAGTACCATGAAGCGTTGCAGCTAAAAATGAGAGAGCCTAATCTTGGAGCTAAGCTTTTCTTGGGCGGGATTGGTGTGCAGAAGACTGGCACTGACATTGCAACGGCCTTGAACAATGTGGATGTTAGTGCTGAATATGTTTTGAAACTCAAACACGAGATTGAAGAGCAATGCGCTGAGGTTGGTTGTGCATCTATTTGCTTCTCATGTTGCCATATATTAATTGCATTATGCCTTCCTTCTGACAATGTTCTTCTGTTTCCTCCTGTATTTATGTCCCTCTATGCTTTCTTGGATACTCAGTTTGCGTAGTTGATTCAAGCTTTCAACATCCTTTTATTTGAATGTGGTTCTTTTGTTCAGATGCATGAACAAGAATGTGCTTTTGCCTAGAGCTTGTCTCTGGTGACTAGTGGTGAGAGGGATCTTTGTTAGTTGTCCATCAGTGTGAAGGCTAGTCATGGCTTTGATAAAGATGCACTAGGAGATGCTCAGATGGTACTATGTGGGTCTTCTGCAGTTTTCATGAAGCTCCTTTTGAGTAAATGTGCTGGTGAATTGTAGATATATGCTCATAGTCACTGACTATAGGATGTAAATAACGGTTGCCAAAGTGCTGACTTTAGTGAAAACTGCTGGATGCTGCTGTTCCTCATGTGACAGAAGGTTTAATGCAAAGACACTCGGATTTCCAGCAAAGGCATGCTTTACTCTTTATTCGACTGAGCCGCTGTTCAGTAAGGTACGGGTAAACTGAAGGAAACAAAGCAAGGTAGTGGGCATATGTCTTGACAGGGATTTTAAGCAACAGACATGTCTTCAAAGATTTAGTAACATAGGATGCATAGAACAGTCTGAAATAGGTAAAAATAACTCCCAAGGCAAGCTGAATTTGATCAGGGAATTAGGAAAGTTTGTTGTAAAATGGTGGTAGAGTGGTAAGAATAGAAAGGTACTGGAGCTGATGTGGTGACTCTGTGATGAGCCTAGCAATGTTCATTAGTTTAATCAGCTGTCTCCACGGAAGGGTTTTTTGGGATTTTAATTTCTTTTGCGACTTTATTGATTTTTCAAATATTTAGGGATTGGAGGTTGGTGAAGTGTTACCTAGAAAGGGGTGATTTTAATATATGTGCGCTGCAGTGTGGTTATGCTTCTTTCCTGAATGGGTTGTGGCTTCAGTCTTTCTCTGAAGATTCAAGAGTGATGCTTTTGGAGGACAATGCTCCTGCAGTAAGGATCTGTGATCGTGGGAAGGTTGTGGTAGTGGAACTAGGGACATGTAACAGCCACATTAGGAGTAATACTAGATATTCATGCAGACATGAGTATTGATTTTAGGGCTTAAGTGGAGGACAGTATGAGAATTGGATGCTGGCTGAAACTCGGAACCCGACTGAATTTTTTTTAGGTTCAGTTTGGTACATTACTTGTATACAAGGTTTAAGTGCTGTTGAAAGCTCAGTTTCTTTCAGATACACCATGCGCCCTGTCCCTGCATATGCTTCACCTGTCCATCAAAACTATGAAGGTGTTCAGATTCCCATGTATAGAGGCTGATCCATGTTTATCTCTTCCTCAGGTGTTTCCAGCTCCAGCCGACAGAGAGAGAGTCAAGTCGTGTGTTGCTGAGGTGGGTGAGATGAACAATACTTTCAAACAGTCTCTGAGTGCTGGGATGGAACAGCTGGTGGCGACGATTGCACCCCGAATTCGTCCAGTGCTGGATAGTGTGGCAACCATCAGTTACGAGCTTTCAGAGGCAGAGTATGCCGACAATGAGATCAACGACCCGTGGGTCCAGAGGCTCCTCCATGCTGTGGAGACCGATGTGGCATGGCTCCAGCCCTTAATGACCACTAACAACTTTGACTCATTCGTGCACTTGGTGATCGACTTCATTGTGAAGAGACTTGAAGTGATAATGATGCAGAAGAGGTTTAGTCAGCTCGGAGGTCTGCAGCTCGACAGAGACGCGAGGGCACTTGTGAGCCATTTCTCGAGCATGACTCAGAGAACAGTGAGGGACAAGTTTGCCCGCCTTACGCAGATGGCCACGATCCTCAACCTAGAGAAAGTATCGGAGATACTCGACTTCTGGGGAGAGAACTCAGGGCCGATGACTTGGAGACTCACTCCTGCAGAGGTCAGGAGAGTCCTAGCCCTAAGGGTGGATTTCAAGCCAGAAGCCATAGCCGCTCTCAAGCTGTGATCCCTACCACCGGTGGGTTTATCGTCCAATTTTCCTTTTCTCATGCGCTTGTATTTACACATAGAGGTCAATACATTATTCGACTCTCCGTCCTAGATCAAACTCGTTATTAACAGATTCAAGTGTTCGTGTCACTCAACAATTGGTATAGTTATTTTTTGGTGAGTTCAATTGGACCTTCAGAGGTCAAGATCAGATTTCAATTTGTTCCACGGTAACCTCTTTCGGATCAATACATGATTGAAGTTTCAGGCAGTAGCAGCCTGGCCTGATGTTGCCGTCTTTTTGCATCGCGGCTTGCCGGTCCTCATCAGCCGTGCAGCAGATATTTTCCTTGGAAAACTGGGAAGCTCCAAATGCAGATGTCGGAGGTCGAATTGATGGAGGAACCCTCCACTCTTAAGGTGCTTTGAGCTACCTACCTATTGGCTGTGCTCTCAGTCGGGGACGGCTCCTGCTCTCCGCAACCAAACAGTTTGCACCTTTTGCTCGACACAGCCGAGGTGGAACCGCAACGTCACGCGTGGAATCGGTAATTTCGAACACGTCGCAGTAAGTCAGGCATAAAACAGGAGGTACGCTGAAGTCTGAATTGGGCTCAATTTCCTTACATGGGACTTTGAAGCCCATATTTCTCATCCCTCCCGCCGCCCCTCACACCCTCTGACCTCATCCAGTAATCCTTGGTAAATTACACGAAAAAAAGTCCAAACAAATTAACATGTCTCTTGATTGCACCCGCGGCTTGCACCCTCCGAGTCCTGTGCCCATCAGTGCGTTAGATTCGATGATGTGGTGGCGATCGGCTTCCCTGCTTGACAGTGAAGCCGTCATCATTCTGCCACGGAAGCGACGTCCGCGTCCATGCGGAGGGGATATTGTCAATATTGTAGTCAACTCGAGACCTTGAAAAGCAGATTTTCTTGTCAGAAAATAAATGATCTGTTTTTTTTTGGGTCGATATACATTGTACCCATAGATACAATGTATTTTGATTAATCTCATGAAATTACACTCCAAATATTCGAAATTTCTATATCTTATAGTGACTTACAAGTATTTTAAGATATAATATTCGGTCATAAATATTTTATTAGATTATAAAATTAAATCATGTTCCTCAACCAATATAATAAATGTGCAAGCTAATGCTTATTAATGATAATGTGGCGTGATATGTCACTAATTTAGTGCCATATAATTAATTTGGGTGATACAACATCAAAAGTTTGCCACATAATCATACAGCATTACATATCTTTGCCACTTTAGCATGCCATGCAAGCATAGAAGTTAGTTATATCGACAAATAGCTGCCACGTCAGCTCAGCACGCCTATTATGGAGATTGACGGAACCAAACATATATAATTGTGTATGGTGTTTTGAAATTTTTAGAACCCCCTATAAGACGGGGCAAACTTTTAAAACTTTCATAGCAATTTTGCTGATTAACCTAATGATCTCCACCTCTTGTCCTGAAGCCGAGGATGTCGATCCAAGTAGGTTATTACTTAGGACTGGACACGTTCTTAAGAACTCCATTTATGGGTATCAACTTGAGTATGCCCGAGAGCGCGAAAGGAAGCCAGACGAGGGTAGCAATCAAGTTGAAATTCAGTGGCTGCAACTCAAGTCAGCCATCCCCCATAAATTATACCAAATACATCAGCAGATGAGCCGAGCAAATCCTTTGCTACTGACCTCCAATAACAGCGTTTCGACAAGGTTTCTATACGTCGATGGATCTTACACGCACGGGTTTATAAAGATTTCATTGCTATTAGGTAATCACATCCCACAGGAACGACAGCTACACAATTTCGAGATTCTTGCAACGTATTTAGACACTTATTTCCCCTTATGGGATTGACTATTTTCTTCATTCGACATGATTCACTTCCCTAATTTTTCGGGACCGATTGGGGTTTTGCCTCGTATACATTTTATAACAATGATATGAGTAAGATGTCTTTTGAGCCTCATAGACAATTTGATAATGGTTGTGGATAAACATGAACTAATGACGTGTTTATTTTCCCTCCCCGAAAGAATAAACATGTTGGTTAAAGCGGTCATTTAGAAAATTCTAGGGATTTAGGTTTAGATATGGAGGATTTAGATCTGGATATGATCTTCTTTTCCTCTGGTGCGCAGCGTTCTAACTTAATGAAGTCTCATTAATTTAGGGTCGGGATTTTCAATCTACTAAGCATTTTGAATCTCTTCCGCTTATATAAGTTTTATCAATTCACAAAAAAAAAAAACATCAAACCGACTTGGGTCAGTCCGATATAACCTTATGGCATAAGAAAAGATCAATAGATTCACTAACAATACAAATATCTATATGTAACTGCGTCCACTCAGACCATTAGGAGGGGAAACGGACGATTTGTGAATCCAAAAAGAGATTTTATATATATGTGTGTGTGTGTGAATTCATAATTAATCAGCGCAAAGTGGAGAATTTAACCTATGAAGCTTACACAAGTTGCAGGCACTGCTGCATGACATGAAAAAGAGGAGGACAATAAAAAGAACAGTGTCCCATGTCGAATCAAATCTTTCACGATGAATGCACGGAATATATGTATTTCATCATTTTATATTATAATATTTGAGCTCCAAGATCATGAGCTCCGCCTTCTTTCTCCTGAACTTCGTTTCTCTTCATAGGATTTGGTTCTTTCTCCATTTGTGCAGTATTTCATTCACGTATTCGATCGATCGTTTCGCAGGCACGGCATAATTTCGGAAAGCTAAAAATAGAACATGGAAAACAGCAGCTAGATTTGCACCTGCCAGCGTACACGTATCAGTAGATTGTATACAGACTAGCTAGGTCGACCTGGTGTTCTTGGCTTACATTGACCGGCCGGGGCCTAATCCTGCCTCTGGTGTTATCAGGTGGATCCTAGCCAGCTGTGGAAGTGAATACTTAAGCAAGTGCAGAGAAGAAATATATGCGTGGCATCCACCAGCCAGCTTTGCAGACGCGTTAGCCAGGGGAAAAAGGGGGTTTCTGAGAGGACCACGGATCCAAAGGTGCGAACATATTCTCCAGGCCCCCTTTTCAAAGATTCAAAATTATTAATTATCTCGAAAGAGAAACAGCCCCAAGCTTAAAGCTGAAAGTCGAGAATCTTTTCAGTGACAAGCTCACCCATACCAAAGCTGGTCAGAAAAAGAATATATCCAGTTTGGCATTTAGATTTAGAGAGCATCCAATCCACCCTCACCAGCAGATTATAAGTGCACATAGTCATGTCTCATGTTAAACCCGTAATGAATTTACGAGAGATCTAAACTCAAATTCAAAAGTATGTATAATTTGATAGAGATTTGAGTCCTTTTCTTCGCCGTATCGGGTTCTCTACTAGGAATATCATTTATCTTTTGGGAGGGAAAATGGTATCCCTTTGTGGAAGAAAGTATGCCGATCAACCATTATCGTTCTATCTAGCAACCAATCAAATTATAATGGGAGTGGCTTGCTAAAGGTCCTAAACAAAAATGCCTTTGCTTATGATGACATTAGCACCCACCATAATCAGTTTTGGTGGGTCCTTCGGATTAGGCCTGTCGGGTTGCTGGTCTTTGGACTATGGTGGTAGACCGTTGAGCTAGATGCACTTGACATTCGGTCTGGACCGGTTTCTCGGACACTGGCGAAAAGGTAGAGCCCACTATTTGTGGCCCAAATCAACCATTTGATACTTAAGTCGGCGAGGGAGTTGAGGGTTGTAAACTGTGAAGGTTAGGCTCGAGAGAAGGGTTGGGCAATGTAGAGAGAGCAATCGTTTTAGAGGTCAGACACTTGAAGCCTCAGGGACTGTTCACGAGTCTGACTCGGGTGGCCGGGCATCGTGCTACACTCGAGCAAATCGGTTGGGACTAGCCAGTTGTGCGCCATCTACTTAGCTGGTTCAGTTGTGGAGTCGGGTTAGACGACCCTCCAGTTTTATACACATCAATTGTAAACGTAATTTACCTTGGTTCTTGACTGAGATACGAGGAAGCTCCTCTTATGCGTCCGTTCTATACGTCACGTTGTAGAATGAATGTGAAAAACAAGAACAGCTAATGCTCTACCATCATCAATGCCCGTGTAACTTCGCGTCGATCGGGAGTTTCTCCATCCCATCATTTACACTAACATATAATATACATATATTTAATCTCTCCAATGAGCACATTGTTGAGACAGGCCTGTATCATGATACTAGGTTTGAAGATATCTGGACTGCTATTTTGTCATATCTTCATGTCACTTCCTCCAACTGCTTCACATAAATAATATATTGTCTCTTTTTTTTTGGTATAAAGAGGACACGACAGCCTATAAAGAATACGAGAAAAAAAGTTATATGTAGAAAGTTTCATATATTAACTAGAATCATAGGTTGTATGGCCTTCCATCCTTGATTATAAAAAAATGAAATTACTACACTAAATAGCCTATTTATATATATATGTGTATATATGCTTTCATTCTATATTGATATTAACGAAACATTGTGATAAATTAACAATGTGATCAGATCACTTTCGAGGAGGAAGCTTCCTGGGGGGTGCCACTGCTGGGAGAGGAAACAACACTGGATTGGATTGGATGTATATTAAGGGAACATGTCCTCTCTGTCACTTAATTATGCATACCACATGAATTATATACATCTTTAATTTATTTACAGTTGAATTGTATTGTTTTTTTTTATTGTATTGTATTGCATTGAATATGCAAGAAATCACAAGTGGGAGGAGAATTTTTCCATCTGTTTTGAGATTATTATTTGATCGGTAGCGTGGGGGTGTGCGTCCCATGACTCTTACGTGCTCCGTAGGCATCAAATTGTGCCTTGCGGGGATTTTGGTTGCGTGATTAATGGCGATAGTACATATATATATGTTGCAGTACTTTGTACCATCAATTGATCTTCGGCAAACCCACCCCAGAGGGGTTCGATATTGTTCATGAATTGGAATGATACGGCGGGTTGCTTCTCACCCCCACGAGCTCGACCATATGATTTTCATTTTAGCAACGGGATTCGATCCCCGTTTCCTACTAAAAACAGAGAAGAACAACGATTTTGGAGGATCAAACCGTATGTGGTCGACAGGGTAATCTGTATTTTAGAATATCTCTTGATCTATCATCATCACACTTGCTTTAATCTTCCTAGGTCATTTTGAGTCGCAGAGAATTTGAAATAGCTCGATCAGCTGAGCGATGTATCCCTAAGCTTCATCATAAATCACGACGGTAGAATTCATCTCCCCCCAAATCAGTACCTAGTCGATCAAGCTGTTTTCTTGTCAGCATTCCTCCGAGCATGCGTCGGTCATTTTCCTTGATACCCGCTGCCGGGGAAACGCAGAAGCGGACGACATATTTGCCCTTTTCCTGAGGCTTAAGGGCATGCCGAGCAATTAATGATGAAACCCTTCCTCTGGGGTTCGAGAGGCACAGTTGGTTTTCTAATCAATAATTGATGTCGGTTGGGAATTCAATTTCAATCTCATCTCTAACCGGTTCGAATTTATAATACAAATGGAAGGAAACGGTCAAGAGTAATGGATATGTGTGGAGAATGTCGAAACGAATATATGCAGCATCTTCCTGTCCATCCCCTTCCACCTGTTCTTTCGTTTGAATGTGAATTAAGAAATGGAGGGCAAGTTGATGGTGGAAGCTGAGGAAATGGAAACTCCATCCCGTGCTGATGTCCTCCTCATCAGCTGCTGTTCTTCGATAGTATTAGAAAGGACGACAAAAAAAAAAAAACCTATTACATTATTCAAACAAAGAAAAAGGAAGGATTTGGACTACATCCATTCAAATACAATTTTCATACCCCTCAAATATTTTTTTTAATTATATAAAATATTCATAAATTTAAAAATAAATAAATAAATAAATAGGTATCAAAATCTCTTAACAAGTAAAGGACAACTCTCTCTTTTATTTCATAATTTGTTAAGTCCGATGGACAGAAACAGTTGCGCCATGACACGTGCACAAAATTTGCCTGTTGACCTTTGCGCTGTGACGCAGGGGATAAAACCCTCATTGTGTTTCCTCATTTTCTGAAATATTAGCATTCACACGTTGCGTCTCTTAATTGTAGAACTCGTGGCTATTATATTTAAGCACGAGAGAACAATGCCCCGTTGTCGAATTATTGCCGGATAAGCCTCAGTACAGTAGAGAAGGCCAAAATCGTGGCATGTCGGTCCCACTCATCCGGTCAAAGAGAAATACCCGATTTGTCAATAATTATTAAGAGCACGAATTCTAAATTATATGAGAAACATCCACTACGTTATTGATCAGAGCGGATGTTAGAAATTAAGTCACACACTAAATAATTAAAAAAATTCTTAACATATGAGAAAATTCACAATTACTGTATATTAACTTAATATCTTGGATGAAATACTATCTAAACCCCTAATAATACTTCTTGCAAAATTTGAAGTATAAAAATTATGCGTCATTTTCTCATTCTCATGAAAAATGCACATGATTTATTTGCTCATATGATTTATATACCTACTAACGTTAGTCAAACTCTAAATGAGTGGCTTAGATTGAAACCAAGCAGCCTCCCTCGTCGTCCGATGGAAACTCCGGCGAGATCCTGATGACGTTAGCCTGTCTTGATATACGCCCTCCACGTCACGTCATGCACTCGCGGGCAGAGAGTCTCAGCGCTCTCACCTCACTCTTTCTTCCGGGCATCAACTGGAGCAGCATATTGATGGCCAGCATTTGCCTATAAGTACCAGCTAACTAACCTCCTTCTTACCTCCAAAATCACAAGAGCTTCCTCTGTTCCTCTCCTCTGCCCTCTTTCGTACATCATATATGGAATCAAACGTAGAAAACCTCTGGATCATAGCTCTTGCCCTGAGATGCAGGGCCTTCTACATGGAAAACATCCTCTGCTCACTGGTCTTACTGCTCGTCGCTTGGGTGGCCATTGCCTTGATTTGCTGGGCTCACCCGGGTGGCCATGCCTGGGGCAAGCACTGGTGGCAGCACTTGGTTCTTGCAGGGAAAAGGGTCTGGGATTCGTCCGGTCTCATCCCCGGTCCCAGAGGAGTGCCGCTTCTCGGCAGCATGTGCCTCATGGCCGGTCTCGCCCACCGCCGAATTGCAGATGCCGCCAGCTCCTGTGGCGCCAGGCGGCTCATGGCCTTCAGCCTCGGCGACACCCGAGCGATTGTCACCTGTGATCCCGACGTGGCCAGGGAGATCCTCTACAGCTCGGTTTTCGCCGACCGTCCGGTGAAGGAATCGGCTTACAGACTGATGTTCAACAGGGCCATCGGGTTCGCTCCTTACGGGGTGTACTGGCGGGCACTCCGGAGGATCACCACCACCCATCTCTTCTGCCCCAAGCAAATCAGGGCCTCCGAGTCCCAGAGACGGGTGATCGCTGATCAGATGTCATCGGTTCTTTGCCAGAACAGTGGCAGACCCGTGACCATGAGGCAGCTGCTGAGACGGGCATCGCTCAACAACATGATGTGCTCGGTCTTCGGGCGGTTTTACGGGTTGGAGTTCCACAGATCCTCGAGGAGTGAAGTCGAGGAACTGAAGATGCTGGTTGACGAGGGATACGAGCTACTAGGCTTACTGAACTGGAGTGACCACTTCCCCTGGCTCTCACATTTCGATCCCCAGAAGATCCGAGAGAGATGCTCTCTTCTCGTCCCCAAAGTGAATGAGTTCGTCGGCCGGATCATAGCTGAACACCGACCTCAACCCACGGACGAGAACCGGGACTTTGTCGACGTTCTGCTGTCCCTTCAATCTGGCCCCGATAAACTCTCTGATCCCGACATGATCGCTGTCTTATGGGTAAGTACGAGCAACTTCTACTCCTTCTGTTATCATTTTAGAACATTCCTTCAAAGGAAAGTGAGAAACAATATAGCCTTTTTATGTGCTCTGTTTAGGAAATGATATTCCGGGGGACCGATACCGTGGCGGTATTGATGGAATGGATACTGGCGAGGATGGTGATGCACAGGGATGTGCAGCTGAAGGTACAGGAGGAGCTCGACAGCGTCTTTGGGATGGGATCGAAGTCGTCGAGCACCGTGAACGAGCTGTGCACTGCCAGGCTGGTGTATCTAACGGCAGTGGTGAAGGAAGTGCTGAGGCTCCACCCCCCTGGGCCCCTCCTCTCCTGGGCTCGCCTGGCCACAGAAGACACCACCATCGACGGCCACAACGTCCCAGCTGGCACCACCGCCATGGTCAACATGTGGGCCATCTGTAGGGACCCTCTAGTTTGGGAAGACCCCCTCGCCTTCAAGCCTGAGAGGTTCCTTGCTCCTGACGGCAGCACCGGGGCGGAGGTCGAGTTCTCGGTGCTCGGTTCGGACCTCAGGCTCGCCCCGTTCGGGGCTGGAAGGCGATCCTGCCCGGGGAAGGCGCTGGCTCTCACCACCGTCACTTACTGGGTGGCCTCTCTCCTGCACGAATTTGAGTGGCTGCCGGTCGATGGGAGACAGGTCGACTTATCGGAGGTTCTGAACCTGTCGTGCGAGCTGGCGAATCCTCTTGCTGTTACACTACGCCCAAGATTGACTAATGCCATATAGATCACTAAATTAATGGGGATCACAACAGAGAGGCGTGAAAGATCAAGGGGAATATGAGTATAATCATCCTACGGTTTGACCGGATCTCAAATCTGGCCCGTTTACATAGTACCAAAAAGTTAGACGCGTCTGATATGTCAGGTCCTCTAACCGGACCGAAGTCGGTGTGGCATTTTGCAATGTTCCTTTGCTTGTCCTTTCCCCCCCACACTTTTTCGCTCTTTCTAAATCGAGAAAATAATGTGAAACTGTAGTAAAGGGACCCGTCCCGGTCATTCTCTGTTGTTAATTGGAGTGGATCCTTGTCTGAGTGTCTTGTTACCTATACGATAAAGTGTGTCTCGGGTATGAGTCCATTGGTAGGACACTAGAGACGCCTATGAAACCAATAGCTGTAGATGTTGGTCGAACAATATGGAATGAAATGCCCTTTTAAATTTCTCGCCATGATTCTGCCCGATCAAGTTCATATACCCTCCTACCCTCTTCATTCACTGCATACGCAATATCTCGACGATGAACATCACACGTCAAGTATCACATAGTATAGTGTGATCATCGCCCACAAATTCGGCAGTCATGTCGTCATTGCTCTCTTTGAAAGCCTCACCCTTTTAAAAACCATTGTGACAATTCGGAGCTTCTTCTTTCCTTCTCTAGCAATGGCTCATAAACCCCCCCATCAACCATGGCTCTAGTCCAACATTCGCATGCATATCCGCACGTGCAAGATCCAGCGTGCTCTCTATTTCCAAGTAATGAGTTAGGAAGGGATTATAAGAAATCACCGATGTATATTATATGATGTATCCTTAAAAAAATTTATTCCATATCCTAATATAATCCGTAAACTAAATCTTAATATTATGTAAATCAATATCCAAAGAAAATGTGACAAGTTGTAGATAATTACAACAATTCTCTAGGAACATAGATCATTACATTTTGAATCGGGAAACTAATCTCTATTAATTCACCCAGTCTCTGTCATAGTAACTTTGTTTATATATATGGTAATAATTTGCATGTATACACACTGTAAGTATACAAAAATCAATATAAACGATAGTATTATCTAATAATATTAATATTTTTAAGCAATAATAAAGGTAATTATATCCCCATATTATATTTGAGCACAAGTTTGATTGACTATATCACCCATTTAGATGACTCCATGAAGTGGACCGACAAAACTACCCACCCAGGACACGCATCGGGGAGGAATAATTTAAGCTAGAACATGAATACTAAAAGTTTGTCTTTCTTTTTTTTTTTTCCTTTTTACATTAGAATTCACTCAATTTATCATAAAAGTTCATTAATCAGAGCATAATGATGGTAAACCTTAATGATGTGTTAGAATTAAAACAATATCATGTTACATCAGTAATTTTAATATTGTAATTCTCTGTTTAACAATATATGACACTCAAAACTTATATAAGTTGAAAAATAAAATTTACATAATTGAATGAGTTACAAAATAGATATTTTAAAATTGTTGGATTTAAAATTTATAACCTATTAAAAAATCAAATTTAAAACTACTTTTAAAATTTCCTCGTACCAGAAATTTAATGACACTAATTATTAAAAAAATTAATATAACTATATTATTTTTAATTTCTACCAAAATATTATAAATTTAATTATTACTATAAAATTTATTATCCATTTACTACAATACACACCACCTTCCCAAAAGGGAAAAAAAAAAGTGGTTTTGACTAGGATATTAGGTAATTTCTGACGGAGATGTTTTCTTCTGATGTACATCCAATCACAAAATCTATGGGCGAGCCAGATTTGAAGGGACACTGAAAGCAACGCGAAGGCATTGTCTTGTCGAACTTGCTTTCTGATTAGGACGAACAACACGTGTGATTAAATATTAGAATTACTTTTCTTAAATAACATTAATTCAAGTGTTGATAATAAAATTAATTTACATTAATAAAATTTCACTTTTAATGAATTGATCTCACATCATCCCAAATTAATAAGAATATAATGAATTTTTGTATAACAAATAACTCATTTAAAAAAATATTAGTATCCTTTGAAATGACTTTATAAAGAAAGAGAGTATTGGTATTCTTTAAAATTTTTTCTATCACTATAATTTTAAAAGTTAGACTTAAAAATAAAAATAAAAATATGAATTTATCATAATATATATTTTATTTTATTAAATTTATATTTATATTTTACGTTAAATTTTTGTTTAATATAATTGTTATATTAATAATTTTTATTATAAATTATATTTAAATTATAATATTATGTAAATTTATTAATAATATTATTTATTAAATATGCAGTTCAATTCATTGAACTCCTGATCTGACCCATGAATCCATGCCTATACTATTCTCAGTTCGGTTCAGTTTTAAAATTTATGTCACCACACTATTTTTTATTAAAATAATTCAGTTTCATATTCAAATAATTAAAAGAAGAAGAAGAAGAAATATAGCCTAAATTTGATACGCTATAAACTAAACTTTATTGAAATCATTCAAAGCTAATCTTAAGATTTCGATCCTAGGAACGGATTGAAAATTTTACATTCCAATTTTAGTAATCAAAATTTTGGTCCATATCGCAACATGAAAATACATACGCCCGTACCCAGAACATACGAATTACTAATCTATCATGTTCAAACATGAACATGTTCCAGCTCGGATCCACCCCGATTTCATGTCGTGTTTGTCCCACCCTCCCACATGGAGCTATAAGTTATGTTGATTGTCATGTGGTATCGGAACTTTCGAAGACAAAGACCTAATTATAGCAACATTATCTCTCCTCTAATAACATAAACCGAACGGTTTGCAACGATCCAATGGTATTTGCCCCGGCAGGCATGTGTGCGTGCCTAACTTCGCCAACATCGATCTTGGGGCAGAAGTTGAATCCAGTAGGGTCACCGGACGACGACGACGACGACGACGGATGGGACAACCACCGAACAGTGGCAGGGAGAAATTCAGTCCGTGTCCCAGTCTTCAGCAAATAAATCGATTTAGGGAAGGTCGAGAGAATCACTTCCTACACCACACACTCCGGTGGCCCTTATGATGGGACAAGCGTCAACTTCCCAGAGGACAAAATTTGTTAACAAAATCTAGTGATTTAAATAAATGGGGGTAATGTATATAATTAATTATGAATTATTTGATTAAATTATTGAATGGTTCAATAAATGAATTGTAAAAATTCTAAAAAGTAAGAGAGTATTCCTGCGCCCAAAAGGTACTGGGGCATGTAAAGGTAGTCGTCTGCCCCATTTTTACATTTTCAAAAATGCCATTGATAAATATAAAATTAACTAATACAAAATTGAAATAAATAAAAAAAGGAAGATTAACTCGTAAATTTATTTTAAAAATCATAATCAACGCTAAAAATAATAATTAAATCTATATTTTATTTTAATTTATATATTTCAAATTAGATATAGCATTTTTAACTAACATACTTTTACAAGAAATTTAATCATGTTTATATGAACATATCTAATCAATTCCAGCAAGATGATATGATGGTGCATAACACATGCCAGCGTCTAGTATCTTTTAATTAAGCGTAACTAGTGAACACTTGAGAATTACTTAACATAATAAAGTTGATGATGCGTTAAAAAATTTATCCTCTATAATTTTTTTATTAAAAAAAAAACCTTAATCCCCAGGTTAAATTACTGAATCTAATGAAGGAGGATGTCCACATTCTCTCCCTCGATGAACACATAAATATACAAAATTCCTATTTGACGGTTCCCATTCCAATGGGCGAACAGTGTGATTGATGGTGAGATCACCCAGTACGATGCGTCTTACGTATGCCGCGCCACATGACATGTCTAATTGGTGATGTCGGTTTCAGGAACAGTCGGTACGACTTTACGATTTTACCCTCTAAAATGTTTGTTTTTGTTTGTTTTTTTTCTTATAGGGAGATGGATAACTCTATAGGCTGGACAATATTATTCGCTACAAGTCTCAAAAGGATTTCGGCTTCCCTCCATATAAATGCGAAATTATTCATTGTGACGTGAGATATTTATCCAAAATTGTTAGAAAGCAAAGATGAAAATAATATTTTCGCAAGTGAAAAATAGTTATTCATTAATTGGCAGCCTGTGCTGGTCACTTCAGTGCTTAAGTTGAGATTACTCTTGGATCAGTCTTACAAGTATGTATCTCGTTCTCATACTTCACCCAAAACCAAGAAAAAGAAAACCTTCTCTGGCTGGGTCATGGATGTACGTGGTGGGTTCATTTTTAAACTCCTCCCTTTTAGCCTATTTAATAAACGTGCTTGCTACAATGGGACCATTTAATCTTATTAAGTCACGATATAATGGGACTATTCTGAATATCATTGACTTTGTATGCAGGACACCAAACTTCCATTTAGGATCATTTGAAAAAAAATGCTTTACACTATTTAGGGCCTCATTGCTTTATTTATTATGGAATGAGAGATTAACTGTCATCCATTCAGATAAAAACACATATTTTTATCATGTTATGCTGACATGATAAAAAGTTATTGACGTATCATGTTAACGTGTACTAAAATAGCTGACATGGTAGGATAAAAGTGACAGAAAAGTGGGTGATGTATCATGCCATGTCATGATAAAAATGGCCACATAAAAAAATAATTACCATGTGATGGCATTTAATTATAGGTCGATAAACTACTAAAATTAGAATTTAAATATACTATATAATAAGACTGTAATAATAACTTTAAATCATATAAAATTTAAGCACAAACAATATAAATATATGAAAATCCTACTATAATTCTTCAAATAATAAATATATGACATTATGTACAACCGATAAATTTGGGATACGCATCAATAAATCATTATTTTCCATTTAATCTCCCTTATTCTTTTAGAATAAATTCGTTGAATCGGTTTATTGAGTGAGCAGATGAGCTAGCACTTTGCTCATTATTTTCTAGTAGCACAAGTCATTTTCTCAATGAGGTTCTAAAACAGCCTCATATATATATATATATGTATGTATGTACATACGTATATAATTTCTGATATCGATTGTGGCAGAGAGTCTGTCATCATCCCGATCAATTTACAAGAGACCACAGCAGAATCAAAGCAGATCAAAATGTATCTTAAATTTCTTCAAGTGAATGATACTTAATTCTTTGAAGGCACTGGGTGATTGGATTTACTACATAATTGAGAATGAAACTGTAGGTATACTCTCGACTGTATATAGTCAACAATGTCATGAATTTCTTGAAACATCCATTCGATGCAAATTATCCAATTCTAAAAAGT
Source organism: Sonneratia alba (assembly GCA_900174645.1). Classification (NCBI taxonomy): domain Eukaryota; kingdom Viridiplantae; phylum Streptophyta; class Magnoliopsida; order Myrtales; family Lythraceae; genus Sonneratia; species Sonneratia alba. The sequence continues at coordinate 208,591 of FWPY01000041.1, forward strand.
GAATGAAGTATCATTTATTAACATTCAAATAAGACCCGCCATTGAGATCTTATAATTATACGTATAAAAGATAGAGAGAGAATTCAAAGCTGCAAAAAGAGTTACATATATCATACTATTTATCAACTAAAACTAGAGATTTTTTTTAGCTTGGTTTCAGCAGACTTTCAACTGAACATTAGTTTATTCACCATATAGCATCGTCTTCTTTCAATATGTTCTCTTCTAGTCTGTGCAACGCCAAACCACCAAAGGATGGTGTCTGATTGGGTGGTCAAGACCAACTCAAGATTAGGTCAAACTGAATACAGACAATGCTACTCATGGAAACCCCCAGCTAGGCAAGAGTTGGAGGGGGCTATAAGGGATTGGGAGTGGAACTCGGATTTCTGGGTCTTCCAAGAATATTGAAATTCCCACAAAATTGATTTCAGAGCTTTAAGGGGTCCGTTTGGGTTTAGAGCTAACTTGGGAGCTTGGATACTATTGATGTGTGTTGCTTGAGGTTGACTCACAAGTGTTTGCTGATGCGAAGGAATTCGATTGCACCTAACATATTATATCTTATTTAAATCATTTGATCGGTACGCATGATTAACAAGTGAAAGTAAGTCATTTGTATTGAAAAGGAAATTCTATTGCAAATTGGTTGGCAAAATGATCATTAGACTTATCCATGAATTGCATATTCATCACATCACATCTCATTAGATAGCGTAAGAACTCTACTTGCTTGATATATATATATATATATATATTGGACTATCTTATCCTGATTTCAGTTAGTTTAATTTTATCTCTTTTAATGTTGTTATTTTCCACATTGGCCTTTGGCCTTTTTTTTAATCGAAATAAAAATTTAATATAATATCAAGTTATTTATAAAAATTTATTTTATATATAAAGAGAGAGAGAGAGAGAGAGAGGGGGGGGATGATGAACGGTAAGCGAAATAGCAGTTTTGGACGGGGACGTTTGAGCAGCCCTTCCTTCAATGAAGGTGAAACTAAATTACATTCAAGTCCTCTCTTTTTTTTTAATCAAATTGACCAATCTGAATAGAATATTTATTTTTCTTCGTTGACCGATGCTGTCAATTTGCAGCTGATATGCAGGCTGATGCGATAACCAATCTACATAGGATTTGTTTATCGTTCCTGTCTAATTGGGTACCTAATCAACTGTTTACGTGGGCTGAATAAAGTAAAAGGGCAAAAAAAATAAGGACGAGAACTTAGGGGGAGCCAACAACTTAGATATTTATATAAATTTATTTATTTTTATATATTATTATGATATCTCTTTATTTATTTTTATAGTATATGACTCGTCCTTTTTGCTCTTCCTCTGGTTAAGCTTTCACCCCTGGTGTCACCGCCGGCTACCATGTTTTGGTTCGGATACTTCAATTCGATTTCCTCTTCGAAGCTCGATCACGCTTCTTAGATGCACAAAAAAAGGTTACATATAAGAAACGTGAATTCATGCAGCAGTACTATCGTTGACCTAATAATAATTTCTTTTTATATGATTTCACATGCTCATTTATTTTTATTTTCTCTTGTTTATATGAGTGGTGCATCCAATTAGTGTGAAGGCCAACTCAATCACATCTCGTGCCGCCTTGTTTAGGTGATTACTAGTACTATTGCCAAGGCTAGAAGGATCTTTGGATCCTAATCAATACCTAAAACTAATACCTAATTCTACAATCTGACTTATTTATTTGTAAGTTTTCAACGTTTGAGACGGAGGAGCATGGCCAAAAGTGGGAGCCAGTGCAGTTGATATCATCTCTAATATGAAACCCTAGCGACCGATGATGGATCAGCTCTAATGGGGTCGACATGATCAACTTAACACATCACAATGGCTCGCAGGTCTGAGATACGAAGATGTCCATTAGATCAGACATTGTCCAATTTGGGAGTGACCCACACCATTTTGTCCCTTAGAGAGTGCTGTGCTAATGATGCTTATGAAGATCTCAAGACCTCTGCTCCTTTTCGATTTGAAATCACGTCCATCCGTGGGACAATATCTTGCCTCCGTCTCAACGAGAGCATCAATTATTGAGGGTGAGGTCTGTCGAGATTAGGCTCAAAACACCATACGTTCATCTCAACGGGAGAACTAATTGATAGGATCGGTACGATCTACTCGCGAAGTTCACAATATAGAAAACTGCCCTGTAAGAGTTATTGTTGACTTTAAACACAACCGGCCTAATTCAAATATCGAAAAGGCATCCCTTAATGGGGGGAATTCTCCTGAACTTACTCTCCTCTAGCATAAGGTCATAATGGTTCCCTCTTTCTCCTATCTCTTCTAATTTGTGTCTCTCTTTTACCATTGATGATTATCATGCATTAAAAGAACCGCTGGGATTCATGTGGCTAATGCTCCTCAAAGGCGGCTGAGAGCAACTTCACAAGCGCCCACTGGTCAATTGGGATTTGTTTATATATGTATAAATATATATATCTGACAAGGACCACTCACCTACATGGTTTCGGTAGTCTCTATTTTGCCCTAAGACAAGTTAGTATCCATCAATCACAATTAAGCCGCCAAATGCCCCTCAAGTCAATTTTATGTTGCACGTATCTGATTAGATTTGTAGTAAAAATTTTCCTACTGTTATGATGTCATTCCAACTTTAAACTTATTGATTAATTTAAGTTTAGCGATCGTAACTGAATTGATTAACATGTTCTTGAAACGGTCGTGCGATCTAAAAAAATGTTAACTTTATCAATTGATGATATATTTTACTATTTCCTAGGTAAAGACTTCGAATAGATTGTGCCGAAGGGCATTACTATGATGGGAAAATCCTTTAGAAATTTCACCCGAGATTCCTAGACAAAGATAGCGATGGGAAAATGAAATCTATGCATATGGTTGGAAGCAAAGGACCAATGAAGACAATGATTTTTCTTCTTCTTCTTCTCTCCCTTGTTTGGATAAGGATAACAATTTCATGGTTAAATAATTTGGTGCTTAATTTTGTTGATTTATGGAATTGGATGGTAGTTGGAAGCAAGCAACGTGCCTTTCCTATGTTCGGTGTATAATAGTGCACAACTGATTCATCATATAAGACTAATTCAAAAATAACACGTGTGCATACTGAGGTACTAAAAATTCCAAAGCAATTCTAAGCATAATTTTAAAAACTGGACCTGGCTAGCCGGTTCGACTGTTTCAACGGGGAACTGGCCACTCATCTAGTCCAATTCCTATAAAGGATCCAATTGCACATTCAAATAGGTTAATTCTGACTGAACCGGCAGGTTCATGGTCTAACTGATGAACCCAATTGAACCATTGAAAAAACCGGTTGACTTAAAATTAAAAAAACTTATTATAATGTACTTATTTTTTTTACTAAACTTATATTTATATTTTATGTAATTGTTATATTAATGATTTTTATTATAAATCATATTTAAATTATGATATTATGTAAATTTATTTGTAATATTATTTATTTATTTAATATACGGTTCAACTCATTGAACCTCGATTTGACCAACCCATGAACCCATGAACCTATACCTACATCAGTTTCCAGTCCAATCCGGCTTTAAAAGCTATGATTCTAAGAACTTCTGAAAAAAAAATAAATGTTACGTTTTAAATTAGTTGATGCAATGATTTTATCGTGAATTTATCCATTTCTTTTTTCAGACATGTTTCCATGACCAAGATAAATTTGATACATTCTAGCATCAAATTGAGTACGAATTTTGACCATTATTTAAATCTGGCATCAAATTTTTTTCTATATATATATATATATATTCTAATCATATACAAACTACACATTAGTTAGTTATCGAGTTTAACATAAACGGTTGTTTTTATGCAAATAATCCCATATGGCACACTGATTTTGTAGGCGTAACTGACGACAGTTTACATGGCAGCAACTTGGCCATAGTGCCACGCTACGTTGTGCTAAAATTGATCGATTGTATTTTGAGAATATACATTTAAAATATTCACTCTAAATTTTTTAAAAAAAGTTATTAGAATTTGTGTTTGGTTGGAATTTTAGCCGTAAGTGTTATCAAATTCATCGCTACTATTACTAACCTAGGAAATTTGATTCTACGTAACATTAATTATTTGAAAGTTCATACGAGTTGAGTGTATTATAAATTTCCTATGTTTGCTGAATTTGGATATTAATTTTATTTGGTCTACATTTATTGAATTTGGATGTTAATTTCATTACGTATGGACGATTTGATATTGAGAAATTTAATATATCTTAACAAATTTATGTTCAATAGGATTGATAGACTTATGAGTAAAACTCTCTCAATATAAATTCTCTCCATTCACAAGAATTCAGAACACATATCATTCTAAGAAATCTATTTAGGGATGAGGTACAAATTAGTGCCCACTTTCAGCGCGATAGGTGAGGATTGTACTATAATAGACCAATAATGCATCTATTTCTCCTTGGCATTAAACCCTCGAGCGAGGACCACGAGAAAATGACTGGGCCAGTAGTTTTTGATTGCGAGCTCTAACACGGCAGGACAGGCAATAAACAACATGCCCACAATCGAACTAGTCTCTTCTCCCAGTCATTATTTAATCAGGATTACTTAAAATAATCAGCCTCCCAACTCTAATCGTTGCTAAAAATTAAAAAATAAAAATAAAAGATCAGCGTGGAATTCTTCTACGAACGCCATAACGACCGAGTACCGGTCCACTGGCTAAGGCCAAGTTCATGCATACAATGTTGGATGCATCCGTGGACAGGGAACGTGGTTGAGCAATCTTGGACTGCAAATCTTTGGAAATTAAAATTTAAAAAACACGCACACAATCTGTCAGTTAATGAACAGGGAAAAAAAGTATTAAATACTAAGATTGACTAGCCCATTTCCTAATCAAACTGTTGCACCCAATCTAAGATGTTCAGCGCAATTACTCGATGTTCTAAAGTTCTTAATGCTTAGTTTAGTTAGAGATGTTGAGAAAACCAAAAAGATCGAGCCGAGCCGAGCCGAGCCGAACCGGACAGGGCGGTTCTCTGGAGTTACAGCTTCAAGCAATACCTCTGAGCTTCTTTATTGAGAGGTAGAAATTCCATGCCGAAGATTTGATAAAAAAAAAAAGATTATGAAATATAGGAAACTGATTATTGCTAACATGTCGGTATAAATAGAGTTGTTAAATAGGGCGGGCTGGTCCGGAGCTGGCCCGGACCGTCCCTAACCCGGCCTGTAATCTTTCTTATTGGCTTGACGGGCGGTTATGAGCTGGGTCAGCAATATAGGCCCATTAAACCGTAATCGGCCCAGACCGTTAATATACTGAATTGGCCCAAAACTGTTAAGAAACCTGCCCAAAACCGTAACCGGCCTAGAACCATTAAGAAACCGGCCCAGACCGTGAACTATAGCCCTTCACCCGCCAAGTGTTGTAATCTTCAAGACTTTGTTGAAAAATCAACTGTCACAAACAAGCTAGGCATCCAATCAAATCACTATTTATCACATCACATTAAAAATACTACTGATCGATTCAATCAAAACATTGTTCACTGGCACGGTTCACCAATTAAAACACCATTCATATGCAATGTGTATCAATCAAAATATTGTTCACCAGAAAAATAATAGTATTTTTAAAATTTTAAAAATATGAACAGTTCACGGGCCAAACCATCCCATTTATAAATGGTTCCGTACCGGTTCATATTCGCATGAACCGTGACCGGTAACCGAACCGGCCCATTAAGCAAATGGGCCGAACCGTAACCAAATCTAAATGTTCCATACCCATTTTGAACCGGCCCGAACCGCATTTTTAACAACACTAGGTATAAATATGTGATTTAGACATGAGCCGAACCCTCTTATATCTTCAAAGTGGATTCACCTCATTAGAATCGAGAGGAAAGAAAATATGACCCCTCGTCCTCTTGGACTTTCAGGGATCCCAACTAGTTTATGGTCGAGTTTCACTGGTAGGGAAAGAGTGGGATGCAGAAGGGCAGTGTCCATGGGTCAAGACGCTGGGCTTCCTTTATAGATCTGACTATTTCTCCTAATTAGGCCTCTTATTGTCGGGCCCTGCGAACTTGCCAGATTAGTTCCAGTGAACAAGCCTCGGAGCTGAATATAGAAGTGTGTTATCGAGCTGGAGCTGATGATATACGTTCGAGTGGAATACTCAGACCGCCCTTCTAGCAAACGAGAGTATGTTTAACCTGCTTGCTTAGCATTACTGAGAACCCGTACCTTGAGTTCCATGCCCTGAGGATGTTTCATATGCTGGTTTCAGGATATAGAGTTCGAAAACTGATGGGCTTTGTGATCAGTTAGCTAGCTCCATAGCATGCAGTTCATCTTCTCCATTGCTCAGGAGCTGAAGTGTCTCAGCTTTCTCGGCCGTGGACAAATAAGGACAAGAGAGCTCAACTGAGACCCACAGAGTCACGAGCATCTTCACTCGTCTACATTCTATCATAGAAAAGATGGAAACTCCTCTTTTTGCAGTTGACTCTGGTGCCACTTGGGACAGTCATTGATGTGGTGGGCACCTGGAGAGATGGCTTCTGGAGAAAGAGAGGTGATCTCTGGAATTGTGACGAGTGCTGAGGTGAAATATGGAGGGCCAGCTGATTATCAGATTACAATGAAAGGAGCCACTCTGCTTCTTTACCTCAGTAAAGCAGATATTTGTTCAGGAATGCATACAAATGCACGTATACAGACATATTTATATATATGTTAGATGGCATGAGAAAAAGAATGTTACTTCTAAGGCCATTGAGTGAATTCAAAGACCCTGAAGACGATATCTAGCCCAGTCGGAAGCTGCCAAATGAAGAGGACCACGTTCAAGGCATTCAGAGCAATGTGTAGATTCCGGGCAGTCTCGCTTCCTTTCTGCATTGACGGTACCAGTGCAGCTGCTGCTGCCCACAGCACCGTTATTGCTGTTCGTATTTACAGACATTAGTCACCCAATACGAAAAGAATGGATGAATGGAAGAATAAGGTTATTTGATGAAAACCTGCTCCAGCGAATAGGTGAGGCCCAGGAAATAGCTTCCCTGTCCGGAACCACGTGTTCACTCCCCCAGCAAAGGACTCAAACACCCCAAATCCAAGCAGGATGGATCCCGCATTGAAATGCCTATCCCTGAAGTTGCCTTTGATCAGCTCCTTCCTCTCCTGCATCTCAGTTGAGTGCTCAAATCATCACAAAACTTCTAGCTCAAGGATAAAAGGATAGGTGCTATGTTTTCCTCATTTCCCTTCCATGAACTACTGACCATGTTATTCAGTTGATTCGGTAACTTATCTTACTATCAGTAGAATCAAAAGGCACGACTTTCCATGAAAAACACTATCAGAGACGTACAGGGTATTTTGTATGTAAACAAAATCTTATGTTACCATATGGTAGGTACTTCAAACAAACACTTGAACTAAATATACCAACGGTTGTTTGTGACGGTACCCATCTGAAAATGTCAGCTGAATGAAACGACGCAAAGCTTGCTGCCACAGCAATCCCCCGTAAACTAACTGGTCATTAGAAGCTATTGGTGATCCCACCGTATGATCTCATAGGGCAAAAAGAATCCCACACATTATCCCCTAAATGGCTAGACATCTTCCTACTAAGTAAACATATATTCTGGGTATCCCAACATTTCATGGAATGCCGCATAACTTATGGTTGGCAAGCTATCCATGGAGTGGATAGAAGAAAGACATACCTCGGTAAGCTGTTGAATTTGGAGTTCCACAGGAGAAGGAGGCGTCTCAGGAGGGGCAGAGCCATCAGGAGCAACAGCAACGGGCTTGACTTGCTTCTTGAGCTCGTTGATCTCAGTCTGAATGGTTCGGACTCGGCGCCATTGCCAGCCAAGGTATCCAGCCCACAGCGTGTATACAAACAGACTCCCCATCACGATTGGATGGATCAGCGCGAACGTTCTCCCCTCCAGTATCCCGAACTCGCCTCCCACTGCCAATGCATCCTGTCCAAGAGAACGCCACATGATATCATACAGATTACAGATCATTAATTATAACAAGGCGGATTTCCATCCCAGCTGCGTAGATGGGCACATCTCAGCGGGACTTGCCTTGGTGTCCAAGAAGAAGGGGAATGCGACAGCGGCAAGGGGGAGGGCAGCGGATTGGAGGCGGTCGAAGGTTTCATGGAGGAGCTTAACGGTGCAGGGCTGCGCGGATGCAACCTTCGGGGGCGCGATGGGGAGCTGGTGCGGGTTGAGAGGCTTGTTAGCGGGGAGAGTCGGAAGCCTCAGGAAGCTGACTGTGGTGGCCACGGCCATGGCGCTGTACAGATGACTTCTCCTTCGCTCACTGTCTCCGTCTATCGAAAAGGAGCCAAGTAGGAGGGAGAGTAGGAGAGAAGGAGAGGAAGAGACGATGACACGACAGCGTTGCATATCCTCCTGGCAGAAAGAGATAAGAGATCGGGGGATCGTCGCTGATTTGAGAGCTGTTGACAGATGAGATTTCGATTGGGCCGGACCGCACGGACGGTTCGGCTTGCTTAGGCCCTCTACTGTGACTTGGACTGCGGCATGGTTTGAGGTGTGCCTTCAGGATGCAAGAAATCCCTCTTTAATTTCACAAATAAATGTGATACTTAGGAGGAATCAGATGGGGTGGTCTGCAAGTGGTAAACCAGTTGACGGTCGGTATCTACTGAGAGTCGGGGGGGCAATAGCTCTACTAACGACTCAATTTGACCATTTGATACACAATTCACAAACCCAAAGGAAAAGAGCTAGATGGAGGAAGAACTAGAAGGAGAACATCTTTGCTAAGAAAACGAAGTTACCCCGTTCTGTGGGGGCTGATCCTTATTCTGGGGTGAGGTATTTTCCAGTAGAAGTAGGGGGTGTGTATCGTTGATGTAAAGATCGAGACGATGAGGATCAAGCATTGACACAATTAAAGCATTGACATCGATGCAGTAATAAACTTGGAATAGTTCATAAAGAGCTCGAATGGTATGATGGAAGGGCTAGTTGGCGAAAGGTAGAGAGTGTTCGTTACAGCATTAAAAGTTCTAGGAAAAAAATTCAGAGGAATTTGAGTTGTTGGGATTGTGACAAGTAGACGAGGCTGTCCCAAGAGGGGACGCAAGCAGGGCAGCTCGTAAGCAAAACTAGGAGCGAGAGAGGCAGAAAGCGAGATCTTGATGACTGAAACCTAGGTGATCAGGGGTCAGTCATATAAAGACTGGACTACAATTTCAGGTAGTATATTTCATATTCTTCATCATATGAGTTAGTTTATCACTTGTCATCTACTCGTAATCGGATGGTAAATATGCAAGCATGTATAATTGTGGTGTTAGGAATATGATAATTAAGATATAAGCTGGAGGGTGTGTGAGAGTACTAATTTGGGTTAGGCACCTTCTCCAAAAGAGTATTAATTTCTGTAGGTACACATGATCAATGCAAGTGCAAGTACAACATCCTGGTAAGGTGTCTCAGAGTTTTGAAAAGATGCTTATAATTCCCTGCAGGTGCTGCAGAGAGAGGCTCTATAGCTAGATCTTGTAGTAAAAACTAGGACTATAAAATCAGTCGAGTTCACAAACACTTCAGAGATGCTTGGATGAACTCGGGTAACGAAATGTAAACTGATACAAGTCAATGTGCACTGTTGCCTAGAAAAGTCTCATGAACAATCATAATGTCACTTGATAACCCTCTTGTAGTTTGAGCAGTTTTAAGAAATGATAAGTCACCAACAATTGACTGATATTTAGGCTAATAAAAATGCTGGTTTTGTTGTGAATAACAGTAGTTATCAACACAGTCGATGATTATTCACAACGCTACATGCTGTTACGAATAAAACATTAGCAATTTGACAGCCCATTTGGTTCTGCTTTCATAGGCCTAATTGTGGAGGCAAGCAAGTCCCATTTTTCCACCATGGTCGATAGTATAGAGACAACTATTTCTAGTACCAGATGGACCCAATCGCCTGAACCGTTAAACCACTAGCTCTTAGCTTTCCTCCAGAGACTTCAAGCTTGTCTCCAGTGAAGACAGAAAAGAAAGCACAGAATTTCTTGAAATGGGCAAAACCGTTAAGCTTAACATGATTATGCATGCTCTACTCATCAAATTCCCATATAACGCCTCCACCCTCTGCAATAACAAAGTAAATGTTAGCTGCAGCAAAAAGAGCCCACCAAATGCACAAGAAAGGGGTTTTGACAGGAAGATGCCAACATGCAGTCTAGGAAATAGTATCGTAACTTTTAGAGCTTGCCATTTACTGCAAGCAAAATCCTTTTTTCCACAGCTTCAGGTGTGTGTTGGACGATATCAGACCTATGGACTAGAGGCTAGAGCTCTAACATGAAAGTTATCCATTCTATAAGGTGTGGGGCTTTGGGAATTGCAAAGACTCTCGAAGTCCTGATGAGTGCTCTAATTAGAAGTACATCATACAACCTTGTTAAGTGAATACCTCTGACTATCTTGTTCATCCAAAGCTCAAGCAGCATCCCAGCCCCAACTCCCCCAGCAATACATGCCCCATAAAAGGCAAGTGCAGAGGGGAGAGATCTTCGAGGTAGGAAATAACACTCTGGAATCGGTTTAATCTTCCTTGGAAGCTGTTTCTTCACAACCACTTTGGCATCAGGATCCTTTTGCTGGTCATTACGAACAACCTTCCAGTCAAGACCATTGAATGGGTCTTTCGAGCCTTCAGTTCCCATCTCTTGTCACAATTACTCAACTGGAAATTATATTTGAACTGTTTCAAGAGGAAGAAAAGCCAATACACTGCAGAGGATCTTAAGGGAAAGGAAGAAAATAAAGAAAATAACGACAATAAATTGGCAAACTGGCTTACATTGTATAAAGCTTAAAAAAGGACTGAACACAGCTATCTAAAGAAAATGAGATACTAGTGCCCAATAGTATAATAAGTCACTGAACAGCATTTCTGCAAGCCAATGTTAAAAAGTCAGCAAGCTTATGGATAATGACATCCCATAAAACTCCAATGGTAGCGAGTGAAGCCTGAGCATTTCTGGCCTTAGTAATAGTTGTCATAAATATTTACAATTAATGCACCATTTGACTACAAAGAGTGAATCCCTACTTTAGGACTAGTACTATTGAAGAAAATTTCTGAGGAGGAACAGTAGCATAAAGCTCACAATGATTTGTTGATTTTTTTTAACAGGCCACTAATTCTTGCTGAAGTCAAAACTTACAAAACATATAAAACAAGCACGACAAAAATAGTGAAAGAAGATGACATAGCACGAGGACAAAGTTGATAGAAATTGTTCCCGTGAAAAATGAAATTTAAGTGCCCATCAAATGTTAATACGGTGACTAACCTAAAAGTATCTGAATTATAACTGGCAATACTCGAACAAAACAGAAAGCTCAACTGAGTAAATATGAATAACCAAACAGAAATTTAAACATACTGCTTCCATATTAAGCTGTGTAAATCTTGATGACCAATACCAGAGCTGACAACATTTGAACCACTATTCATGTGAATAAATCAAAATGACGATGCATCAACAGATTCTCGTGAAACACACTATTCCCACTCTGACCATCAATTTTCACTTGGTATATATTAAGCTTGAAATAAAGGAGATGAAAAATATTCGACAACCAAATTAGAGGATTAATGAATTATTAGTATGTGAGTTCCATAGAACCACTCATGTAAGGAATCTCAACAGGTTACGACAGAAGGGCTCAGCAAAAATGGGTTAAAGACACCGCCTTTGAGGCATTTCTTCGAACATCTGATTCTCAAGACATAAACAGAAGATCCCCTATGTTGGATCTCAGTGCAATTCTATTCAATAACATAAACAGAAGATTGCCTATCATCTCTTCGAGTTAACCTGCGCACTGCAAAGAGGCCGCCGGATCGGAAGAGGATGCAGTTTCAGGTCGGACGAGGTCACTGGAAATGAGAGAGAAGGGGGAGAGAGAAGCAGCAGAAGCAATTGAAGGCTCGGGACCGGCTCCGGTCCATCCAATAAACCGCACAACGATCAGCAGAGAGACGACAGACGAGGTTAACATTCCAATTGGTCTCGAGCGTAGCAAGAAGGGCATATGTCCACGCCCGGATGACCTGAGCCTCATATTAATGTTAAATGTAATATTTTGATTGTGATGCAAATATATAATATTTCCAAATTTTCATTATTACCCATCCGAAATCTAAAAGTCCGACTGATTTATATTTAAATTAAGTTGAATAAAATTTTTTATAATTAATTATATTTATTTATAAAATTAAATATAGAAAAATGGTAATTCGTTGGTATGCTGATAATATGTAATAGGTTTGGTTTAGGATTTGAAGCTCTTAAAGGTTAGTATTTGGGGTTTAATTTGTGGGCCTCAAATCGTAAAATATGTCGTCTAATGGATTAATCAATTGTTACGATATCGAATACTACCGATATAAAAATAAATAAATAAATAAAAGCGCAAAAGGAGGGGTTTGCAGCCAGGCCTAGCAATTTGAGTCGGCAAGAAGGATTTGGGCCATGCCACGTGGCCCACTACCTCGATTGGTCCAAAATTTCCCGGCATGCATGAATATTTTGTGTTTTCGAGTCAATTCCCGGCTTGGGTGAACTGGGCATCCAATTCATATGAGTTGGATGGATGTCGAGGTAGAGTCTCAGACGGTCTGTCAATTGATGCTCGTGAGAATTTATTTCCGAAGCCACCACCAACCATGGGTTACACTACTCTGGAACTCTGAGGAGCCTCGTCGAGAGGTTGGCGGCTTGATATCTTTGGGAGTTATTGTGGCGGACGTTTTGTCCCTCCGTTTCGTGATGTACAGATGTCACTCGATCTCCTAAGAGCCGATCGACTCATGGAAGAAGACAGCACGTTTTCGCCACCTTCTACCTGGCAAAATTCCCTTGGTCCTTACCGATGACTCATGAGCGAGCGAGCGAGCGGCCGAGCAATTAAAGCTGAACAATGAAGAAAAAGGACCAAGTCATGGCTGATTTTCATTTTACCACTCGAGATATAAAAAAACATTTTCTCGCTACCAATTAATCGAGATTCAGATCAAGCCGATCAATCGTTGATTAAAATATAATTAAAACTCTTTTAAATATAAATTCTCTTGTTATTCTTGAGATATAAATTTAAGATTTTATAACAAATGTGAAATTATCTTACTCACCCATGTCTAATGAGGTTGGTTTTAATTTGGTATGAAACTCAAAATACTTCAAATTGTTGAATCATCTTTAAAGATCCAATATGATCATGTTACTCAAACACAAGTAAGAGGGCCGGGAGGGGGGGGGTGCCTTGGGGTGGAAATGCATATTAGTCAACCAAAAAAATATTGGAAAGTTGCAAAGATACATAGGTTAAATAGATCGGTTTGGCTCAAAATTAGTTAAGACCACCCTTAAATTGACAATAATCACTCTTATTGGATTTGGGGCATCTATAAATTGAGTTCAAAAAATAAGTCTATTGAATAAAAATTATCCTAATCTCTCATTGAGCCAGCTTAGAACCATCTAAAACTAGCCCCAAAACTGTTATGAAACCAAACTAAATTGTCATGGAATTGGCTTAGACTAATCTGAATTGCCAAAAACCCTCAATCAAATTTTGACCGTAAATTAAATTTGTCCACCTATCAAGTTTTCTTTTCCTCATTTTTACCATCAATACTCAAATTTTATAAATATCTTATTATTCAAGTTAATTTAAAATATTTATCCATTTTAAATAATTTAATTTAAAAAAGAAAAGAAAAGAAAATGGTCTTGATTTATGTTCCGAATCATGATCTAAGCCACTTAGGCCTAGCTCCAAGCCAGTTTATAATTTCTTAAACCGTGACTCGTAACTAAATCGGCATATTATGCTTAATAAGCTTAATCATAACTAAGTCAAATGATTGTAAACTCATTTTAAATTGTCCCAAAAATGATCCGAACCGCTCATATTACATCTACTTCCCGATTTGATTACTAAACTGTTTAATAATTTACTCAACAATCAATAATATACATCAAGAAAAATATAATAATTTATCAATCATTCTTATTGAATCATTAGTGATTGCATTATAAAATTTTATCTTTTTACTAAGAGATTCCTTCCAAGCCCAAATCATTGGTATGGCCATCAAAATCGTGAACATCATTCCGTAGGTTCCATGTCGAGGTGGTTACGACAGTGACAGTGATAGTATTCCTTGATGATATAACAATGAAAATACACAATATCTCAGAGCGTGCACATGTAGAGTATGACTTATATTGACATTAAAAATGTAAATAGAATATGAAAATGTACATATTGGAATTATATAAACGCAAATTTGCGAGTGAAATTTAGATAGAATTGGGTCAAGTTAAAAAAAATGGCTGAAAATAAAGAAACTTGCAAAAACTATATATATAACACTTTGTTGTTACGACGAAACAACTGCTGTATTCATTTCCTCCATAAAAAACATGGGGGTTATAGGTGAGACCTTCTAGAACAAGCTAAAATCACCGACGACTCGATCAACATAAGTTGATTAAAATAATTCGACATCTATTTCACTTAAATATGATTTTAATTTGAATATTGTGAATATAAAGAATTTTATTAGGATGTATTCTTTTTTTGTATAAACCGCCGATATTCAGTTTAACTTTATCAGCTGACTAATCCGGATCGTCCCGGGTCGGCCCATTTAAGGGGTTAAGAGTTCCCCGCCGTAGGTGGGACTCGAACTCGAGTCCTCCCACTGGAATGATCAGTGCCGAACCATTTGATCAGGCCCACGGTGAATTTATTAGGATGTATTCACTCATTAGCGGCCGAACACGCTCGAATGTGGACTAGTTAGAGCATAGTAGATTTTAAAGACTCACCCAAACAACTCTCTAACTTAAATTCGCTGTACCTTGCAATAAAAATATAAATAAAAAATATTTCGGCAAAACCTTATTAAAAGGAGAAAATTTTCTTTTAATAAGGAGAAAATTTTCTTTTAATAAGGAGAAAATTTAAAAAAAAAGAGCTGTCAAAATTATAATTTTTAAATCCGATTCATCGAAGGTTGAATAGATCGAAACATATATTTAATAAATAATATTAATAATATAATATTACTAATAAAGTTACATAATATCATAATTTAAATATAATTTATAATAAAAATTATTAATATAACAATTATATTATATAAAAATTTAATATAAAATATAAATATAAATCTAGTAAAAATAAGTAGATTATAATTTTTTAATGTTAAATCTATCAGTTTTTTTATCAGTTCGATTATGTTTACCGGTTAAACTGAGAACTCGCCGATCAACCGGAATTGTTATTATTTAAAGTACAATTGGGTATTTTCTAAGAATCAGATCGGATGAATAGTCGGTTTCCAATTGAACCGACTGATCCGGTCCGATTTTTAAAACTAAGCTCAAAATACAATTATAAATAATATATTATGGAACCAAAAATATTGGCCAAAAATTCAAAAATCACCGAGCCAGATCATAATGTCCTCTTTTACGCATGCATACCTCAAAACAGCCTTTGGGTCCCAAACTGCTTTTTCTATGTACGGTGTTTTCTCCTACACGATGACAATCAAATGGGCTTATCAAAGAGAGACGTACAATCTGCAATTCCTAACTGCTAATTCCGCTGAACCTAACTGCAACATGAATTCCTCCTCCTCCTGCTGCTGCTGCTTCCCATTGGAACTCTGATCTGGTGGGAACTCTTCCCCATCAGCTCCCACAGATTTGCAGACCCACCAGGAGATTAATGGTAGCAATAATTAGCGGTGCCCACTCTTAAGTGAAAGAAGCTTCAAGAAAAAAATAGATAAAAAGTTGATGCAGACTGATTTGTATCGTCCACTATTTTTTTTCCATTAAATAATAAATTAATTTTAAATTCTATAAATAAATAAAATTCATAATCAGGAGAATTTTCCTTGGGAGGTGACCTAAGTAGTTCATTAAGGGATACTAAGTACCAAAAAAATTAAAAGTAAAAGACAAAACCAGGGGCTGTCCTCTGATTTCAGGGCCCTCTTTGTTCATAAATTATATTGATTTTTAGTAAAAGGAAAATTAAAAATTAGAAGATTTCTGAAACTCCGACGCAGGTTTGACCTCCGTGGCCAGGGACAATCAGGGGCTGAACTTTAACTTGGTATTAATCTGCTGGATTACTGTGGATGGGTTTGGTGATTTTCCCGACATGTTTTTCACGGAATTTAATTTATAATATTATATATATAAGGGAAGGATTTTCAGCACACATCTTGACCACGTCAATTATATGTGAGTCCAACGGGGGGGCATCATTGCCCTTACACGTGTCTCGTACAAATCCGAGGAAGGTCTGAAAGAATCGTTGGATCTTATAAAAACCCCTTCCGTGGCTGACGCAGGGATGATTTGAAATTTTAAATTTTACAATGGCACAATTTGATAAATTCGATATTTCAAGTTTAAATTTTTTCATATTCACTTAAAAATTATTTATTTATCGTGTATTTTTTGGGTTGGATGTTGAAGGATATCCATCTCTTAAACCATACCATATTCTAGTGATACTGATGGCGCGGACTGCTGGTAGTATAGCTGTGGCGGGATGATCATCACTGGTTTGCCTATCTCTCTGTCCTCTTTTCTCCGCACACAGACACATATTGATACGAGGTTGCTCGAGCACTCTTCTTTCCGACAATTTATGTTGTCGAGTGAGGGACAAAATGCCTAATTCGGTGACAAGTTCCCCCACACAGAAGAAAAAAAAGGGTATGTACGTGATTCGATTCGTGTAACTTTGTCAAAATTTAAAATTATATATATTTGACACCGCACATCAAAGAACATGAAGTATCCGAGACCGGTGCCGATAATAATTAGTTTAAAGGCCTGTTATTGTTAAAAGAGTAAACCAGAGTTCCAGGAAGACGGTAAATACGTGTGAAGAGTCAAATAGAAAGGAGGAAGATTGACGAGTGGCTTGTCATGAGCATATGGGCAAGTAGTTATGGCCCTATGGATACATTTCTCATAAGTGAAATTGTTATAGCGGCCTCAGTGTCTTTTTTTTTTCTCACTCTCTAATTTTACTATTTCTCAATTACATTAAAAACAAATTATGTATGAAATAGGATTTTCGAGTTATATGAGATATTTGGTCACGTTGACACAACAAAAAATGAATTGGCCAGTGATCATGTTGGTCCAAACAATATAAAAATAACTTTTTATAATAAAAGGAAAATTGTGAAAAAATAAGTTTTAATTAATTATATTTTAATATATTTAAAAATTAATAAAAATGTTATGTTAAAGGATAATTATATTATAAAAAAATATTTTATTTTAAAAAAAATAATTATCCATATGGTTTTGACCCGAATTGAGAGTCTATAATCCTCCGTTATAACCAGGGGAAAAAATAAATTCCAAATATGGTAAGAGTTAATTAGGGCATTTATGTGGATTGAAAAATGGTGGTAGTCTGTTGATATGGTAGGTTCTCGCGTACCGGATGATACGTCAACACCGGCTATGATGACATATCAGATTGTCATGAAAGCGGTCTAACAGGATGACCATAATGTAAGATGGAATACAAGTGATCGAATCAAATTGAACCAACTTTCAAACTCAAGTTATCAATTGTTAGTGCGGGATGAATTTCGAAACTAAAGTGTTGGTTGGTTCACTCGAGGAATTCCAATGAGGTGCCGCACACGTTAAGCTTTCAGATGAACATGCCGGAGTGTGGATCCAAAACTTACAAGTCAATCCGATGTGAAACAGGGTTCGAGTAGAATCCGTACTCGTCTCACTCGTAGAGTTGATGAATCGGGCGAAAGGGTCCAAGGCAAGGCACTTATCCTTCGATTTTTTTTCTCTTTTTTTTTTTAATTTTAAAAAAAGGTGGACACGACTAGGCATTGTACGATGACGTTTTATACGTTTCAGACTCCATTATTGCGAAGAAAAAGCTCTGTTTCCGCAAACCGACAGGCGAGCTACCAAGCAAACGAGGATGATAACTGCACAACAGTACAAATAGAAAGCTCTGTCTCTCTCTCTCTCTCTCTCGCTCTGATTCTGTTCGGTTCTACTCAATCCGTTCAGATCTGTAGATTTCTCAACTGTGCGTACAGCCCGATTCTTTTCAATTTCCTCCTGTCTTTCTGTTAATCTCAGCTCTCTGTCCCCCTCTCTGCTCTCTCTTCCTTTTGGTTTTCTATTTCTGTTCACCAGTTCGTTTCATCTATCCTCTGGTTCCCCTTTTTTTCTGGTCCATCATTGCCTTCATGTAATTGGCGCAGTGGGTGTTCGGTACTTTACTAATTCTGGGATCTCTGGTATCACCAAATTTGATAGATTTCGTTGCAACTTATTCATGTCTTTCTTCATGCCAGTTTCTGCAACTCAGGTTTTATTGATTATGGGGGTCACGAATAGGTGAAATTTACGCTGCCCGGATGCGGATTTCTATGGAAATTTTTTAGTCTTTCTTATTATTCAACTGAAATTACACCCCGTAAGCCGTCATGTTCAATACTGTCTCATCACGTTCTTTAACCGTTGGAAGTATCAAAGAACAGATACCGGATCTTTCTTTCGCTATAATCGGAGTTGGAATTTGCACTTTTCCTGCAAATGTTCCTCAATCATTATGTGTTCTTCAACCTTGAATGCTATCATGCCTTGGAAACCTCATCACAGCTAGACGCATGCAAGAAATATGCTCTTTGCTTTCCGGATTGATGCAATTTTATCCGTGATGGCTGCCTAGCTATGGTTATTTTTTGTGATTGTTGTCCTCGGACTGGGTGTTGCTCATGTAGTTATATGTCTATACCACTTACGGTTAAGATCTCGGGGGTATGAGCTTCATCGGATCTCTCTTTGCTTATGTTCTTTTAAAAAGGCTTTTAGCGAGTCTCATCCTTGACGGGTGCCTTCAATGTCTAAAGTTTAGTTAGTTTTAAGTTTTGTCACCACGTTCTTTTACTAATAACCTCTATGACAACTAGAGGGACCAGAGAGCCTTTGGTAGAGAAGTGAACATTTTTTTTTTATTGAGTTTTCCTCCCTTTTATTCAGAAAATGGGTTGCAAACTGGCAATTAGCAGCAGAAGAAATTGAGGGTATTTGAGGGAGCTGCGTGGAAGGAGGAATTTTCTTGGGTTGTAACATGTATCAATACAATTATTATCTCGCTTATCCCTTTTCCTTTTAGAGGTCTACCTTGAACTTGGGTTACATCTTTGCTGTTTTTGGTAGTTTGTCCTTTTGATAATTCAATATGCTCTATTTGTTTGGTTATAATCTATTAAGTAGTGAAATAATCGCATGTCATTTGTGTTTGGATATTATAGTTGGTTATGCAAAAGTACAGATCGGCTTATGACATTTGCTTTTACAGAGGAATGTTTCAAAGATAAGGCGAGATGGCAGCCGCAGAAGCCAGGGTCATATGGCAAAGAACAGCAAACCGCTGCTTCATGCAAGAGGATGCCAAGAGAGCCCCAAAGCTTGCTTACTGCCAATCATCCAATTCAGGGTCCAAACAGGTAGATGCTGGTACCACTATTCCTGAAGATGGGAGAGATCCACCTGTTTCAGGTTTCATACCTTTCAATCGGGAGCCTTCACTCGACAATCTGCCATCAAACACCAGATGGTGGCTTCAGCTTCAACCTAGCTATGTGTTCCTAAAGGGGTTGTCCTGTGAAGAGGTGAATGCTTTAGAGACCGAGTGTGAAATCTTGAAATCTGGTCCTGGAAGCTGTAGAAGTAAGTCTAATGAGGAGGCATCTGTCAGAATTGATGGTGATGGTACGAAGATTGATGAGGTTTTACATGGACCCACTGCTGATCATTTCTCCACTGGTGTGAATAAATGCATCGACGAGACACAAGAAGATGCGAGGACCTTGAGCAGTGATGGTTTCAAGGGAGTTAAAAGCGGAAATATAATGAGCAGTTATGAGTTTGTGGAATCGGAAAATTTTGATTCATCATCTTCCAAGCAACTTAATGACCTTCAGTTTGAGGCAAATTCTCCATTGATCGGGAGCGGAAAGAGTGTGCCATGGTGGCGCGCAACTGATAAGGATGATATAGCCACCTTAGTTGCCAAAAAATCACTTGACCATGTCGAGAACTGTGATTTGCCCCCTCCAAAGAGGATGCATTTCACGAGGCACCCCTATTCACATCTCAGATGCTTGGACACCCAAAATGTTTTGGAACCCACAATAGGTTGGAGGTCCCAACCCCATGTTATTGAAAATTCTACCACTCAGAAGATGGGCAGTCCTGATTTTGATCATGATTCTGGAATGAAGTGGGGTTCAGCTGATGAGGGGCGTTTCGCATATGGCTCTGACAAATCATCAAGGTAGTTGTCAGAACAAATTACTAATTTAATGCCGCCTTCTTTTGAAGTTCATTTTCCTTGATTAAGGATACCCATTAATATGTCAAATGGCCGTTTAGAGAAATGTCAATTACATATTCATTTGCATCATCTATTGTCTGAACAAATAATAGACGATCCCTTATGGCCCTTCTGGTGTGGCAAGATGGCTAGGCATCGAATTTGATAAATTTAAACGAATATCATGAAAATTTTTTCCTTTTCCATTCAGGCATTTTGAACTGTCCATTACTTGCATAAAACAGTGGGACGCTTGATGGATGACTTGGTTCCTCTAGTACTTGTAGTTTTTTTGGACCAGTAGGATTCAATTGCTCTTGCAAAACTTTGCAGCAAAACCAGCTATAGTACAGCTGAAAATGACATGAAAGCGGCATCAAGCCAGAGTGGTGAGTCAGATCCTAGGAAGGCTCAGCTACTGGAAGCTCTCTGTCATTCCCAGACCCGAGCAAGGGAAGCTGAGAGGGCTGCAAAGAGAGCCAATGACGAGAAGGAGCACGTCATCAAACTATTCTTCAAGCAAGCATCTCAACTTTTTGCATACAAGCAGTGGTTTCAGCTTCTACAGCTGGAATCCATCTACTTGCAGATAAAAAACAATGAAGACAAGCCCTCGGTCTCTACTTTCTTCCCTGAGTTCCATCCTAAGACGACATCTAAAGGTAAGAAGCTCCACAGAAACTGGCAGGTGGCTAGCAAGAGCAAAAGACGAAAACATGGGGAGTCAAGAGTCGATGTGCCCAAGTACGCCGTAGCAATTGCATTGGGGTTGAGTCTGATAGGTGCAGGGTTGCTCCTAGGATGGACGGTGGGTTGGATGTTTCCGTCTTTATAGACCCACCATTCAGCTCCTTTTTATTTGTGGGGGTTAAACCTCTACAAAGCAATGCTCTTATATCTACCCTCCAGTATATTATGTATTTCCTTTTGATAGTGATAGCTTATGTAATTGTTATGTCTTAGTTGTCTGCCCTTTGCACCTAAAGAATATAATGATATGTAAAATATGTGTATATTTTGGGTGAATTGGTGGTTCTTAAGAAAGGGATTATTTCCATTCAATGTCTTTTTCCCTTTTCTTTGTCTGCCCCTTCGTTGGGCAACCATCTTTCAAAAACAGGTGCACGGGGTCTTCTTTTGGAGCTGAAAACCGGCAGCAGCTCCCAGATTAAGTTGGTTTCTGCTTGCTTTGGTAGCAATCTAATGGTTTTGGACTGGAAGGAGAAGAGGATGGACTGGAGTGCAAGTTTTACCAACCATTTCCTTGAATGATGATGATGATGAGATCAAACCACTCAGCGTGGTCATGTATTCCATGATCTACGAGTTTCTCAACAAATGAATGGAGGGTGCATGAGTATCGTTTTGGGGCCGATCTCTCCTTGGAATTTTGCCCACTTTTCTTCTTGTTAGGTATCGAATTGTAAACAAGAAGTTCGTACTGGTTTTTACATAGCAAAAACCAAAGGTCGCTCCCTTAGACTCAAGGAGTTCTGAGTTTCGGACTTTCAAACTTGGTACAAGTCATTATCAACGGTTTCTGGATTACTTGACAGAAATATTATTCCTGAGACATATTTGGGTCATGGGCTACGATGAAAAACATGTCGGTAATCTCGCCCTCCAAGCCACATACGAGGATGAAGAGTGACCGGCCGCTTTGGATCAAGGGGTTCAACCTTTTCGCTTCAAGGAACAATCAGATGTGGGATTCTGCAGGAAGTTATCTATGAATTTTGGGAAACGATCTGAGCTGGCCCAAAAGGAGAACGATCTCATCGGGGATCTTGGCCCAGATATCTATGGGCTATGGGCTGATAGGTTGGTTGGTCCTTCTGCAAACGAGCCCAGATCTTGGCTGATCGCAAGGCGAATCCCAAGTTCCCGTCCTCTCCACCCGAATGATCAAACAGAGAGTACTACTACTCGGTCGCATCCTCTTCCCTTGTAACTGCTGCAATCACAAAGCCCGGGAGGAGAGCTGAGTCGAGGACGGGATTGCTCCCGATCAGACCCAAGATCGGTGGAGGTGTCTCGATAAAATTTCGACGACTTGTCCGGTCTCACTTGGGGATGAGAAGAGAATGATAAGAGGAGAAGAGTAACCACGTCCATTGCACGTGGAAGAAAATTCTGGGCCTGATTGCTGCCAGTGATGAGGCAGAGTGGCTCGGATCGCTCCCTACGATCTCTTGGTAGAATTGACGATAATTGGAGGCTAATCATATCACATACATTGTAATGTTACAGTGTGTAGTAATCGGCCCCCAACATTATAACTACGATATTGTGGTTTAAGACATTAAACTTGATCGAGTGACTCTCTATCTCTCTATAGAGTAAGAATGACTAAGAACTTGCTATACATTATGACAACTCTCGTTCTATCATGTTTATTGTTCTGTTTTATGCATTGTACAATTTGCTAACTTAAATATTGAGAGACCAAAATGGACCAACTACTTCTAGTTTCCCTGGAGTATCGGCAAGCAAGCTATCAACCGGTGACGACACGCGGAGGTCAGCCAGCCACGGTGCCACGTGAAGAGTCCCGAAGCACCATGCTCTTGGATTCCTCCACGTCACACACCAATGTCACAATATTTCTTCTAGCGATAAGCATTCAATTTGTTGAGGAATATGACCTCTCACCATCATGTGAGTCTAAAATTTTTGAGTTAGACATTGATTGATGCAGCTCTTTATTGTACTAGTTTATTGAGATTATACGGTTAGTTATTGATATTTGAGAATATGAGTGAATTTTCTAGTTAGTTAATCTCTTCAGGGAAGAGAAATACCCTACCTATTAATAGTTGTGTGGGACAGATGTTTACGGACGTGTGACCAGTGCAAGTCATATTGCGACATGAGGGCGAGCATTTAAGGAGTATAATCTTGCCTAGAAAATTGGATAGAAAAGATCATGAAATATAAAAATTATTTAACACTAATATCTTATTTTAAACTTTTAAGTCAGCATAACTATCTCTTATAAATTTGATAGACATATCAATTTGGGCCATGCACCATCTTTAGCAACGCAAAAATATCGTTCAGGCACAAATATTTTGCACTTTAAGATGTTTGGTCCGGCCCAACAAAACAAACAATTGTTTTAAAAGATAATTTTATATTTTAAAATGGATTTTTATATTATATAATTGATCTAAAATTTATATTAATTTTAAAAATATTTTAGAAAGCTATTAAAATATAATTATTTATATATAATATATTATTTTTAATTTTATTATAATTTTCCCTTTTATTGTAAACATTATTTTCATATTTCAGACCGGCACGATCTGATATCTTTGGCAGCCCAATAATTCTAACTCAGGCACAGTTTCTTCATGTTGTACTTAGGTCAGGCCAAATTTTAACCGATCTAAAATTTGATTTTTTCCCCAATTTCCAAGGCTTAGATAAATAATTTGTGAGCATTTATTCTATCCATAATTTTTAAAACTGAACCGGGCCGGGAACCTGTATAGGCATGGGTTTATGGGTCGGACCAGGGGTTCAATGGGTTGAACCGCATGTTTAATAAATAATATTAATAATATAATATTACTAATAAATTTATATAATATCATAATTTGAATATGATTTATAAAAAAAATCATTAATATAACTATTACATTAAATAAAAGTTTAATATAAAATATAAATATGCGTCTAGAAAATAAAATATGTACATTATAATAGGTTTTTATTTTTTTAATTTTAAATCGGCCGGTTTTCTCACCGGTTCAATTAGGTTCATCGGTTGGACCGGGAACCGGTCAGTTCAATCGGAGTTTTTCTCTTTGCATGTGCAATTGGACTTTTTGTAGGAACCGGACCGGGCGAGTGGCCGATTCCCAGTTAAACCGGTCGAACCAGCCAGCCCAGTTTGGTTTTTAAAACTATGATTCTATCAATGTTCGTCCTCATTGTTACATGTACATTACATTTTCAATCACTAAATAATAATTTCTTACCGATGTCAGTATGTATTAGCAATTGTTCCTTCGGCACTTGTTCACGCTACTGCTCCCAGCCCTGCCAGACCAAGTCAAAAGACGGGTTGGGCACAGCGAAAGGCACACATGAGGCTCGGAATCACCCATACCCTTGTAATCGTACGACGAATTCATTGCCCATACTCTACGCCGGAATAGTCGATATCGAGCACATTTAACACGTGTGCCCTTTTTCTCTAAGTATATTTTGGACGGGCTCTCGGTTTTGCGTGCAAGACAGATTCGCATTGAAGGCAAATCAGAATCCCAGCCTTTCGCTTGTTGATTGTTTGATTTGGGGATGAGCAATCAGTACGTGTGCAAATCTATTCGAGCTTTTCAATTCAATATTCGAGTGATGCAATTACCGTTTACCAACCGGGAGCAATTCTCGTGAATGTGTGTTGGCCGTAAATGGCATGCTCGAACCGATTCGGAAAAAGAGGAAGAGAAGAAGTGCACGGCCATCCATCGATCTTTTGTTGCTGCGACGGGAACGGACAAATATCGAACAAAAGGACACAGACACCGTTTCGGACGCACAGACGAAGGCAATCTTCGCTGTCGTCGAAGACGACAAAAATGCAAAGCAACGCGGTCCACTTGGGACAGTTGTCTTGGTCGATAGCATGTCCCATATCGGAGCCTCACGGCAACCTGTCATGATGCATTATTTACTATTCCCCTCTCATGCACTCTCGTACTGTTTCTCGGGTGGCCAGCAAACCGCGTACGTAGTAGCCTTCTTCGCACAAGGGAAATTAAATGTGTGCGTTGTGCTTTGTCCTTGTTCGTGGGTCACTATGAGTAGACAGACATCTCTAGCCTTGAGAAATTTTTATGCCAAAAGGGAGGGAGAAATCAGAGCGCACTGTGGTCCGAAAGGCTGAACCGGATGAATTGTTCATTGAACTCGGAAAATCATAGTGACCGGCTTAACTATTGATACACGACAAGGATGGTAAAATAGTGTGTGTGTCTATATATATATATATATATATATATCCAGAATATCTAAATAGCAATATTTAATGAATATCTAAAATATTATTCTCTAACAATAAGGAAAATAAGATCTTATATGTTGGATAAAATAAAACGATAATCTTACCGTATTAGTTCTTCTCTTATGAAATTTTTATATGGTATCTAAAATCTCCTTAGTAAGGATTCTAGTTGGGATTACAAACTCTTTTTGGAAAAATCTCATTGCTTTTTGGTAAGTTTAGAATTGAATATAAGAATAGTAGAATAAAAGATAATAAAAAATTTCATAATAAAAATTAAACGTATAATTTCTTAATTGTTAAATTGAAAGATATACTATTGTACCAAATCATATCTCTCAATATCATCGCTTTAAGTTATAAGAAAATGCGGTTACTGATGATCATGGTTACTTTCTTGACGGTCACTATATTTTTATTTATTTTTCATGTATTTTTTACTTGTACATATCAAAATTAGTAATTTTTAGAAAATTAAATTCCTAATCAAGTAAGAAAATATGTCATAAAACCACACCCCACGTATATGTCACGGTCATCTTCTCGTTTTCTAGTACAAACTTTTTTAATCATAGCGTTCATCATGTTGCTTGTCAGTCCATCCAGCTGAACAGGAAAAGCTGAGGTGGCACTCTCACGCTCAAAGTAGTGCATGACGCGATCATGACGCTTCATGTGCGTCAAGGTCAACAACGTGAAAGGACTATTTCAACCCCTCCCCCAAAGTCCCGCAAAACTAATTTGGACAAGCCGGTAATTTCCAGGTCATTCTCTTCAAGGACTCATGGAAGTCAATTTCTACCATCACTGCTCCGGTACGAATGAAAGAAAGAGCTTGTCGTAACGTCACCAGCAATTTCTACTGAGTAAGATTCCAATGGCGCATTGTCTGATCTCTTATCAGCAAGAACAAGTCTGCTTTCATGGAGGGAGGAGGAGGATGCATGACAACACACCTATTAGCACGCACATTCATCGGTTAGAGCAATATCGCCGAGACGCTACGATCTCTCCTACAGCATGACAAGCTAGTGCTTTCTCATCAACTTACTTCTTGTTCTAGGTTCTTTGGATCAAGGAGTGTTATCATCAGTCAAAAAATACCCCTTCACCACAGTGCAAAGGCATTAGTGAGATTTTGTTTTCTTAGGGGGCACGTGGAGTTTGTCGGGGAGATCTGCTACCAATCTACCTCTTGATGGTGGCTATAGGTTACGACAACATTGCTGAAACTATTCTACTAGTACATTGGTCTCAGTTTAAACTCGTGAAAATAAGACTAGTTGTCCTTGGGGATAGTTGCAGGGGCCACTATGGAAAACGTCATGATAAGATCTGTAATGACCCTGGTCGCCAATTTGATACTTGGGAGTCCCACTTGTTTCTAGAAAGCCTTTCTAGCTAGGGAGTGAGTCGGGTCCATGAACATAACTGCAAATCGAGTCCACGGCTAGCTGGGCATCAAAGTGTTTGAGGCTCTACATATGGGCAGATTTGAGACTGATTAATGTCGTCTTAACGAGCATGACAGGCAATTTTTGTGCCACCTTTATCCCGCCAAAGAGGGCGATTTTGGAGGTGAGGCAAAACTCCAGGAATTTCTTGGTTGAGACGGACGCAGAGTAGATGTCAGGGAGCTAGTAAGTTAAAATGGAGTTTGGCATGCCAGCCACGAAGTGACAAACATCTGATCTTTATTGCTGAAAACGCGATGGGCTATTATTACGAACAGAATATTGTTTCCGGGGAATATTCCTGGCTGTTCATCAACGATTGGTTAGCTTGGCTCATTTTGCTTGCCACAAGAGGTCCAATTGAGCCATCACTTATATCAATTTTCTTATAAATTCACAAATTTTTCTTTGAAATTACATATCTCAATACCCACCTTCAAGTGACAACGTGATCCATTTTACCACGTATCATTAAACTATTAAACACCCACCACCCCCAACATGAGC
The DNA here is from genome assembly GCA_900174645.1 of Sonneratia alba. Classification (NCBI taxonomy): domain Eukaryota; kingdom Viridiplantae; phylum Streptophyta; class Magnoliopsida; order Myrtales; family Lythraceae; genus Sonneratia; species Sonneratia alba. Next base: position 236,087 of record FWPY01000041.1, read on the forward strand.
TAGATATTTTTTTTCCGATCTTAGATAAGAGGGACAACCCGTGATAAGTCATACAATTTTCTTCCACACTCCAGCTCAATATTAACTGACCACAAGTGGGCTTTCGAACTCAGGTTGGATGAGGTGCGAGCCCACTGGTTCTAGTACCACATTAAATTCGTTATAAGTTTATAAAGGATCGGACTCATTTTCATCTAAAAACCTAAATTAATAAGTGGTAATATTCAATCTTCTTATAGACTAGTAACTTTTTTTATTTGATCGATATGAGATCATATACTTCAACTACTATAAAATTATCACGCTTGCATTTGGAGAAGCATTGGTATCAACTTAAAAGGAGATTGTGATCGGAGGTCGGCTTCTAAATCAGAAGACGATGATATCTGAACAAAATTGTAAAGATATCACTTAATTTGCACTTCTTCTTCTTCTTATTATTGATGATGGATAACTGGACATCCATTAATAAAGAAAAATAACCAAATACATGAACCCCTAGGCTGAGTCAATCAAACTACTCCTACCTAGCTGTCCGACTGCACGAGCTCCCCTAGTTATAATCCCTACAGACCCAAATACATTCCCAGCGATTAAATTTACACAGCATGTTGCCGATATTCAAAATGGAAGCCGTGATCTGTGGCCCACGGTGAGCTACTCGGGCTTGCTGCCGCACCCACATCTACACGAGCGTCAGCGACCAGTGACTGTACATACATATCATGACCACTTCCTATCTGCAGCGGCATGGAGGCCCAAAGGGAGAGCTTCAGCCTCAGCTTTGCAGTGGAGAGGCATTCTTTGAATTTTGTAAAGCCAAGGCAGGACCCGTACTCTGATTAATTTTCCGTCGCTGTAAAGTAAAAATAGAATTATACAAAAAAAATGTTTAATAATCGTAAAGATTTGTTGAGTAATATAAAATTGTGTACATATGTCATGCAATAATTAGCCCGATTACGCAATTGGAACATGCGGACACGATATACCCATTGCATATAAAAAAATGATAATATATCCAATATATCTTTATCTTGTAGTACAACTCTCGTGCTCAAGTCCAAGGCACGATATATAAATTGCAACTCTATATATACTAATAGCTTATAAGAAAAACTTTATATACTAATAATTTGTAATGAAATATTCGATTATTATCGAATATATAATTTTTTAACGAGGAGAATGTCTCACACACCTAAGATCAAGTAAAACTATGGTATATTTACTATTCATTTGCAGAAGTAACCATCCGCATAAAACAATGATTATTCAAGTTACCTGATGCGAAATGATTGATAAAATTTCTAATGCGTTCCATATGAAGAAGTCGTAGGGAGGAGGATTACTTAATGATGGTCGTCTTCCACATATTCGGTGGGTGATGTCATGGCGCCCCAGCTGCCCCGCGACTGCCAGCAGTCGTAGAAGCTGATGTTTCCTCCGTCGCCCATCAAGATCTCCGGCAGCTCTATCTTCTCCCAAAAGTCGTCCTCTTCGGCCTCGCAGAGCTCATAACTTTCCCCATTGTTGTTACCAGCGTCGACGGTGGCGCTGCTCTTCTTCGACGAGGCTGCCTTAGCAGCCGCAGCCTGGATGTCCCGGGCGGTGCACGTGGGAGGCAGTGGCAGCTCCTCGACCTCGTCAGGGAAGTTCAGCTGGGCCTTGCGTCCTCTCAAGCAGTAGGCAGCCACGTCGTAGGCCTTCGCTGCCATCTCCGGCAACGGGAAGGATCCGAGCCATATGCGGGACTTCTTCCGGGGCTCCCGGATCTCCGACACCCACTTGCCCCACCTCCTCTTCCTCACCCCATGGTAGACCGGGTGCCGGGTGCCGCCGCGGCGGGGGGTGGCGGCTGCCGCGGTTGGGCTGACGTCACCGGCTTCAGTATAGGGCCGTTGCTGCAGCTGCTCTACCATCATTGGCTCGAGTAACTGTGCGCAAAGCATATAAGTATTGACGGCCGGGCTTGGCTCCTTCTCCTGTTGCCGGGGATGGGGCTGAAGAGAGCCATCGATTTTATTATATATCTTTGTCTGGACTCTGGAGGCTGTGTGGTTGGTGGAATTACTATTCTGCCCTTCCTTGTTGAACGAGGGATAGGGGCATGGTTTCTTGGCCTTAGGCGTCTCATGGGCAACTTGAGATTTTTATATACACTATAGTACACGATATAGTATAATTTATAACTTTAATTATTGAGAAGAAATATATATATATCATATAAATTGATTAAATTTATGTGATAATTTTATCATTTATGGTTAATATACGTAAATTTATATTAATTATGATTCATTACATATCTAAATTAAAAAAATATAATTTAATTCCACTGTATTTATTCACTTTAAGATCAAGAGTTTTGAGACTATTTCTCATAAATAGTAGTTATTGTGATCATATATGTCTCAAATCTTTTTTTTAAGCTCATTCATATTATTTGATAAATTTAAATATAAGCTTAACTGTGAGAGAATCACATATTAGAGAATTAGTGAGAGAATCATCGATCTCACCCTAAGTTGGTTATTAAACTTTCATATCTCCACGTTGCTACCCTCTCTCGACTTATATTAATTTTTTTACAAATAAAAAAAAAAGAGATTGCAACGTTCCTTTTTTTTTATGGTTGCCCTCTTCTTTTAAAAAGAAAATTTGCAATCCTATTTTACTCCCACCGCAAAATTGGCCTTCGATATGTCAACATCGACATTCAGATTCATATTTTTGCCAAAAAAATTAATAAATTAATTAATTAACAACCTGTAGATATTTTAATTTTCCCACCCACAACAGCCTATCTCACATGTGACATTACATCACATTAATGTTCGACCGTACTGTCTTTCATTTTTCATTTTTCATTTTCTCTTACGATTTCCCAAGCTATCCTTATCCAAGATTAACTCATGTACGTCTTTATTTTATTTTATTTTTTTGCCCGAATTATCACGAAAATTCATTATTTTGCCAGCATCATATTATATACAAGTAGCTAAATTAAGACAGACTTATGAGGCAGTGTGCGTGCGTGCGCGTGTGTGTGTGTATCTACTTACGGGTCAGCCTTTCTGCATTAGCAAAATTGTGGTACGTACCAAATATACAGTTGAGTTGATGAGGGATGGGACAGAAAATCTCGGTCCTAATTAGGGGAGCAAGCAAACGAGCGAAGCCCACGAAAGAGGGAAGACGACGATGGCCGCTGTGAAAATGTCGACGATGTCACAATTTTGAATTGAACATTTTACTAGCATTTCACTATACGTGTATGTATATATATATATATATTAATAGGAGGAGTGAAGAGATATTTTCAATGAATTTCAAATCCTAATAAATAAGTTTAGTTGATACGAAACAGGATTTTATCTGCGAAAATATGGTCAATTAGGGGCAATGGATCTTCGAGTTCGCTTTGAAAAAGGATATGTTGGCATATCTCTGTTATTCATTACACTCACACTTCGTGTAGCTCACACTTCCACTTAGCTTCTAGGGTTTCCGAAGGTCGCAGTAAAAGGGTTCACGAGCTAGACGGCAGCACGAGATACCGCTGAACTGGATATACACACACATATATATATGTATTTATGAATGCATATATGTATATGGCTGAAGATGTTTCCACCGTCCGATTAATCAACTATTCAGCGGCTTATTAATAATCAACGACTCATAATCGATAAGGCAGATTGAAAAGGAGATTGAGCGGCCCCCATGAATTCTTCGTACATCGTGGACCGTCCAGTGACTGGACCGCGGTAGGGTTTTCCATCGGAAGCAATAAAGAGCCAGCTTTCCTTCTTTTTCTTTTTCCATGTTGGGTAGGAGTTTTGTTTTTATTTTTATTGACTTTTTGTGCATGATATTTGGTTATCTGTAGCTGTGATGCTGCTCGGCTTGACATGGACGTATCTGGACGAGAGCACCCGTCGCCAGTGTAAACGGGAGGTGCCCCGATCTTGAAGGTCGTTCCATCATCTTCACTCGATTGAGCCGATTGCAACACGACAGTGACGTCGGTCGATCAAAGTCGACCCCCACAACGATCTTCTAGGGAGCCCTGACGGAAAATTAATCAACATTTGCCGATAATAGTAGCTGGTCTTCCCTTGTCCTTTTATTTTATTATTTAAATAATATACTGCTCTTTTAATTTATATTTTTTATTTATAAAATTTAAATTCAAATTCAATTTTTTTTTTAAATAATGGATCCATCGTCGACCGTCGGCTTCACAGATATGGCTTTTTCAAGCTTTCTAATTGGATGAGACAACGCCCTACGACAACTTCATAGGTGTCAGATCCCTTGGTATTCTTCTTCCATTCACTACTGACCATCAATGATGCTTTCAACTTCACCTCCAAGAAGCACCCGAGACCCATCTGAATATTATTACATAATCACATTAATTAAACAGTTTATTTTATTAATTATAAACATACATTTAATGTATTGTCAGATTCACTAATTATATGCTCAGTATTCACATTAGTAATTTCTAATTGTGAAATTTAGAAGATTTTATTACTAAATTATTACATAATTTCTCGAAATCAATTCCGATTATTGATTAATTACATACGAGTAGTTTCCATTCACTTAAATCAGTTTTTATATGGCTACTTCATTCGAAAAAACCGGCCCCAAAAAGTCGGGGCTTGATAATTTGTAGTAAAAAAAAAAAAAAACTCGCACCACCTGAACCATTTTCACCCTGAAATGCGTGGCAAGGCCTAAAAAAAAAGGTTTTTTGGTTAGATGGGCTGGGCCTTCCAACCCTGCGACTCATCCTCGGCAGGACATAAGACTCAGGATCCCCGTTGACTGGGCTAAGCCCATTAATAAGCCTTGGTTTTCTGGGCCGAGTAATTTGGGCTCAGGATTGTCGGATATCCCACCCTGCGATGCTTCCTTGTGGACTCCGATAGCAAATTGCTGGTTCTCCTTGTTCAGTCGCACAAGGGGCAAAGTTTGGCTGGTGGAAGCTTGAAGACACTAACAAAGGGTAAATATGAGCATCACACCGGTCTCGAATTCGGGAGTCGTAGTACGTGAAGAACGATGAAACCGATACAGGCATATGCACTCGAGAGGTTGCAAGTCCTTATGACTACTCCGTTCCACCCAGTCGTCATCTCGTCACGGATCACAGACTTCTTGTGCCCCTCTGTAATATCATGGCGAGATGGTCCTATCTTACAATGCCAGAGAAACTTAACAGGTTTCGGCTTCTCACTACGCTGCGTGTGAACCACATTTATTGATGAAACTCAGGTCCCCGACATGCGGGATATGGACATAGTAAAGCAAGTCGGTATTTGATTAATCAATTGGATTGTTTTATCCAACTTGAGATTCAATCAGATCTACTCGGACCGTGCTTGCATCTCAACGCCCACTTGCTTTATATGGATGGATCTCTCGAATTGGCAGGTCTCCAGAGATTAATGATGGAGAACCTGAACAGTGATCTCAAATCATTGATCGAGGGTCCCAAGGAAAAGGGAACACCGTGAGAGACACTCGATTACTCGTACAAGTTCCACCGCTTACCCAGGTCGAGATCACCGGAAAATTCCACGGTAATTGCCATTAATGAGTGAGGTGTAGGCAGCATCACTCGCAGAACTTCACGGGCACGCCCAATTAGTGCGAAAATCAAAGAAATGAGGGTGGCGTGCAGCAAGATTGCTAGCTAACTCGTGCCCCCCAAATGTCAATCAATGGTGGGGTGCAGTCTCGGGAAGGTTGACCGTTGACTGCTCGAGGTTGGTGGTGGACCACATGCGACTCCGCCTGTGGGCACGCCAACTCTGAAACGATCGCACGTGATTCTCCTTTCCGCGGAGGCAGCAAATTTATTAGATCCGATCCGCATCCTTCACGTCTCCTCCTTTCATCCTCGTGAGCGGTGACCCGTCTTCTCCGCCTACTTCTTCATCACACGAAAATCTTGGGAGACTTAGTTTCCCGAATCCGGCTTTTTTTAAGGCGACCCGAACCGGCTTTCTCCTCTTTACGATGCTGATGTTTTTCGTCACTTACCGAACCGCGGCTTGTAAAATGCACATCAAATTAAACGTACTAATAAACCAATAACCACTAGAGTCATGCAGTGTGATTGATCCTTTCAATTAATTGCTATCGGAATATTAACTCGTATAGTACAATCTGAGATATACATGCATCTTATATATTGGTATATAGGAGTTAATAAATTATTTTAAATTATATAATATTATGTCTAATAAATTAATTAATTAATAAGTGATAATACTATTATTATAAAAAGTGATATATATATATATATACACACCCACGTACATACAGTAATCCGTGCTGGAAGCTAGAGGTAATTCATGGCACCTCCCCCCTCTCTCTCTCTCTCTCTCTCAACTGAAGGAGAAAGAAGGATGGATCGAGAAAATCTGTTCGAATGGAAGGATTTAATTGAAATTTTGAATTCAGGGGCTGAAATAAATATTTTAACAAAAAAATAATACATAATATCTTATAAATTTTTTAATGTTAAACACCGAGAAGGGGTTCGAGATTTCGGAATCTCGATTGAAATAGTGGGAATTGATGTTAGACACCGAGAAGGGGTTCCGGATTTCGGCTCTGACTCCGTCTCCGACGTCAGTCTTTTCACATGCCAAAACACACTCTAAATTCATTCGTCGAGACAGAGATCACACGCGTAGCGCGTTGCCCCCACTCGACGCGGAATGCTTTATGTGAAGTGAAAAGAAATGAAAACGGACGTGGTCACGTTCTTTTGATGCGCTCCCCAGTTCACGCACACACGCCTTTCCTCCATTCTTTCCACTCGGGTCACGTTTTGCCTCACGTGCCTTCACGAGCGCGTTTTGTGCCTTTTTTTAAAAAAAAAAAATTTAATTTTCTTACTTCTTTTGTTTTCTTTGTTTTTACCGTAAATGGAAATATTTCCCTGCGGGCGCCTTTGGCATGTTTCTTCTGCTCCCGCACCGCTGGCCGCTCCGCCAGATCTCGCCGCGTGTCACCGTACTACCCACGTGGATCGCCTGTCGTGTCGGGGTACTTTTATATTTTATTATTTATTTCTGAATTACCTGCCTGAAGAGTTGGACCGCTCGAGGAAGACGTGTCCGGCCCAATAACTAAGTAATACCCAGTACGGCCGTCCTGCACCTATTTATAAAAAAATTTTAAAAACACAACACCCAGTCGTTTGCTGGCACGTGGAGCACGTTTCCGAGCACATCTTCCACTATAGCAGTGTTTAAAAAACAAAAAATCAACCGATAGCATTTATAGATTTAACTTCTATATTGTATTTAATCTTTTATAATTCATCAACTAATTTATACATTGTATTCCAGCATGTTGCATATGAGGTCATGAAGAAAAAATGTCCACTTCACGGTCGACAATAAGTTTTAAGTATGGAGAAAAAAATGGTTGAATGGCAGATAATCTCTGCCTAGTTTGAATGTGAAAGAAAAGCATTCGGCTTTATTGGTGATTGTCGAGACCCATTTACCCACTGTCAAATAGCTGTCAATAAGGACAAGCCAAAGAAACACGGTATGTGCACCGGCCACACCTTAATAACTCCGCACACTCGGATTCCGATACTCCAACCGTCCCATGAATTGGTCGCTTCTAAACGAGTCATGAAAGGGGGCAGGTGTCTTGACTTCTTTGTTTTTTTAGACCCAACAACAAATTTTACACGAAAATGGGATTCAACACTGCTTGATGTCAGTCAAGACTAATGGGCAATTGGCGAATGGCCACCCTGTCACGCTGGAATATACGCGTTTTAGCGCCTCGGTCGAGAAAAAAGGGGCTGGGAGGAACATGAAGATGATGAATAATTGCTTTCATGGATACAAAACCCGTTGATCAACATGTATTATTACTTCACTTACGTTGGAACCTTAGGAAAATGTCTGTCTGTCAGTCCGTTATTTTTCTCTTCCCGAATCTCACCCCGCCCCCTCCTTGAAAAAGATCTTCTGGATCCGTCCGAGAACGCCTGGTTTGCCTTAGATTCTACTCAAATTTTAAAAGAGGGCATGGGCATCATCAGTATGTGCTTTGTTGAATAATTTTATCAATCGCTTGCTTTAGTTAAAGCTAGCAACCTTAAACTTGGCGAAATTTGATGAAGCCACCCACCTAGTGGGAGACGACACCGGACCGGACCTCCTTTAGCTCCCTCACCCCCTTTACTTTTGTTTTGTCCCCACTGCGGTCCTGCTCTCAAGTTCCGCGTCGTGATTCGTGATACCCTCTCTGGGTTTCAAACCAGAGATCCCAACTGTGCGGATCCACTCGCATCGTTTTCCCCCGCACTTGTCTGGACGAGGACAGGGGAAGTGAAGGGAATAGCTAGGGATAAATCTTGATTACTCTCAATATAGACTCAGAATTAAATAAATGGAATATAATTGATATTTGGTCCGCAAGGGATTTAACCCGCGTAGGCAACTACTTGCATTTTTATCGGTGGAAGTCCTAAAGAGCAGTTAATTAATCGGCGTGCGTGCGCTGTTCGGCACGAGGTTCACGCAAACTCGTCCTACTCCTCTTCCCCACCCCCCGATGGCTGCTGTCAATAATTAAAAATAACAGTAATTAAATAACTCCCGTTTACTTTTTTTTCCTTTAAAGGTTTTTTTAAAATTTAAATGTGGTCACTAACGTCATAATAATGACTTGTTCTTGATTTAATAATTAAAATTTTAAATATTTAATTTTTATCATAAAAATTTTAAATTTATTTATTATTATATTCTTTCATCTCCTTTAAAACCCGTAAATATCTTATGTAACCTAGAAAAAGTATCCTTGTGCCACTTGTTGCTTGTGTGCCCATTCCACATCTAATTGACACTATAACGGGTTTTAATCGCCCTAGGATGGGTAGTGAGTCATCTGCTTAAGTAATAACGTGATTAAGAGTGCTTTCAAAGTGTGAAAGAAAAGTATTGAATTGTTGAAAAAAATCAAAAAATATATATATAATTAGAACTATTCAGAACATTCTTTCAATCTTGTCATTCTTTGGTTGAAAAAGAGGTTGGCTAAATTGATTCCGTCAAGTGTGACGGTCAAACAAATGGAAGCGATGTACCTTTTTATCGACCTTTCGATTAAGGTCAGGCTCAATATCTGTTCTAAATCAAATGAGACAAAAGTTAAATTCAGTGATGCAAATCTCACTGCCGTACGGTCGGGTGAGTTGATCCATATTCAAATCCCCTTTAACATGTGCTATTTGGGATGAGTGTGTAATGATACTAGTTTCTAGACTATACTAGACATTCGGTAATGCAGAGCTGACGGGACTAGCACCAGACGTTGTTTGTTCAGTTTGCCTTATATGCTCGCAATTGAACATGAAATCTCACATGTTGCCACCACTACTACTCCATTTTATTGTAATAAAAAAATTGAAATTGAATTTAAATGGCCGTTAATTAAATAAAAAATAATTTATTAAAGTGGAAGTTGCAATTCGTAGTCTTTTTTTTAATGGTACACTTCGGTTAATTTTAAGTTTAGCTGATTAAATTACATTTATTTGATAAGGAAATGGTTAGATGGTTAATTGAACAGCAAGGAACGATTTTACGTGGTCTAATTATTTTAAGAAGAAACAAATGTCATTTCGTGAGGAGGTGATATGCTAAACCGAAGTTGAACTGAGTATTCGATTCAGCACGGTTTGAAATAATTTACTGGACCATTGTAATTAATAAAAATTTCACATTTACGATATTTTAAATATGCAACCCCGTGAAAATATACAGATTCATTCTTGGTTTTATTAAAAATTAAAAATTTGTTATTTTGGAAAACCAAATGTGCTGCCGACTGCCTCTCAACTTCCAACCTACAGAGTTAACCGTCACATCCACGTGAATTTTTGAGGACTTTAACTCCCTCTCTCTCTCTCTCTCTCTCACAACCCTTAACCATGGTTAACCTTAACCTCAACCCTGGTCGAGTTCCCTTTCATTGATCTTCCCTTGTCCTTGCATTTTCATTTAATATATAATTAAATTATTATTTGAAGGCTCAGCCCCTCTCTCTCTCTCTACATCGTCGTCCTCCCTTCCTCCTCACTTGTTTCTGTTTTCTCCTCTTCGACCTCGTTTGACTGATCCTTTGCCTCTGAGGAAGTTCCTCTCCCCCCACTATTACTGAAGTTTCGAGCCTTGCCGTGAAGGATTGTTCGCCGTCTCCTGAGACCCTTCTGCTCCGCTTGCCGCCAATTTGCGTCTCCGCAGATCCTTTTTCCTTGCTGCAGGGGGATCGCTTCCGAGCTCAATTCTTCACGGTAAGTTTGCTTCCGAGTGCTTGATCGGGATATGAGGCTCGCGCCCGCGGACATGCACGACTTTAATCTATTTGCGTCGGCCGGTGATTTCGCGATGTTCATTCAGATCTGGAGGCTGAAGATTGATTTGGTCCTGTTTGAGACTTGACGAAGTTTCGTTCTGTTTCTTGCTCTTCCCGGTTTTCCCCTGCGAAGTGTATTTTGGGTAAATTTGGGTTTTAGGGAGATGAAGATGGAGGTAGGTGTAGGGGGTGGGCTGTGGGACAATGATGAAGAGAAGGCCTTGGTTGCGGCCGTCTTGGGCACTCGTGCATTCGATTACTTGATCTCAAGCTCGCTCTCTAACGAGAATCTTCTAATGGGCGTAGGGAGCAACGAGAACCTGCAGAGCAGGCTCTCTGACCTCGTGGACCGCCCAAATGTCTCGGGTTTTAGCTGGAACTATGCCATCTTTTGGCAAATATCGCGGTCCAAGTCGGGCGATTTGGTCCTTGGGTGGGGGGATGGGTGCTGCCGGGAGCCCAGGGATGGAGAAGAATCAGAAGCCATCCGAATCATCAATTCGAAACTCGAGCAGGATGGGACTCAGCAGAGCATGAGAAAGAAAGTGTTGCAGAAACTGCACACGTTGTTCGGTGGGTTGGAAGAGGACAGCTACGCCCTTCAGCTAGATCGTGTCACCAACACTGAGCTGCTGTTCTTGGCATCCATGTACTTCTCCTTCCCAACCGCGGAAGGTGGTCCTGGGAAGTGTTTTGCATCTGGGTCGCAAGTCTGGCTCACAGATGCATTTGGATTGGGTTATGATTTTTGTGTCCGTTCATCTCTTATGAATTCTGCGGGAATGCAGACAATCCTTTGGGTTCCTACAGATGCGGGAGTGGTGGAGCTAGGATCGGTTAGGTTCGTGCCTGAAAGTGCAGAGATGTTGCAGTTGATTAGGTCTTCCTTTTCATTGAATTCTTCAGTCATGCCAAGGATCAACGAAGGCAAACTTGGAAATGGAGAGGCAACCCCCAGGATCTTTGGGCAGGATTTGAGTTTGACGCGCAGCTCTCACTTTCAGTTCAGAGAAAAGCTCCCCATCAGAAAGATGGAAGGGAAGCAACCGCGGGAGGTTCATCCAAACGGTATTGGGCTTCCCTACGCAAATCCCAGGAACGGGAAGCATCTCTCAAGTTGGGATTTTTTTCACAATGTAAAGCAGGGGAATCCTGTTAGTCCATACAGTTCTCAAACCCAGGCTGGGAATCTACTGCAAACTATGAATGGGGGAAGGGGAGATTCCTGGGTGGACCACTGCAAATCACAGAAGCGGGCACAACTGCAAATAGATTTTTCAGGGGCCGCAGCGACGCCCTCGGCTAATGCCCGACCAGTTAGCATTGATGCAGAGCATTCAGATGCTGAAGCTTCCTGCAAAGAAGAGCAAACTGGTGCAGGAGATGACAGTAGACCCCGTAAGAGGGGAAGAAAGCCAGCCAATGGGAGGGAAGAGCCTCTCAATCATGTGGAGGCTGAGCGGCAGAGGCGGGAGAAGCTGAATCAGAGGTTCTATGCCCTGCGTGCTGTCGTGCCCAACATCTCGAAGATGGACAAAGCCTCTCTTCTTGGAGATGCCATTGCTTATATTAATGAGCTTCAGTTAAGGCTCAGAACCATGGAAGCAGAAAGGGATAACTACGTGAGCACTTCAAGCAATTCGGGTCCAAAACCTGGTGCAGAAGTTGATGTCCATGTTGCCCAAGATGAGATTGTGATCAGAGTCACCAGCCCGGTGGATTCACACCCAGCATCCCGAGTAATTCAAGCACTCAGGGATGCAGATGTTGCTGTGGTTGAATCGAAAATCACTGCAGTAAATGATGCTGTCTTCCACAAGTTTGTGGTCAAATCTCAGGGGGGCGAGCCACTCATGAAGGAGAAGTTGATCGAAGCAATTTCCCGTGAATCTAGCTCTTCATAGAAGTTCTAAGCCCCATCAGCACAGATTTTATTTGCACCTAACATAGTCTACAGGAATTAGTTTCTTCTGAAGCATGTGTCGGGAACTTTCTGCGGTGGTTCTTTTACAAATCTGAGTCCGGTAATCGAGTATTTGGCTCTTCAACTTTAGTTGTATTAGTTAAGATACTCTGCCATTTTTGGTTATCACCTAGCTGATTGTTTCTTTCTTTCATTGCAATTATACTTTGTCTAGTATCCTTTTGCTTCAAGATGTCCTCCCTTCCTTTTGCCATTTCTGGTGCCCCTCTCGTCCGATGCTCTTTCATGGCGATGGAGCAAGGATGGCGTATTTCTGGTTCCTATCTTATGCCCTTTTCCTGGCAATGCAAGATATCGTTGAGGACGAACACATCTTCGGCCCTAACGCTTTGCACAGGCCCATCTTCTGCGGTGAGGTGCACTGTGCCGACAGTGCAGAAAAGGAGAGAAAGGAATAGATACCTTCCATTCTGAGTTCCTGGATGAAGGCCTTGCTTGTAATGGCAAGGTACATGTGAATGAAAAAGAAAGAAAGGAATGGATTCCTGCCATTCTTCAGTCCCACCGTGCTGGTGCAAAAGTGAGTTAAGGTATCTCTTGCCTTTGATGGAAAGGAAGTTAGTGCTGAGCCATGCATGCCTCCCATAAGAAATTCATGGGTATTTATTTCAATCCTTTTTCTTTCGATAAATAAAAAGGGGTTATGGATTTATCGATTTTCAAAGTAAGAAATAATTGCCATTAATATTTCTGGTAAGAAATTATTGAGACTTTAGAAATGAATGTCATGGGCCAAATGTGGAAGTGGTTGAAATGTCTCTGAAGTTCTGCACCCTACTTCTCATTCCCTTCTCACTTTCCGAGTGAATATTCAGCGGATTCAGAAGATTTGAGATATATATATATATACACACACACGTATATCTTTCTTTACAAGTTTGATTCATGCATTATGCATATGTAATTTGAACCCATAAACATCGACTAGCAGGTCGGGGTTGCATGTGACCCGACCTGTTATTGCATCACTGTTAGGCAGCGACGGCACGCGTGGCCAAGTTACTACATGTGATCCACAAAAGCGCGAGATGCCAAGAGTGATTACGATCTGATCGAGGCCTAGGGGGGGAAAAAGCTATGCATTTGTAATAGGGTTCTTGAGGAATTTGGACCACATGAACAGTTGGGTCAATTTGGTTGGCTAGGAGAGCGTTCTTGTCAACAAAATTGACCCATGATTAGACAGGCCGCCACGAGAAAAGCATGCCCCACGGGCAAAATTAATGTCAATTTGCCGTCCTGAGAAGCTATAGGTCGCAAGCGGTTCTCATGTTTAAAGATTCGATTGCGTCCTGGTGATGCAAATGAACAGAACATTATGGGATCTGTCGGGGATCGGGGACCATCCTTCATGATCATCAGATCAACTAACTTTCCATGACGGTTTAACCCGAATTGAATGGCCACGACCGATCCCCGAGCAACCCGAGGGTCTTGTGGAAGATCCCTGTACAGCAGCCGGAGTTTGCACCTTGGGTTCTAGGAGGATCTTTTTTTTTTTTTTTTTTGCACGTATTAACGAGCCAACCGAAGTGTACTTTTACATTGTTCTGCGATCGGATCAGGGTTTCTAGAAAAATTTCCATCAACCCTCATAACTTGGGATTTGATTCTTGAATCACTCATTTGAAGGTTTAATAGAAGAATCGCTAGTTCAACCCCAAGTTGATAGTTATAAGAGGATCAGGTATTATCGGGCTAATTGCACTAATATTTCGAGTCTTGTCCGGGTCAGTAGTTATCGGGCCCCGTTGGTCCGGTTCGAGAAAACGGGCCCGCCCGAATTGCCAACCATACCGACATCCTGACCTGGACTATGGGTGCAAGAGCCTGTGGCGGAACTGGATGAGGAGGATCGGCACGGAGGAGTGCCTCCTGAGGACGAAGAGGCTCGAGCCGCTCGCTCGGCACCTGGCGGAGGAGGCGGCCCAGCACCCGTTGTGGGACGTCTGAGCCAGCCAGGTCCCATTGAAGACGGCCCATTAACATTAGGGTGGTGTGGGCCAACAGTGTTTTGGGCCCGGGCAGCCGGGCAACGAGGAGAGGTGGATAATAGCCTCCTGATTAATCAAACATAAAGCATAAGAAAAATGCCCAATTGACACGATAGGCGCATATATATGTATGTATATATATATATATATATTCCAGTGAGTGATATACTAATCGAAATTCATCTTGACTCAGTCAACGGAGAGATGAAGTTCTCCAAGTCATGAGTTTTCACCGTTTACATCGTTCAAACCGGAGATCGGTCGGGCCAACCCGACTTCTCTCGAGAAGGGGAAGGGGAAGGGGAGGGAGAGAGAGAGTGTCAACCGTAAAGACTAATGAGCAATAGTGGCTGCGAAGCACGCCGAACTTTTATATCATTAAAGGGGTTGGCAGATCGACCTCGAGCATGGATAGATATATAATAATAAATCCAAGAGAATAAAAATAAAAATAAAGACAAAGTCCTAATTAAAGTCTAAGGGCATATCTGTCGCCTACACTGTCAATTACTTAGCAGTCCTAATTACTTACGCTTATTGATTATTTTTATTCACTCTCACTTGAATTGATAATATTGTATTAAAAAAATAAGATGTGAGATTTTATATTAATTTATATTTTTTAAATATAAATATTGTAATTATAGATAGATAAATAAATATGTAAGAAAAAAATACTTTTACTTTATAATCTTTTTGTGATTTTACCATTCACGTCCTAAAATTTTATTTATTTTTATCATTCTCATCTTCAATATTCTTAATTTTTGTCACTTTAATCTTACCACTAACATTGGTATCTTAAAAATTAAAAATTAAAATATTCGAAAAACTTAAATAATTAAATATAAAGAATTTAGGATTGATTAAAAATCATGAAATTTCTTAATGAGGAAAAAATTATAGTCGAAAAGATTGTGAAAATGAAGGACACAGATGCTTGGCGGAACCTTGGTCAGCTTCGGATCGGAAACTTACGAACGAGACCTACTCTTTCTTTCTTTTTTCTTTCTTTTATTTTGTGTTTTTACACTTTTTTTTCAATATTTTTAATCTTTTCATCACATTAATTATTCATTGAGGATTTTTAAAATATTTTTAATTTTTTAAAATACCACATTAGTGGTGCATAAGTAAAAAAATAAAAAAGTTGAAGATAAAAATAATAAAAAAATATAAAAATTTAAGACAAAAATGACCAAATCACAAAAGTTGAGGATTAAAAATTATCATTCTCATTAAATATATTAAGTGCATGCCATCAAAAAGGTTCTTTAGCTAGCGGACAAAATTAGGCAGCTGTCAGCCTGTCAGCACAGAACTTATTATACTCTGTTTTAGGTCAGTCTTCCCCACCTTCAATCAATCTCAAAGTGTTCAATTCGTCTTCGGCGGTGTGTGTCCCGAGCTCACCACGTCAAATATGGGTGGACCCAATGAGAGAATGACGCGTGTCGTACCGTGTCGTGTCGAAACACGACGCCTCTCATATTATTTTCGAAGTAGGCCAAAACTTTGTCATCTTCTAAAATCGACCCAACTTCTCATTTTCTCTCTTCCTTCTGCCATTCTCTATTCACCCCCGACTCTCTCTGCAAATTCAGCCACCCTCCCCTGTTCCCCTTAAATAAAGCATTTGGCCAGAACACCCACGACCGAGGTCTAACTTGGTTTGAACTTAAGTAGGAGATTGAAATGAAGTTAGATCCAGACCTAGCCTTGATTTCGGGTCCAATGATTGAGGTAAAGTGAGATTGTAGTCCAATTGTAATCTTCGCAAGACGAATCTGGGCAACCTTCGACTGCGGGCTCCTCCTTCAACGACTGAGAACTGAGGAAGTCGGCTCTTCCGCTTGGGTGCGGAGTCGAGGGGAGGGACGGCGAGGCCGGGGGAGTCTTAGAACAAAGGCCGAAGGTGGGCGGAGGCGAAGGAGAGAGTAGATCACAACTTCAGGCAGAAAGGAGAGTGGGCGAAAGCATGAACACAAGTCGGGGATGAGGAGCTGAAGAGAAGAAAGAGAGAAGAGTGGCGGACGTGCCAATGTTAGAAGATGAAACGTTTTGGGTTACTTTGAAAAATAATGGGCAGTTGTCCACATGTCGATCTCTGATTGGATAGTGCATATATCACTTGGTGGGCGAGGCTCGCATGAGAATTTCTCCAAATTTTATTCTCGTGACTACTGTCGTCCTGCTCAGACTGAAGGCACTGTACTAGCCGGGGACTGCGGGCTCCACCCGAAATTATGTGGGGACCACATGCAGATGGCTTTGTCGCTTGCCTGATGGATCGCACAAACGCGGCAGGAGAACCGTACAGCCAAAATGAAAAATATCCTTTAATTTTATTTAAATTATTACAGAGCGACTTTAAATTCTACAAAATTTTATTTATTTTTTAAAAAATAAATATTTAAAATTTAATTAGTCCTCTATTGTATTTTTTGATCCTCAAAGCTGTTTTTCGCAGACCTCACAGTCTGTCGTTACTATTTATTGGCTCTTCCACCACCTTCCGCTTTCTCAGCTCTTCCCGGCTCCATTTTGCATTAGATATGTCAGGAAATGACGGAAATTTCCTACTCCTCCTCCTCCTCTCTATCTTCTTCCTCTCCACTGCCACTGTAATTTCAGTTTCTACCCCACTCCAGCACCAAACTCTAGTGCTCAAGCCTCTACCGTCAGCACCTGTTCTCTCATGGCTGGAGTCGGAAACACTGTGGCAACCCCAGTGGGAGACCCTTGTACCCGGGGCGGAGTCCAATGCCTCGGACATCTCCGTGCAGCTTCACCACATAGACGCCCTGTCCTCGAACAAGACCCCGCAGGCTCTCTTCCACCTCCGCCTCCAGAGAGACGCCGCCAGAGTTAGCGCCCTTTCGTCGCTTTCAGCTGCTGCCGTGCACCATCACCACGGTAGGACCAGGAAAGCAACCCGGGGCGGCTTCAGCAGCTCCGTGATCTCCGGGCTCGCGCAGGGCAGCGGGGAGTACTTCACTCGCCTGGGGTTGGGCACCCCGGCCCGCTACTTCTACATGGTGCTGGACACCGGAAGCGACGTCGTCTGGATCCAGTCCGCCCCCTGCAGGAGGTGCTACTCCCAGACGGATCCGGTCTTTGACCCCTCCAAGTCCAGATCCTTCGCCACAATCCCCTGCCATTCTCGTCTCTGCCGCCATCTCGATTCCCCCGGCTGCAACAACCGCCATAGCTGTCTCTACCAGGTCTCCTATGGCGACGGCTCCTTCACCCTTGGTGAGTTCTCCACCGAGACGCTGACCTTCCGTGGCACCAGGGTGGCCCGCGTGGCCCTCGGCTGCGGCCACGACAATGAGGGCCTTTTCGTTGGCGCGGCGGGGCTTCTGGGCCTGGGTCGGGGGAGGCTGTCGTTTCCCTCGCAGACTGGCCGCCGTTTCAACTACAAGTTCTCCTACTGCCTCGTCGACCGCTCCGCCTCGTCCAAGCCGTCCTCTGTCTTATTTGGTAACTCGGCAGTCTCCCGTACTGCTCAGTTCACTCCCTTGGTCAAAAACCCTAAGCTCGACACATTCTACTACGTGGAGCTCCTCGGTATAAGCGTCGGCGGTACACGCGTACCGGGGATTACGCCTTCGCTGTTCAGGCTCGATCCAGCCGGCAGCGGTGGTGTCATCATCGACTCCGGCACGTCCGTCACTCGCCTGACCCGGCCGGCCTACGTGGCGCTTCGGGACGCTTTTCGCATCGGAACCTCCAACCTGAAGCGGGCGGCTGACTTCTCGTTGTTCGATACCTGCTACGACCTGTCGGGCAAGACACAGGTGAAGGTCCCCACGGTGGTGTTGCACTTCCGAGGCGCCGATGTGTCGCTGCCAGCGACGAATTACCTGATCCCGGTGGACACCGACGGGAGCTTCTGCTTCGCTTTCGCCGGGACCATGAGTGGGCTGTCCATCATAGGAAACATCCAGCAGCAGGGGTTCCGGGTCTCCTTCGACCTGGTCGGATCCCGTGTCGGGTTCGCCTCCCGCGCGTGTGCGTGAGGTGAGCCTTGGTCCGCCACTTCCTCCTGCTTGCCTCTTGTCATTATTACAGTAAACCAAGAGGGAAAGAAAAAAAAAAGATCACAGAAGGTATCTTCGGCCATTTTCGTTCTTTTTCGTTTCCCCTTTTCGTGTAATAGCATTGTCAATGGATGGAGAAGAAAGCTCCTTTTCCCAATCAGTCGGACTGCGAGGCATGACTGATGAAGCGACCATGTAACAGAGTTCATATCGCGTAGCCTTGTGTTAGAGCTTCTGGTTCCACATAGGAACCAAATCAAGCAGCGACCTTTCTTAATGCTTTGAAGAAACAATTTGCAGTAGAAATTGTCTGCTACAGAGTTTCTTGTTCACAGTGGACCGTATTATTTCGTGCTGAATCTCCAATCTGGCACAGCCCCGCGATCAGCTCTTACCAAAAGCTTGTACGGCTCACTGGTAAGTGCTCTGTGAGCTGCAGCACATGGAGACACGATCATAAATTTGTTGGTTTCTTTTTGAATAAAGAGTATGAAAAAGAAAGGCGATAAGATGGTATTGGGTAAAGTGGAATTGATTGATTGTAAGATGTGAAGAATGAGTCAAAAATCCACAAAGCTGTCGGTGTGATTTGAGAAAGAAAAGATGTTGGACGTCTGACAAAGACAGCTAGCATTCTGAGGAAGGTGTCCGCATGTCATGGCGTCCCCATGACAGAGACCATGCGATTCAGCCGCTGGGATTGGTACTTAATTGGTTTGGAATTTGTCTCTCAGACCACAAGGGAGGTTGGGGCCCTGAGGGGAAACTTGCTGGCGCATCATTCTTTCTTCTTCGTGTAAAGCAGGAAAAGAGACTTCCGTAAGGGCAACTTTTAACCCCCCCATGATGTTCGATCAAACACTATTGATCACCCTCGAGATGTTAAAAGGTTGTAACCTAAGAATTTAATGTGTTCATTTGGTGGGTACATGAAAAGAAATTATAGAATTTTACCGACCATAAGTTCTAACCTATGTGATATCCACATAATCCTCGAAAGTTCATCGGCTCCCTGTAAAATGTCCCAGGCCACGACAAGATTATCAATGAAAACAGCATTTCCATAGATTCTCCTAAAAGATCACATCTTGAGCTCGTGACAGCTTTCACCCGGACACTGTCGGTGTTACCGCTCATAGCAGCCCCATAAGCTAAGATGATTGCAGTCGGCAGCCATTGAAAATCCTAGGAATCAGTGGTCTCACATTGTTGTCGTCCTACCCAGAGAATGAATCCAATCCATGTCACTCAATCTGATAGCATGGAGACCCAGGGAAAAACACAACCCTAAAAACTAAGAAGTAATAGACAACGTCGGTAAAATTCCAAGTCGTGGGCAAGAAATAAAAACTAATCGAGTCAACTGATTGTCTATATGATAAAAGAGAGACTTCTTCCAGTGTCCCGAATTCTTGATCCGCCACTGAGGGAGGCACAGGGAGATGGGTCTCCGTTTTCTTGAGGCGATCACGTGGGCGGAGAAGAGGATCGAACTCTTGACTATGACGCTGACTCTCGAGACGGACAGCCGTTGGGTGTAGGGGGAATTAGACGCGGTGCTGGGGACTTCCGAGGGAAGGCCAGGGAAGAATTTCATTAGGAGAGAGAGAGAGAGAGAGAGAGAGAGAGGTGGGGTGGGGGGAGCTCACCCAGAAGTTGCCTTTCACCCCCTCTTCTTTCAACAGGGGAAGCTTTAAAACACTGTACTTCCTTGGTACTTCAGAAGGGGAATGCTCATGAATTACAACCTGCTACTTCTCGTTATGCGTACATGACTACTCATCCTACCTACAATTTCGAGTACTCACATGGTACAAGATCACCCTGTCCCATTCAATTCACAGATGAGTATTGATTTTTGCTTGTACAATGACTGGATGATGAACCGTGTGGGCTGCTTGCCCTCCTGATCAAGTCCTTCCCTTTACCGTACCTTTCATTTTCAGATCTCTGAGTAACCCACACATCCCTTGTAACTGTTTATGTTCCATTCCACCTTTAGCCACTTGCCCCCTAGAACTCTGTGTTAATATAATATACATATACATATATATATATAGTAGCAATCCCCACATTGATGATCTAATAAGGGAGACAGCTAAGCTCCAGAAGGCAACGCATTGCAATATTTGAGAAATTATCGATTCCTGTAGGTTGAATTTTGCCGAGAAAGTGTTGTAAATTGGGGGCATTGCGCTAATCAATTCAAGTGCACGAGTAACTTTAGGAGGCTGTATATGGAGCAGTTCACATATTTAATCTGGCTATGAAAGACGTCATCACCATTAGACGAAATCTGGCGGCCTCAATCACGTGGAATGCCATATAACATCCGCTAGAGACTAGAGTGCACATTTATCAGCCAAATATCGGTTAAGACATTGAATATAAATAACACAAAACGAACAACTGAATAAATAAACCGATCCATAAGTAGATCAAAAGGCAGCAGCAAATTGTTATGAGAAATGCAATTTGAGCGGTCAGTCAGTGCCTGAGCTCGAGCTCAGGCCAAAGAATCTTCTGTACTTGAAATTTATAAAGAACTAATCATGAACATAAAATAAAAGTAAGCAATATCCCTCTGGTTTTGACCTTGTGAACAAGAGGGAATCCTGTTGTCCTAGCATACACACAATGTGTTTACGCAGATTTTATTTACTGACAATATGCTTTAAATATTCACTTGTCTAATGTACCTTTGCAGCAATCTCGTTGAGGTGGAAATCCATTATCTGAGACACAGCCTCAAGAAATGCAGCTTCGCTTGAATCAGGGAGCAAAGAATCCTCCGCCTCCTCCACGATCTCCTCAATGATGGATTTCCTATTGAGTGTTTCTCGGCACATTAAGTTCCCAATTGCAAATGGGGTCAGCCCTCTTTCCACACCTTTCTTCAGCAGCATGGTTGATATGCGGAGGGTGCGGGCACATTTGACAGGAATATCCCAACCATGGCACTTCAATAGGGCAATGTCTTCTTCAGCATCTAATGCTTTGATATAAGCAATAGTCTCACTTGAATAAGGCTGACGAGCTTGGGGCCAGTAGAGCCAATCAAAGGTACAGTCTTCAAACTGCACTTTGAGTAAGTCCCAAAGTGAATAATCATCTTAAACAACGAAGCAAACCAAATAACAGAGATCTCACTTTATAAGAATATAGATGCCATGGATGCAGGACACATAAAGACTGCAATCCTTTTGCTCTGGCCCAGAAAGGGAAAATACTGAAGTTAATGACAAAAGGACACTTAGCACTTTAACAATACATATAGTTACATTTTTCATCAATTTTCCCAGCTTATGTAAAGAGAATTCATGCAACATTATCTTAATCACTGGCAAGGCATCAGTATCCAGCTGTAATTAGATGACAACAGAAATTCTTTGTAGGGTACCATTAGGCCATATTGCTTCCAACCAGCTCAAAATAGCTAAATTAACACATAATCGACACCAAGACAATAGCAAAGATGGAAAAAATCAACAATAGAAACCTTAATATGGTGCAAGTCAAAGGATACTCACACTTTCAGTAAGGCAGTATCCATGATCAATTGGGATCAGCACCTGTTGGCCATTCTCTCCTTTCCCCAAGAGAATATTTCCAGCATGCCTGTCAGCATTTGCCAATCTTATGTCCAAGACGGAGATTTTGTGCACTTCATCCACAGGGAAAGACTGAGGACCAATGTCCTCACAGCTTCCCTCGTTCTCCACAAACATCTGCAAGGACCCAACCTTGAAGTTCACTTCTTTTGGATGATGAAACCCAGGGTGCAAGCATTTGATCATCACAGTAGGAGGAACTCCAGCAAAGCCTTTTGCATCACCAAATAGTGAGCGGCGGCCTCTCTTTGGATGGTCCAGAATATAAGCTGCAACTTCTCTGAATGCTCCTTCTCCAACCCTTGTGCCCTTCTTCAGACCTTCACCATCGACAGACAATGGCAGACCATGAGGATTGTTCACAGCCATGGGCTCCTCATCCATTGGCTTAAAAACAGAAACATGTTCTCCATAAGAATCCTGCAAGAAATAAGCTCCTCCAGTACCCTCCATGGATCTCAGTGGTTCTCTCCCAGATTCTAAGCCCTCAAGGATCAAGTTTATCATATCCTGAATGACAGAAGAAAGTTCAACCTTTGGATTGATAACGATAGGCTCCAAACAAAAATCTATTGATGGGGGTTCCTGATGCAAATATTCTCCATCAACTTCATGCCCTGTGCTGCGAGTTTCTTCCCCAGCATCATATTGCCTCTGCCCAGTCTGCTTGACATCATTACTCCTCTTATCATTCAATTCTGATGCCACAATGGACAGTTCATAATTTTTCTCAACAGGCTTGGCTCTGACCTTGGCAGATCTCCTGACCAATAAATGAATCACTGCACCGTTTTGTTTACTGATATCATCAATGAGCCTTTGGTCTTCCAACCTCTCTCCATCGCAAATCACTTCTTGCTCATCGAGGTCAACCAAAGCCTTCCTAGCAACCTGCTTCTTCACATAGCCAACATCCCTGCTCCGTTCCACATGGAAAGTGAATTCCTTCCCACACGAAGTCCTTACCTGGATGACTTGTAGCTCCGACAGCCTAAGGACCAGATGAAGTACATCGCCATCCGATACGTCATAATCCCTCACAAGAGAATTATTCCGTGAAAGCTCACGACCTCCACAGACGAGCTTTTGACTTCTCACGAAGAACCCTTTACAGGTTTGGAGCCTTAATTTGACAGCCTCAATTGAGTCGGACTCTAACACACGCATTGGCATCATAGAACCAGAAAGAGCGACATAAATCAAGATCGACTCATCGGGGGGTGGACTCAACTGGTGACGGACAGATGAGGGGGATAAAATGGAATCTTGGCGGATGAGACTAACAGCAAGACCAGCAGACGACATTTTTATCTTTTTAAAGAATTCTGACTATACAGGTTTTTTCAGCTCTAAGATCGATCAATAAAGCTGAAAGTACCCTACCCTTAACTACAGGATTCACAAGAATTGGCCCATGACTTCTCTAATAGCAACCACCTGAATGAATTTCAGATGATCGGATTAGAAACCCTAAAGCCGCAAAACAAAAACGAAAAGGGCTCGAATCAGGCAAATCCTCAGAGAATCATTGAGAAATGCAGGATTGGGGAAACCCAGATGGAAGAAATTGAGGGAGGAACAGGAGATTGAATGGAGACCGCAAGAGAGAGAGAGAGAGAGAGTCAGAACTCGGCTGGGGAGGATTCTTACCGAAAAGGAAGAACCGAAATGGAGAGCACCGGGGAATCGGTGCTTCGGAACACAAACCCCGTGAACGGGGTAAAATGGAGGAGCGATTCCCTCTCTGCAGCTCGTTCTCCGATTGACTGATGGTGGGTTGCAAAAATGAGACGGAGAAGAATAGTTCCCGTATGGAGAATTGACAAAATATCCAAAGAGAGAGAATTGTGTGTGTGTGTGTGAGAGAGAGTGAGAGAGAGAGAGAGAGAGAGAAGAAGAAGAAAGCATGTAGGTGACGGCCACTGAGAGAAGAACGCGTAGAGAGAACAAAGTGTATGACTTTGACCGCAAGTTGCGGGGATCTGATTTTTGACGCAATAAATGAATTGTTTTATTATTCTGTCATTATTAATTAATATCATTTCGTTCGACTTCCCAACCACTAATATATCATTATTAATTTTTGTATCTAACCGGTTGATCTGAAAATTTTTTCAATTTATAATTAAATATATTTAAAATATAACAATTATGTACATAATTAAAATTTTTAATATTATAATAATATAAAATTATTCAAAATATCTAATATGTAATTATTATTATTATTATTATAAAATAAAAAATTAAATTATTAATACACACAATTAAAATTTTTTTCATAGTTTAATTTGGTTGAAAAATCATTCCTAATAGAATCAAATATGTATATTTCTCCTGGCTTGACATCAAGTTTGATACACGAAATAGAGAAAATTGATTCTTACAATTTGGTAGTACAAATTTATAGTTCATTGTAACATATATAATATAATTAATTTAAGGCAGATAATTCAGTTTATCATAAATTGTTAGCTCTACTTTACCAAGTCACTTTTATTTTATCTGATGACCATTTTAAAAAATATGTTAAATTCGATTAATCATTGTTGACCAAGACAACAATATCAAGTAATTGATCAAATCCCTTTTTTTTCTGAAAATTAGAGAATCAATTTAAACGATTTGAATTTTTTTTGGGATGGGTAAGTTCTTCAGTTTATTGGTATTTGCCATTAAATGATATATATATAGTAACAAATCGGGTAACAAAGATAAATAATCTTCCCAAAGAAAATAATTATTATTACTTTCCTAATTACCATCCATTACCATAAAATCAGTAATCTAAGGTGATGATAACGCAGTCATCAGGAAAAGCTTGAAAGTCGAAACCACAAGCATAGTGCTTACACCGTCGGCAGTGGGCAGATGGTAGGTTTTGGATATTATGGTACTCAAAACCTTAATGTCCGGTTACCCTTTTCTCGATGTGAAATTATTAGAGATGCTGGAATCGGAGGGGGAGAAAGATGAAAGCCACTGGAAGAAGAAGAAGACGAAGGCTCAAACTTCCTTTCAATCTGAAGTTCGTCACGATGATAGTAATCATTTTGAAAAAGACTGTCTACATGCTTAACAGTGAATTGGGATTGCACCATTTTAAGAGAGTGGAACTTGTAAATCTCTTGATTTTGGATCGAGTGCCACAGTGCTGGATCTCGGTTTACCTCTTGTTTTTACTGAAGCCAAGTCTGGTAAGGATGGAAACAGAATTAGCATCACGTCAGGGACCCCATTCAGACATTGGCTTCATGCATCCGACCAAAGTAGCTGACTGAGGCCTTCTGAAGAAGAAACCAAGAGGGAGAAAGGATGGCAGGATGAGCTTCAGGAACCGGTGGACAGCTGTGAACTTTTAATGCTTCGCGTCAACGTTCAGACGTTGGGCCGATCAGATGATGAGCTCACCATACACTTGTCCTTTCTCCGCTGCAAATTTTATAAAGTACGAAAGAGGAGCTTGGACGGAATCGCGGGAAAATGGCTTCTCAGGGAGGTATTCGGTGGAGGCCAAGGGCCTTGAAGCCGATCCGAACGAGCCGAGCTTATACAGCAGTAGAGGAAGATGATGGCGAGCCATTGAGTCCCGCGGCTCGGCTGTTTCACGAGCCCAACTTCAACGTCTACATCATTGCCATAATGGGCTGCAAGGCCAGAATCTACCCAGAGGTCTGCAAGGCCAACGCGCCGCACACCTTGCTGAAGCACCCCCGCTTCTGTAGCCTCCAGGTAACATAATTGGTGAAGCTAAGATCTCAATCGCATGCACGAGTTTCGGTGTAAGAGATTCCCGAATTTACTTGGAAGGCAAGTTACAGGTCAAAGATGGGGACGGGAAGATGAGATGGGTGAGGACCGAGGTGAACTTGGACAATCACGTAGCAGTCCTGGAGGTGGACCCGGACAGCGTAGAGTCTCCAGACAAGTGGGTGGAAGATTACATCTCCAACCTCAGCACGACCACCATTGACGGATCGAGGCAGCCGATGTGGGACGTCCACCTGCTCAACATCAAGACCTCAAGCGCGGAGGCCACCGCAGTGTTCAGGATCCACCACTCCCTCGGTGACGGCACGTCTCTCATGTCCCTCCTCCTTGCCTGCACCCGGCAAGTCTCCCACCCGGAGGCTCTACCAACTGTTCCTGTTAAGAAGAAGAAGCAGCAGCACCCAGTGGCCAGAGGCTATGGAGCAAGCAGGATCTGGAGATGGATCGTCGGGCTGTGGTGGATTCTCCTTCTGTTCTGGAACACTGTGGTGGATGTCTTTCAGTTTGCACAGACGGCGGTGTTCCTGAAGGACACGGAGACTCCTCTCAAGGCTTCCCCTGGGGTTGAGCTCCGTCCTCGGCGGTTCATTTACCGGACAGTTAGCTTGGACGACATCAAGTTGGTTAAGAACGCCATGAACGCCGTGAGAGCTTCACACCGCTGCTGCCTTGACATTAAAAGTTTGATCCTTTCAACGACAAATGTTCCAGTCTCGTCGAGATGGAAGGCTCAGCCACGCAATATCAATCCAAATCTGCGATTACAAACAAAGAAAGACCAACCTACGAAAAAAGTCAAATCCCTTGGTTTGGTAATATTGCACTGATGCTACCGTTTTCTGTTGTTGCAGACAGTAAATGATGTTGCTTTGGGCATTACACAGGCGGGTCTTTCCCAGTATCTGAATCGTAAATATGGTTAGCCTCCTGGCCAGTAAAGTTACAGACTTTAGTTTGCCTTTGGATCCGATTCTGATTTAGATTAGAGGGTATACGGAGAAAACATCTTAAAACTGTTACTGGCAGGAAGTTAAGCGTCATATCTTGGGAAATCTGGTAACTCGGCTTAGCAAAGAGTTAAGTTTCGGTAGTAATAGATCATGGAAATGTGGCAGGCGAGATGAAGAGGAGCACTACAGCGGGTGAGGTCGAGAATAACCTTCCAAAGAACGTCCGGCTCCGGTTGACACTGCTCATCAACATCAGGCCAGCTGCAGGAATTCAGGTATCAGATTCACCTTGCAGTTCCTCTAGCCGATTGCAATTCGAGATGATCTTTTAAGTGCAGGCATTAGCCGATATGATGGAGAAGGATGCAGAAGCAAAGTGGGGGAACTGGATCGGCTACGTTCTCCTCCCTATGCACATCGCCCTCCACCGAGATCCGCTGGAGTACGTCCGGAGAGCCAAGGCTACAATCGACAGGAAGAAGCACTCTCTGGAAGCTGTATTCACCTTCTCCATCGCAGAGATCATTCTCAAGCTTTTCGGGATCAAGGTATTACCATTCCTCCACCTACATCTGCAAGTGAGAGGAGAAATAAATTATCTTTGCTCATGATGTTTCGTGTTTTTGTCCATGTAACAGAGGGCAAGCGCTCTTTCTCACAGGGTGATCACACATGCGACGATGTGTTTCTCGAACTTGGTGGGACCTATTGAGGAGATCGGCTTTATGGGCACCAACTGACTTTCTTAGCTCCGGGATGCTACGGCCAACCCCATGTAAGTAATAATTCACTCAGACATGATTTGCTATGTTGTGGATATCAGTCGAACAGCTGTGACGACTGAGAGGTATCCCATCTTCAGGGCCTGATGATTAATTTCCAGAGCTACGTGAATAAGATGACTTTCGTTATTTCCGCTGATGAAGAAACGATCCAGGATCCTCACCAGCTCTGCCAAGACATTGTTGAGTCCCTCGAGCACATCAAGGATGCGGTCAAAAGAGCAGAGGGTTCACCAACCATGATGAGCTAGTCTGCTGCTGCCAGGAGAATGTACACTCTCTACATCCCGTAATAATGTAGTGTGAGATGAATCTTCTGCACTATATACTTAAGCAGAAAACGAGCCAATAAGGATACCGGGCAAATAGCTTAGTTTTGAACAACATCTGGGCCTATGCATTATTCCTGTTGGATGCTGCATTTCAAAACCGAAAACACACAAAAGGACTTTTTGTCTATGTCGAACCTCAGTGACCCATCAGGAAAAGGACTTGAGTCGTACACAGATCAAATCAACAGTCATAGCTTCGGCGACTCTAAAAACTTATTTCCATTTTTGGGTCTTGAACTGTGGAAAATAGGGAGTCCTAAGAAATGCTAAGAACAAAAGTTGTCCCAAGTGCACTTCCGACCTCGACAGTCTTGGAAGAAAATAAAGCTGCCTGTTTCAACCTGTTCATGAAGCAAAAGCCATCGTTAGCTACAGATTAAAAGATGAACTATCTAAGGGCAATTACCAAATAGATTTAGACATATACCATGGCTGAAGTTGGTGTCTTGACCACCGAACAAATTGTAAAAGCCA
Organism: Sonneratia alba; assembly: GCA_900174645.1. Classification (NCBI taxonomy): domain Eukaryota; kingdom Viridiplantae; phylum Streptophyta; class Magnoliopsida; order Myrtales; family Lythraceae; genus Sonneratia; species Sonneratia alba. The sequence continues at coordinate 264,438 of FWPY01000041.1, forward strand.
ATGGAAGCAAGGCAGAAAGTATGCACCCAAACTATTATTTCTCATGATAGATTTTTATCAATATAACCATAAAAAAATTATAGTGTATTTGATAGAAATCAGTAACAGGAAAAACAGTTTGCAGCTCATCCACGAGTAAACAGACTATAAAATTTCAAAATGAAAATGTGCTTTTGCAAATCCATTCAGAGACAACAGGACAGGAGCTAAAAAGTAGTACGGAGTACTTAACTACAGAACTTTGGCCAGAATGAAGGAACGAAGAGACTATTGGGAATAGCATCGAGTATTTACCGTACACTTCCAAGGAAGTGTTACCATTTGATCTGGCATTCGAAGAGAGAAGAAAGATAAGAACCGGTTCACAGTGTTGATAACAAAGCATTCGGTCTCCTCAACTCCACTCTCTCTTGGATGCAGCCTCATTGGTAAGAGAGAAAAATGTCAAATGTTATGTAGCAGCAGCTGAACAAGCTTCGGGAAGAGGAAAAATAGTAGTTTTTTGAGCTTCACTCCCCGAATTACTCTGTTGTATATAAGTTTAGAAGATTGAGACCCATATGATCAACTGAGCAAACTGATGGGAATTTTCAGAGTCTGCTTCCTATTTTTTCTGCCTCTCATGAAAATGCTGAACGTTCCCCCCTGCTTCCAACATTTTCTTTCACGCCACCTTCAGGACTAAGAGATTTTGCTTGGCCATTTCCCCTATTATTCTCTGAAGTAACCAAGTCGACTTGCCTTACACTATCCACTGCCTGTGGCATCTGAATATTGGCTTCTTTCTTGGACTCTATCAATGTCTGCAGATGGCATTGATGGGATTTCAGAATCACCTGGTAGTACTTTTGGTTCCAATATATAATCAGCAGTAGGCTCAGATATATGTGATGTACGAGAAAACTCCACAGGTGGACAGCCTGGCCAAATTGGATCTAGGATGAACTCAGAAATGTTTGGGCTCACATTGCACTGCCAGGCAAAATGATTGGGATGAAAACCACTGGTTGTCACAGGAAAGGCATTCGTAGGTAGTGGTTGAGGTTGAGCAAAAGGAGGATACATGAAGGGGCAAGGGCAGCATCATAATTGGAGTTGAAGGGGGTGATGGGTATGGTAGGAGATGAGAGGGGCACAATGGAGCAACTGGGGAAGGCAAGACGGCAGCTGTTCTTGGGTGAAGATTCATGTTTACAGTTCATGGTGCGATGGCGGAATAGCTCCCAGAGTAGGAGGAAGAGTCATGGTGATGGTGAGTGGTGCAGCGCATGGAAGAGTAGGCAAAGGATTAAATGGAGGAGCTGATGCAGAGAGTTTCTTACTTTGGAATTTGTGGCCATCATTTGATTCCAAGATGACAGATGTTTCCTTCAAATCCTCCACTTCAGGTGAGCAAGTGCTTGAAGTATCATGGGATTGGAAACTGCCAGAAGGTTCCTTTTCACAGAGTTGATTGTTACCAGGATCCTTCAACACCATAACCTTAGAAGAGCTGTCTAATTCGACCCTCTCACAGTCAGATACTCCTATAGGATAAGCAATTCCAGAGCATTAGCAGATGAGATTTCTTCTTTATCCTCTATCTCCTCACTTTCATCTGTGACAAGAGTAGTTACACAGGGAGGATCCTTCTCCTCCTCCTTGGAAGTATTATCCGATGCTGTCACAATTGGGTCTGCAAGTACTTTGGCTTCAGTTATATTTTCATGGCATTCTCCCAGCACCACCTTCATGCTTATTATCTGGAGCTGCACTTAGGGATACCCATGACTGCAACTTGGAAATTGATCCTAGTGGGGACATTGTTACTTCCTTTTATGACGGAGATTTCTCAAGAGGGTTTTTTGAGCCAACCATGTGGACCCTGCAGCATGCTCCATAATAGAATTAGAGACCACAGAGCCGTTTTTGGGGTTCTCAGTCTCTGTACCTTTAACAACCGGTCGCAGGGTTTTGGCTCTGTAAGCAAAAGTTTTGACTATCCTCCTGCCAAATTTGGTAACCTGGGTCAAATTTAGATTATGCTGATCGCTGTCAATTCCATGTGGTACTGCCAATTTCCTGACAAGGCAATAATGATTGCTCGGATGAGTATTCATTATAGCAGAATAACTTGCATTCGCATTTTGATAACTATAGACCTTGCCGCTGCTTCAACCGTTGACCAAAAGAACTTGCTGATCGTGGCCTTTGAGCAGGCTGCCACCCATCATCTCTGTCAACTTGCCCCTTCGAAGGCGCCGTTTTTTCAGCAGCTATCAGCTTCTCTTCTGCTATAGCATGGAACACAGACTGTTGTGCATGAACAAGTTCAGGTTCTGTCTCTTGGTTAGAATCTGTGCTATTTTCTGTCTTAAAGATTGCTTCCTGGTCGGTGTCCGTGCCGATTCCTGTTTCCAGTGAATGAGGTTCCCCATTTATAACTTCCTTGAAGACCTCTTCTGTAGATGTGGTTGAATCTGGTACCTCATTATTCTTGAAAGAGCATTTCTCTCGCCTGAAAAAGACAGACAATCTTTTCATGCTATTTAAGTAAAAATTTATAGATAGCTCTTCTCCTAGATCTGATTCAAGTGAATGAATAATAGTTGATTTTCATTACTGAAGAATAAGCACAATCTTTAGAATGTCCACTTAATTTTAGTCCAGCGTACCTTTGCACTGTGTGCTCTTCTCCTCACTGCCACTGAATATTTACCCTTGGCATCATCATTTGAATTAATGTAATCAAGCAACTCAGATACAATATAAAATTTTACAAAGCATAATCATTAATTACTAGGATGTATGGCAGTAAACAGATTGTCTGATTGCATACATTTGACTTGAATATGTGTGAACAAATGGGTACAGAAATTGTGTTCCAAACCCTGTGAAAATCGAAAAATTAACAAAATTGAAAATTTGATGTTCTATTACCCTAGGTGGCCTTTGCTGGCAATCGATGCACCTGGCTTTTTGGTTCCATTTCTTGCAGCTTCTTGCTGCTAAAAAACCTTAGACTAAAGTGTCCAAGCCAAGCAGCCTGCCATCATTTTGTCTGAGTCATTTGAGGACCTCGAGGACCAAATTCTCAAGGAACATGAAGAGGTTGAAGCGAACTATGAAAAATCATGTCCATTATGTGAGATGCCAAAGTATTCTAGAGTCGGTCACCATGCAATGATCAAAGCACAGTCAATTATACCCATAAAATCAACCTACCCATGCAATTCAAGCATAAAACCTAAATAAAAGTATTCATTTGATTAGCACCAACTACATTAGTTACATTTTACCTGTGTTCGGAGATCTTCTGGGCCCAATTTTGCTTGCAGAATTTGCAGAGTTGTCTGCTCATGCTGAACACCTAACTGATAGGCTTCCATCATGGAGGGGGCAATTGCTATAGCATGGTAACTTGCTGCAGTCTAGAAGGCATTAACAGAGGATGCATTACTTCTGATCTTATCAAAATATCAACAACATACTCTAATGCAGCAATGTACATCCAAAGCTACAGTAGTGAAGTTATCAAGCACGACATGTGCTAGGAGAATGGAAGTTTCCATTTCATACTACAAATCCAGATGATTAGAATGTCTTCTCTCACATAATCTTCTTTTGAGCATCCAACAAAGCGATTTCGTTGATCTCGCACCAAGACGGTGGGTGCATAATGGCATGTAAAGAAAAGGGGTCGAAGCTATATAGAAGTATGAGCTTAAACATAAATTACCCTTGATTATTAACTAACAACGAGAAACCCCTATACACTTGACTGGACCAAAAATGTACATTCCAAAAACTTACACCAAAATATCTTACTTCAGTTCTGCATCGTAAGATCCAGCATAAGAGAAAAACTTATTGTTCAAAGTTAAATGAAAAAAATGACAACTCCAATCAAACCTGGATATGGTCTGGACCTGCAAGTAATCTTTGATTGCATTTTAAGGCTTTGTGGAGATATATAAGGGCGGCAAGAAGGTTGCCAAGGCGTTCTTCCATCATTGCAGCACTGATGTATGTTGCAGCCATGTTTGGATGAGAAGGATCACAGGTAAGATGTAAAAGATATAGAGCACGCTTCACGTATCTGTTCAAAGGATGAACTGGACTTCAACACAGTACAAGGGAAACAGTCGTCAATGTTTATGCCATATACTTTCGTACAAATGATTCAAGTCCTTTTTCACTAGAGCAATAAGTCTATACTTATTAAACGATAACTAAACTATACAAATACCAATTGTTATGGAGCAAAGGATGCCCTCCAGAATTTTCAAAGGTAAGGCAATGATCAGATGTGCCATCACGAGATGAGATATGAACTAAATGGAACCTACAACTAAAATTATAGAGCTCAGAAAGTCCGTCAGACGGATGAATCATGCAACAGTGCAACCACATGAGAAGAACTCACAAAAATCCAATAGCAGATGCAACAGAGAGCCAGTCAGATGAAAAGGACTTCTAGTTGGACCTTAAAAATGTAAAACGTACACTCGCATGGACGATAAACCTGGACAGGAGTTAAGGCTCTTACAATATGTCCAAGACAACGCACACGAAGACCACTAGTATGCACGAAGTTCTAATGAACCAAAACAATAAGAATATTATGAACACTCCAACCTCGAGGGAGAAGTTACCTTGTAGTGATTTGGGCCATATTTGAGTTAGACATCGGTTTGATCTTATTGAGCAGTGCTAGTTCAGTACGACAATGTGATAAAGATTTGAGCCCGAGTATGGCACTTGTATTTATTTTGCCGCCCGAGCCAACCTACTAAGATAACTTTTTTTTTCAATGAAAAATTAAAAATGTAAGTATAAATTACCACTAAAAGGCCCTAGTTCAATCCCACAATTGCAGTCCTTTTTTTAAATTATTCGACTGTCGGGCCGTAACGGACTGATTGTCTGTGAGCCTAACGTGCCCAATAAGAGACCGACCCGATAACTCCTGATAAAGGCACGGTGTTATTGGATCAGGCCCAAGTCAGTCTCAAATTTGCCAGGTCTAGTTCATCACACAAATATGGAATTCTCCTTTTTTTTTTCTTTTAATTTTCTCAATCCGGATGAATTCTTATATTATTACCATTCAATAGAAATGAATCAATATGAATTTGTTGGAATAATTTAACCTTTTTTTCCTTTACTTTTTCATGTTTTAGTACAATAAATAGAGTGAATTTATAATTACAAAAATTCCACTTTTTAATATATTTACCTACCTCAAACTTAGACCTATTAATTCGAGTAATGGTAGCACAACTCACCATATCAATTAGTCTGAGAATCCCAGCCCAAACCCAAGCACAAACATTTCCTGCTTCGAGTTGCTTGGCCCGTATCAAATAAAATAATTATTTTTTAAAAATAAATTTCTATAATTTTATTTTTTAAAATAATTTTATCTGATATAATTGACCAATTGATTTAAATTTCGTATTAATTTAAAGATAATATTGAAATGATGGTTAAAACATAATTATTTATATATAATTAATCAATTTTTTTCAAAATTTCTCATAATTTTCTTTTTTTTATTGTAAAACATTATAATTAATCAGATATATTGAATTCCAAATATGTGGACATCAAAGAAAAAGGAAAAAGAAAAGAAAAAGAGGTGGGGTGGAAGAATTACTTCTAAAGAAAAATGAGATGGACGAACAAAGGGTGGCACGTTCGTACTCTCCGGTTCTGGGCCGTGCCGGGCTTATAACGACCCTGTCCAAACACGGCTCTAGCGTTTCATCTTATATCACTCCACAAATTTTTTTAAAAAATAATTATTTATTAATTTAATCAGATGACCATCGGATTTTTAAATTTTCGCGCGTCTATAAAACAGGGGAAGCTACTTAGCTGTGCGCATCACTTCAGAGCTTCCTCTTTCAGACTCGGTTCCTCCCTCCCTCCCTCCCTATCCTCCTGGCTGTGACTTCTGAGAGACAGACAGAGAGAGAGGAGATGGGCAAGAGATTGAGGAGAGAGAGATCGGTTTGCACTTGCAGTCGCATCTCTCCTCGTCAAAGCCATGTCGATCCTCACTCTTCCAAATTCTGGTACCTTCTCTCTCTCTCTCTCTTTGTGCAGTTCACTCTAACTTTTGTTGTGATCACTGAAGATTTCTATGCGAAAACTTGCATCGCCATGACTGTCCATGATGCAGAGTTCGACTTTGAGTCGATCCTTAGCATGAGTGCTCCGAAGTTGAATTTTGCTACTGCCGATGCCGGAGTACAAACTCTACTTCTCTGTTTCTTGCATGTAATTTGGTGCTCCTCCCTAGTTTTCTCTGTTCGCCTAATAAAAAACAAGTCCCTCTAAGAATTCAAATCATCCAAATCGCTGATCCCTTTGCAATCATCAGTGTTCTGTTTCTTATAAGCAATCAGAGTTGTAAGAAAATATTGAGTTGATCATCAAAGTTTTTCCAAGTCGAACGGACGGCATGATTTGATTGGCACATTGGTATCGATTAAGATGTTTTCATGAACTAGGAAACTCCTTTTGGCTTCTTCTTATCTCAGATGTCCCTATTTTTGGCTGTCTTCCACTATGTCTATCAATTTATGTGGCGGCTAGATGAAAAGACCTTTGAAATAAGTTGTTATTGTCCTACTAATCACCTGCGTCTGTAGCTCTCGCTTGAGATTGGGAAATCTTTTGGATGGGAAAAAAGTGTTAAGCTATTGCAGCATATATTAGGCCTGATATTTCTTCTGTAATAAATGAAGTTGTATGAACATTTTTTCAAGGAACAATAATAGCAATCTTGATTTTTGCACCCTCTGCTTCGTGAGGACTTTGTAGATGTTGTAGACTGAAGTGAGAACTATTTTATACACCTCAAGAATCCTTTGTTTCTTATTTATATCTTTCATCTGAGATGAAATAGCTATGAAGAAGACGTCTGGACTGCAATTACAAGGTTTCTGGATGGGCAATCTCTAGTGATGCTTGGCTTGACGAGTAAATGGTTTTACAACCTCGTCATGGATGAAAGCGTATGGAAGTTTGCTTGTTTACGCGATCTTCAGGTTCCGGAACCTGAGAGCGCTTCGCTCAAATGGATCCAGCTCTATTCTTCAGCTTTTGGTAAAATACTGAAACTCTTTTCAAGATCTTTTAGTATACTCTGCAACAGGAATCAACTCTTTTTTTTTTAATTTACATTTTCCCTCCACAGATGGCAGTCACTCTTACACATTCCGTCAACAGGAGAAGCACATAGGTATGTTAGACCCTTCAGAAGTCTGCTTAACTATTTAGATCATTTTAATTTTTGTATATTCAGCATTTTTTACAAGAGCAGAGCCAGGTCTTGCCATATGTATGTGCCTATGCATTTCTATCAGAATATAGGTAATATTTTCAATGCGTGCTTATAATTTTATTGACATTTGGAACTTCTCTTTTGGTTGGAAACTCAAGACTGGATGCGCATCGGTGCATTTTCTTTTGATTCACCGCTAGCACTTCTGACTGAAAAGCTGACCACATCTGCGAGGATCCCCAAGGAAGACAGTATCAACAAGATGTTGGAGTCTCATGGCTCTTTTGTGTTAAAGAACATCAAAACTGGAATCTGGATAGCTGGTACCTGAAGTTGCCTTGATCAACCTGTTACCTACTTCTTCAGCTTAATTTCTTACGACAGGGAAATGGCTTATATTATTTTTCCACATTTTTAATGCATTCAGATCTGCAGCTTGTTCGCTGTCCTGTCTGTGATCTGAACTCATGCGAGGGTAAGCAGCTAAACTAACTCATACATTAATCTCAAGTATAAATTTTTGGTTAAAAAATGATTTGAAACGAAATATCAGAAATTTCTGAATAGCTTTCTCTGGTCTTCTATGGATACTTGCTAAAGACTTGGAAATCTGTACAATATGTGCTCTTTGCAATTTTAGTTTTCAAATTTCTGGAGTTGGGAAGCATCAGTTGCAAAAATGAATCTATCATTACAGACTACAACTTGTGCAAATACTGTCTAAAGAAGACTAACTAATCAGGGATCAAACTTCCATTTTTTAGGAACCATGCAGGTACTGGATGCAAGGCATATTGAGCTGTTCTTGAACAAGGGATACAAGGATGGGAGCTGGGAGTACCAGCTTATAGGATCGCATGACATCAAGAAGAGTGCAGATGGAGCTTCTGGTGCCATTTTCGATATCAAACACCTAAACGATCCTTCAACCTCTGGTGAACTTCAGAACTCTCTCCCATATATGAACATCTTTCATATCAAGTAGCAACCTGCTCTTCAGAAGTTACATGCTATAGCTCCAAAACCATGCATAATTACCAAAGCCTGAATGTTTCCTTGACTGTTAGGTCTTTAGTGCATATATAATTTAGTACTGTAAGATTCTAATGGGATGTGGCTTGTGGGCAGCAATATTCAGTCTCAGCTCATGGGTGGGAAGGCCCAGAGATTGGCAACCTAAGGCGATGATAACATTCCATGCGGTTGCAGTCAATACCAATTTGCAGAAAAATGAAGGTGCCGATCAACCTGTAAATTTTACTCTACCCCCTTTATTAGATTGTTACTAACATGAGAGCAGACACCAGCCCGACTTACAGACTATACATCTTCTGCGTTTACATTCATACTGGAAATCTGAAGCAGGTCTACACGTCAAGTACCACGCCATGAGAGCCGGAGTGGATGGAGAAATCGTTTCAATTAGGATCTCTCAACAGCTTCTCTGATCAAATCGAAGATCTAGAAGAATAAACTGATGCCAACCGCCTCACACCCACCGCCCCCGCCACCACCCCCACAACAAAAAAACCAAGCCAAACTGAACTACTATATAATATTTTGCAGCATAGGGTGCTCAGGAACTTGTTCAAAAAAGGCAATTCCTAAGCATAGGATGCACGAAAGAGTTCTGTTGTCATCTCCACGCATCATCTCCATGTTTCACACTGAACATTATGAATCGTGGCTTATGTAATGAACAGATTCGAGAAATACTGTTATAAGCAGACGTTGAAAGTAATCCAGGGGGCTTTTGTGGTAATTTTGCATTTAATACAAGTATGCTGCGAGAGAGAAAACAATCAGAAGCCTTTCTAACTTCTCCTTTTGTCAAGTTGAGGATAAAATTAAATGTTCCTCAAAGTTGAGGGGCTTGATTATAACAATTGGATTTAGAAGACTCGAAAAGAAAATTGCTATTATTTGTTTGACTTAACTCTCATAAACACGTGACTTTTTGTCTGCTGTGGCTTGTACTCTTGAGCCGGATAGGCTGCCCTTCTCAGGGACCGAACATAGGGAAGGGAAACGGTTTGATTTCCCCCAAGCAAACAGTTTGCAAGAGGAAGGATAAGATGAAGAAGCCTTTTGTATTCAAGCGCTTTTTTCAGAGCGCGCCGAGGCTTCGGATTGGGAAGATAAGAGGATTTTCCCATGAAGAATACGGTCGGCAAGAAGGGCCGGGCCTTCCCGGTGGATCCGAATCTCCCGCGGTGGCTCTGCCAGGATTGCCACCACTCCCTCTGCTTAGTCGGCGCCGATTCCTACGTCGACAAGTACCTCCCCGATTCATCTTCTCGCTCCGGTTAGGGTTTTCCCTCTCTAATCTTCCACTTCCCCATCCTCGAGCTCGTTTATCATCCTAATTAATTGCCGGAATTTGCGTGAGGTAGCTCGCCGGAGCTGACTTCAGGAGTGCTATGATGACAGCCTAATCATATTGGTTCACTCGATCATCTAATTTGTGGCACTGATGCTTCTGAGTTGCTGTTTCAAGTCATCTGTTGGAAATCGGTGCTCAAAGCTTTGATTACAGAGTGACCAAAAGTTCATTGCTATTATACTGATCAGTTCGTTTAGGTTGGGATGTATTGTGTTGTGCTGCCACTGTATTAGGATAATGTAGAGTTCAGAGTGAGATTATGACATGGAATTATTCTCATGTACCTAATGTTATCCAATCAACGCAAGCATGACCATTCAATTGTGCATTGCCCTGTGACAGAATGTGCTCAAACTCAAGCATCTTTTGTTCTTGTCGCTGTTGTGTTTTGGAATATATTAGCATAGTCTTTGCATGTGATATTATTTTGCCAATTAGTTCATCCTTCCTGGTCCCATGAGCAAATTTTTGCATATGAGACGTGGTATATATGCCAGCTTTTTTTTTTTTTAATGAAACTAACAGCATGGCTTGAATCCCTGCAGGGACGCATGCATCTTCAATTCATGGAGCTGGCAGTGTGTCAGGTTCCACAAGTCGCATGGACCACTCATTTGTTGTGTTGCCAAAACAAAGGCCACAAGCTCAGGGACTTCCTCCTCGTCCCCAACAAGGTGGCCCTTTGCTACCTGATCCAAGTCCATCAGGAAGAGCAATGGATGAATCATTTGTTGTTGTGTACAAGAATGAGTTGACTTCTGATGGAGGTGCAGGCCAGCTACCAGCATCTGATGCTCCTCATGGTGCTCCCCTGCCTCCTAACAGTTCTGGGTTTAATGCAACTATAACTGTTCTGAAATGCGCATTTGAGATTGCTACAACGCAGACCCAGGTCAATTATGAGGCACTTCCAAAGAAGCATTACCCCTTTTGATTCTCTCTACTGTGAAATTTCATTTCATCCTGATCCGATGTATCTGGTTCTCAGTCCCGATTTAGTATTGCCATAACATCTCCTTACCTCTATCTTCAGGTGGAGCAACCACTATGCCTTGAATGCATGAGAGTATTGTCTGATAAACTTGATAAGGAGGTTGAAGATGTTAAGAGAGACATTGAAGCATATGAAGCCTGTCTCCAGCAGATGGAAGGTGAACCATGTAATATTCTTAGTGAGGCAGATTTCCTCAAGGAGAAGCTAAAGGTACAGATCACAGGTTTTAGTGTTCTTTATGTTCACAATGATTTATGAACCTGGTCAACAAATGATTAGGTCAAACTTCCATGTCACATGAGAAACTGAGCATGCATTGGTTTTTCAGTCTCGACTTGTTCAAATTTAAGAAACTTTTAGGTTATGAGATGCTGCTTTACATGTTCTTAAAAATTTCCACATATAGAACTGTTTGCTTGAGATAAAATGAAAAGAAAATTAATAGCTCATAATTTCTATTAAGTGAGTGTTTTGCCTAGATATATAGTAAATGAGTTGTGAATCCCTGGAGTCTAACATCTATGCTTACTCAAATACTGGATAATGTTGGATAGTTTTGTGTTGGGGCGGGGTGTTGAGGGTATAAATTGCAAGCATCAATTCATACTGGTTGTATATTAATGAAAAAAAAAAATCTATCCAATGTTTAAGATTGAGGAGGAAGAAAGGAAACTTGAAGCTGCAATTGAAGAAACAGAGATACAGTATGCTGAAGTTACTGCTGAATTGAAGGAATTGGAGATAAAATCATGTCACTTTAAGGAATTGGAGAAGAGGTTTGACCTTCTACCTTTCCTGGTAACAAATTCAGAATATTATAACATATTCCCTGGCTTCACACTTAGATTACTATCTTACAGCTTCTCGGCAGTTACAAACATTTTTTATCCTTGTACATCAGGTATTGGCATGAGTTCAACAATTTTCAGTTTCAGTTGATTTCTCATCAGGTTTGTCTATGTTTCATATCTTTGCCATTTTTTGGTTCCCTTCGAGGAGTTGATATTTTTTTTGATCAACATAGAATGCTTTGGATTGTATATCCCTTTCCTTTGGTGAGAACTCTGAACGGATTTTGGCAGTTTTGCCTGTATAGAAACTGGCAAAGCTGTATGGGCTCTTTGTAGTCTTTTTTTGTCTTTTTTTTATTTTGTATTGATGAAACTACGTATATTATAATTGCTTTCCAGTGAAGATTAAAGATAACCATGAACATGAGCCTGTGTAAATAAGTCGGATCTTCTATTGAAGATAATTCATGTTTATCATTCACAGTCTAACATTTGCCCTAAGACTTTGAGCATTTTTCTTACATGTTACAGGTATATGGTTTACATGCAAAATCATAATTTATTTCTTGCAGCAATTTTCACCAGCCTAGTTAATATGTTTCTTTACTCTGGAATAAAAAATCTATCAGGAAGAAAGGGATGCAATCTTGGCAGAAATTGAAGTATCACAAGCACATTTAGAGTTGTTGAAGCAAACAAATGTTCTGACAGATACCTTCCCCATTGGACATGATGGAGACTTTGGGACAATAAACAATTTCCGGCTTGGAAGACTGCCTAACATTCCTGTAAGCACATACTGCATTGTCTTTTACAATGAATGAGCTTGCAAATGAATAAAGTCAATTAGGACCCTTTTTGGTCCTGGCTGGTGTTACACTCACCCACAACTTTAAGATGTTGACTGGAGTTATGATTCTAAAACTCAGTTCGCATTTTGTTATAGCCTACTAGTAGTAGTAGAAATCTGTGGATGTGATGAGATGCTGCTTGACAACTTTAAATCTGTAAACCCTCATTGAAGCTAGTGTGTACATTTTGTGTATACCTTTATTAATGAAATAGAAATTATCAGGAATAAGAAAAGATCTGTAAATCTCCTTTGAAGTCGCAGCTGAAGTTACCATTTTCTGGTGATCTGTTGCTGCCCTTGGGGGATTGTAAACTTTTGATTTGAATCTTTATGAAGTATGAAGATGATTTTTTTTTACCAGGCTTATGTTCTGGAATGTGCTTGAGTTTTTTTATAACTACAGACCTGTCAGTTAGTGCTTCACGTTAAGAACATGGATCAATAGATCTTGCTTTTAAATTTGAAGAGTGATAGAGTTATATGCCAAGAGATTTCTCTTGCACGCAATCTCATACAATCTAAATACATTGTTAACAGCAAATTATTCTCATGATACATAGAGGATGGCTGACCCACCTCTTCTTATTGCTGGTAGTTCAATTACATTGACAATTCATTAAATCTTAAAAACCTATAATTGTGATGTTGAAATCTTCAGGTTGAGTGGGATGAGATAAATGCTGCTTGGGGTCAAGCTTGTCTCCTCTTGCATACAATGTGCCAGTACTCCCAACCAAAGTTTCCATATGCTTCATTCTACAAAATTTATTTTATTTGTGTTGGTAATTCTGCATCAACAATCTCTCTTAATTGGCTGTTTAGTTTCTTTTCAAGAAAAAAAAAGGGGTTTTACACTCCCATTTTGAATTGTAATAATTTTCAGTCCTGTTTCTTTGTAGACCGGTGACTTAGTTAATTGCTTGAAAGATGTTCTTTTTATTCTCTCCATATAGCAATCATGGCTCCCTTTCTTTCTTTTTCCCTGTTGACACTCCCACCACCTTTCACTAATTACACTTCCAACAGCACTGCTTCTGAACTGTTAATTGTTTTTAAGCTTCAAAAGCAGATAGACTATTAACTATGATGAGCCCATCAACAGTCATGATTTGTTTTGATTAGACATTGTAGCGTCAAATATAATCCCCCTTGATTATGTCGATTCAGATACCGAATCAAGATACTTCCTATGGGAAGCTACCCCAGAATTATGGACCTCAACAACAATACTTACAAGCTGTAAGTATGAATAAATTCCTCTGTGTTCAACTTCCTATTCTATAACCTGAATGCCCAAGGTGCACTGGCCAGCTGAAAACTGCATGGCTTATTGGGGACAAATCTTGTTTTAATTTCTGTACCTAGTTTTTTTGTTGCTTAAAAGTAAATAGGTTATCGGATGTCCCTAAACATTTTTTAGCTGCAAAAGGAATTGCCTATTGAAGAATTTCAGGATATTTAGATTCAGTTTTCTTCTCATTTAATCTATTTTGTTTGAGTCAATTATTCGCTGTGGAGGTTTGACTGTGGAGAACTTCATAGGTTCAGCCTAGTGAACCTGTTTTGCTGCCCCCACTATGACAAAGCTATGACTCTGTACTTGACATGCCTCAAGGACTTTGCTGATTTTGCTAACTTAAAGGATCGAGAGAAAAACATACCGCCAGATGAATGTTTCAAATTGCCATACAAGTAAGTTCTTACACAGAAGCAGTACCTAAATTCTGAGGAAAAGCATGAGGCACGTATTTGATTCAAGATTTTGGCTCCTCCTTCAACATTTTTTATTTGTCTCATCAGATTGCTCTGTGCAAATATAAATTCACTATTCATTAAAAGAAATTTGAAGGTTTAGCTGCCAAATTCCCCAAATTATTCAGGGATCTGCAATGAACTTGAACTAATTTCGAAGTATTGACACCCTCTCTTCTTGTGCTTTGTATGCTGCTATGTTGTCTATTTCCGATGAGGAGGGTTGGTAGCCTTGACCGGTGGTATAAGTGTATTGTTCATTTTGCCAATTGTACATGAACCTTGTCTCTTTCCGGGACGCTTTCTTGAGTGATTTTGGGATAATCATAATCCTCGACATCCGGTAAATGTATAATACTCTTGCAGGATAGAGAACGACAAAGTCGAGAGCTACTCCATCACACTAACCTTCAACAAGCAAAAGAATTGGACCAAAGCTCTCAAGTACACACTCTGTAATCTGAAGTGGGCTCTCTACTGGTTCATCAGGAGCATCGACTTCCAGCCACTTTCTCATACAGCATCCCAACGCCCTGACACAGCAGCCGCAAGGACTCTGTACACGAAGCGTGGAGTTGATGTTAAGTTTGGACCCCAAAATAATTCCTAGACAGTGTCCCGCTGGTCGGAAGTGGATCCTTTGTAAGTAGTTTGTACAGCTGAAACAGTATCTACCCATGCCGAGCTAAGATTCTGCTAATTGTGGCTGAGGCTCCAGCAGATGCTAGTGCACCGAATGAGGCCATCCCATTCCCAGGTAATTCTTTGGACCGTGCACCAGGTGAAAACCATCCACCTACGCTCCATTATGCCTCTAATTTCTTAGCTGAAATTTCACTGCTTGCACCTCTTAGCTGTCAATTATTCGGGGGGAATCGAGCTGGCTTGTCCGCAGATGAATTTTGTGACTGATTGCTGCCGGGTTGTGTTTAGAAGTCCAGTGGTTTTCTATAAATATAGGTTCAAGCAAAATCTCTTTGCCTTGTGCCACGTTCTCCTGATAATCTTGTCCAGTTCAAGACAATTTTACTGAATGTGAACTTTGGTTGGATTTTAGGCACGCATTTTTTTTTGTTTATTTATGGGATTTAGCATTTTCAATAATTTCAATAACCAAATAAATGTGGGTAGTAGATAGAGCACAAGTGTCGTCAAGGCACTTGGAAACTAAGATAAATAAATAAATAAATAAACAAGAAAAAACTCCAAAGAGCAGATATCGATCACTTTCCAATTTTTATGGGACGTCTCCGAAGGGACAGAACATCCTTCCACTACGAACAAATTACAGTTAACAATTTGAGATTAACATAAGATGATCAACCTGAGGCTTACTCCCGAGCTGCAAATCCGTGTCATCGTCATCGTAGAGGACATTAAAAAAAAAAAAAAAAAAAAAGAAGCCAGTTTTAGGTGGCATGTGTGCTTATTCTTTTAACCTAAGTTGAATTCTATCCTCACAGTGGGAGGGGGAAGAGAAACAGGCCTAACCTCGCTCTTAGGACCTCTCTTCATCCGACTGGGGATTCGGTGGCCCTGGAACGGAGTCCACGAAGAACTCTTCAACTGGAAAAGATCGAGCAGAGCTGTTTACTAATTGACCGAAGAAACTAGCACGATCGAGCACAAAACAGTTTCCATATGAACTCGCGTAGATGGAGTTCTCTTCTGCTCCAAGGCTATACGGCTCAATTTTTCACAAACCTAACAATGGGAGGAAATGACAAAAGTAGTGGAGCAAGAAGCAGTTTCTACCTATATCCTCTTGCTCTGGAGAGTCGAGCAAAATTTCCGACTCCGAACGCAGATATGGCGAACCGGGATAATTTCCCAGGGCTCCTAAATCTGCAAGTTTCCTCAAAAGAATCATCAAAACTTAAGTGAACGAATCTGCCGAATGGATGTGCGATAAGCCTGACGACTATAGTAGCACAATAGGGTTCAAAGCAAAGAAATACACATAAATTATGTCCAACTGTGAAGCATGGAATACCTCCCAAGTTTGATAGGTCCTCGGTAAGATCTGAGAGACTGAAAGTCCACTGAATCTGATCAATTGATCTAAGAGAGTCTCTAGAATTTCCAGGCCCAGCATCCTGCACTAGCTGCAATCCGACTGAAGTTGCAACATCTGATGTAAACGTCGTGTCCAGAGCCGATGTATCCATTCCCATCCCTGACATTTCAGATGCCGAGAATGGGAAATGGGTACTTGATACAACTGATGCTGGACTCACAGGCATCTCGGAAATTGATGTCATGGCACTGCTTGGTGGAACTGGTGGAATAGCATCAGCTGCAGCTGTATCCATCACAACACTTTCCAAAAACCAAAGTAACACCCATTAGCCTAATTAACAGTACTATTCAAATGTATAACCCAGTAAACGTGAGCTTATAGAGACCAAGATAAAAGAGTTGTATTATAACATGAAGAAACTCAAGATATCCTCGTTTATTTAGTTTTATCAAAACTATATGCTAAAACACAGGAAATGGAATGTCCACCAAGAACTTTGTGACATAATCCAATCTTTTATTTTCATGCTGCAAGATCAGTAATATAAAGAGAGAATGTGGCCAATGTTTGAATGTACTCACTCACTGCCAGAGTTAAAATGCATGGGATGATAGTTGCCAGGAGCAGGAACCCCATTAACCACATGACAGCCAGAAATTCCACATGCCATTTGATTGGGATGAGGCTGACCGGGCACAGGCATCGGAGGCTGTTGCAGGACTGGGTAACCCATGGGCAAGTTGTTAACTGCGCTGCACATAATCATAGATGAATAATATTGGACGAAAATTATTACGAATGGTATCATTAGACAAGAGGACATCGTCATATCAAGTCATGGAGATTTAGCATTTAATTTACGTTTTGGTAGATTTAGAACTTACCAGGATGAATTCCATTCTGAATGGGCACCAAAGGAACCTTGGGTGGGACTGGGTACTTCATGAGATGATACTGACGTTCTAACAAGTGATTGAAGAGGACAATTTGCTTTTTCAATTTCAACCTAATGTAGTATGCCCTGAAAAAATCAGCATTTTCCTCTTCCAACTTCTGCCACACTGGACGAACAATTTAGATGGATGAATAAGGAGCTTTTTTAGGCAATAAACAGAGATAGAATAACCCATGGGAAAACAAATCCATTGCACCTAACTTCCTCATCATCATATCACTGACTGAACTAAACTCTAGGCATAAATTTTCCACATTTATGATAGAAAAATGGCATATGATAGGACAGAGAGGAGTAAGACATTTTAAGATATGTACCTAGTGTTGTAAATCCGGGATCTATCATTGCCCGATTCGAAAGAGTTTTCACCACCTCATCTTTATTCATATAAAACTGTAGACAATGCTCTATCAAATTCTGGACCTGAACGATCAAATAATATTATAAGTGGAGAATATAAGTTAGACATTAAACTTAATAAGATTGTCTTACAAGTTCAATATCTTGGCGTGAGACTTTCTTGCTTTCATTACTTGAAGTTGAGATTGAACTGGCATCTGGTAATGGAACCTCTGCAGTGTTGTTATATGGAGGGTCACTTTGAGAATCATGTGAAGGTTGGTTTGAAGATTGTACCTCTTGTTTGGCCTAAGGAATAAAGGGTTACTGTTATTACAAGAGCAAGACGAAACTTCAGAACTAAAGGAAGAGAAGCAAGAGGAACCAAATTTATATATCAACCTGTGAATTCTTCATTACAGCAAAATGCAGGCTGCCCACATCCACTTTCTAAATGAAAGGAATCCAATTAAGGCACAGGAAGCTTCAAAAACTCAACTTCAGTCACTTTTTAGAGAGAAGTCCTTTCTGGAAAATAATAGTAAATAGAGTTAACAGTTGGTTTCTCAGATTAAGCACATGACTCCTCACGATGGAAGAGAAGGGCAGAACAAAGGCTTAATAACAATATTATTTCATATGATGCAAGGCCAGAGAAAAGTCTAAAGAAATCTTAGTAGTAATTATCACGTCCAACGGCAGATTCTTTTCCAATTAAGCCTACAGATGTGCCAGAGTTGCTGGTGAATGGTAACTGATCGGTAAGCCAGAAAATGCCGCAATCCATGTTAATTCCTCGTATTGATGAACTTTCCATATCCGATGGAAAACAATTAAAATCAGTTAAATTGCCACAGAAACGTTTTTACCACAGCGCCATCAAGAATCTATGTATGAAAAAAATGTGTCAACACATATCGTCCTATGGAAAGCGAGCCTGATTTAAAATAACGAATACCCACCTCAACAGTTTCAACTCAAATTATCCCAGTTTGGTCTGGTACTGTTAGCAAGACCACATTATAAAATTCACATATTAACAGTAATCCCCGTGAGATTAACCAAGTTCGTCATCCCACTACCCGAGCATTCCAAATGAAAAGCAACTCATATAATATATAGGATAATGCGTTCTTTTACTGTTTTCTTTCCCTTTCTCTGGTACGACTTGCTCAATTTACTATTTTTAACTTGCAGAATTCCTGCGCACAATTAATAAATAACGACCATCGTCACTATAAACAGGTGGCGGAATTCAGTAGTTAAATATCCCTAGTTGAGAAATCGCTGCTTCAACGTTCATCGTCCACTGCAAAAAAGCGAGCTCGCTCGAGAGCAGAACAACAAATCTAGATTCAAAAAGCAATGCGTGAAGAGCGCAACAAACGAGAAACATTCGATGAAACAAGATCTACGCAAAATTACCTTTCTCGGAGCTCCGGAACTTGAGGAACGCGAACGAACAAACCTTATTTCTACGACTTAAGAAGTCTTGCGGCCATTCAAAAGCTAAAACCAACGTAAAGACCTGGAGGGAAAAAAAAAAAAAACAGAACAGAAAGCGGCCACCAACTTCAGGAGAAGGAACCGCTGCTTCCTCGCCAATGGAAAACTTCTGCTTAAGAGTTTGCGAGCTGGAGCTGAGTAGTGAAGACTGAAGTTATAGCCAGGCAGCCAGCAGCAGCTCCAACGGTATCTACAGGAAGAAGAGACGATGACAAGGACGTTGGAGATTCCGAATTGGAACGTCTGGAGGCAGGAGAGTCAGCGAACTGTCGAACTGAGAGAGAGCATATGCGGTTGCTGAGATTGCCGGAAAGGTGAAAGGTGAGGGTTTCCTACGACATTGATGAACTCCAGACGGAGGAGAGAGACTGCGCAGAAAGCGGAATTTGGAGTAGAAATAAATAATAATAATAATAATAATTCAAAAAATTATTGCTGTGCAGTGTCATCGCTTTTTATATTTTATCGGAAAATAAAATTGTAAAAAATGGTTTGAAAAAAGGAAAAAAATTCAGAGGAGAGAATAGAAAAATTTTTATTCAAATTTTCATCATTAAATTCTTCTTGTCCATTCATATTTTTATATGGAAAAAATCTTTATCTATAATAAATATATTTTATAGCATAAATCAACACCAATGGGTAAGATTAATGTTATTTATACAATTATTTAAGGAAAAAAGAAATTTCTTGTAATTTTATGACGTATTATTCTTCAAAAGACTAGAAATTGAATTTATGACCTATCTCATGTAGGCCAATTTTCCTTCGCAATCGGGGAAATTTTTTTTTTTAAAGAGAGAAATGTTGAATTTCTTATTTTTATTTTCATTAATAAATGGAAAATTGAAAAGGGCCAAAAAAAAAGGCTTATCCCTTTCGGGGGTTGCTGCTGCTTGTCAAAAGAAAGGTCCCCCACCACACCCCCTGCAAACGGCTCCGTCGGCTCACCTTCAGCCGCGCCGCACATGGGTTTAACGGCGCAAAGCGGGTTTCTGATTGGTCTCGACTCACGAGGAGCCTGCCGTCGAGTTATAAGGCAAGGCAAGGCAAGAACTGCTGCCTTTTTTAATTAAATTTAATAAATTTCCCCTTTCTTTTGCATTTTCTGATGAATTTTCAATAATTATGAAACCGGAAAAAATTATCCGAGCAAATAAAGCGAAATATTTGGAAAGAAATCTATCCGGTCGTAAAGCTAAATCGCATCACATCGTATCATCGATTTTGAACAGTGATTTATTTTAAATTGAAATTGTAATAAATTTTGATTTTATGAACAGTACATGAATGCCCAGTTTCAGTATAAAATAAATAAAAGCATGTAAGTAAAATGCAGGGAAGAATTTATTTGCTAGTGGCGGTTATGATTTTTTTTATAATTAATCAGTTATTATTTTTAAATATAATTTTACAATTTGATCCATATTTATATTTTTTTATTAGTTAAATTTATGGTGGTTACATTTTTTTCTATATGCGATTTTATTTCTCAATTAGTTAACACATTTAATGCCTATTTTCTCATGTTTAACCATAAATAGATAAATTAACCACCCAATCAAAAAGCTAGATGGACACGGATTCTGAGAACTTGTCAATGGAGCAAAATTCAACGAAACAGTGAAAGAGCTGATTTAATCAGTGGACGGAATAAAATAAAATTGGATGCCTATAGGACAAGATATGAACGATGGTATGTAGCATATGCAACATAGGAAATATGATACAGAGAGCATCCGAGCTTTTTTATTGGACCGTTCTACCATCCAGCCATTCATATATTCGGTTGTAAGCCTGTTTTACGTACCAAATCGGTTGGGGGAAATTTCCAAATCTAGATTGAGCTAAATCATAATATAAATGAGAAGAAAAAAAAATATGTCCACCAAAAAAGAAAAAAAAAAGAAAGGTAATCAGCAATTGGCTAGTTGATGTTCTCAGTTAGCTTCATATATACTAGTGGTTATAAAAATGCTCGGATTCCAACCCCACCAAAATTTTTTTAAAAAAGCTTGTATTTAATGATTCTTATCTATCTAATAAATACTTTCTAGGCAAGATAGAACACACGGTGATAGATTTAGTTGGAAAAAATAACGTTTAGAAATGATATAAATTTATTTTTTATAAGTAAATCATAAGTTTTAAAATGCTATATTGGATCATGTATATTTGGTTATATAACATAATCAACTCATATCCATCACTTTTTTCATAATAGTTGTATCAATACAATGGTTATATGTTGATGCGAGAATTTTTTTACCGTGACATAACATTTTTATGTGGTAAAAATATAATGACGTGGTACTAAATCGCTGATGTGTTGTATATTTTGCATAAGTTTGAAGAAACAATAGTTTGAGTATGTCATATAAGGTTTAAAGACAATTGACGATTTGACTTTAACAACATAATAAACTTGAACATATATTACTCAACATGAGGTATTGAAATTTATAAAATTCGCTTATAAAAGAGGACAAATTTAAAAATATTTTGATGTAATTATTTTGATTATCTAGCATTTAAAAACTTAGTGAATTTTAATTAAGGTTCAATCCATTTGAATGTGAAAATATGTAAATTTTAAAATTTTTTTATTTACAAAGTTTAAATTTAATAATTTTCTTAATAACAAGGAATAGAAAGTGATTCTAACCAAGTAATGGGGGATAGTTATTGTTATCATTTTTCTTTTTTAATTATGAATTTTTATATTGTGGGTCCAAAAGATATTATGATGATTAATGATTAATTGCCATGTTTATCAAATAATCACTAATGAACGAACCTGAATTTCTTGAATACCTAATCTACCCCCATCAAGTCTTGGAAATAATTATCTGTTGCCAAATATAAAACTATAATTAGTAAGATAAAAATAAAAACTTAAAAAATGTTATAACCCCAATTATTAAATTTCAAATAGTTATATTTTTAGTTTTTTTTTATAATTAGTTTTTATAGGACTTTTATGAATTATTTGCGATTGTATAAATATTTTCAGCTTAGGATTTTTTTCAATGTTTAGAATTTTTTTAGAATCCAATAATTTTTAGGATTGATTTGTTAAGGGTTTTATGAGGTTTTATAAGTATTAAGAATCTAAGATTTAAGGTTCTTTTATTTTTATATTCCAAAATTCATAATTTGTATATTTTTTATAATTTGTATCCGAAATAATAATAAATAAAAAAACATTACCTTCAACATTGAAATTATAATTATCAGTCAATTAAATGTAGATACGATAAACCCTTCAAGGGTAAACCTATGTAATCGACGGCTTGGAACTTGGGGCGTGAGCCATCACAAGCCAAGCTGCGAAAGCACATGCACGTGAAATGATTTAAGCCACCCGCGTGACTTATCCCTTTTAATTATTAATTAATTTTCCGTTAATGATCCATCGCCCCGAGAAAAATCCCGTCGTTAGTCAGTTGACAAAGATCATTATCGTCTGGAAAAGAACAAAATAAGTTATCATGTGGATCCCCCAATGAATCCCCGACACGTGGCCGGTCCTTTTTGTCCCCTCCTAGCACCACCTACCGGCGATAGCGGTTCACGCGCATCCTGACATCTATGTCAAAAAGGAGCATCGACCAGTCAATGCCGCTTTCGATGGTCTACGTGGCGCTTGTATGCCCCGCAACGTGGCCTTCCTCGGGCCTTCAAATTAACGACTGCCGGGGTGGTTTCAAAATTTTCCCGCGGCGGCGATGTGATCTAAGTAATTAATTAGTCAATTAATTCGTAGTCCTCAGCTCCATTATCCTAATCCTATCCACAAAATCCTCGTTCCGGTAACACTTCAGTGGAGGAAAATAATCTCTGCATTCTATAAATTATCCAACATTTAAAATTTTAACCTATTATAAATAATTTAAATTCTCATATGATTGATCCATTAAAATGGTAAAGTTTTTTTAAAATAAAATTAATATTCTCTGTTGCTTCCCCTCCGGTCTGAGTTTGGGGGCGCAGATTGAACCACTCGCCGGTATGCAGCTGCAGAGCTGACATTCATAATAGTATTTGGAGCATAGTTTTTAAAATCGAACCGGATCGAGAATCGGTTAAGATATGACTTCATGGGTCGGACCATGGGTTCAATTAGTCGAACCGCATGTTTAATAAAAAAAATATTAATAATAAATCAAAAAATATTATAATTTAATTATAATTTATAATAAAAATTATTAATATGATCATTATATTAGTATCAAATTCAACATAAAATATGAATATAAGTATAGTAAAATAAAATAAGTACGTTATAATACTTTTTTATTTTTTATTTTTTATTTTAAGTTAGCCGGTTTTTTCACAGGTTCAGTTGGGTTCACTGGTTTGACCGGAAACTGGCCGGTTTAATCAGATTTGACCTAATTTAAAGTGTAATTTGAGTATTTATAAGAACCGGACCGGGTGAGTGGCCGGTCCAGGATGAACCGGTCGAACGGGCTGGCCCAGTCCGGTTTTCAAAACTATGATTGGGAGAAGAATGGTTCGGAAATTCCTTAGACCGTACGACTGCAATGTCAGTCGTCGGGATCATTGGCGAAGCGGACGTTCTCTACTCCACTACTGCCTTTGCTCTCTCGACATGTAAGCGCGGGGGGTTCTTCGACTTTCCCCTGGATCCCCAGTCAATTTCGTCAACATTAATGTCACGTCCGCTAAGAGGGAATTGTAATGAATGAAATTGAATGGAAGATAATGAATATTTTTACTTGATTACACTATAGAATTTATTGACGATTATCTCATTTAATTAATTTTTTAATTAATTTCATATAATGAGAATTCTCTCAAAAGAATTAACAATATTCATTATATTAGTTTTATCCTAACAATTATGGTCTAACAATTATATTATTGATTGTATGTCTATATTACTATCTAAATAGTTGATCCAATTGAGTGATCTAATTAGGTTCAAGAGATATGATTTCGATAGATAATTAGTAAAGTCTAGAAATTAATATACAAAAACTGTACGGTAATTTTTTATTATTATGATAGATAAAATTAGATATTAACAAACTAGATGTGTTTATGTGCAATTTAGGAATGAGATTGCATGTTATGAATATGGCTTTTTCCACATATATGATTCTCATATCATTTGAGAGAGTGCGTATAAACCCAGAAGACGTATACCCACCGCTAACGTGAGTTTCAACAATTGATTTAGGTACACTATTATTAAGTTTATACTCTTCCTTCTTCGATTTCAGCACAATGATACTAGAATTGTTCAATCTCAATTCCAACACACTCCACCCATTCCTTTTAACAATATTTTATTTTCATATCAAGATTATTATAAAGATTATTAATTCTTCTATCATAATATACCATTTTATTCTATTAAACTCGTTCGTTTCCATTCTGTTCATTACTATTTGCCAAGCTTAACATTTCTCATTAGCTGCCGTTGATGTCGCAAATGATATCATCTTTGACACAGTAACGTGGGTAAGTAATGGATGACATGATATAAGGAAATAATTTTAAATTCTATAGAAAAATGGAGGAGAGAAAAAAAAAACAGAAAATTGAGTAAGGAGATGTATCCCAGTTTAGAGAAACAAGGCACTCTGTTTTCCCAATTTTCCTCCAAGTCCATGGATGCATCCCAACGGCTCCCAAGGATACGGACCATAGTTTTAAAAACCGGACCGGGCCAGCCGGTTCGATAGGGAACCGGCCACTCACCCAGTCCGGGTCTCACAAAAAATCTAATTATAATTTAAATGAGGTCAAATTCAATTGAACCGCCCGGTTCTTACTCGAACCAATAAATTCAATTGAACCAATGAAAAAACTGACCAATTTAAAAATAAAAAAAAATATTAGAATATACTTATTTTATTTTATTAGACTTATATTTATATTTTATGTTGAATTTGGGACTAATATTATAACTATATTAATGATTTTGATTATAAATTATAGTTAAATTATAATATTATATTAATTTATTATAATATTATATTATTAATATTATTTATCAAATATACGATTCAACCCAATGAATCTCCAGTCCGACCCATGAACTCATGAATCCATACCTTGATCGGTTCCCAACCCGGTCCAGTTTTAAAAACTATGATACGGACCACTGAATGGGACATTATTTCCGTCTCTGCTTCAGCATGTCTTTGATGTTCTCCACTTGATTGACAGTAGATGTTGCTCGATTCAAACTGGGGAGAGTGAACGTGCACCGCTAGCTTGAAGAGGCTACGAGGGATTCGGGTAGAGCCCGTCCGACAAGGCTGAGCCCATGGGCCGACACAAAGCAAATCATCATCCTATTATTACTGCATCACAATCTCAGGTTAAGTATTACTTATTCGTTATTAGATTACATCCCATTGATGTAAGGGGAAAATCAGTCATGGAAGAAAATTACTTACGATAAAAATGCCAAAAAATGGTGTGCGAACTGGGAAGCGACCAAGTCCAGGGAGTCGGGTAGAATTGAGATCCGGATTATAAAATAGTTTGACCCGAACAAGGACCCAGAAAACCCGAACCCTTTGCGCTATGGCCTTGGCTCTCTTTCCCCCACAGCTGGAGAGTCTCTCCTCCTACCAGAGCCGGCCCTCTTGCACATCCTGGTATCCTCGTGTCCCTCCACGTCCTTCATTTCTTCGAAAGGATTCGGTGAATGCAGCTCCCAATTGTTCGATTTGTTCCCGTTTCCAATCTGCGCGACATGTGCTCGACGGCGTTTCTTTCCAGTTCGTAATCGACTCTGTTCCTGGTGTTCGTTGAATTTCCACTGAAACCGTGGAATGCGAGCATCGGAGGTGGTTGCTGGATGGAGGAATTTGGAGGGAGATCGTTCTGAGGGGGCGTTGATTTGGCACATTTCTCCTTTCGTATCTGGAATTTTGATGTCGTGTTAAAATGTTACGTTCTTTCATCCAAGGGAAACATCTTCCAATTCGAATCAAGTGTCTGGAGGTATGAGGATTCATTCAGTCGGGATCTCTCCCCTCCAAATCCATCCATTTAAAGCAAAGCTTTGCGTTTGTGCGCTTGGATAGAACCGCGCCTAATAACAGCTCCCTTGCAAGTTTTGTTCTTCAAAAAAATGGTAACCTCTAATTGTCATGGCTAATTGCCTATCTTACTTACTTGCCTCTGCTAGCCACTTATATACATCATCAGGCGTGAAGCTCTCTCCGAGCATATACTGAGTGACTACATTTAATTAATGCTCACTCAGAATCGAACTCTTGGCTATTCCCTTGTCAATCTCAGAGTAGCAAAGCTTGGAAGCTTATTGGATATACAAGGAGACATCGCATCATTTGTTTTTCTTTTTGTTAGCAATGTCTGGCGACATGGCGATGGAATGTCGAAACAATAGCTGAGAATGTTTATCATATACATGGAACTGATTTATTAGTTTTACATGATAGGCAGACATCCAGAATCCAGACCCACTTTCAGTTTCAGCAACTAAATCAGCTCCATCCCAGCATTGCTGTGAGTCCAAGCAATATGGTCTTAAACGCCCGTCATTACTTCTTTGCTGATGAACGTTCCACCTTCAAAATGACTCACATGGCTCCAAGAATGTGGGGAAGGCGAAATGAGCAGGGGCCATAATTGATTCCCCTCCCTTGTTTCCTTCCTCGTGACTGCCTTTGGTTTCTTCTGCCTTCTCAACACTCCATTCACTGCCTTAAGGTAGTTACTTGAGTCATGGTCTCGGAGAATAGTACCCTGAGATCCATAGGCAGAAGGATAGCTCAGCATATGTAAGGGATGGGGACGATTGATGAATGCTGTCACAGCGCTTGGAGAGAAGCCGCATTTCGTCTTATCCAGAGCATAGAGGGCACTCCCTGGTGGAAGTAGGGGGTGCGGTGGAGAAGTTCTCTCATCGGGCTGGAGAATGAATAGCTTGCCCAGTGGAGAGTACAACAGTTTCTGCAGCAAGAAAGTTTACATCTCAGGTGAGTCCTTGAATTTCACTGGAAAAAACTCTCTTAGGCTGATGAATAAGTGTCCGGTGTGATAGATACATTTCTGATTAGGCAAGGGTGCAATCTGAAGGACCCATTTAGACGCTTGAGAAGCACAGCAATTTGCCCTGGGTAACTGCAGGAAAAGGCTCGGGGTACGATATCTCTATGCATTAGTATGCAGTGAATGTGGTCTTCATCCAACCCTAACTGCTTGAGGATCTTCTGACCACCACAAAATATGAAGGGTGACCCAAAAGTGACAACAGGCCGAAGGTGATGGGGCTTCAGGACTTTTCTGGTGAGTAGTATCAGATTGACTAGAACGGCAAGGCTTCCCCCTAGAGAATGCCCAGCAAACTGAAACTTAGCACGAACACCATATCTATCGACATGGCTGATTATTTCTGGCAGGAATTGGTTGTATAATCCTTTTGCGGCCTCATAAATCCCTCTGTGAACTAACCCTTCTGTTTCCTGCCCAAGGGTGATTGGTAGTTAGTATGAGATTCTTGTGCAAATCCCCGTACCGTGAATAATTTCAATTACTGTATTCTTAGCATCTGGTATTCGAGAATGTTCACTGGTTGGCATACCTCAAATTTGGTGGGTTCAAATAGAAGGTTTGCCTGCCATGATGCCAGTGAGTCTGATCCCTGAGAATAAAAAGAATCAATGATGCCATGCTCAAGTTTTTCAATTTTGAAGTCAGGAAAACTTAAGCAAGCTATACTTAATCCATCTTTTGTTGATTAAATGCAGGTTTCTTCAGTCTAACAGGCATGAAATCAGATAAAGGGTGAAGAGGATTTGATTACCTGAATGACAAAATGTCGAGTACATGTGCTTGAGTCATCGCAAACAAACCACCCACAGGGAGATGTGTGCAGCGACTGCAAGTCCCTTGCTGCCTCCTGCTTTTCCTTTTCTCCTGCAGCAACTACTGCAGTCATTGTGGATGCCGCCATATACGCAGCCGCTTCAGAGTTATACACACTTGGCTCCCTCGCTCCCTCCTGTTCCATTTGCTCTCCAGCTCTGAATGGATCTAGTTCATCACCTTCCACTTGCTTCTCGTGTCCAAGGGTGGAAAGGTCCTTAGCTTGGGATTGGACATAACTTGCAGCAGAAGCAGCAATATCGTAAGCAACAGTGGGATGGGTCAGGCGCTTCTGTTCAGCCCTCTCAGGGTGAGAAGCATTTGGTGTATCAGCTCTAACAGGTACACGGGTTGAGTCTTGCTCAAACTTTGCTTTGATAGCTGCTGCCTCTGCCTTTTTCTCGATGGAGGATGTCACAAATTTAAGCCCAAAGATTCTCCTTAAGTCCTCGGCCTGAAAATAAACACAGTTTGAGAAGTTCATATTTCAAAGAGAAGCAGCTAGCAAGACATTTATCACCATGATGTCAGAATGAAATGTAAATTTGTGGCTGGACAACAGACCCTAATTGCCGGAATCATGTAGGCGATATTGGACAAGAAGGCTAGCTGTGAGAATCGCTTCGTATCTGGTAGAGATGCTTGAGCCAGCAACTTGGAGAAAGATTCACGGTCATATTCCACCTCATCATCTTCCTCATCGGAGCTATAGACAACTTTACAACCACACTCATCTTCTGCATCACATTCAATGGCTCCATCTACGTCCAAGGTCCCATCACCATTCCTGCCCTTCGTCTGCTGTCTTTTGCTCCAATGGCTTCTGATCTCTAAGAGCCTCTCCATCCAATTTGCTCTCTTAATCTCCTTCTGCTCATCCACAGTCTCCTTGGGGTTCTCCTCTGCAACAACCACATCCCCACCCTCTGTTAAGCTCATGTCCTTGCTTGTCTCTGGATCGAAGAGGAATGGCCGCAACGATCTTGGTATGATCGAAGTGGATATCTGGAAAGGGAGAACGCCATCGGATCTGCTGTATCTCAGTTTCGGTCGGGTTGAGGAAGCTCGTATCCGGTTCATCGAGTGAGAGATGTGATTATCCGAGTATGACCTCCTAAGACCCACCCCACTGCAAAGGTCATTTGCGGACTGCGACCTGCGAAGGAGACCAATGGGTTCCCTCCTGACATCATCAGTCGTCCTCTTGGCTGCCGGTGAGGAGAGAATGGCCACGCTGTTGCACGCCATTGCTCCCCTGTCTCTCACTCTCTGTTGTCTTTCCTGGACCTGAAAGCAAGAAAAAACTGTGTCATGGAACATTATAAAGGACATGCACGGAAGGGAACTCTTGTCTTCCTCGTGTTCCACGGACGAGGTGGTTGTGGTTTAGTGGGAAAATGTCCATTGCCAAAGAATTCCTCATGCGTTTTCTTATCACTTAGTTAACTTCGAGGATTTGTGTCTCCTCCGCCGTTTGTTGTTTCATTTCCATCTCGGGCCAACGACCTGCCTTGTTCACCCGGGATAAAGATTATCCTCTTGTGTGCAAGTGAATTAGAGTAACTCATAAATCGTGTACCCTGTCAAGCTTTACCTCTGCACCATGCTGGATGGCTTCTCCTATTTAACCGAGACCTGGTACGCTGTAGCACCGCCCGCAGCCGGTTAGCTAGTCCATGAATAATGCATCAAGTTTTTTCACACACAAACTTAGTTTGTGCCGCAAATTTCTACGTGAAAGAGGGATTTGGAATTCGTATTCTGTCGAGTACCTGTTACCGAAACCTTGATTGATCTCAACAAGAGCTGGCCTTGGGGGTTACAGTCCCAATATTCTAGGCATCTTCTTCTTCACCAGATTGAATATTTCCGTCCTCGCTCACTACCTTGTGATTCATGAAAATAATAATAAAAAAAAATGTATAGATGAATAAATAAAAGAAGCTACAGGAATTTATTAACCGACAACACCTGCGGATTAAACTAGAGGGAGGTCAGAGTTTCAGACACTGTAACGATCAACTGAGCGATGATAACTATATATGGTTAACAAGTACCGAGAAAGGAATCTTCAGGAGAATAACGATCCACACTGGATCGATACGGAATCGTAACCGAACAGTGTCATATACCACAGCGACGAACATTCTAGGATTCATCGCGACTCGGAGATATGCTCGGATCCAACATTGATGCTTCACACTGCTTACATGAGACGATTCAAACAGGCATCTTTTCTGGGCAGACGGAGGATTCCAGGTAACTGCAGTGAGGACTAAACTTAAGATATATATATATTATATTATATAAGATGATGAACTGAAATTTTCAAGTGCATTAAGAGTTGGGAAGGAGGAGAGAGACATCAACTGATCAGTTGTAATGTCTCGTAAGAAGAAGACAGCCTGCATGAGCCCCCAGGTGGCAAAGTCGCAATTTTTTTAAAAGGACAGATTAAGCATCGAACCAGGGCCTATCCTTACAACTCATCCTCGCTCACTCTTTTTGCTATAATAATAATAACCACCTCCAAGAGGTTAGGCTGTACCATAGGCTTTATGATCATGGAGTTATGAGGTGACAATAAGAATTTCGAAGATGGCTATCGATCTTTTGCCGGAAGCGGTAGAAACACGGAATGACGTATCGATGTATAAAAGAAGCATGGGAAAAACCATTAGCAGAATGTTATGATTATACCTGGAAATCAGCGCGCAGTAGATGGTGCTGGGTCGGAACATCATTCGTGGATTCAGCCGATCATCGACAGAGATCAAGTGCGTTGGAGTCTGCGGTATTGAATCGAGGATGAGCAGCGCACTAATATGATATGCTCTCAAACTCACGAAAAGAGATCGAAACCAGACCGAGTTGAGCCAAGCCTCTGATCTGCACTACAGCATTAGAGATCAAGTGGATGAGTGAGTGAACGGAGGTTGTGTGCTTTCTGGGTTGAATCTCATTGATCAATGTTTCGCCGGGGAGATGAGATGAAATAAATTGGTCACCACTCTCTCTCTCTCTCTCTCATTCAATTAGGCATGGAGAGATCCGACATTCACTGTTACGCTTACATATGTTGTGATGTTTTCTCTGGTATTAAAAAGGGGAGCATCCAACGGAGCCAATATATAAATGGTCGACGGAGAGAGCGGGCGGGGCGGAGGGCTTACTGATCAGCGGCAGGGAGAGAGAGATCGGAATCTCCACGGAGAATCTTTTCACGTGTACATTGAGATTCGCTACCTTTCAAGACGCATTAACATGATTGTCCTCTCTCTCTCTCTCATTTTCATCTGCAGAGGAGTAAGTTCACTGAGAATTAAGGCAATAGATAACGATAAAAAGGGACATCAATATTCGTATACAAGATATCCAAGTCGGCAAATCTATGGGAAAGATTATGAAGCACAGCTTGAAGTGTAAGAGGCATAAACGTAATTTTAGGGTGGGCGGAGGGAGGCCAACCAAGTGTGCGGTTGCATGAGGGGAAGCAGCGGCAGGCGAGTGGCTGCCTCCCCCACCGTCCACATTTCGGGGCGGCGCTGGTGCTGGCAGTGATGGTGGTGACTCTCCTTCTTCTTCCCGCCCGTCCTCTTTCCTGTCTTGTTTATATCTATATTTGTTGATGATTTTCATGACGAGGGAAGCGTCAAACAACGGAGCTTGCAATCTCTGTTCGTCTCATGGCATAGATTTTGTACCCTTTTGCTTTCCATATGAAACCATTTTCTCTGTTCTATTGGACTGAGTGCGAAGAATGTTGCGGACAACTGTGTTCGACAAGAAGGAATCGATCCTCGCGACAGTTTACTAATCCCAAGAACCCCTCGCTCTTTCACACGAGAGACTCGTGACGAGCTCAGAGGATCTGTCACGTAACTCAATGGAAGAGTGCAAGGCGATGAATTCATGAGGCAAAATGGGATGAATTTGGCAAAAGGTATAAAAAAAATCAATTCAAATTCATATGATTCTTTAAGGTGGAGATTGGGCAATTGGGTTAATATAGTTGGAAACATTAGGTCCATTTTCTTCAACTTCCGGCCCATAAGGTCGGTAGATTATTGTGTGGCCTCGGAGATGGAGGATTTTATGTGCTTTTTCAAGGCCCCAATTTGCCTACCTCTGACTGAGCCAGACATTTTTTGGGGGTAAATTTAACAAAAAGGAAACACAGACTAAGCCCGACAAAGTTTGGCCCGGCCCGATAGAATGGTACGAGAGGTAGCCCGATACCAGTGGTTGCACGGCACGAGCATGATAAGTTTGCCGGCACGAACGATTTTGCTGATGGATGCACGAGGACGCGACTAATTGATACACAAACTGTGATCTTCTTCGAGTAAAACAAAGAGAGTGGGGGAAGAAGGGGGCAAAAGAGAATTTGAATTGCTAATTGTGGAAAGAAAGCGTGTTCGGACTTCGTTATTGACCCAGTCATGTATCTGATGAAAAAAATTGACAAATATTAATTTTTTTAATAAACCTAAAAAGATCTTAGTGAATCCTAATAAATGTAATTATTACATAAAAATAAAATAAATATATGCTAACGTGATGTAAATTATCGTATAAAATACTTTCTCCTTTCACCTTCAATTATGAGGAATAATTAAGTTACTCATCTTATAAGTAAAAAGGAAGTAAATATTGAGTTGTCGTCATTTATCCGTCATGAGTGATCAACATTCGATTATGATTAATTTAAGTGAAAGATAAATTCCACTTAAACTCATCTATTCATACTCGAATATATTGAAATATACGATTCCATATCGATTAAATGAAAAAAACGTTGTGCACTTATAAGAAGGTTTGATACTGCCACCTATCAACTTAAACTTTTAAGTATAAATGAGTTCGATCCTTTATGTGCTCACAACGGATTTAATATAGTATCAGAGTCAGTGGGCTCACATCTCGCCTAACCCGAATCTAGAAACCTGACTCGTGGTCAGTTGGTATAAGCCCTAGTATGGAAGAAGATTGCCCAACTCGTGACCAGTTGTCCCCCCTCGTTCGTTCGAGACTAGAAGAAAAATACCCAGTTTATAGACAATTGTTAAGGACGGGTGTTTAATGGTACAATCTCACATCGATTAAATGAAGAAAATGTTGTGAATTTATAAGAAGGTTGGATACCGTCACCTATCAGCTTAAGTTTTTAAGTACAGATAAGTTCGATTCCTTATGAACTCATAACGAATTTAACAAATCAAATTTTAAATAGGTGTTTATTTCATAGAATAATATGAAGTTCGACACAAAATCAAATGGCATAACACGGATTTTGTGTCCGTGTCATTCAAGCACTCAACGATATTCGAGCCCTTCAATTGCAGGAGAGGCCATTTGGAGTTGAGCTCGAAATAAAGATGAGAATATTTTTAAAAGGAACATAAATAAGAAAAATTCTATGGGTAAGAACCTAATTCAAAATATTTCTGATTAAATTAAAAAAAAAAGCCCATTTCATCTTCATTTCATCTTACTACTATAAGGAATATTCACTTGCCACTATTAGACATTTGATTTGATATGATATGATATTCAGTTGGCTTTTCCCTTTGGAGTTGTTGGGCATTTGGATATGGCATCTCCTCATCTGATCCCAAGCACTTACGGGGAGTGGAAAGCAAAAACCCTTTTTTTTTTCTTTTCTTTTCTTTCACCGCCCTTTATGAAAAATCGAAATTAATGAGTGGTGACTGGTGCCCTCTGGTGGGGGTAACTTTAGGTTAAAGATGGAAGTGATGGGTAACAGTGGGTCACTTCTCGGGGCCAATAAGAGGACGATACGTGGAAAGTGACATTACTGATGCCGGTTCCTCCTAAGGACAAGTGGCGAAGCCAACGAGGCACACTACGCGGAGGAACACGACAAGGCAGAGGGACAGAAGGAAGGGAAGGAAAAGGAGGGCTCGGCTCCACTGGTTACTGGGCTTGCTTTAGACCTGGGGAGTGCTCGTTGCTATTGTCTCAGGTCAGTGTGGGAGTCTAGGGAAGTTCTGGAAGTACGATGGGATGGGATAAGGGAGAGATCGACGAGGAAGGCTATCTGGATCAAATTAGGACACCTTCCTGAGAGAAAATTGCATAGATTCATGTACTTGGTTGCCGTAGGCACTGAGTTATCCCGTCTAATGTTGACATCTTGTCATCACATATTAATATGATATGATATGATATGCTATCATTTATTCAATAAAGATTTGATAAATATTAATATTTTAATTATTAAAAATTAAATAAATCAAAAAAGATTTTAGTGAACTATGATTGTTGGATAAAAAAAAATGAAGATAATGACATGATAACACGGTATTACTTGACGTATATCCGCGGCATTCTTGATGATGATGGACATGAGAATTAGACAGATCGGGACAGTCCTGGGACTGAGGAAGGATGGCCGACACAAATATCCTTAGACCCTTGATCGAGATCCAGGGGCGTGAACCTTCTAGATCTCTCGATCAGGGTGGGGGGTCGAAGCGACTGATCGATGTTGGCCGCCTCCACCGCCACTAAGATCAACTTGGGAGTCATTGAGATCAGCCTATAGGGATTCAGAACATGTCGATCCCTTAGTGGATAATTCCCTAATCCCCGCCTCACGCCGATGACATCACTCTAAAGATTAGACAGGTGGATTAAAAAAAAAAAAAATCCCTAGGCCGGTGGTGGATGCTGATGATTTCGTGGAGCAAACGCGTACAATATAAGATAATTATTATTTTCCGTGGGCACCCCCTCATTCATTTTAGATTTATAATAATTAATTAAAATAAAATATATGTAACCTTATAACTGTATACTTTTCATGTAAACTCATCTTGATTAACTCACAACCGTTCAAAAAGAATTAGAGAAATGGGCCATGGCCTCCTGTCCCCTTATTCTCTTTTTTTTTTTAATTTATAAGTCTAATATATAATTAAAAAAATTAAAAGTATTTACTGAATAGTTAACGAAAATATGGTTCGTCCTTTCTATTGTCCGATGCTGACCCGCTCTCGGCAACTGACACGTGTTTTCTTTGATTATCAAATCGTGATGTTCCTTTCCGAGTCGTGTTTCAATCGACACGATTTCATCGATTTTTTCTTCTCTAATGACATTTTCATTCTATGCTTGCACGGACACAGTAGAGCTCCCTGCACCCATCATCTCATGCAATCGAGAGTTAAACTCCTTGTGCGAGTTACATTAATAAAAAAAAGGGTAAAATCGATATTTCCAATTTTTGCTCCTGAGAGCAGTGTCATAGGATATGGATAATAATCTTATTAATGAAATAGACATGACTAACCACTATTCATCGTGAAAATATTTCCTTTCTTCTCAAATATATATATATATATATATAAAGCAAACATATGATTGGTGGATCTATATAACGAGAATCTTAAGGGTATATCAACGTTACATCCTTAATATTTTATGTAATTAACAGTTTAGTTTACAACATTTTTTTTGCCATCAACATTACCAAAACGTCCATAATTTTGTCATTACATTAATTTTTTTCTATTAAAAGAATATTGTGTGGCTGCTGCCGATGTGTCGCTAGCACATATAAAAGGAGCAAATAGGCAAGTATATTAATAATTAAAACCAGGACATTGACGGTTCAATGTGGTTCTCACTTGAGTAATTTAGAATATATTGTATTTCGTATTATGGGCCATGTGATAAGCTCTTAATGGTTTCTATCCCGTAATTTCATAAAACTTACCGATGAAATTGTTCTAATAAACTATAGTATCTAATCAATTTATGCATTTTCTGAAATTTAATTGATAATTATTAGCACGAAATAACGAGATCAAATTACTTAATTCTAAAAAAACTGTTTTTGGGGATTAAAAATAAAAAAAGGGGGACAAACAATAGGAAAGGGGCATAAAATAAAAAATAAATAAGATTAGATGCGGTGGGTTCATTGAATTATGACTGACTGCGAAGCTAAGCTAAGCCAAGCCAAGCCGTCTCTCTATCTAGGGTTGTACAAAGAGAACCTATGAACCACAGCCAACTTTGGAGTGGATTGATTTTATGTAATATAATTTTTTAAATTAAAATAGTATGGTTACTTATTAATTTTAAATTATTTAATTAATTTTAAAAATATTTAAAATATAGTAAATGTATTAAAAATAAAATATAAATATATTAGAAATATTTTTAAAAAATTTAAAAATAATTAAAAATATATTATTTTATTATTATATAGTATATTTTTATTACTTTATACTAAAATTTATTTTAAATAGATAAATTATTCTTAATTTTACATAGTTAATTTATCTTTAATTAAAATTTTTATAATTTTAGTATTTTTCTCTTTAGTATTTTTATATTTTCTTATATTTTAATTAAATTTTTATTTAGTTTATATTTAATTTATTATTATTTTTTAAAAAGTTTTAATTTTAGTTCGCCGAATCGAAGGGAGCCATGGACGACCCTATCCGAGCTGCTCATAAATTTGTTTGGCGTCCATAATTATTAATTGAAAAAAAAAAAACAGAAAAGTGTCGTCGAGGATTCAGATAAAGTTTCAGTTTTTACACCTCGTCTTCTTCCCCGTCTCCCTGCCCTGCTCTGGTCTGGAACCCCTTTTATACTCATCTCTATTCTGACCCACTAGCTGGAATTTCATCTCGACGAGCCCGTGGAGGAAGCGGAAGGAAGATAGAGGTGGATTGCAAATGGACGGCGGAGATTCTGCGAGGACGGCGCTGGAGGCGCTGTACATACGCCGGCACCACAGGCACGAGCCTGCTGCCAACCAGTGCACCTCCGCTCTGATCAAGCACATCAAAGCTCCCGTCCACCTGGTAGTATTCGGACTGACCCCTTGATCTAGTTTGCTCGGTAGCGCTTGTCCTGTAAGTGGCTTGCATGGAGAATTTCATGTCTTTTGGGGCGTTCTCTATATGTAGATTCATTAAGTTCGTTCTTCTTTTCGTGAAACGACTCTTTTGGAGGACTCAGCCGGTATGTTTTACTCGATTGGCTGTTATGTTTTTCATTTTCTCTGTTTAGTCGATTTCGGTTGTATTGGATTGATTATCTACGGACTGGTCTACTGTGTATTCTGTCACTTCTGCTAATCTCCTTGTTTATAAAAGAAAAAAGAATTGGGACTTTTCATTCTCAGGTTGATTGAAAATAAATGCTGGTTATTCCCTTTCTATATATGTGTAGAATTTGCATTCACTTACACCAAAGCAAATGAAAGATTCTTCACCACAACCCCCCCGCCTCCCTCTCTCCCCTTCTCTTCCTCTCTGGATTCAGTACGTATTTTCCTCTGTTCTAATCTGTCCTGGGGTGTCTCTTAATGCTGAGGTCCTGATTTGTATCATTTTTATTGATTTTTTGAGTGATCCGGTTATGAGGAACAGTCAGACGAGATTCTTGTGCTTGTCCTTCTGCCATCTAATTCATTTTCTACTACCATGTTAAGGTGTGGTCTCTTGTAAGGCGTTTCGATCAGCCACAGAGGTACAAGCCATTCGTCAGCAGGTGCATTGTGAACGGAGAGCTTGGTATTGGGAGTCTGAGAGAAGTGAACGTGAAGTCGGGACTCCCTGCCACAACCAGCACCGAGAGATTGGAACTTCTCGATGATGATGAGCACATCCTTGGCATTAGGATTGTTGGTGGCGATCACCGCTTGAGGGTATCTCCTTAATTTACTGCTGTTTTGCATCATCTTCCCTTTCTTCTTCCTTTGTTCCAACACTTCACAGAGGCTAGCTTAATCACATATCACTGCCATTATGCCTAAACTCTCTTGGTGACTGACAGAATTCTGCGATTCTTTAAATTGATGCACTAGCCCTTGGAATATGTTATACTGCATATTGCATATTACTGGACTTAGTATGCAACTGAATTCTTGTGATTCTTCTTGTGTTGTATTTTGGCATATTTGAAGAACTACTCCTCAATCATGACGGTTCATCCAGAAGTTGTTGACGGGAGACCCGGAACACTTTTAATTGAGTCCTTTGTTGTGGATGTGCCTGAAGGCAATACGATGGATGAGACTTGCTATTTCGTTGAGGCCTTGATCGGGTGCAACCTTAAATCCTTGGCTGATGTCTCAGAGAGGATGGCCGTTCAGGACAGGGCTGAACCCATAAACCAATTCTAAGTCCTGTATAGTCAGGGGAGTTCTGGGTGGAAAGAGGCTAAGAAGCACTAGAGAAGAGAGCACATAGAGTTAAGAGCAGCATATAAGGTGATCCTAGAATACCTTGCGTACATGGGTGCAGACTGTGGTGTCCTGTGATGTTTGGACTCAAGTGTATGGAAATATCTTAACTTTTATCCTATTCTCCATTGGAAGTACTCTCAGAGAGGCGAATACAAGTGCAAGCTATGCTGCGCTCTGCTTTGTCAGCTTTCATACACGGTAGTTCCTATGTGTATTAAGATGGTCATCTGTAAACTTTGATGTAGAAGAATGCGCATCTTCGTGTTCTTGGGTTGATTCCGTGCTTGCTGTCTTTTAGGTGTAGGAAATGGAGGAGACAACCTTTTTGTTTTTGTGGCGTTTTTTACTCCTTGTTCTGTTTATGTGTACTGTTGCATCAATAATTGCCTGGTGTCGACAACTTTTGTTTTTCTCTTTATGTATACTGATATCCAATGTCTGAATCGACATGTTTGGCATGGAAAAATGTAGACGAAATGGATTGAAATCCTTTATGACGGTGTCACCGTTCATTTGTACTTCTAGATGAGCTGCCTTAGGCTGCTTGAAGGTTTTTGCGACCATCTCTTTGGCTGAGGGTTCTTTTGAACTTATCTCGTTCTCGATCATCCTTTTCTTCCACTGAAAGAAAGAAGTCAAATCTAGCAATCAAAAGATGGCTATGGCAAGAAAGAACCCTTCCATCAACCTACTACCAGCAATCCTTACAGGAGCATTCCCCTTCTCTGAAATGATGAAACCTTACACCATCTTTAATGAAAATCTCACGGCTCCGCGCTATGGAAATATATTTTGCTGCGTTGTGACAGTCGTAACAAACCCTGGAGTTCTTTATCACCCTGATCGGGGTGTTACTCCTCGTCTTCATTAACCCATAGGTAATTGCCAACTTTTCAGTGTGACTCAATAGCAAGTTTTCCTTCTCCACCTCGTCGTCAATCTTCTGGTACACGCAGTCAGTATCAGGCACGTATCCTAGTGTCCTGATCTCAGAAACCAGCTGATAGAGCTCGAAAAATATTTCTCCCGCCTCAGGATGAGCATTTTCTTCTGCGGAGAAACAATGCATGTCATGATCGACGCTTATCCAGCTCCAAGTCTGTCCATGCCTCACTCCTAAACGATTCATTAAGTCCTTGACGTTCTCCACATCTTTCCATCTATTCGACATGGCATATAAATTCATCATCAGGACATAATTAGCAGAATTATGGGGCTCCATTTCGAAGAGATGCTTAACTGCCATCTCAGCATACTCCACGTTCTTGTGTATTCTGCTGGAGCAGAGTAGGGAACCCCAGATAGTAGCATCCGGATCTAATGGCATTCTTTGAATGAAATCCCAGGCCTCATCAAGATAGCCGGCTCTTCCTAGAAGATCCACCATGCAACAGTAATGCTCCTCTGTTGGGGCCAAGTTATAATCCCTACTCATACTGTCGAAGAAATTCCATCCTTCAGTAACTAAACCCGAGTTTTTGCACGCTGAGAGAAGGGCTGTGAAGGTTATGGAATCGGGATTTATGCCCTCTGCACACAACTCCTGGAAGAGCAAGATCGCCTCTTTCCCACAGCTGTAAGTGGCAAAGCCATGATCATACAGTTCATGCAGCCAATGGTTTCTTTTCCATCATCCTGAAGACTTTGAAGGCGAAATCCAAGTCGCCCGATTTACTGTACATATCAACTGTTGCCGTTGCCACAAAAGCATCCTGAATCATGTCATTCTTGATGCAGAGGCAGTGTATCTCTTTACCCTTCTGTAACAAAGAGAGTCCGCTGCATGATCGAAGCAAGCAAGATATGGTAGCAGCATTAGGCTTAGTGCACTGCTGTTGCATCTCAATGAAAAAATCTAGTGCTTCATTGTGGTTTCCCTTCTGGGAACAGCCAGATATAAGAGCAGTCCACGAGACCACATTAGGAATTAGCCCAGACCGCTTGATTTCCTGCATGATGGAGAGTGCTTTCTCTGTGTGGCCCCATTTAGAATACCCAGAGAGGAGACTGTTCCATGTCACCAGGTCGGGGCTCATTCCTGCATCCACCATTTGTTTCAGTAAGCTCTCAGCATCTTCAAAGAGGCCCTTGAACGAATATCCTGATAGTAAACAATTCCAAGCAAAAATGTTGCTGCTCCTGATGCTGCTGAAAAACTGCTTGAGCCATAGCTAAGCGATCACTCTTCACATACATGTCTACCAATGAAGTTCCAACATACACATCATAGTCGAGACCCTGCCTTATCACGTAACCATGTATCTCCTTTCCATGATTCTGCAAACCCAATTCTATTACTGATTGAAGAGCTGAAGTTACTGAGCTTGAATTTGGTTGCAAGCTCTCAGTTTGCATCCTCCGGAAGATGGTCAATACAGACCCAAACAAGCCATTTACAGTTAAACCAGACAAAAGGCTGTTCCAAGTTATGACATCTGGTTTGATATTATAACGTTCCATATTGAGAAGATGATCCCAAGCATCATCAAAACTGCCGAGCAAGGCATTTGCTGAGATAATACAATTCCATGAAGTTAAATTACGGTTTTCCATTGAATCAAAGACCTTTTGAGCTAGATCGAGCTCTTCGTTTTTTCTGTACATGCTGATCAGGGCATTGCATATCAATAAATTAGACTGCAACAATTGCCTCAAGACATGCCCGTGGATTTGCTTTCCCTCTCTGAGGGCTTTCAATTTACCACAAGCTCGAACCATTCTCAAAATTGTAGTTTCATTTGCTTTAGCAGACGAAAACTGCATATCCCTAAACAGTTCGAAAGCTCTCAACCATCTCTCGTTCTTGAGATTCAAATTGACAATGTCATTCCTCATGAGATCGCCTTTCAAAAGTAAATCATCGAACAATTGATTTGCACCGTCGATGTTCCAACACCACTCGTAGAAATGCAGCAAAGCACGCTGCAGGCTGATGTCGAACATAAGCCCACTCTTCATCAACCAGGCGTGAACCTCTGCCCCCAGAAATGAATCCAACACAGATGTGCAAGTAATCAGAACAAGGACAAAGGCTCTACAACCAAAGACAATTCCTTTGCGGTGAAAATCACGGAAGACCTCGAGAAGACAAAGTGAGAGCACCCTGTCTCTCTTAAACTCCTCCAAGAAAGAGACCCAATGGGACTGGCTACTGCCCAACCCGCCAACCAAGAGAAGCAAGGCAGCTGACCTGATATCCCCGAAATCCATGTAATGCGCGACAAGATTCTCTTCGTACTTCCATTTCCCGGGCGATTTAATCGTCTGGGCATGGATCATTCTCAGGGAAGCCAGAGACTTGACCTCAGCAAAGTGATCATCCGACAGAGCAGGGCTCAGAGGAGGAAGGGAAGAGGTCAGGAGGGACGAGGCCGTGACCGCAGGAGCAGCAGAAGAAGCCAATGA
Organism: Sonneratia alba; assembly: GCA_900174645.1. Taxonomy (NCBI): domain Eukaryota; kingdom Viridiplantae; phylum Streptophyta; class Magnoliopsida; order Myrtales; family Lythraceae; genus Sonneratia; species Sonneratia alba. The sequence goes on from FWPY01000041.1 coordinate 305,820, forward strand.
GTCGTTTCTGAGCCTTGCGTTTCGAAGGGGAAGAGGGCTGAGCTGGCTGTGCAGTGGAGGTGGTAGTATCTCCATACCGGGAGGAGAAGAAGGCGGAGGAGATTGCAGCTGTGCCCGAACGGAAATGGCAGCTGAAGTGCAGGGAAGGGATCATGGTCTCACTGTAGCTTTTGACTTGATTCGACGCTTGTGACGGAGAGAGGAGAACAGAACAGGCGATGTCCATTACTTTGTGGATAAGATTTTATGGCTTTCTAATCAGTTAATCAGCCAGCCGGGGAGGGCGATAGGGTGGAGTTTGCCGGCACAAACAGGGTATTTGGACTCTGTGTTACGACACAAGTTCGGGATAGGGGTCCCGTCTATGCATTGTAATGTTCAGGTACCATGAAAAATTTAGAGCCCTCGAACCGGACACCATCAAGAAATGTTCTCTTATACTTTCGATTGTTTTGAAATCGGACCCACTTCTCAGCAAGGTCCGTGTCCAGGTCGGCATTGCACGACTCCGGCCATCTCCTACCTCGGTCAGTGGCTATTCCGGTATACGCCACCTCATTCTGTTAATTAAAAAATGAATAAAAGGATCATGGTATATAAGAGTTTGAATACCGCTATTCTATCAATTTGAATTATTGAACTACTTACGGGTTTATCGCTCTTATAAATCCGGTGAAAATTGTACATAGTATTAAAGCAAGTTATCATATAAACTCATATCTCACCAAGACCCGAGACCAAAAAAATGCCACATTAACACATAAACACGGGTGTTCAGAAATTGAATTTTATATCAAAAAAATGAATAAAAAGATCATAATATATAAGAAATTGAATACTATTATCTATCAATTTAAACATTTTGGTTGAACACGATTTCATCGATTTTATAAGCCTATTGGAAATCCTAGGTACCAAAGGGAGCACGCTCATCTAAATCTTACCAAGGACGATGAGGGAGGAGGGAGGTCGAGCCTCGAGGTGGCCCGATCTGTGCACCTTATCACCCTCATCCTCTGACCAATTCTTCTCGGCCTATAAAGTCCAATTTTATTACCAGCGTTCCTAGAGATTATGATTTTGACTGATCATATGCTGGTGGTTGAAGTGGCTTGGTCGTCCGAGGAGGGCAGAGAGCTGCACGCTAGCATTGATGGATTTAATGGGGGTGCGGAGTGCTCTTGACCTTGATAAAAATTATAAAATATCACATAAATTTCATTGATTTTATTAATTTTTTTTTGTTAAATTATCTCCATTCATCTCTTTTAGCACGTTGATTTTCCCTTCACCAAAGTTTTCCCCCTAGATTCGTCAATTTTCCTGAGTTTTGCCTTCTATGGGTCAAATTTCATAGATCCCCCCCTGCATGTTGGCTGATTTCACCATCCCTCGTGCCCATGTCGGTCCACGGCAGTGAAAGCCATTGAGGATGCAGTTGGGGTGTGGAAACAAGTAGGATCGAAACAAATAAGAATCGATTAAATTATTATTGATTTTTAAAATTTTTGATTAAGCTTCTCATAGAAAAGTTATAACCGGTCGGTTCTCATTCTAATCCCAATTCAACCAAGGAAAGCTACTCATTTGAATTAGTCTTGGACATATGGGATATTGTTGTTTTTGAGTAGGGGCGTCCCAAGTCCTTGGAGTTAGGGGCCGATGGCGTACTGAATTGTGGTGTACCCAACGGAAAACTCCAAAGTAAGATCGGCTATACTGCGAGGATTGATTGATTAATTTGTGCAAGTTCACATCCATAAGCTCGTACCACTCCTAACCCAGCCTATAATCGCTCTTATTGAATTGACGAGTGATTGTGAGACGGGTCAGAAATATAGGCATGTTGAAGCGTAACCAGCATAAACTGTTACCCTACTAAACCGACCAAGGACCATTAAGAAACCGGCCTGGACCCTAAACAAATGCCCTCTGCTTGCTAAGTGTCGCGATCTCCTTCAATTCACTACAAAATCAACGACTACAAATGGTCAAGCATTTGACCGTTGATTATAATAGCAAATCAACGGTTCACAGTGACAATCAAATCAAATCATTGTTTAACTTCACTAATCAAATTATTCTTCAATATTTCCATCAATCTAATCGACTCACTGTACATTATTAAATAATTTAAAATTTTTTTAAAGAGAAAAAATATAATGTTCACTAGTTGAACCTACCCAAATCATGGACCGACCTACTTGTGCACAATTTCAGGCTGGTTCATTCTATAATGAATCGTGAACTGTAACTGGCACAAACTGTTAAGCATAACGGGCCAACCCGTAACCATGGCAAACGGTTCTAGACTTGTTTTGAATTCACCCCAAACCTGCCCAAACCATTATTTTAACAACTCTAAATTTAGGTGCAATTTAACAGTTTACAGTGGGAGTTGAATCAAACTTTGCGCATCTGTTTTTTTTTTTTGTTTATAATGAGTAAACAATACTCATTGAACATATGCTCTTAGGAGTAAATATTCAACATGATCAACCGTGTAAGTTTAAAATTTAAAAAATTAAAAAAGAAAAGAAGAAACTTAGGGGGAAAAAAGCAAGTATCATAATTATCATATTTTTTTAAAACCAGATTAGACCGATTGGTTGGATCGATTTGACTGGGAACTAGCTAGATGCTCAGTCTGATTTACTTAATTAATCTATATGTACTTTAAATCCGATTAGATACATCTAAACTAGTGGATTGGACTGATTTAACTATCTAATCTAAGTGATTCGATGGCATAATCAAATGAATTAAAAATTATTTTTTTTAAAACCTCATTAGCCTTGAAATTCATTTAAAAAATATTGATATTATATTATATTTTTATTAGATTTAAATATATATTTTTATTAAATTTAAATATTATTATGAATATTTTAAACTTTATAATTATAAACTAGTATTTAAGTGCATAATATTTTAACCCACTATTATTAATTATTATTATTATTATTTTGCTAAATATACAGTTTAATATATAAAACACATAATTCGACATATGGACGTATGTATTGACGGATTCTCAACCTTTTCAATTTAAAAAACGGTTATAATTATAGTTGACAAAATAACTCTCACACAACCAAATTCCCGTGCATTTGGCATGGAATATCTAGTCACGCGGGTTAGCGATGGCAACAGTGCTCCCTACGTCGCCCGGTTTTACTCTGCCTAGTAGAACGGGACAACGCGGTTGCGCTTACAGTGGAAGAAGATTCTATGCCTTTTTCTAACTCTCATTATTAAAAAAACAATAATTCGATTAAAAATAAATAAATGATTCCCCTTGCACTGGCCCTCTTGCCTTTGACTTTTCCGATCACTTATATCTCTAATTATTTTTTCGACCACAACGAAAATTGAACCATCTTGATATTAATTGGACATGCGAGCCCAAATAATCAATCGAGAACAAAATTTTGTTCCTCTTGGTATCAAATTTGCTACCTATGCGACCATGCCACTGCAAAAAAAAAGATAGCATATTTCCCTTTCTTGTGGCCTATTTTAATCGAGTTATTTATTTTTTTATAAATCAAATTATATTTAAAAATTATTAGATCCTAATCAACTCAGGTCGATCCACTTATAAGTTAAACTCTCCCAATATAAAATATATTTATTTATATTATTCGAAGTGAAATATTATTTAAGAAAAGAATATTTCAAACAATTAACCTGACTTGGTCAACAACCGGACATGTCTCTCTCTTACGTTTTATCCTCTCTCTCCTAGGTTCTCAATTATAGAATCCGCGGTTTGGTCTTCAAAAGACTCTAAGGAATGTACAGGAGTTTTCGAATATGATAGCTTTTAATTATTCATCGAGTATAATATAATTGTATTAGAAATCTTATTTTTTCTAAAATTTTTCTTTTTATAAGCTCCACAAGTAATTAAACAAACCGTACGTGGAACGGGAAGTTAATGTAACTAAGAAAGAATCCCATCAAGATTTTCTTTTCCTTTGTTTAGGATTATTATGCAATAATTTATGTGTAATTAGTGTATGTCATGGTTCAACACACATGTTCAAGGACAAGACCTGACCAATCCATGCACTCCACTCGGTTTCGTTCCTCTGGTCAAAAGTCCATCCCCTTTTCCCTTCTTCCCCCCTTCCACCTTCCTCCTCTTCACTCCTTTATATAAGATTCCTCCCGGTTTCCTCTCTTCACACGAACACACGCCTTTCTTTCTCTTTTCCCGTATCACATCTCAGTCGAAAGCGAAAAACTGATCGTCCCCATTGATCTGCGTCTTCCTGGAAGCGTTCCATCTCCCCCGCCGTCTGCCTTTTGCGGCTTGGAAAGGCTCATCCCTTTTCACAACACCGCACTTCCTCGTACGCATACATATATAAGCGTTGCCGTTCCCTACTACTCTGTGTTGTTCGTCCAACGCTTGGCAAACGTTTTTGGAGTTTATTCGTATGGAAACCGAGCGACGGGTGACGATGGTGAAGGGGGAATGGGAGCAGATGATGCTAATGAATGAACTAGCCCAGGGGAAGGAGCTCGCCCAGCAGCTCAAGGCCCACCTCACCGCTCCCTCATCGGCCGAGATGAGGCAGCTCCTCACAGAGAGGATTCTCCGCAGCTACCAGAAGGCTCTCTCCTTGCTCAACTGCCGGGGTGTTGCAGGTCTGTATGTCGATGAGGCTGAGACCGGCGGCTTCAGCTTCCTCTCCGAGTCCCCGACATTGAGGATTGGGGATCAGTGCCTCCCTGATGTATCCAAGAAGAGGTGAGTGAGATCATTGATCATTCTCACGGATCCAATTGAATATTTTCTTCCAGTTAATATAGGCTCGTTCTGCGGAAATTATGTGCAGGAAGACATCATCGCCTCGGTGGACTGAAGAGGTCGTCCGAGTGGTGTCCGGGTCTGTGCTGGAGGGCCCTCCGCACGATGGTTATAACTGGAGAAAATACGGGCAGAAAGACATCCTCGGATCCAGTTTTCCAAGGTAAAGTTCTCTTTCTCCAGCTACATATTGATCATCCGATTGGACTTTTGAATACGTTCTCAACACGTAATTCATTCACTGTCCTTTCATCGAATTTCGGCTACGAAAAGCGATTCTAGTTATGTAAAAAAAAACAAAACAAAACAAAAAAGCTGCTTGCTGGCCTTGTCTTGGGAGCAACTTCACAATTCCGTGCCGTACAGTACAGTTCTTCATGTACGAATCCAAGATACTTCCCACACGTCCACTTTGAATAACATAGGACTAATTCCCCTTTGGTCCTTGTAGTTTTGGTTTTTCCACAAAGTGCACCATCTAGTTTCTTCTCCCCCCCCCCACAAGTGCTTCTTTAGGGGCTTTAAATGGAATCGAACAAAGCAGAGAAGATCCACCGAAAGCATTCACCAAGTTATAATGATCTTGTTCGAGACGGTTATAACATTGAATCTGGGCCTACTTGAGACATTTTTTGCAAGATTAGGGGCTGGGGTGGGGGTTGGAATTTGAGACGACTTTGACTTCGGGATGCATCTGACACTGTCACCAAACCAGATGGGCCAAATTGAAATGAAACGTTAAATACAGGAGCATCTGAACAAAAAACGACAAGAAGGAACTTTTTCCTCCGCCCACTTGAATTTTTCTCACAATGTTGGCTTGGAACGGGATCCTATGTACCGACAGACACCCACTAACTGACAAATTTTTTTAATCCGTGTAATAGTTTGATGGAACAACTCATAATTAATTTTATATAATGATAATTTTTTTAATTATATAAATAATTTACTAAGTATAGAATAGGATAAAAAGTGTAAAATAAAATCATTTCAAAATTTTATATAATTTTTTAATTATTAAAATAAATATAATTATATTTTTGCAATTAATAAAAAATAAATAAATTTTACGTTGACCAAATTATCCAATTCCTGAATCATAATTTTTTTTTCTAATTTTGCTGGCAAGCAACAGCTAGTTGTTCATCCAATTGCTGTAGTTGGCGTTGACCCTGTTGACTGAAGACAACAAAGACCAGCCGAAGATTTTTTTTTTTTTAGAACATGAACTGAAATTTACTGAAAATCAAAATGGATTATTCATACTAGATTTATATACATGATATATATTATCTCAAATAGAATTGATTATAAATATTCTTATCACTATTAAATATAACTACGTAATTTCTTATAAAAGTATATCAATTAAAATTAAAAAAATACAGTTGCTATTAATCTTTTATGTTAGAATAGATACTTTAACTAGTAAAATATAATATAAAATATATAATTATTTACTATTTTCAGCCATAATTGTAATTTGAAGAATATTTTATAATTTTATCCTTATTTCTCTTTTTATTAGTTAAATATATATTTATTAAGAATATTCTAGAAAATATTAAAAATGAGATCAATTTCATTCGCTATTTGTTTAAATAATATAGAAATAGATATATAAGGAAATTTAGTTTTTATGATTAAAAAAAGGGTCAAAAGTTATCATAAATATATAAATTTCCCTAATTTTTCTAATAACAGTGTCTAATTTCGATCTGCAGGGCATATTACCGGTGCTCGAACCGCCATGCTCAAGGATGTCTGGCAACTAAACAATTCCAGAGATCGGACAGTGACCCAACCATGTTCGAGGTTATCTATCGAGGACGACACACTTGTACCCAATCGTCCCACTCACCCGTCAGATCCCCACGGCAGAAGAAGGTCAAAGTTGTCCCGAGGGATGGTGAAGACAATAGGTCGAAGCTCTGCACTCCAGCACGAGAAACCCTGAACCAATCGCAACCGATGGTTCTTAATTTGCAAACCGACCTTAGAGTCAAAACCGAGGAGGTGGACGATAAAGCCGCGGACACACTCCCAAATTTCAGCTTCGCGGCCAGCCCTGTAGAGTCCAACCGAAACGAAGGATCGGGTATTTTCCCGTATGCCCTGGAGGACAGCAGTTTCCTGGACAGCATCCTGTCGGCGAGGCCGGGACCCGACTATTTCTCGGTGCCGATGTGCCAGGCGAGCGGCGGCTTGACTTCGGCGTCCAACTTAACGGAAGTCATCTCTGCCCCAGCTTCGGTCACTAACCCGCCGATCACAAACGCGATCTTGCCGCTCGGGAAGGCTGACTTCAACCAGGATTTCTCGTTCGACGATCTCGAACTTTTCCTGTGAAGGCTCCGTGGAAGAGAGAGCGTTACGTAGGTCAATGTCGATCGGGGCAAGGGTACACGATCGGTTACTGTAGACTCCCTCCCAATAACAAGGCAACGATAAATTTGATTTTCCCCCGTGTCTTTTTTTTTCCCCTAATTTTCTTTTCAGTGTGTAATATCTAATTTAGATTTAATTTATTTTACCATTTTTCTATTTTGTCTCAATTTTTTTACTGTTTAAATTATATCAAGAAATTTGCCTGCTCCTGTTAAATTTTTTTTAACAGTTGAATGAGTTCATGTGAATAAATGAATAGTGATTAAGCATATCTCCGAATATATAGTGATTGTATACGTTTATTCCTTGTTCTGTATGTCAATTAGGGATAATGGTAGTCATAATAAACAAATTCGGGTTTTGTACAAGAGAGGAATAGTGAGACCGACACAAGTTGGGCCCGATCAATGTCCTCCCCTCGTGCCGTGCTTTTCTGGTCGGATACCTACTTACTTGCCTTCACCGAATCTTTGAACCATTGGGCAAATGATGAGAGTCAAGAGAGTAAGATAAATGGCAAAAGGTCCGAGCAACCATCGCGGCATTGCAGTTGCAAAAATGCTTTCTCGAGGCTCACCATGGTGCTTTTGAGTTGACATTAAATCTGGCAAAATTCGGCCTGACACGATAATACTGTGCTGGGCCGAGGGGCTTAATGTGCCGTGTCGGCATGGCCGGGTAATTTTTCGGGCATGTTGAGCCAAACGATTCCTAGGCCGGGCCGGCACGATAGTCCGATTAGGAAAATTAAAAAAAAAATTATCATATACTATTGAATGATATAAAAAATTCTTTTATAAGCTCACTTGTAGTTACTGACAAGTCACGATTAAGAAATTATCATGCTATCGGGTTAGATTGGGGCCGCCCCCATCTTATTTATGACCGTGTTTGGGCCATCCCTTATCGCACCCTCCCCTTTATCGTGCGGTGCCAACATATGATGGCCAGGGGTGTTAAGTAAAAAACCAAAAAAATCTGAGGAGGACCAACACAAGAAAAAGGGTAAAAGCAAACTTTTGGGATGCTAACATAAAATTCGGCTGGTTCTTCGTATGGACACTTGGACACACGCAATTTACCGAATTGCCCCCGTTTATTCTTGGCCAAGTAATCCTACATCCATGACTTCATGGACCAACGACAAGTCAAAAGGTAACCGGCGATCATTTTTGCCTAAAATGCAGAGCTGAAGCAGCACCCTACGACATTGCTACACAGAATCTGCAACACTACATTATTCGCGGGACCGACACATCTCGGTGTCTTGAACTGGCTCACGGCAGCTCCTAATCCCAAGTAGTGGTCGAGGATCTGCTGGAACGTCCCCCTCCTCACGACCCGGAGCTCCAGGGCCCCGATCGCGTTGACCTTGCGAGAGCTCACGTAGCCGGCATCAATGAAGGAGCGGTCGAGGATGTTGCAGCAGTCCCTCAGGACGTCCTCCCGGACTTCCCCGTTGATCTCCCAGAATATCACGTAGTGGCCCGGGTCGGTGGTCAGGTCCACATGGCTCGTGAAGTCGACCACCTCGAGCATCTCCTCGGCCAACACCCTTGCAGCCGACTCAACCGCCAGCTGCAGGTCCTTCTCGGTGTTCTTGTCGATGTTGATCGTCAGCAAGAGGTTCCTCCGGCAGATGAAGCGGAGCTCGGGCGTGGAGTTGTGGAAGCCCACCACTTTCACCACATCTCCGAGCCGATAACGGTAGAGACCTATGCATGTCGTCAGGTTAAAAGAATATCTCAGATGAACATGCAAAGATAACGAAATTTGAAGTAGACCACTAAGCAAAGAATGGATTTCGAGCTCTCAGTAGCTTTTCCTTACCTGCGAAGTTGGTGATGAGGATTTCATACTCTTCGCCGACCTTTACCTGGGTCAGTCCCACCGGAGTGGGCTCCCCATGGTCACCACTCTCCCTCAATGGGATGAACTCAAAATACCCAATGTTCGGTAGCACAGCGAAGGAGGCTTGCTCAGGTGGAAGCCTCGGTCTGACATTAGCTCCGATCCACCCTTCCGATGACCCATAGTCAGCACTCAGCAGAGGTAACTTCCCAGCGTAGTGTCTAAGTTTCCCCAGATAAGGCTCCATGGATCCTGTCATTATACCATAGACATATTTGGCATTCGGGAAGAGCGTGGGTATCAGCCCATACCAGTTAGTCAATCCCGAGCATTTCTCATGTATCAGATCGGCCAGCTGCTGGTCTGGTTTGAGGAGCTTCGAGATCGCCGTTCTGATGGAAGGGACGGTGATCCGACTGGTGAGGACCCCAGTTCGGATGTTGCCACAGAGCTCCTCCCAGACCAGCTCAAATGTCCGGAAAGCATGGACGATGCAGTGGGCGAATGTGGAGGACACGAACTGTACTTTGTCCCAGAAGAGGAGCCCACAGAGGAGGTGGCAGTAGAGGGACTGGTGGAAGTCAGGGCCAAATATGACCTCATCGGGGCTGCAGCACTGCGACTGGATCGCCTTCATTGTGCTCTTGTACTGAGAGCTCTGGAACAAGTTCGTCGTGGCTGTGCCAGCATTCAGACCGCCCTTGGTCTTGAATTGCTTGCTGCTGTACACGAACTGCAGTGCCTTCCCACACTTGATCGGGTACTCCCTGCGAGGCAAACATCTCGATCTCAGTTGTGATGAGTGGTAGTTTTGTCATTTCACCTCCAGAATATCGAGAAAATTGTACAGCTTCTTCAAATGCAACTACCACAACAGTACATATTTACCTGTTTCTGAAGGCGAACGAGGTCCTATATATCTGCATCGTCGAGTCGACCAGCGGTTCATTAAACGGTACATACTTAGGCTTCCCTTGGGTGGTGCCGGAGCTACAAAAATTCACTGAATCCCATCAGGGACAACAATTCCTCAGCCCGGTGACAGTCTCACGAGTCAAGTTCAAGGAAACGAGCAATCCTATGTTACCTCAACGATATGATCGTTATAGGCTTTCCCGTGAGGATGGGGGACAAATCACCATCTGCAATCCTCTGGATGTAATGCTCCAAATCCTGGTGGGCGACGATCGGGACGTGGGCCTTAAAGCTCTGCTCGTCGGTTATCCTGTCGAGGCCGAGGCTCAGCAAGTACTCCGCATTACGGTTCTCCTCCAGAATCCTCCTCAGGGTCTCCTGCTGGACCACTCCGGCGTTCCGTGTCATCGCCTCGAACTCTTCTATCACTCCGTCCATATTTACCTCGGACATCTTCTCCAGCATCTTCAGCAGCTGTGACACAACCAAGGAGACTCACGACGTTAATAGAAACAGAGACCAAAATGGGCCCGATTTCAAGACCCACTTGGAGAGACCTCGATCAAGCACTTTCCTCCTACGATGCCATCCAAATGGCCGCCTAGCCATTGAAAAAGCCGGCAAGGTTTGACTTGTGCGGCTTACCGTGAGCAAGAGGCTATTAGATATGACTGTAAACAGAGCACGTACGGCGTGTCTGATAGTAAATAATGTAATTAAAAATTACTACGAACCTGCTAAAAGGCAATAAATTGATGGTGAATATATTAACATAAATTTTGGTGGTAAGTATGCAGTGTAATTAACAGGTAATAGGGATTCAACAGGAAATAAATTAGTAATAAAGTTAAATGTGTTTGGTAATAAGGATTTGAATGGAAAAAAGAAATATTAATATTTTTAATACCTAATATAACTCTTTAATCCCTTTGCCAAATAAATACCAACATTAAATCCACAATAATTATATATGGAAAAGAAATCATAATAACTGGAAACTATCCTTTTCTCATAAATTTTTTTAACTTTTTCTTAATGTCACGTATCCCACACAAACATGTCAAATAAGGCCATCTATCTGATCCAATTATTTGGAGTTTTTACTATTTTTTAAAATGTTTTTAATGATTTTTAAGGTTTTTTTTAAAAAGCTAACATTTTTAAAATTAATTCTTAGCAGTTTTTGGTTTCAAGAAAGGTTTTTTCAAAGATTTTCTCTGGGGATAGATAATTCTATTAGAATTTTTTAAAAAAGATTTGTTTAAGTAGGAGGAGACTAGGGGCGCCGTAAGTCGGAAAGCTCTCCGCCGTGCTAGGGGTGGCTATTCTCGCCGGAGTCCGTGGCTCCGGGTCAGAGCTGCAGTGTGGTGTCACCCAGTGAATGCACTCGAACCTGAGATCTTATTGAAGATGTCGAATCCGGCGGGGAGGTCGGATAGTTTTGGCGACGGTGAGACCGATCAGATGACCCGAGACTGTTTCTGGATGGCCAGAAGAAGTGGCTGCCCTGGTTAATGGCATCCCTCTGAAAATTTGTTGAGGCGCTAAGGGTAAATGTGATAATTACAGTCTTACTAAGCTGGGCCAACATGAGATGATGAGAACTTTGGTCTAAGAAGTCCCATTCCGGGCTACCAAACAGCCTAACAGTGATTTGGGGAAGTAGGCTAACTCGATTGAGAAAGATCACAAATTCTTCTTTAAAAAAATGAAAGCAAACAATGACCATCCTGGTGGGGTCTGGCGGGATTGAATTTTATGAATGAAAATGAGTTCAGGTTGCCCCATAAAAAACAAGCAATGAAAACCAGGCAGTGCTCTGGCAAGCTAACTTAAGATCTCCAGATCTCTCAGATATATTTATTTATGTAAATATAAATATGTGGTAGCAGAATAGAGTCGTCACCTAGCGCTCTAACAGTGAGTGTCGACGGAAGCTAGACAGCTTAACCGGGTCCCAAGAGGTTCAGCCAGTTAAAATTTCAATCACCGGTTGCTGTTCCCTCTGAGTTCGACTCCAGATTCGGTTAGAATTCTGATCAAATGGCCACAAAGATACGAGAGGGTAGGACTGCACACTGCAGAGAAGACGCAAATGGTTGTATACAGAGAGACAGAGAACATTATACAAGAATCAAATCAATGTCTCCAATGATGGACTTGGGAGAAAGGCAGATCGGGTCGCGATTTTGAAAAGTCGTAGCAACCAATTCAAAGCATAAAAAAAGGTGAGCCTACTAGCAGACACAGAGAGAGAGAGAGGGGGGGTTTCTAAAGGATACACGTGAAAAGACACAAAACTCAAATCAGTGAACGCATCCCAGACATTGGAAAGACAAAAAGGAGCAAGCTTGCAATGGAACCCAGCTCCCAGACAGCTCGATTTGAAGACACGACCTCAAGAGAGAAACAGTACCTGGATTGGACTCGAGAAAGCCCCAAATGGAGACAACAGGCGCAGCAGAGGAGGAGAACGGCCCAAGCGGGAAAGCGTTAGGTAGATGGCGGCACGGCTAGCAGGTTGAGGAGGAGGAGGATGGTGATGTAGAGGAAGAAGGAGCCACGAGAGGAGAAGGGGCTCTGCTGCGGTCACCTATGATGACAAACCTTCGGTGAACGGCACGGAAATCGCTCTCTTCTCGCTATGTCTGTTGCCGTCTGATTCTCGATACCGTCGAGGTTCAGCGCACAACGTTGCCGAGCCAACCGGCTTTTCTGCTGCTTTTGTCTCTTTCACCCCCACGCTTCCTCCCCTCCTCACGCACTACTCTGAGGCAGAGGCAGAGGCAGAGGCAGTTTGAGAGATAAAGAAGCCTTTTTTGTGCTAATTGTCTCGTCCCATGTTATGACCTATATACAACAGAGAAGAGAGAGAGGGCGCGTGTGTGTCTCCGCCCTTGCGAGCAGAAATTATGTTTTTAGCTTCAATCTTATAACAAATCATTTCTCTTAGAAGGGCGAATTGTCTGCTATATCCTCCAATCTTCTACAAATTTTACAAAAAAGCCAACTCCCTATAGAAATAGAGAGGGAGAGAGAGATTAAATGCGGAAATCTCAAAGTAGGGCTAAAAAAATGTGTCAATATTAAAAATAATGATTATCTAAAACTCATATTTCACTGTAGCCATATAGTTTATGCCGAGTTCAAAGGGACAATCGTATCATCATGCCATTCATTTGAACCCTTCCGTACAAATTGAAGAGTCGCACACAATGCTGTCATCGAGGGACCCACACCGCCTCCGATATTATATAAAATTCACTTCAATTTATATAATTTTTTATTGAATTATTTTTTCTCACTCCTTCAATTCCTTTTTATTTTTATTTTCTCCTCCTTCAGTTGAGCTCCCCCATAATAAGGGTTTCCCGAAAATAGCCTTTCCGGGTCCGTACCCGATGCTATCGACTTTCCTCTGGGATCGGTCTGGTGGGTTCATTAACCGGGTCGGGTTTCTCGAAGATGAGCCCAGTGGGGGAAAAGGCCACTGATGGAGCTCTGATTTGGCGGAACCTAACGGCTAAAAAAGGGCTGGAGATTCTGGGATCTGCAATTCCAATTTCCCACATCAATCAGTACACCGTGCTTCCGTACAACCTGGCAACAGAGACTATTTATGACCTCGATTGCGTACTCCGAATTCAAGAACATGACATTCTAGGAACGGTCTCTATGTCCACGTATCGGAGTCTCTGCCGTCAAGGTGCCAGGAAGTTTCACTCGGCAAACGGTTTGTGACGCCCGGGTATACAGTGTTCCTTGGTGTCGGACATAAAACGGGCATTGACTCAGCTCGAGTCTTGAGGCGGATTGTTGCTTTGGTCTGATGCTACAGAGAATTAAAATGAATACAATAATGAGAAGAGTAGATGTGGTGGCCGAAAAAAAAAAAAAGTCCTCCAATGGCAAAGAAAGGTGGATTTATTGAAGTTTAAAATTTCGACTAGATTGAAATTAGACTTTGACTAATACGGATGGTATTTTTATATCAAAAAAAATATAATAAAAAAAATTAGAAATATAAAGGGTTTTAACCACGTTAAATATGTATGTAATCATTACAAGAAAATTGATCATATGCAACCAAAACAAATCCAATTTGCGTCCATGAGATTAAGATGGACATAAGATGAAGGTTGATGACTAATAATTGCACCCCCTTTTTTTAAAATTATTAATAAGGTTCATTTCCCCGAAGAAGGGATGGAAAGAAATGGAGTCAAGACCCTTTTTGCATTCCCATTGTCATTAATTATTCTTTGGGCAAATTTTCTCACTTGATTTGCTGCATTTGGGTCTGTTTGGCCATACAGAAACAATATGACATACACGTGTGTGTGTCCAATGTAATGACCAGTTGACCATGGACCTTCAAATGACTCTTCACCTCCTCACAATGAGAAATTCGATTTTTTAATATGATTTATGTATTACAATTTTAAAAAGTGGTTTTTTGTTTTGTATATGTCCTAAAATTAGATTTCAATAACTCGCTGAGATCGTTATCGCAACGGATCGTCAAATTATACCGACGCATACGTTAGGAAGACATGTCGCATAATGATTTTAATCTAGCATGACACCGTTACCATGTTAGTAGTCATCCAACCCACTTCAACATTACACAACGTCCATTAAAATAAGAACTTAAGTAAGTTGGGTAAATTGAGTTTTATAGCTAAAAAATGTCACATTCAAAATTATATGACTTAATAAAAATCGATAGTTTTAGAATTTTAATGTACTTTTCTCACCCCCAATTTTCTTTATAGTTATAAATAAGGTGGTTCTAAATAGATCGGGTGCGCTCGGGCCTATTCGATCGGTTAATCTTTGCACGGTCTCTACGAGTTGGTCTTCTGTGTTTGGCCCCGAAGATGTAGAGAGAGACTTGCTGTTCGGCCAAGGAAAGCAAGGATTAACCCAATTTCATTTTCCCCGCTACTACACTTGCTTCCATTTCGAACGTGCGACTTGAGAGGTTGAGGAGGCGAAGACATGTGCGTGGGAGGGCACTGCACTTCCATGCAGACGGCAGAGATTTTTTTTTTTTTACGACAAGGTACACATCCTGATGCCTTCCACTTACAGTTCCTTGGAGCCAACAGGATCTTCGTCACGGTTACAAATCACGAGTGGATAAAGAACTGACGGGTCTTGAATTGAGGAGGTCGGATCGGAGGCTCTTATTATCCTCCTGATTGGACTATGACGGGTGCCATCCGCCGCCCCCCCTCCCTCTCTCTCTCTCTCTCTCTCTCTCTCTCTCTCTCTCTCTCTCTCTCTCTCTGGAGGTGTCTCTTCAATGACAAAACCTTAAGGGTCGCACTCAAAGCGGGTAACCTCTCACTGGCCTCTATGGATTGATCCTGATGAGCCATCGACCTCGTCAAGGAGAATGCGGATACGGATGTGTCTTGGCACGGAGTCGAGAGACACTGGTTTTTGTTGTTAGTTTTTTTTTTTATTATTCTTTAAGATGACGTCCACAGATCTGCAAATCCACATCCATATGTTTTGCATGAATCGGTCAGCGCGGTGGATCCCATCCATATCATCGGCCTTTTTGAATTACTGTACACATGAACGTAATTAGATCCATGAGCATGGAATATCAAATAAGTATATATATATTATTAATAAAAGAAATGAATATATACTTTTTTTGCTAAAATTCTTTATGTATATAGATACACCATTTATATAGATATAATAATACAAACAATAGATTACATAGTACAACTAATCAAATTAATTAATGATTCACGTGTTTTCAAGATAATTACAATCTTATTTAATAATGAGTGGTTGTAGGACTTTATAGACTTGACTTTTTTTTTCTCCCTCCTAGTCTCTTATGCTTTTGTCGGATTAGACCATTTTGGACTTTTAATCAAAAAGATTAATATATAAATTTGCAGGTCTTCGTCAGGTCAAAGTTCTTGAAACGTGCCCAGCTGGGCTCCAATTCATAACATATATATATATGTGTGTGTGATTATACGAGAGCGGACAAACACTTTCCGTCACTTAATTTTTAAGAGGCTTAGCTTTGACGGTTTGAATTTAAAATTTTATCAATTTGATGAAATTATCTGCACTCTATCTAATACTTAGATCATTTTATTAGATTTGGGGAAAAATATGTTGTTTTGTTGATGTGACACTGATTCTCTTGATGAATTTAATTGAATAATCGAAGTGTCAGATAAAACGTAAATAATTGGACTAAATGGATGAAATTCCAAATTGCATGACAAATTTAAGTACTAAAACATTAGCCTACTCTTTGTATATTGATAAAATTCAGTTCCTTTCTTCTTCTTCTTCTTCTTCTTGTTCTTTTCACTTGAATAAAGAATTTACGTAAATCATTACTACCTTGAGTTTTGACAGATGAGATCACAGCCCGCCCGTCGTTGAATATTCGCAGTAGCTGAAAGCTCATTGATCAAAGGTTGAAAAGCTTTACATTTCTTAGAGCTTGAGTAAACTTCAATTTAGGAATATTCTGTGGCACTTTTTCCACATAAATGGGTTGAAACTATCACCACACCGGCGAAAGGATATGCCCAGACGTGGATGAGCTGGCTGAGTCAGTCAGTCAATCACACCTTCCCCTTTTTAAGTAATATTTCGGATTCAAGACGTGTGCACGGGGAAAATTCGTATCATATAAGTTTAAATCACCCTTTATTATATTCACTTAGCTTGTGCGTACCTGAATTAGTTGGGCTTCGTTGGACTTATGTGTATCATATGACATATGATCCCCAAGGTAATTCTGATAAATATATATTGAAAGGTGATTTCACTATTTTCACGGGATATTGAAAACCTCAAGTTTTGATCTTATAAGTGAACAAATTAGCAATTCGAAGACCTTTCATTCCTCAATAATCAATTTGATCTTGCTCGAATATAAATTCATTACAGCGCACCGAATTTTTCATACAATGAAAGATAAGGAAGATAAAGAAAGGAATAAAAATTGTGGATGCAATGCAAGATGACTAGTTGGATAATTTGATTCCTCACTTCTCCTATTAGAATTAACGAAAAGTTGATAAATATCTTATTTTTATACTTTATTTGAAATAAAGTAAAATATTATACTATATGTTTTTTCTTTATCGGCATCAGTGACAGGACAGGTCTAGAAAAAAGGGCCAGATCGTGGAGTTGAAATTTCCAATTAATTATTAATTAATCAATCTTTAGTACAAGTTTGATAATTATCTGATGATTATGGGGGATTTATTTATTTATTATTTATTCAAACCCCGTGGCGCCGTCGCGTTCGTGATGGAAAATAAAATAATAAACGAAAAATGATGATGGGCTGAAATATCCACACCCTAGAGAGAGGGAGAGAGAGAGAGAGAGAGTGGGCGCATCCTGTTGGCTCCGCTGACTGTTTCCCGGGGATTCTACCCTGTCTTAACAACTCTCGACCGCCATTGTTGACGGCTTGCTCAGCTGCTCCATCACCCTCCACGTTTGTTCTCGTTCGTCCGTAACTATGGAATTAGCATCCGATCGATGCCTTAAACTTCCTTCTGTAAAAGCGGTGTCGGTCTGATCATCGCCGTTAGAGTGCGGGTCTCGCGGTCGTCGGGTTCTCAGATAAATTCCTGCGAGGTGAGATCGCATCGATGCGCTTGGGAAGGCCGCTCGTTCTGGCGACGCAAGGATCAAAACTCAAGCTTAAAAACTCTTCTAAAATTGGTCGTCTAGACTTGCTGTCAGCTGCATTGTACAGGAGCTTCGTTACCGTCACTCTCTAGCATCAGTTTCCAGCGATTTTTCACTTCTTTGTGCTCGTTCTGGCGGTGCGGGGATCGAAATTGAGTGGCACCTCAGGCTCACCTCACATCATCTTGTTTTTTAAAAGTTAAAAATAGGGCAATGGATTTCCACAGGGCTGCTTCTTCCTCAAAAGGATTGAAAGGGAGAGCTGACGTAACAATCTTCAACTCGGTGCCAAGTGATTCCGAGTTGTCGGCTGCTCTGGTTGGTGAAGTAATTGCTGAGGAGAAAGTGAGCTGGGGTAAGCATTGCGCTTGGCATGGGGTGAATTTGGTGAAGTCAAAATATCGATGATGGGTGAGAATTGCTTTTTCTTTCAGTTTAAAGATTCGCAAGTGGCTGAGAGAGCTTTTAGATCGAGGACCGTGGTCAGTCGGTCGATGGAATTTGGTTGAATCTTAACTTAGAAGCTATTGAAATGTGGATGCAGATACATGGGTTAGCTAAAGAAAAAGAACAAATGCATAAGGCTACTCGTGTCTAAACCAACGGTTCTAGGGCCTCATTTATGGACTGATATGAGAGTGAACGTGTGATAAGTGGGAATCTACACCCGTAGTATATATGCATTGTATTGTATAGAAGGTTGGAACTATGGATATTAACAGGTCAGATCAGGGCAAGTATCCAACGATGTAAACCCCCGCACGCCTAATTCGTTGGCCCGATTCGATTCATGATGCACCGCAGATAAGCTCGAACCAACCCATGATGTGGGCCTAGTACGGGGTGGGTCCGACCCATCTCGTCAAGTCTCGAGCGCAAGTAACGAGGAGCAATAAATATTTTGCTAAATTTGTGTGGTCCAAAATCTAATGTATAAGATAAGTAAATAAAGTTTATATAAATAAGATGTATACATTTTCAACAATGTAAGATAAATATAATCCAATCCTGATAGTTACTTCGAGTTGATATACGCATGATTTACGAGACGGATATTTTATTTCTTATTAAATTGTCTGTGAGTTCGAACAGAATGGAAGTAAATAAATAAATTGAATTAAATTTTATATAAGGTAAGTCATATCAGATTATATCACTCGAACATAATTTAGATTGTGATTCCTAATTGAAATTATGGGCTTAAGAACGGAGGGATCCAAGCAAGCACGCACATTACTGTTGCCATGGTGGAGGCAAATTGCTGACATCCCAAGCACTCGAGGTGAGGAAGGAGACCGCCAATCGCAATTAATCCACAGTTAACCTCGTCGTTCGTTGGTAGGAGCACCGAACAGCACCCTACACTAGCTAGCTAGCCTTCTCCCCACGTGGATTGACATGTCACCCGGGGACAACATTTGACCCTTCCTTCCTTTAGACATTGGGAGGTTTCAGCCGACCTGTACACCTACTGCAGTGGATAAGGTGACTGTTCCGACTGTGTCTGCTAACAAGACGGATGATTTAATGTTCGAGGATTTGGCAGCATTTCACCATGATTGCTCGAGCGTCAGTCGTGCTAACTTAGACCGATGCCTAGACGCCATCAATTTCGCCATGGACTATCTCTCTGTCGAGAGAGAGAGAGCGGAAAATTACAATTTTTTTCCCCTTTCTCTGGGCAAGTGATAGGATTAGGACGGAGCAAGAAAGAACTTTATCCGGGAAGACAATCGCGGGTCCACACGAGATCCCCGGAAGAAAGTTTCTCAGATTGCCCGTACTTCGTGGGGGGTTGGGGTGTTAGTGCTTGACAATGGCCAAATTGTGGTGCAGCGGATGCCCTTAGTTATTAACTGCAACAGTAAAATCGTGATAATCTCGTAAATACCGATAAAATTACAGTAACATGAGTCAATCGGTGTCAATCACCACCGGAGCAGTTACCAGAAAATATTATTATTAAGAATAAATTCTTCATCACTTCATTATTGTGATGCATGATCATCTAAATATTTTTTTCAAATTTTATCACCAATAATTGTTTTTTTTTTTGTCGGCTGTATAATTTGTCTAGTAGCAGGAGCAAAACAAATCCCCCTTTTAGACTAATATCTTTAGTAGTATCGCGCTCACACATACATTATACAAATTTATCCGAATTTACTAATTTATAAAAATTCACGCATTTAAATAGGAATAAAGTCGTAATATATAAATATGTATATACGTGGCACTGAGATTCTCAATCGTGATGGTTGCTTCCGAATCGGATCGGATTTAGGGTATATTTTGTGGTAAAAAAAGGGATGACCTCTGCGCGACCAGATTTAGTGGATATCCGAAAGGCCCTTCCAGTGAAAGTCATCACCACCGCCGTGTCCCGATTCCACGATAAAGGAGATTCTTTTGTGGGGTATCGTACTGCGTGCCCGTGCAGTGGGCACGGAGCGCGGCCTACCCTCTCGCCTTTTTGTTAGAGGAAAGATTCTTGGGGCGTTCATGTTTCTGCATATTTACGGCGAAAACGAACTGCCGTGCAGGGCACACGCTCGTGCCGGAAGGGAGATCGGTTCGCGTACGCCTGCTGGATAATCGCAGAATCGCACTTCGATTTTACTCGAAGATGGTATTGGCCGGCGTCGGTCGGGATCGGTGAGACAACGGACGATCCGGACTGTGCCCGAGGGAATTTTTACGGTTTTGAATCACTGGATGGCTCGGGGGTAGATAAAACCAACTCAGTGACGTGTTTTCCCGAGGTATGGCAAAGGTGGTGGGACATGAGGAAGATTTTTAAGGGCCATAGTAGCCGTAGCCACTAGCCGCGGGCTCAATTTGGGCCGGCTGCACGTAGTGGGCCCATCTTTCCCTTTTTGCCTTTTTTTTTTTTGCCCCTCGTGTAAATTTATTAATTAAGCACATGAAATGACCAGCTCAGCTAATGGGCAAGAAAATTTGTCAACTCCGTATTTCTATCCCTCTTTCTAGGGCAATAATGCATATCATATCATATCATACCATACCATAAAGGTAAGATCCAAGATTAATGAATGAAACTCTTTATATTATATATATTATTAAACTTTTTTTTGATTAAATACAGTTTCGTTATCTAGAGTAACAAGGATTTACTATCTAATGAATCAACTTATTTTGAATAAAAATTAATCACGTCATTGTATTTATTAATATCAAGTGGTTTAGATGAGGAAAAGAAAAAAGAGAGCCCACAAATGGACACCGTACAAAAGCTTAATCATTGCATTTGAATCTTCTAATGACAATTAGATGAATGATCATCTATCCAATGCTCTCAGCCGACAAGAATAGACCCAAGAAAATCGTGGTCCTGGAAAGTGGAAATTGCACGTGGCAAGGGGTGCACATCGCAATTATGGACGATGCCTTTTTTTCAATTATATTTTACGCTTTACGATGACTAAAAAGAAGAGGGCGGATTATCCACAACCTAAAAGTCCGAGGTAATCTGTCCGTATTACACGTCGGCACTCCGTACTCTAACGTGTTCGAGGGATTCGCGTAAAAAAATTTTCCTATGCACAGTTTACTTATTTAACTCATATAAATTAAATATATTAATTATATATTTAATATAATTAAAATATTTATTATATAATTATGAGATAATAATAAAAAAGTATGTCAAATAAATTTTAATACAGTTTATATAATAAATTAAATTAATAGCATACATAATTAAATAAATAAAAATATATATATGCTAATATATTCAATAAATATTTAAATATATTTTGTTAATATAATTAATTATATATTATTAAGTTATACAAATTTATTATAATTCAATTCAACTTCGTTTAATTTTGGAGTGAAAAAATTGGTGGCCCTAATTTAATGCAGTTCTTCTGTGCCCAAAATATATGTATTTTTGTGAGCAAAGAATAACAAGAAAGAAATTAAGGGAAGGCTCTGCCTGGCCCAGAGTCGAGCGAAAATGAGCGGCTGCTGTTTCCATCCGATTGCGGCGGGCAATGGGTGGCCCGCGGTGGTGGGAGTTGCAGTATAGCTCAGTTTCGTCACTGATCAATCGATCCCCCGTCCCTTTCTCTGGCCGGCGGTGGCCTCTGAATAATTATCCACGTTTTGGTTTTTCCGGCGAGAATCTCTAAAGCTAATGCCTAGGCAATTCCGACAACGACATCGCATGTCATTGGGCATGGGCAGCAGGTGAAGTTTTCATTTGCACTGAGCTTTCTCCTTTCTCCACCCACAAGGACGCTACGAGATTGGTCCTTTTTCGAGCCTACGAAAAACTCTTGCGTGCTCTGGTCCGCCACGTCGGCACAACGACAGGCATTCTTAGCACGTGCTGAATGATATTTCCACGTGGGCAAATATCCCGATGAGCTGGCCTCAATTTCTTTTCCTTCTCCACTTCGTCTGTATGGAAGGCTGTGCGGATGTGTCCGTCTTTGTATTGCCTTATTGCCTTATCGGAGGTAAAGCACGAAGACCATGCGTACGGACGGCGACGGTCTCCGAACTCGGCCGTGTGACCGGATGCCGTCTTGCAGCCACTATGTTATTTTTCTTTTTTTTCCGCACTGAATTGCACGTGCTCTCGAGTTGTGGTTTTCAGGGAGGAAAAGATGCCTTCATGATTTCTCCGAATTGTCAACGTGCCTAAACTACAATCTCTCCGGATGTTCATAAGCTAATATATTTAATGTACGATGAAGCGGATAATACATTCTATATGAATGGTCACTCTCGACTTTAAAAGTAAGAGATATTTCGAATAGATTCTCATTGTACGATAAATTCGATCATCGTTTCATTCAAAAGCTCGTACAAAAGTTTTACATCAATTGACGCGACCCGAGTGAGCTAGCGGACGAAGGATGAGCAAATTTTATGAAGTAACGTGTGCCAGGTATTGAAACCATTCCATACCTAAAGTATTAACAGAAGGGTCTCAGTCACATGTTGTGGGAGTCGTCTTTCATGCTTGAAGCCCCGTCGACTGCGTCCTGATCTTCGGAAGCGGTTTGCCAACGATCGATGGCAGACTCTATCAGAAAATGGCAAATAATTTTGGGTGAATGAGAGATTATTTTCCCACTGAATTTTGGATGAATTTTCTTTATGGGTTTAAGTCTATATTCAATATGGGCTTTTATATCGAAGCCTATATCGCCCATGTAAGAAAGTGAGATAAAGGCAATTTCATATGGATTGGAGAGAGTAAATTTGAACGGTTTATATGCTAGGAGTAGTTCTTCACAGTGGGTCACGTGTATGTAGGTGTAATATAAACACATGCCTACCTCACATGCTTGCACATGGGATTACGATCGGCACGAAAAACCCAAGTAAAAAAAAAGGGGGGGGGATCAATTCATGGGAAACCTCTTATTAACATGAGGGAACAACTCTGGACATGGTTTCATGTCTGTTTCTGACCTTAAGAGAGTGTTGGATTTAATCCTCCGATTTGGAGGGAGCAGGTTTGGGCTAAATTGTTTTGGATTTCTATTAGGGTTTCAAAGGGCCCATAGATCAAATCACTCGTGATGGGTTTTATCCCGCCAGAAAGGAAAAATAAGGTAATAATAGCTGCGATTAGGACCGCGAGAGGGGGACAACAGCAGATTGCAATTAAGAGGGATGGCATCCGGTGCCACTTCCGGGCTTTTTTAACTCTTAATAAAGCGAATTTATTCAAACTTCAATAGTTATGGTAGGTTAGATTTATGGAAATCATATGTGGTATCGATAGTGAAAAACTTAACCTTCATGTCCTGTCCGTCCGATTGCCCATAAATTAGACAAAACCCAATACAATTAGATAGAATTGTGTCACTGACAGATTGAATCTCCATGCGCAGTTACAGTTTATTCATGAGAGATAGATGGGATAGGATAGGAAGAAGGCACGGATATTCTTATCAATCCGGTTGTGGTGGAGATTGAAACTTCGAATCGGACCGACCCAGGTAGCTATTGCTAGCTACTCTCGGCTCCAACGACCTGTCCTTCACATCAAGGGTGTGCTACGACGGTGGATTAGGTTTGAATCAATGAGTCAAAAGACAAAAGACGAAGAGAAAGGAAAAAGGCAACTGCTGCTTTGTCCATTGGATGTCGTCAAGGGCCGTGTTGCCCTAGCAAAGTTCACCGTCACCTTGTCCTCTCTCTCTCTCTCTCTCTCTATATATATATATCTGTGTGTGTGTATGTACATATATAAATTGCATTATCAAGGATTATGTATATTCGAACCCTCGACCTGATCTTAACCTCTGTACGCTCTCCATATCCCTCGACCCAAACACGCCCTTGACTAACCTCTGCTGCTGTCTCGTAGATCGTTCCGTGCATTAGCCGGAAACTGAAGATTCCCGGCCGGCCGGGAAACTTGATGGATTTGAAATGGAATTCGAGGACAAATGAAATGACCGGGCAAGGCTTTAAAAATTTTCGGTCATCATATCCTCGTCATTCAACATAAAGGATTACCGATTAAATCATGCCAACACAGGGAGCAGCAAGACTTAGGTCACGTAGATAATTATACCACAAATGCCATTAACTTATCCTTATCGGCCTTCTTCACCAACACATCATAAAACTACGATTATTTAAGGATTTAAGAAACAAATCAGTGGCTTACTTTTTTGGGTGTGATATCTAATATTCGAGAAATTAATGAATTCTAAATAATTTAAATTTAAATTGAATCAATTTAGTATTAATTAAAATTTTCAAATATAAATATTTCTTTTCATTCACTTGACTTGAATTCGATATTTATTTATGCCCTCAGTACTCAACCTACGTTAAGGGAGGTCAGACGCGTCCCTCTTTAGAATGGGGGCGGGTCGTGGCCCAACCCGTGCAGGATCAAGGCCTCCACCCTGCCTCGCGATATGATGTATATATATATATACACATAAAATATTTTACGTAATATCTATTATATTACATACAACAATGCTTATATTATATTATATATTTCATGTAATTTTAATTGATTTTTTATAACTTGGATCAAAAGGGGTGAGTGGGTAAGGTCCACCACGCACAGATCGGCTCGAGTAGACCTGCGGCGGGCTGCGGGCCGGGGCATGCCAATGGGTCAAGGGCCCAAGGCTGGCCCGGATCTTCAGATACCCGCCCTTCCTCGGCCCATTACCATTCCTAGATATGCCAATGAAGGCAGTGTGTCGAGGTGCTAAATTGAGCCTACAATAACCGATTCGCCCGCTCACCATCTCTTCATCCTCCCCGCGGCCCCTCTCCGTCTCCGTCAACCTCCGCCGCCCAAATTTCTGCCTCCGTCCTCCCATCTGTCCGTCTTTCTGCCTCTCTATTACTAGTCCGAGTGGCAAGTAAGGAAAAACTTTATTTGGAATACATAATAAATTTTTGAGATATTTATGAGATCAGAAAGAATAAGTTTCTCAATATAAAAAAATTACTTAATTTTACTTAATTTCTATTAATTTTCTTATTTCTTCTCTCCCAATTCGTCATTTTATTCTTTTATCGAGGATGTGTTTGGGTTCATATAATCTTAGAAATTTATATGGAAAGCTTCGACTTGCCCACCGATCTCTCATTGTTGCCAGGGAAAAGGACCGCAAGAGAAGGTTTTCGGGTCCTCCATGGCTTATTGGGGGGCTGCTCCCTTCGGCCTAAAAGTGATTGCAGGCTGAATTCATTCTTGCCGCACGTGCCGGGGAACCGCACTCCTCGAATGCAAATAATATGAAAACTCATATTTGCCCTCCCCTCTCCCGGACTAATCCTGTCCTTTCCACCTACTTTCTTACCAAAGGAAGGTTATTATGGTAAAAGAACATAGATTTCTTGTCACATTAACATATTATATTATTATACACTGTTTCATTACTTTAAAATACTTACTAAAATACAAACATCTCATATCACAATAAATATAATTTTATACTATACTCTAAAAACATAATGAACTAAAATCACTTTTATCTTATCCTTATTTAAATAATATTTCTAGACCAATCCCTCCCTCCATAACATCTTTCTCTCTTTTCAGCTTCCCAATAAGACATTGGCCAAATAACAATATGCCCGAATGCAGCCCGAATACTTATCGAGTCGCCCACCATGGTCCACTAAAAACATATATTGTGTAAAATAATTATTAGAAACTCAACTTAAGTAAATTATTATATTTTCAACGGTCCCAGGCCGATTTAGTGGGGTAAAGGTCCGGGCCGTTTAGGGTTTAATGGGTTGGTCTATATTTCTAATTGAGCTCATAATTACCTCTCAACTCAATAATACGGTTATGGGCCGGGTTAGGAGTTGTTCGGGCCGGTTCCGGTCCAGCCCGGCATGTTTAACATCGGCTCACTCTCTCTCTCAAGCTGGACTGCCCTTTGCACGAACGCTGTCATTTTGGCTGCTCCGCTGTGTAGGCTGAGACCTTGCTTTCAGCTCGGGGAGAGCCGTCGCCGCCACCACCAATCACTAGCGAGCGAGAGAGAGATGCAGAGGAGACTGGTCGCCTCTCGTTGATCGGCGGACAGTGGGTTGTTATAGACGTGAAATCAATCTCGGGATCTTGAGTCGCGGTCTAGGGCTGTTTCTTGCCGATTTGCTCGGGTCTTAGGTGGGAAGATCTCCAATTCATCAATCTATGGCCTCGGAGGATGTGAAGACGAGCGAGAAGGCGGTCTCCACCTTTGTTAACCTTGCGGAAGAGGCGAAGCTAGCGAGGGAGGGCGTCAAGGCCCCTAGCTACGCCATTCTGAGCATCTGCAAATCCCTTGTCGCTGGTGGAGTGGCCGGAGGAGTGTGAGTTCCCCATTTTTTTCTTCCCTCCCATAATTTACTTATACTGAGCTCAGATGGATTTTCTGTGTCATTCTTCCTTGGTGTTCATTTGCCGATAGATACGGGAAGAATGCGATATCTTGGCAATTAGAGCTTCTCTTAAACTTGATTGAATTCAATAAAAATGGATTTGGTAAATTTAGCAGAGTGATGGAACTGTAGTAAGTTATCTCTATTATGGTTTTATGGAAGCGAATGCGGAGAAGCCATTGAATTTTCGTTCCATCTTAATTAAATTTTTATGGTTTTTGATGCTTGCTGAAAGTGGTACCCTATTAGTGCTGTACCATAAAATTTGTGATCTTTACACTTCTACTTGTAGAGGAGAGGAGAAAATAAATAATTGAATATAGTCTCATGTCTTTAAAAGCTGGAGAAGCATAACTTTCAACATGACTCTAGCTACTCCAGCATTGACTGAGTAAAATATGTGGAGTCAGCTTTTTTGGAGCCATAAGTAAATTGTTGAGTGTATTGGGAACTTCTTAAGGGTTGAGACAATGACTTTTCATTATTGATGCGATAAGCACGCCCAAGCTTTTGCAGATTACTTCATGATGCTGCAGCACCCTGAGAATATTATCCTTGAGGCTCATGAAATTGGATCATTTCCTTCTGAAGAAATCCAAAGTATCTTTTTCCATCGTGTCCTAACTGATTCAACCCATTTTCTGATCTCTATCCCTTCTCGTGCTCCTTCATTCGTTACTGAAGCCTTTGACTTTCCAGAACAAGCATCCTCTTCTCGTTCCCTCACCCAAAGTTGATCATTGTTCATTCTTTGCACTAGAATGTGGTCTACGCTGAGTCCATCTTGCGTAATGCAGCTCATTAACAACTTCAGGATGAACTAATGTTGCTACTGATAAACTCTTTTAGGTCACGGACAGCAGTTGCTCCATTGGAGCGCCTTAAGATATTGCTGCAGGTTGGTACTTATGCTCTCACTTGTTGTATTTTGCATACTTATGTCTTGTTGACTAAAGAGCTAGATTTTCTAGTAACTGGGATGCATGTGCATGTGCAGGTGCAGAATCCCCACAACATAAAGTACAATGGAACAATTCAGGGGTTAAAATATATCTGGAGAACTGAAGGGTTCCGTGGATTATTTAAAGGCAATGGCACCAATTGTGCTCGAATTGTCCCAAACTCTGCAGTCAAGTTCTTCAGCTATGAGCAGGCTTCTAAGTATGAATCACTGCTCTAGAACTATTGTTAATGTGGTTAATAAGTGTTGAGTGTTTCTTCTTGTGTTCTTATCCTATCTGCCTCATATGAGAAAGATGAGTTATACATTCTTTCTCTGAGCGACTTTACTGGATTGTGTTTGCTTGAATTTATATTGATACCTTCTGCATTTGTGATGTAAACAGTAGCAGATGTTTTAGGTAGATATAGTGTGAACCACTGAATGGCACTAAACGTTAGTTCCCTAATTTGACTCTGGTCTCTTTTGATGCTAATGGCTCTTAGCGTTTTTTGACTGGGAAAAATATCAAATTGTTCAAGTTGAGCTATTGCTATGACCAATGATGCTTGTCTAGTATGAGATGATGAGAATTATGGGGCTCGGTATACTAGAGTCATTGTTTCACTTGGAGCTCTATGTATAAAAAGAAGTGCTAGAATTCATTCCTAAAAGATGACCATGTGTGTGTGTATATATATATATATCCCATTGTTTGTTATCATTTCTTTTTCATTTGCTTAATGGCATAGAGGTCCCTTTTAAGTTTCCTTTTGGGACTGATTGCTGTTTGTTATTTTAGTATTCTTAAATGTCCTCCTTTCTCATCCTATTTTCACTTGTCTGATTGTTTAATGTTGCCCTATATCCAGGGCAATATTATTGATGTATCGGCAGCAAACTGGCAAGGGTATTCCCTCTATCATCTACCTATTCACAATTCATGCCCATTTGTTCAGTGAATAGTATTATCATGGACTATGTACTATATATTGGTTAGTTCCATTTTTAAATATAGTATCAAACTAACATGAGCAAGGAATTACACACCCTTACCATTGCTGTCTTGCATAGATAGCCTGCAAGAGTGTCATTTGCTCTTTGATGTTTAATTATTCAATGCCTGAATTTGTTTTCGTGTTTGTGCTTGATATTCGTACTGAATCTGTCACGGATGAGTATATCCGGGTCTGGGTTTAATTTTGTAGTACATAATGTAAAATGGGACAATATGATGGTGGTAAAACTCACTTTACTTTTACTAATTTCTACAGAAGATGCTCAGCTCAGTCCTCTTTTACGGCTTGGAGCTGGGGCTTCTGCTGGTATTATTGCTATGTCGGCAACTTATCCCATGGATATGGTTAGGGGTAGACTGACTGTTCAGGTATCTTATGGACCCATTGCTTCATTTTACCGTTTGATTTCCTTTTTGAGTATATCAAACTGTTACTCCAAAAATATTTTAGTTCCTTTATCTTGGATGAAGTAATATCTTGAAACATTATGTGTTCTCTGTAAGTGTTGTCAAATATCTCATTCCTTATTTGTTTATCTTAGAAAACTTATTGCTGCTTTGATGTCTTATATATGCAGACAGAGAGGTCCCCTTATCAGTACAGAGGAATCTTCCATGCTCTGTCAACTGTTCTTCGGGAAGAAGGACCACGAGCCTTATACAGAGGCTGGCTTCCTTCTGTTATTGGAGTGGTTAGTATCTGGTTTTTGGTAGATCAATCTGGGAAGGTGGATAGCCATGCTTAAAAATGTTTCCCATTTTGCAAAGAGTTCCTATCTCCAAGTACTTGAACACCTTTTCCCCACTTTTGTGCTTCTGAATCTTATCTACACTCCAGTGTTCTATTTTTACGCTATTTCTCATTTTCAAAATACAATGCTTGAGCCATTCTGATTACTTAAGATGAAACTCATCTTAAACAGGATATTCTGAATTCTTTTACTTCAAACTCATCTTGATAATACGGATTTCTTGGTGTGCTATTATACTTTCTTTCCTTCTAGAGAAAGTTCATGATGTTCATCCTTTTCTAATGGCATTTGTAAATACTTTGATACATGCAGGTTCCTTATGTGGGCCTCAATTTTGCTGTTTACGAATCTTTAAAGGACTGGCTAATCAAAACCAGGCCATTTGGACTTGTTGAAGATTCTGAGTTGAGTGTCACAACAAGGCTAGCTTGTGGAGCCGTTGCTGGAACTATTGGGCAGACTGTTGCCTATCCTCTTGATGTGATACGCCGTAGAATGCAAATGGTAGGGTGGAAGGATGCTGCTTCAATTGTCAGAGGTGATGGGGTGGCTAAGGCAGCTCCTGAATATAATGGCATGATTGATGCCTTCCGGAAGACTGTTCAGTATGAGGGTACTGGAGCACTCTACAAGGGACTCGTGCCAAATTCAGTGAAGGTCAGTGGCGGCCATACATTAATTTTGACTTGTTTCTAGATTCATATAAACTGTTTCAACATCGAGTGAAAGCAATAACCAGGTGATGCAGATGGCATATTTTGGATAGTAATGTTTGAAGTGCCATTGTCCAGGTTGGTTGGTAGTATTTAAAAATTAGGAAGGATATTTTGAGGGAGAGACTGTGTGAGGAGATGGAGGAGGGATAAAATTGATATAGATGAAAGCACCAATTCAGTAAAAAATCCCTCGATTCATAAAGTATATCTCAATTGATATTATAATATGTTGAGAGATTTATGTTTTGCTTCTCTCTTCCAACCAACCCTTTATTGAATTTTACCTGCCGAATCTCTTAAGCTTTGCAACAATTTTATGACAAGCTTTGGTACGATGCCTTATCTGAAATTTGTTGCCTCCTAGGATTTGTTCTCGATGTGATTTTTCTTGATTGCTCTTGGCATATTAGTATAAGATATTGGCCCATTATTAGTGTCTGATAATTCATAATTTGTCTAAATCCGCTTCCTGCTTCTTCAGGTGGTCCCATCCATTGCCATTGCATTCGTGGCATACGAGGTGGTGAAGGACATCTTAGGAGTCGAGATCAGAATTTCAGACTGAAATATTACTTCTCTAACCCGTTCACTGGTAATTTCTTTGAAGATTGTGCTGTTTTGTAGCAAAGGAGTAGAGAGATGCTCGAACTAGGTGGTTTTTCCTTATTTTTCCTCTGACTCTATCTTAGAGTGAATCTAGGAAATTACACAAGCCTGCCGCATGCTGCTATAAGTAGTTCCTCTTGGTTTTGCTATCTATATTATTGTACGAACCAGAACCACTCTGCGGCGTTCATCTTCTCATTCATGATTTATGTCAATAAATGTCATTGAGGAGAATAAGGCAAATAGAAACATACTGGCATGTCTTTCTTTGCTGAGAAAACAGATGAAATATATGGCTGTGCCATCGTTTAACTGAGAAAGCTTTGCCTTTCTCTGCAATCAGTTTCTTGGAGAGGATTCTTTTTTTCTTATATGCAAACATGAGTTTATGATAACACGGTTCCCCAGATCAGTGTGACTGAATCATCAAGAAGCTTGTCTTGTTTTGTTTTATAATATGCTGTGTTCTTTATAGACAATTAGTTGTAGGGAGTGCTCAGAAACAATAAATCTCGGCAATGCTCTCTTCCCATGTTTGTTTAACTGGCTTCTTCTTATGGCCTGCCCTTATCCCGTTATGAGTTGGGTTCGATCTGTAGAAAAGTAACAGCTCAAGGTACTGTTTCGTGTATTGAAATGGAAGTCTTCACCCTGGGCAACCCTGGTGGGTAATCTGAATTAGCTTTTCTACAATGCTCCGGTTTTAAGACAAAACGTCTAGCTCAAGGCCACAGCCAGATTGCAGCTGAAATCAATCTGGGGAAATGCTGGGTGGTGTGGAGAGTGCTGCTATAGGACCTGGTGACCGACTCAATAATATTGGCTAGGGAACCTGTAGTCAACCCACTGAAACTGGCCCTCTTATTCACTCGAAAGGTTTCTGACATGACCACCATGAGGCAGTCGGTCTGTGGCGTCGTGTTAAGAAGGATCCACCGCAGCAGTCAGTCAAGTGATCGGCTGGCACGTAGTCGTCAGTTGATCGAACACCCATCCATTCCTAGCGGCTTGATGCGGCGGGTGGCTTGCAAACCCATTCCAAGAGGGAAGTGACTTTACCTTAGCTCTCGTGTAGGCAAAATATCTATCAATAACTCGTAAGCCATCGGAGATCAAGGTATCTAATGCCTAATTCTCACTCTTCCATGCTCCCACTTGTCCTCAAGAGAGTTCATAGCCTATCCTATGCAACATATAAAAACGGATCAGAGGTACCCACCCGCTCAGGCGAAAATCATTTCCGCTTGACTTTCCCTCTTCCCCTCCTTTTTCAAAACCCTTACAGCTGCTGTCGCTCTCTCTTCACTCCCTACATTACTTCCTCTCCCAATCTCTGGATTCTCTCTCGGAAGGAAGGAGAGGAAAATGCCGCGAGAAATCATCACTCTGCAGGTGGGGCAATGCGGGAACCAGATCGGGATGGAGTTCTGGAAGCAGCTCTGCCTCGAGCACGGTATCAGCAAGGAAGGCATCCTCGAGGACTTCGCTACTCAGGTCCTCCGCTGCAGTTAAATCGCCTCGTAGCTTAATTCGCTCGTTTACTTGCCGTCTTGCATTTTTTTAAAAAAATCATTGAGCCTGTTTGTCGATTTCCCCCGTACCGAACGAACTCAGCCTGCTTGGCGGAGAATAGAGTTTTGGCGACATTGTGTCGATTGATTCCGTGGAAAAAGGTTTAAGCTTGTGATCCTTGCAGGTACATTTCTTGATGCCGGCGATCTTCCATTCGGTGCTATTAATGTGCACCTGACTGTGATACTGCCATGTAGGTTTTAGGGTTTTCTGGTTGGGTTGGGGCGTTGGGGGTGGGGGTGTTGGGTTGTTGTGAATGTTGCAATAAAGTATACACTGTACCTGTGTTTGACTGCATTGGTACTATAGCAAGTCGATATGGAAGTGTTGAAATGCAACAATTATTCATGAGAACTGGTGTTCCTTGCAGTTACAGTCAGAATTATAGCCAATTTTGGTGTTTGTGATACTTGCAATTTATATTGATTTGTAAATGTTCTTAACATCAGGGAGGTGACAGAAAAGATGTTTTCTTCTATCAAGCTGATGATCAGCACTATATTCCACGTGCATTATTGATAGATTTGGAGCCTAGAGTAATTAATGGCATTCAGAACAGCGAGTATCGGAATCTCTACAATCATGAGAATATATTTGTGTCAGACCATGGTGGAGGTGCTGGAAATAACTGGGCTAGCGGATATCACCAGGTTTTACAGCTGTACTCATACATATAGTAGAGCCTATCATCTTCATTTCTTCTCTTATTTTGAGAATACTAAATGGTTTACAGTCCAATATCGACCAATTTTTCTCTTGATGGTGAAAGAGATGATTATTTAAAATTGGATGAAGCAGAGGGCAGTAGTTTCCTTATTTTATCTCTTCTATGGCAACTATTGATTTTAGAAAATGTTGTTGATTTTTAACCTATGATTGCTCTTCAATTATTTTTTAGGGTAAGGGCGTTGAGGAAGATATTATGGACATGATTGATAGAGAAGCAGATGGAAGTGATAGCCTAGAGGGTTTTGTATTGTGCCATTCTATTGCTGGAGGAACTGGCTCAGGTTCTCTGTTACTCCTCTGAGTTTGTTTATAATTAATTTCATCATAAAATATTGGACCCTCAAACTGTTCATGGGATTTTATGAAGGATGTATTGGAGGCTAGTGTCATGGTCAAATATTTTGCTAGTCTTCTTACTTGAATCTGCATTTGACCACAACTGATGATGTTAGGCTTGTGTTCTTACTTGCACAATCAAGCACAAATGATGCACATACTAAATTTAATCAGAAACTTTTGCTATAATATGTATCATGAGAACTTACTTCTTTAACAAAATGCAGGCATGGGTTCATATCTATTGGAAACACTGAATGATCGTTACAGCAAAAAGCTTGTTCAGACATACAGTGTATTTCCTAACCAGATGGAGACGAGTGATGTGGTAGTGCAACCTTACAACTCACTTCTAACACTCAAGCGCCTCACGCTCAATGCCGACTGTGTTGTTGTTCTTGATAATACGGCTTTGAACAGAATTGCTGTGGAGCGCCTCCATCTGACTAACCCAACATTTGCTCAAACTAATTCCCTGGTTTCAACCGTAATGTCTGCTAGTACAACTACATTGCGGTATCCAGGTTACATGAATAATGACTTGGTTGGCCTTCTTGCCTCACTAATTCCAACGCCAAGATGCCATTTCCTTATGACAGGGTATACACCTCTTACTGTAGAGCGCCAGGTGAGATTCCATTGTTGGTCTTTCAGCAGTATCCTTTGTGCCAATTGTATTAATCATTGTGCCTTTTTAATGAGTCAGCGTGCTACTACTGACCTGTGCTTCTCTAAGCTAGGCCCAACAGAAACTGAGATACTTTACTGGATGTCGTAATATATCATTTATATACCCTTTAATCTTTTTTTAAAAATGAGATGTTATTTAGTGAGTATTTTATGCTATGCAACTGTTTTCTTTAGTCCCTTAGTTTAAACGATTTGTTGATTTACTATTTTGGCAGGCTAATGTGATAAGGAAAACCACAGTGCTGGATGTAATGAGAAGACTCCTGCAGGCAAAAAGCTCTCTTTGAATGTTTTGAGTTATAGAAAGCCCATCCTTCTGATTTTTCTAACATTTTCCCCTGCAGACAAAGAATATAATGGTCTCATCCTACGCGCGGAACAAGGAAGCGAGTCAAGCAAAATACATATCTATTCTAAATATCATTCAAGGAGAAGTTGACCCTACTCAGGTAACATAACTTAAGCTGTGAGACTTACTATGATATGTTGATTAGAAGACATCTGATATGTTTCCGAAGAACTTGGCATTTTATAAACTCACATTCTCGTGCACAATGAAATGTGTGTTAATTTTGAAATTTTTGGTTTTATATTGGGAAGTGAACTAGTATATCATTGAATGAATATTAGAGGATCATATGATGATTGCCAATATCTGCTACTTTTAATTGTATGATTTATCCATTGTGACTGCTGCATATGCTGCATTTCAGGTCCATGAAAGCCTGCAGAGGATACGTGAAAGGAAGCTCGTCAATTTCATTGAGTGGGGCCCTGCAAGTATTCAGGTCTTACTCCTAGCAAGCACAATCAATCAATTAGGAGAGCATCTTTATCATTGATATTTTTCTCATCTCTTTTGCAGGTTGCTCTATCCAGAAAATCTCCTTATGTTCAAACTGCTCATAGGGTATTTTTTCAAACTTAAATCATCTGTTCAGTGCATTTGAGTATAGATCATCTGAAAATAGGGGGAACTTTGTGCGTTAAATTATGGGATGAAATTTCAGGTCAGTGGTTTAATGCTGGCTAGCCATACCAGTATACGGCATCTCTTCAGCAAGTGTCTCAATCAGTATGAGAAGCTGAGGAAGAAGCAAGCTTTCCTTGACAATTATCGCAAGTTCCCGATGTTTGCTGTGAGTTTCTATTTCATATATGTACCTCTACCAAATGCATAGGAATGCATATAAACAATGTGGGCCTATCAATGTTCTAGATCAGAGCCTGAATTGTGCAATGTAATATGCCCAGGATAATGATCTCTCAGAATTTGATGAGTCAAGAGATATAATAGAGAGTTTGGTCGATGAATACAAGGCCTGTGAGTCCCCCGATTACATCAAGTGGGGAATGGAGGTGTGTGCTCTCACTTAGCCTGACTATAATGTTGGCGCTCTGTGGATTTGACCTGTAAACTCTCCTTCCATGCAGGACCCTGATCATGTTCTTACTGGAGAAGGCTATGCTACTGGAACAGTGGATCCCAAATTAGCTGTGTAAATGTGGTTATGCATAAACAAAAGTGAGCTGCAGTTAGAGCTATTTCTCTTTCTAAAATTGTGTACATTTGAAGTTTCTTGAGTTTTCTGTTTTCTAGGTGTGGTATGCTCAAAATTAGTCTCAGTATGCATTCAATACTCGTTCTTCAACTTCTAATGAATAACAAAACTTGTCCCTGCCAGAGGAACTCTTATATAAGCAGCTAAAGAGACCTTTATATGGCTAGCTTCGAACAAATACATCATACTGTTACTTTGACGCTGTTCTATTAGTGTTTTGCATCTTTAGTTTCCTTTCACCTGGGTCCAATGGTCAGCTAATATTAAATTTTGATATCATTTGCTATTGTGCAGTGAAAGTGTGATAGGGCTGAATTTCTTGCTGCAGGATATGGTGCTTGTTTGTAGCTGTACACTGGAGTAGGGGAGGTAGGTAATTTTATAATTTTATGCGGTGCTGTTCGAACCAAAGGCATTTGC
Organism: Sonneratia alba; assembly: GCA_900174645.1. Taxonomy (NCBI): domain Eukaryota; kingdom Viridiplantae; phylum Streptophyta; class Magnoliopsida; order Myrtales; family Lythraceae; genus Sonneratia; species Sonneratia alba. Next base: position 341,730 of record FWPY01000041.1, read on the forward strand.
ATTAGTACTGGTTCTTTCATGTGAGATTGACATGCTCGAATAAGAGACTTGCAGTCTGTTCTAGCACTTTGGAAAGTCCCCTAGAGCTTGGAACAGCAGATCTAATATCTGGGATGCAGACATTCCCCTACTGCATGGGACAGCAGATAGGTTCCTGGTCTAGAATCTGTCAAATGGTGTGGTTTTTCTGTCTGGGTGTTGTCTTATCTGGTGGTCCATTATTCCTGTGAGACAGAAGTGAGAAGATGGGGTTTGATGAATATGTTGCTTTACATTGATATATATATGCTGGTATTCTGTGGTGCCCAGTTTATTTGCTTCGATGTGCCCGTTATCTGCTCTTGCATGCTGGAAATTTGCTTCCATATAGTGAGAAATTGAACTGTGTCACGTGCAGTGCTAATCTATGGTTGATTGCTCCTTCCAAGAAGAAGCACGTAACAAATAAATCTGATTCTTCTTTCTTGGGGAGTCCCAGATTCGTGAGGAATGTTTCCAACATGACATGGATTTGTGCTGTAGGATGTGGACGTGATATATTGACCGTGTCGAAAGCTAACCTAGCTTCGTCAAAGATGGGCATGGTCAAAGCCGTAGCATGCCCGACCCTTTTTAAGCTGACTCGATTGAAATATGGCTCTCTTGGTGATGTTGACTCTTCGGTCGATGCAGTCTCTCAGCAACCTGACTTGCTTTTCTTAGTCAGAGTCGACTTGGTTGTGCACATTTATTCATAATATCGCATTTCAATGCTTTTGGGATTTATGCATGAGTTAGTTTCGTGGGTTGACTAATTTCATGGACTGGACTTAAATCTCGTAGAAATCGGACACAGCTTCCTTTTCCAAACATTGATAAGGGGAGAACAGTGATGCATACAGTCAAGTGTGAAGGTTGAGGAAGATGGGTGAAGTCTCGACGAGTCGTCACAACGCAGTCGGCCTGGGTTGATTACGACAATGTTTCCATCCACAGCCGGGATGGTCGGTTAGTTCATTTCTTACTCATCTGGGCCGAAGTATTATTGTTCTTGGAAATGTTAACATCAATTGCCTTACTCAATTGGAGGTGGCAAATTGGGGCACGGTCTGATAGCATGTCCCAGCATCGGCCCGATAACACCATCCTTGACGGGTGTTATATCTAGCCCTACTGTTTATCGTGCTGGGCCAGCGTGGCCCTGATAGTTTTTTGGGTTGATTTCGTGCCAAGAATTTCTTGGTCGAACCAGCCTGATAACTTGACAAATTTACAAGAATGGTGCATTTTCTTATTGGTTCAATAGCTCAATCAATACAAATTTAGTGAAAAATAAGGGGCATATTATGGATTATGCAAGAAATTCGTGCTTATCGGACTGTGTCGTCGGGTCGATAAGCATTTGGGATCATACTTGGGCTAGTAGTTGTCGGGCCATTACCTTATTGGGCTATGCCAATTCGGCCCGTTAATATTTTTCCGACTATGTCGGCCGACCTGAATTGTCATCTTTAACTTCATGCTATGTAAATAACTCTGTGAACATATAATATAAAACAGCTCATAATTGTAAAGTATTCGCCATCATGTATTAATTACATCATAAAGGTAACTTTCCCGATTATAAAAATTCTCTTATATAGAAATTATTTAATACTATTGAATATCCAAAAATCTGAGTGCTATTCATTCATATAACTTAAATTGAGAACTTTTTTTAAAAAGAGGAACAGCAAGGTCTACATATAGATATATGGATGTATGTGAGAACAGAATCCGATCTAAAAATGTAATGTGCCTAGGAAAAATTACAAAACCCATAAAAGTAATGTTTATTGGTATAGATATGCATATTATATACTGGAAAAAACTGTGATTTTTTTTAAAAGTAGAATTTATGAAATTAAAATAATAAAATCTAGAAAACTTAATTTAGCTATCCATGTTATAACTTATAGGTAGACATGTATTAAAACTTAAATCCTATAAAATTAAGAGTTTTCGAGATAGATTATTACATATATGTATGTATGTGTGTGTGTACTATAGTGTTGAAAGCAACTGTTTAATCCTCAGAGGCCACTTAGAGAATGTACACCATTGCAAGAAAAGTTCCATACAGAAGGGAATGGAACACGAGTCTCTGCCATTAACAATGAGAGACTAGCGATAGACCAAGGTAGGTTATCGTGCCAATATTTTTGAGCCTGATCGGCCCGGCCCGAGAATTTATTTGGTGTGCTGGGCCAAAAATTATCAGGCCATGCCGGCCCAATAGCCCGATTCTTTTTTCTTTTCTTTTCATTAAAAGCTACTTATATTAAAAGAAAAGGAGTGAGTTTAGATAATATTTAATATATTTGGACTATATCAATGGGTTTTATAAGGCATGAAGAGGGAAAATGTGCCAATCTTGCCTTGGGTTGGGCTTCCACTAATTATTTAGAATTATGTTTTTTTATTCTTTGATAAAAAAAATTTAGTGGGTGGGCCCTGGCAACCCGAAAGGTGGGAGTGTGCACGGCCGAACTGGCCCCATTCGACATGACCGGGCCGGCCCAATTTGCCAGCGGCTCTAGTAGTGCTTCGCTTCAATAACGGATGGTTAAAATTAATTTTCGGATGCATTATTTGTAAAAGGCTGCTCCGTATTATGATTTATTGAAAATCCACGATTTATTTGCTTGAATGTTGAAATGATTTTACCAAATTTTATGATCATCTTCCTAAATAAAATTAATTTCACCAATTTTAATTTCGTAGATACCAAAAAATAAATAGGAAAAAGAAACTCAAAAAATGAAAATATAAATGTTTTGGTTCCGTTTTCAAATTTCAAATCTCATTCTCAACCGGGGTCTGCTGCCCCAAGGGCTACATCTCTTTCCCCCGATCCCCCCCCACCCCCCCCTCTCTCTCTCTCTCTCCGTTCTTCGTCGAAGTCCTTAACCTCTGAACAGAGGGATCCTCTTCCATCCTTCTCTCCCTCTGTTGGCGCTTACGAAAGGGGATTATGACTTATGGGAGAAGCATTACACGCTACGAATGACTCCAAGAAGCACAATTGGCGAAGAGAATCGAATGCTCCGCCTTCCAAGTTCGAACTCCTCCGATCGGAGTGCGTCTCCGTCCTAGGTCAAGTGTAGGTGACAGCCGCTTCTTCCAAGGTTAACTTCCTTCTATCCTCTGTAGAGAAATTTTACTATGGGGTCTCCCGAAAATGCGAAGTTGCGCCTCTGGCTCATGCGCCATGGTACACCTTATTTTTCGTTTTGATTAATTGCTCTTCCCATCGTTCTTCATAGTTCCTCATCATGTAGGCAACTTTTTTTTTTCATTCAGACTTATTCCTGTTGTCCATTTGCTTTCTCGTAGAGCATGGGTCTATTTCTCGGAGAAGAATTCTGTTCAGTCGTTGAAAATTGGTTTATTTTGATTATGTAGAGCACTTTATATTGATTTCTGAGACCCGGAGAATGAGAAAGATGTCTATCCAGACAAGGTCTGTCCCATATTTAATTGCATGAATTGCGGTTTTTGAAGGAAAAAGTGCAAATTAGATAATATTATAGATCTGTTACCATGTACGTTCGAATCCTATTCTGTCTTCGTCTAAAGATGGAGAAAGTGGAGAAGTCCACTGAGATATCAGTGCTATTGAAGATTGCCCTTTAACAGTATTAACATTCAATGGAAGGAAGAGGGGCCCAAAACATTTTTCTTTCACTAACGGGTTAGAAAACGGAGATGCTATGGAGAAGAAGAGGAACATCATGAATAGAAACTCAGAGGAGCATATACATTAGCTAACGATAAACTGAGACAGCAAAACCTTAATTAGGATAGGGGTTTGAATTGAGCATGATGGTAGATGAACTGGGGGATCTATATGCGTCTTTAAAAAAAGTCTTTATATCTCTGATTGCAAATACAGAGCTATACCTGCTATATTTAGGTATAGAGAGCTTGAATTCTATTGTGGATGCAAAGGGGAATATGATGATCAAGCAATTCTGGCAGGTTACTTTCACTGAGTTAACTTCTAGTTTCTAACCAAACATAATGTTGCCTTCTTCCGTTTTATCACTTCTTATCATATAATTGAAGATAATTAAATCAAGGAAAGAAATTTTGACGTTATTGGGGCTTGTTGCATTCAACATCTTTCATATTTATGAGATTTGGTTCAGTTCTTTCATTATGGACCATCATGTTTAACTGCATTCAGGGTAAATCCTGTCGGAAGGTATGCTACAAATGTTTCCATCTATAACCAGTTCACAGCATGCAAAATATAACGTCCAATTTTTGCAAGGTTGTTGTACGAATGCAACCACATAACCGAGATGAAGGAGATGTGGAAATTATAGTTAGAAAAAGGTCTTCTTCGGATTCTTTTGTAATTACTCGTCAGACTTCCCACTTGACGTTGTGGCTTATACAAGGCCGACGCAGGTACCCATGCTAAGAAGAAAAAAACTAGAATTCCAAATTCAAGATTAAAATGTAAAGTTGGTCAAACTGAAACCATTAATTCCTTTTTTAAATGTGCGGTATGGTATAATTGAGCTTGTAGGCAAGCCTCTTGTTGAAAACTGCTTGGTGCTTCAACAGCTATACTGTTCCTTGTAATAAGTTATTTTAGTGTACGTATCTGTTGCATCTACTAATGTTTTAAACCAGAGTACATATATTAAATTTATCGCCCAAAAATTTACTTAAGGCATGAAGCAGGAAAACTTACACTGTATGGGGTTCACATGCTTTTCAGAAAATATGTTATTTAATGAACAGCTGAATTTAATTCCATGCATTCATTCTTCTGCGCCTCTTCCAGTGGATAGATGAGGTATGCTTCAATTCCTTAGTCAGTAAAATACGCGATTTATCAATCATTATAGATGGAACCAAGGAGAAAAGCCACCTTATTGCACAGACTATATTCCAGTCAAGGTCTTTATGATTCAGGAACAAATGAAGCATGTCTGATAACAGCTGGAGTACCGTTGCTGTTGCTGATTTCTTGAGGTTTATATATATATATATATGTATATGTATGTATATATTGCTTCCGCTCAAGTGCTCCTCTGCCATCACCTAATAACATCTTCAAATTTGTAGATGTACAATGAGCTAGTAAATGAATTGGATCCAAGTTAGAGGAATCTTTAGGTTAGAGGAACACATCGTATCATAATGAGGTTGTATGTATACCATGACGTGTGGATAGAGTTTATTGTTATTCCACTGACCATAACAATCACGATTTAGATTTTTGGAAGGCTAATTTCATAGATTTACCTTTTAGTTTCCTTCCTTGCATGATTTTGTGACTTCATTCGTTAGAAATTTGAAAATAATAAAATCAGGCGATTGAATTGAATGTTATCTTTTTGTTCTGTTGCCTTCCAATAGAAAATATTTCCTCTTTTTTTTTTTTTTATGTGCATGCATGACATTGCTTATGGCGAGGTAGTCTACCGTACATCTGTTCCATTTATCGTCTCAATAAATAATACACTTTGCTAGGTTTACCATCCCAGAAATTGAATTGTTTTAAAGATAAGAAGTGACAAAAACTTACATAATATGCTGTCCAACACTTGATCTATTAGAAGATGACATTATCTGATGAAACTGCATGGATTACTCCTTGAATTGTTGAGCACCTCCTCAATGAAATTTCAGTTGCTCAGTTTGATGCAAAAGGTTGTCAGTGACCAGATGGAACAAAGAAATTACACCTCCCTTATATATTCCTCTGTCAGTTTATTTATCATTTCACCTCTTTCACTTCTCATATTTGCAGGGACAAATTTGAATTGAGGTTCAGTTGCTCAATTTGCAGTGACTGGATGGAACCAGTTTCCTTCCTGCATATGTTAGGTTCCTCCATCAGTCTATTTATCAGTTTTCGTTTCTATTTGCAGGGACAAATTTGAGCGCCCCTGCAACCATACACATGAACTAAGGTTCAGTTTGTTTCTAATTTCTGGATGGAACGAAGAAGATGCACTCCCCTACATATTCACCTCCTTTCCTTTATTTTCCTCTTTATTTACTGTTGGGAATCGATACGCGGCGGAAGCGTGCATTTCAATTTCATTTAAATTATATTCCCGAGCCCAGTATTCCTTTGATGCAATTTGAAATTCAAATATGAAGAAACAAGTAGAGAATATACATACCTACAAAGACTTCGAATCGGTCCTTGTATTTGAATCCTCAATTCGGCGATGTCCCACAACGCCTTCACGAATGACTTTAAGAGTCGATCCTCTGACTAGACGCACACGTGTACGCCCTCCACGGTATCCACACCAAGTTTTTCTCGTAAGCGTTGAGAACTGTTCCCAACAATTGGTCGCTTTTTTGTTTCGGAATAAAAGGCTTGTATATAGCACTTAATAGAACTTATCTTTTTCAATCACTCTCGGATATAGTATTTTGGATAGCACTCTTTTCTTCTCTCAAAATTAACACACATGATGCCCTTCGGTTTTTCTATGTGGGTGAAACGTTTTCACCTTTAGAATTATTTTACTGAAGAGAGGTGTCCCTCCTTCACCGAAGAGATGCGCCCTTTTCACTGAAGAGACGCGCCCTTCTTTCACCGAAGAGACGCGCCCCTCTTTCACCGAAGAGATGCGTCCTTCTTTCACCGAAGAGACACGCCATTCTTTCACCGAAGAGACACGCCCTTCTTTCACCGAAGAGATGTGCCCCTCCTTCACCGAAGAGACACATCCCTCTTTCACCGAAGAGACGTGCCCTTCTTTCACCGAAGAGATGTGCTTTTTCACTATTGGCATACGTTATGCCATTTTGAATATTATGCCGTTGAGAATAGACCAACCATTGGTCTACATGACATGTACTACTCATGTACATACATATAGACATGTATTTATCGAATCTCATTCGATAATTTAGCATGCGTATATAACCGAGAGTATAATTAAATTTCTATAAATTTAATTTTACAGTTAATTCCGAAACAACCTTATCTAATAAGACGCGTAACCGATATGGACAATTCCGTGCTAGCGGAATTAACTGTTCAACACAAAATTTAATCAATTAAATTTTGGTTACGAGAAATGACTTGTATTGTGTGTGACCCATTGGGCTCCGCACTAAGCCGGTAGTGAATTAATTTATCTTATTAAACCTTTTAATAAGATCATCGATTAACTCTTAATCAATTAAGTTCACAAGTCAAGATTAACGTCTAGCAACATATCATGACCACCCGGATAGTGAAGATTTCAATCAAAGAATCGAACACCCTTTGGTGATTAGTTTTCATGTAATTCAATCCTTCAGTTATACAATGTCCCGGATAAATTAAGGTATGGATAAAATGTCAAACCCTAATTTTTATCCATATGCATCTCAATTCTCTAGTAATTAACTCAACAATAAAATATCGGAAACTGCTTTCTAATATTTCATCCTACTCTGGCTAGAAATTTTTTGAGTCAATACTTAATAGAATACATAGGACATTCTCTCCTCTCATGAGAAGTAACTGATTCTTTATTGATTACACATCATCTCCATAAGAGTCTTGTTGGGTCCAGAATATCCTACTCATGGTTCAGAGAACTATGTAAAGGAATAAACCAAAACACAACTTAACTCTTACAAGATACTATGGTAATCTCAAGTCTAAGGATCATTTACACCTACTATCACCTAAGGAATAACCTATTGACATTTATTTAAAGATCCATTAGGTTAATCCTTAAGCGGATCAGTTCAGTAAACTCATTCCATAATGAGTACCGACACTCTTACATTAGTGACTCTTCACAAGTAACTGTGAGATCAGTTACCCTCTACCTTAGAGTATGTAACAAGTGTACTAGTCTTACCAGATCACCAATCCCCTGTTCAGTGATCCTATAACTAGGAACATTTTAAACTAAAACTTGTGGATTTTAAGTCTCACTGGCATGATCTCATCATGACCTTAAAATCATTATCATAGTTTATGGGTTTCATCATAGAATATAGCAATATATGATAAATAATAATGTCTTGATTTTATTTCATGAATAAAAATACATCAATTGTGATTGGGTTTAGAGCATTAATCCCAACATTTACAGGGACAGATTAGGCGTGCTGAAGAATAGGTAAAGAGTAACAGTGTCATCTCTTATTCTTGAGTTAATTTAGGAGATATTTTTTTGCAATTTTCATTAATTTGCTCGAATGCTCTTCAACACTTTAAAAATTGTGGGATATACAATGAACACAAAATTTCTTTTCAGGTCAGAGAAATCTTTCGTCTGTCTATCTCCATCCATCTACTAGATTCTGAATTTTTCTTGGTTTCTGTTGTCTAGAGGATCTATATTAAATTAGGTGTCTGTTTACCTTTATTTTACTCCTCTATTCCTAAATTGAACCTGTTATGTTACGACCTAAGAAAATCTTGTGCTATTCTCGGAGTGTTATTGCAGGCGTAGGCCATAAATTGAACGCCTGCTTTTTACAGGCGTACGATGTCAATGGTTCATTTCTCTGATGTGCATCGTATCACGTTCAAGTTACAGTTTATGCCATGCAACTCACTGATCTCAGGCCACCACCTGCACACCTAATGTGTATCAGATATTATTATATACATATGATGTCAATGGTTCGTTCTTGTTTACTTAGACTGCAAGTTTATAATATATATATATATATATATTTTTTTTTCCATCTTGAACTGTTGTTAGACCATTTCCATCTTGTAAAGGTTCTCGTTTGCAGCAATTTTTACTTGGACTTATTATGTCGTCTAAGGGGGGGGGGGATTGTATGTAATGTGCTCAATATTGGAGTACACTGTGTCAGAGTTCTTCACTCGCATATCAGATTATGGAGTAGTTTTGTTGTTCTGTGCAGATAGATTTGCTGTGGGCATGTATCATAATTGCCCTTTCCCAACTCAAAAAGACCAAACCGAACAACCCCAGCTGTGACGGAGAGAGATTGACATTCCAGCTTCTTTCAACTTAAACTATCTAAAATGCTTTCATTTTGTTAACTACGTGAATCCTCGAAATCATTTCAAGTGCATTCTATTCAATTTAAAAAAGAAAAAATATATCTTGAATTATGTCTGATGATACAATTCTATTCGAACCAAATTCTATTCGAATTGGGCTAAGGATATTAATTATGTCCGAACCATATTCATTCGAAATACTCAAACTACATAGAATAGGTCACTATGGTCCGACAAACCAATTATATAGTATTATTCATGACAATAAATATAATCTAATCAGTTAGTATTTAATTGATTACATCCGACTGGATCAAATTGTTAGGATTTTTTTTAACAATATGTGAATTTTAGTTTAAGAAATCAACATTGTCTTATTTAATCATAACCTGAAAATCGGTTCAGTTCAATTAATGTGGTTGACCTGACCAACATTACGAGAAAAACTACACCATCAACAAACCGGTTCTCTTTTTTTATTTGATTTGTTCGGTTTAGAAACCGAATAATTTCTTTGTGTTTTATGCAGTAAGAATATAGCATCAGTTCACAATAGGCTCAACGTTATGCAATCTGCACATTGTAAGCAAAAAGTGAAAGACAACTCTCACAGAATGCATTTCCATTTTGGTATCTTGGCAGTTGCCCTTTCCCACTCAAAAAAGGCATGTCTGATTGTATTTAGGCGAGCCACACTTAACCAATTGTAATCTAGAACATCAACCCCGTACAATGACTTCCATTTTGAGTCTACTATTTTTGAAGCAACTTAAAACTATCTAAAAGTTGTTCGAGCAAAAATGTCTTTGTTGATCTCCTTTTTTCAAGATTTAGTGAAGCATTAACTATAATATAGATATAATTTTATCCCCCCCCCTATATACATAGACAGGTGTATATATAGATATACATATATATAGGGAATTTCTTTGCATTTTTATACACTAAATAACTGATCATTACCTAAGAGTGAAAGACAACTCTTCAAAAAATGCATTTCCACTATGATTGCACCCTCTGCACTTTTGAGCAGTAATCACCCAATTTCCAAGCAGTCCTTTTCTTTTGGGCTATTTTATTACACGAATTTTAAAATCCTAGGCTTTATGTTCACATGATAATAGCTTAATGAGAGCCTGGACTAACATCAATATTCCAGCCACTTCAGCAGTTTGTGAGCAATGGAGTAATATGTATATTGATTATCAGCAAAATCCTAATTTTATTCAAACAAGAACGTGAACAAAAACCTACTTATGTCTTTCCAACTGAACTATAAATACTAATCAGCGACTATATATTTCGGGCCCATGATTTTTACCTGGCATTTGTATTCAACAGTGCAAGTTGAATTACTTTGTGAACAAGAACTTTCTGCATTCATGTCTACTGGACCAATCATGTCTCAATAATTCCTGCATCAAACATCCACATATAACCAAAAAAAAAAGAAGTAAGCATGCAAGAAATAACAGAGTTGCATAGCATCCATTAAACAATATGGCTACTATATCAGATCATATGTATTCACGAAAAGAGAATACTATGTGTGGCTCTCAATTTTTCTCCAATCTACACTAGATCCTAGTACTTCCAGAAGTAATAGATCTTGTTCTCCTTCGCCAAACACAGGGAATGTAATATAGTTTGAACTCTCTTTAAATCCTTCTATCAGCCTCCCTAGTTTCCATTTCAAATACACAATATAGTGTTTTAAAACCGAATTTACTCCTATTAAGTACCACTTCAGATTCCTTATCAAGCAGAATTATTTATAGTTATTTAGGTTAGAACACTATCCTCAGGAATTGGTGTGGCTTCGTTTTAGATCCTTTTTTGAACGACCACAGATTCATCAAAGCATCCTTTCTTCCACCTCCAACTTTGACCCCCACACCATCAGTACTATAATATTTTTTTGCCCCTTGTTCTGTCAGACGTTAATACCATTTTCAACAACATCCTTCAATAACATTGAAATCTGAAGGGACTCTCCAATTTATCCATCTTCGAACGAAGACTGAGAACAGCACCGGAATATAAATAGCAGCATATAAACATTTTTATCAATACTATCTAATTTGCACCACGTCCTTCAAAATTCGCAATCCATGCAATTAATTTATAAGACAACCTTCTTCCGGAGAGACATTTTTCCCATCCTCCGAGTATGAGAAATCAAAATAAAGTGGTCTAATTTGATCAGACTAAACAATTTTTTCAACAATTCAAGAGAATTCGTCTCCAAGAAATAGATCCATGGTTTTGAAGGCAGTAAACAGGCAACAGAGAGATCAGTTGAAGCAAAAGTCGCTTCCATTCTGAGGAACTGTGAAGAACGATCTGAAGAGGCCTTGATCAATCAAAACGTAGAACAAATCAAGGCACCTTGCCGCGTGAGGCTCCAGCCATCGCATTTTCCGTGTACTCCACGGTAAACTCTCTCTACAGAGGATCCGACGAAGAAATTCTTGGAGAAAGCGGAGACCTCCACTTTGGCCTTAGCCGGAGACATAAATACTCCGAACAGAGGCCAAGGATTTCGGATCTGGAGGAGGAGTATTCCATTATCCTTCCCGATTGTGCTTCATCATCATTCCTTACAGAAGCACCGAGGGAGAGAGGGGAAAGAAGAGGAGCCTCTGATTCGGCAATTTGGGGCTTCGACGGAGAACAGAGAGAGAGATGTAGCCGTCGAGGCTAACTGCGCCACAGAAGAACGATATTTGAATTTGGAGAAGGGCCGCATGAACTGAAGGGCGATCCCTCTTTATATATATACAGAACTCCCTTTTATTTTTCGCTAATTTCATTATGGATTACTTTGGTCACTCTTCTCCCTAATTAATTCCTGGTTTCAAGTTTGAAATTTATATATATACGAGTAAATTGATTGGATTTTAAATTAGTTAAACTCATTTCTTTAGAATATAAATTAGAAAATAATAAGAGAAAATTCAAATAAATTTATAATACAAATTCATCATTTATAACATATTCAAAAAATTAATTTTTACACTTAGTTCACTTCCTTCCAGCTTAGTTCATCGGATCTTAACCTGATAAAAGAGCAAACATGCAAATTCATCAATCATATTTGATGCAATAAATACTTTCATCATATTAATTTTTTTGCCATCAAAATGACCCAAATATTTAATCATTTGTGATCAAATTAATCAACAAATCAAATGGTTGTTAATTTTTCTTACGAGGCATATGATATTATCCAATGATACATCAACAGCCACATATAATTTTTTAATAAAAAAAGCTAACATAATGGTAAAATGATGGATTTTGGGTCAAACTAATAGGTGAAACTTTTTGTTAGATAAAATATTAAAAATGAAATTATAGGTTTAGACCTCAACAAAACCTATTAACTCTTGTTTTTTTTTTACATCATACAATATCTTTAAACTGGTCGAAATGCAATTTGAAACTAATTTACGATTGGGTCAATATTACTGAAAAAATTCTTATCGACCATTTCAACTTGAAATTTAATCCTTAAATCATCTATTTGAAGATTTAGTGAGAAAACCACAAATTCAACCTTATATTGATCAAAAACTTAACAACTCATATAAATAAAATATATATGTTTATGTTTATGCATATGATTTAATGCATCTAAAAACCTCAATATTTGATCAACAAATTGGTCCTTCATTGTATGCTAACAGCACAATGCACATCCCATATGCCTCAAGAATTCATTTGGCTGATTGGGTGAAAAGAAACCATGGCGGCTCCTATTGCTTTGTCCAACAAATTTGTCCAGCTCTGCCCAAATTCTGGCATTCCTGTGCTATTAAAATAAAGAGTCGATATTGATGAAAAAATGAACAGAATTGCCATGCTCTTATCCTTCTACATCTGTAGGTTGGGTCAATCCCCCTACTGGACATGGTCAAAACGAGCAATGTCCACGGAACCTGCTTATCAAACTCTCCATTCATTTTATGTGTAACTGTCCCTGTCAATAATATCTTTTTACTCAGATATGAGAGCGAACTTGAGAACTCGAACAGATGCATAACCTAAAGATTGGTGGTCATCCCTCTCTGTCATGACCGACATGTCTGTGAGACAAAGCGTATTTCATGACTTCATAGAAGGAAACCACTATCCCAACAGAAGGCCCAGCACGACTGACACGAGGGCTGAGTCCAGCAAACAGCCCCTTCACTCCACCATCCCTGTCCAAGGACCAAGGTTAGGAAAAAAATTAAGATTTGAATAAAAGATCGCTTTCGCAACTGAGATATGTTTCACTAATGTAAGGAAATATCACAACTCTCATTAATTGGAACAAAGAGCTGTTTCTGCAGCATAACCACGAACGCAATGTAGGAATTGAAAGCTGCCTTCCATCTAGAACATATGGATGCTTTGATTATATAATTATTAGCCTGAAAGTTCAAAACATGGATTTCTCCTTAGAAGCTAAAAAATGGCACCTTTCAGGATAATATCCATATATCAACCATTTACGACCAAGTGCATGCATTACCTAACATATGATGCTTTCACACAGTTGATGCATTATATAAGCAGATGGATAATTAGTAAAGCTGAAGAGAAATCAATTATATGATCTGCCACAAAGGAAATTCATTAATAAATGGAGTAGCTGTTAATACTTCCATATTTCTGCCAATGTCTGTCTTGTTGTCATTGAAAGCGCCCTGGTAGGATCCTTCTGCAATTACAACAGTAGATTGCATCAGAAACAGCTGTATCAACCTGGCAACTTAACAATATACTACAAACATTCAATGAACAATAATGTGCAGGAGACATAATTTTCCTTTCTCAAACGATGCTATAACACCAGCAAAAGTCCCCTTAGCAAACTGTTCAGACATGGAATTTCTTTATATCTATACGTCAAAAGAAATAGTTTACAGTTATGAGGAAGGCAGCAAACCGTGCTCTGAGCCCTCGGACACATATAAGTGCGTTAGTACTAAGCTTTATGTTTTAAAACTAACTTCTATTTGCCGCCTTGTCTTTGCAACATCCAGCGGACAAGTAATAGCAGCTGCGAGAACTCCTGCTACAAACCCTGCTGAAAAATTCACTCCGACAACACTGGCAGCACTGGCTTCATCTCCAAACAGACCAAAAAGTTTCCGTCTGATCTGCAAATATGGCAAATAAGAGGAATAAGAGTTAATAAAATCTGGATATTAACATTATTTTTGTTTTAGCCTTTATCTGCCATGATTGGATTTCTTGTCCGGTGTGCTCTTTGCACCGAATCTCCTTCTCGATCTTTTTCTAGAAATTGAATCACAAACTGCGAGCAGTGAAAACTCACTGGCTCAAGGGTCGACCAGCATATTGCAGAAAAAGGCACATCACGAGCAAGTTGAGCTCCTAGACCAGTCCACAGGATCCGATAGTATAGCACTGGTTGCACAAGAAAATACAAACAAAAATTTCAATTGGAAGCAATACACCAAGACCAGTCCTGTAATAGACCAATATGAGGCCAATTGAGACAGAGGGTCACCAAACTTACAATGTTGAAAGCCGTTTACACTTTTCAATGGTTTAGTGACCTCAAGCAATGTCTTCCATACTCCTGGAGGTTTTGGCCCATCTTTCATTACTTTAAATGCCTATAAGTTGAAAAGATCACCTATCTGTTGGTAATTATCACTACTGGCACCTCGAAATTGAACATATCAAAGACAAGAAAGTAAGCAGGGATAGGTGTTGCTTTCAATTAGATATTTCTTCTCAATGGGGAGAATACCTGCATCCGTGTCCGTGCAAGCTCCACAGGATAACAAGATATACAAGCTAGTGAGCGTGCTATAGATCCCGCAACTAATGGGACATAAGGTGTCAAGCTTGGAGAATTCCGTGCTGTAAAATCTTCCATCAGATTTCGGAAAATGTCATAGCAAGGATAATAGATTCCAACCTGATTAGACATCAAGCAGGGTCACTACATATAAATAGAATGAATCCATATTGAATATCTAGCAAACCACAAGTCTTACAGTTGGGATTGCCAGAGCCAAGCTCGCATTTGTCCCTCTCCAAAGCCTGGCAAACCCTTCCTGCGAATATTAACATTCCTATGAAGAATCTATAAAGACTAAAACAGTAAAATGCAATGCTGACAAAAACAAGCTTGCTAATCAGACATCCTGCAACAATCGCACCTTTCTCTTTCAATCTGATTTTCATGCACAAACAACATAGAATACTTGCAGTGTTATGGCAACCAAGAGACAGCATTTTCTAGCAATCATTAGCCAGTGAATTACTATAAAATCAGTGATAAATCGTTTGAAATACCAACCTGACGAATGACTTTGTTGAAAACATCCAGTGTTCCCTTGTACTGATAGCATTCAGGAGGGCATGCACCTTCAACACAGAGGAGAGCGCGAGTTCGGAGTGGATCACTTGCATCAGGAATCACCTAAACAATGACAATTCAGGAGACAGCAATTTATCTTCAATTTGAACTTCAAATCGAATGAATAGTTCTGATCAGTGGGCAAAGAAAAATGATAAGTCAATATACCGTTTTCATGTCAAAGGAGCCCATACAACATAGGTCTCTGTAAGGGACTCCAGCAGCCTGAGCTTGCAGCCTTGTCTGTGAGGTTTGCGTTCAAACTGTTAGAAGTTAGAGCAGTAATCTACTAATTTCGAAACTGTACATACAAAATCGGCAAGAGCAAAAACCAACTTACTACAGACAAGTAAAAGAGGGAAAGGACAAACATATCGTCATTGACTTCTCATACATGCATAGATTGCTAGGCCGAACATCTGTCGTAGCATACTTGTGGCAATCAAATATGTTTCATTTCTATTCCTTTCCCGTACATAAACACCGCCGCACGGTGGAAACGCGCGGGGGATTCAGGCGAAACTCAGCACTACCTTGACAACATCGAAAGGGTTGACGATGATGGCGGACAGGAAGGCGGCGCCGGCGGCGGAGAGGGACCTCTCACCGAACCCCAAATTGGCATCAGGAAGACGGTTCTTTTGAAGCTGTTGCTGGTGCTGCTGAGGAGAGTCTTGTCTAAACATCTTGTCTGATGACGATGGAGCAGCAGAGGAGGAGGAGGACGACGACGACGACGTGTTGCCCTCGAAGTCGACTCTTGTGGCGGCCACTGCGCTAACCCAGGAAGGCACACCTTGCCTACTAGCCACCATCTCTATACCCACCTCCTATCTATCGATTTGAACCCCGCCAGCCCAGCTCCAGATGGATTTCCTTTCCAAAGTTCTTGGACCAGAAATGGAAATTGGCGACAAAAACTTGACAAGGAATTCAATGCTGAGAGAGAGGGAGAAAAGTCTGGGTCTCCCAAATAATTTTGCGACAACATAGAAATTCGAGTAAAATTTCGGTTTTGCTTCTCCTGCATGGGAGGGGAGGAAGAGGAGGAGGAGGACAGAGATGGGCATCTGATTCGTAGCGTGGAATATAGGACGCCAGGCAATTGGTGGCGCTCCGAGCTCTTGACGCTGCCACGGACTCACCACTTTGGGACACAAATCTCTTGTGGGCCTCGACGTATGAGATCCACATTTAGGCAAGAACCTAAAATGGTATGTTGCCTATAGAATTATGCACAACTCACAAGCTAACGACAGATGTATCTATCCAACTGTTAGTAATTTGATTAGCCAAAAAACATTTGTGATGATATTTTCACTATTTTATTAACGTCGTAAATGGTTAATATAACTGATAAAAATGATATTTATTACTACTATAATTTACCGAAAGAGGATAATGAAAATTGTCTTTGATCTTATTAAAGAGTGACTTTGATAATATTGATTTGGCTTATGATGGATGAATGAGAAAATTCCAGTAAATTTGTCGAATACTCTTTTATTATCAATATTTTATATCAAGTGTTTTAATAAAATTTTTAATGGATGTAACTTTACCATAAAAAAAAATCTTAAAAATTCTGTGAATGCATTTCTTGGGGTTTTGAATATATGGAACACAAGCGAACTACTCAAGTGACATTTGATTTATACATTGAAGTGATGGACATTGCACTCCTTGGGGCTAAAATGTCGGCAAAGAAACTCAGGATCAAGAGAGCGTGTGGATTTTATGATATCTCCTCCTTTTATTGCGGACAAATTTATTGCCGATTGCGAGGATCACGGCGCCGCAAAGGCTAGGATCTCCCAATTTTGAGTGGATACATGATCCAAGTAAGAAACTGCATGACTATGGGCTGTTCCGTTTTCATTGTTAGACCATTAGTAATCACTTCCCATGGATGGAATGGAAACCCACATTGGCAAGATTCATACGCCAAATTGTGTTCTCACAGTGTGAAGAGATGAATATGGAAAAGAGTTATGCATGTCACCATTATCTGCAGAGCTAAAATGAGACGCGAAATGGGGCGCCAAGTCAGTCAGTCAGTCAGTCGTACAGTGCGCCGTTGTCGCTCGCATTTAGCCTACAGCCACAAGAAATTTCATGCACAACAGTTCTCATCCTCGGGGTCTTTAATGTCTGTCATTTCCCTGCAGTCTTGGAGAGTCGGGCAAAAGAGCAATGTGGTTTGCTCAAGGAAGGGGGATTCCTTCATGAGCTTTATGGACAAATTAATGAACCTATTTGTCATATTTGTGCCCAAGAAGCTTCATTCATCCCCTTCCGTAAACCACATCTAAACTCGTACCCTTCTTCATCTCTGGGTTTGATCCCACGAACGAGAGGAGTCTCCTCCTCGACCCTGAGCTCTGTTGTCTTCCATGCACAAGCGAAACCGTGGATGAAACGGTCACAGAGATGAGCACCATTCTCACCGCGATCCTGGCAGCTTCGTGCCATTTCCAAGGATTGAGCAGATCTCCTATGCAACTTACCAGAAACCTGAACGCTCTCCTCCTTGGGGTGCGGTCTGGGGTGCCATCCTTCACTTTATCTTCACTGACCCTCGATTTAAGTCCCATCCCTCCTCCATTGCCAAAGCACTCATTCAGCTCTTGAATCACATCGAGAGGCCTTCCATGATGTTGCTTCGTCTTTTCGATGAGATTCGTTCTGCTTTCTTCCAAGCGCACGAGTGCAGCGTCCCAGTTCACGAGTTGCCAGCTGCGCATTCTCTGCCAAGGATGAAATCTTCAAAATGTGAAGCATAAGATAAAAATTCAAGGAGCCAGAGCATAGTCTAAACAGAAACTTCAGCTGATTGATGCTGAGAATCAGCACCAAACTAAGGCAGTGATTCTTCGGACTACATGAAGATGAAGGGGCAGAGAGTGAACCTGCAGATACACAAGCACGGTCTCGAGGTCCTTCAGCAATTCTCTGATCTCGACCAGCCTCTGCCGATCCTCATATGCCTCGACACCCGCAACATCACAGAACCGGCCACGCTCGGAGCAGAACCTGCAGTAGCTGAGGGTGCCCGCAATCTCTTTGTCGATCCTGTCCTGAAGTTCCCCTGCTCTATCGATGAGTCCCTGCAGGTCCTCAGTCAGCTCCATCGGAAAATGGCCGTATGGGAAACTCCAATCACAGCAAGAACACAGTCTCTCCACTACTCATTGCTCGTTTCTGTTCGTTGCCTTTGGAATGTTCAGACTTTGCTCAGCCTTTCACTTGCTTTTGACTGAATCTATTTCGGTTGGTTTGTGGTTGAAGATTTCAGGCTCTTTCGGAAGGAGAGGAACGGATCCCGGCTTCCTTCGTATGTGGGCTTTGCTTTAAAGGGAAGTTTCGTTCTGTACTTCCAACCGAATGTGCTCAGCTGCCCTGTTCTTGCCCCCACGACAGCTTTGCCAATGTCCGGTCCCAATTCATACATATATATATATATAAGTTGTCTGCTACAGCTTTTATTATGATTTTGCATGAGTGGCAATTAAAGAAAAATGTCGACCATGAACGTGCAATCCTCTTTCTCATTGTCAGTTTATATATATCTGAGAGAAGCCTTTCATGCTCCATGCTTCATCATGTGGCCGAAAAGACAAGGTGACAACCAACTGTTGCCATGCCCCCTCCACCCAAGAGTTTGCACCAATTTTGATGGGTTGATCCAGTTGGGTGTCTAACTTTTATATTCGAATGTGCAAATAAAAAAAGGTTTGTTATTGAATCTTTTAATGGCCAATTATCTTTTTTTCAATTAAATTGAGATTTATTAAATTTATAAATATTCAAAAAAAAGATAAGATTTGAAAATTTACAGCCTCATATGTGTAATTTTTTTTCTTTTTTGCACATTATACATACGGAAGTAATTGATCTAATTCGTAAGATTAGTTATTTGTGGTAATGGAGAGAGGAGAGAATCAAATTAGATGGAATCGATACGTTTTGTGGTAATTCTTTCTTTGAAAAAGGACCAAATTGCACAAAATATAACAGTGTGCGTGGAACAAACAAGATAACATAGTTACGTATGAGCCGGGGCTCGGCTGGGGGTTGCTCATCAATATCGACTAGTTACAGGGTTAATTGGCAAAAGACAAATTTCAAGCAGCGAACGGGTCCCGGTACCCACTATTTTATATATATTCGAAGTCTAACACTGCTTGACATTGGCTCATATATTTTATATTCAAATATTATCTTATTGAATTTAGGAAATACACCATGAGTAATACATCTATTATACGACAAGTTTTGGATACGGCAATCTCTTAATTTAGCTATTAGTAGTTCAGCGAAGTTACTCAATTAGAACTAATCTCAGTTTAGAATTTCCAATTCCAATACGGTACGTGTTGAAGTTAGAGTTGGAATCGGTCCACTGATTTCATGGGCCCCGACTATTTCATGAGCACTATCGACCTCAACAGGGCTAAGCCTCTCCCAACAATAATTTTTTTTATTTATAAGATCCAAATATTAATTTTTTTTTAGAGAAAAAATACGAAGTTATCACAATTTATTTATATGGGTAATTTGAGGGGTGGGAGTTCTGGGTAAGGAAGTCAATGGGCCAGGCCACCCTCTGGTATTTTATTTTTATGCATGTAAATTTAATTGATTTTATCCTTTTATTATTATTATTATTATTATTATTATGGATTGA
Organism: Sonneratia alba; assembly: GCA_900174645.1. Taxonomy (NCBI): domain Eukaryota; kingdom Viridiplantae; phylum Streptophyta; class Magnoliopsida; order Myrtales; family Lythraceae; genus Sonneratia; species Sonneratia alba. Next base: position 361,785 of record FWPY01000041.1, read on the forward strand.
ATATACAATATCTAAATGTAGTACTCCTTTGCATAGGTCTCTTAGCGACATAATCCGGTACCTTGATATGATGGGGGATTCTTATCTATAGGATTAAGATGATGATAATCATGGAGCGAAATCTTAGAGAAGCGCACCTAGGCTACTTTTGAGTATGTGTGCGTGTGTGTCATAGAAGCGAGTCATGAGTGGAAGTGTTCATTCAATTATCTTGTCGGTGGGTGGAATGGGCCTCGTGGGCCTGTCTGCTTCGATTTCATGGCCCAGTTTGATTCTCAAGCCACACTTTCCAGTTTGATGGCTTTTAATTGGGGTCGGAAAATTACGGTGCATTAAAGGGATCTTATTGCCTCTTATAATGGCAATAAAATCCTACCCCTATCAATATTCATCACTTATTTTGTCGGGTACTCTTGTTAACCTTTTTTTTAAAATTTTTACTGTAAGCAATTTCTATTTTTAGGAATAAAGTAGCCCAAATTATGTCCCTTCCTTTAGTCCTGATCAAGTAAGCAAACATGTGAGAAACATGTTTGGTTCCAAAATTAATAAATTTATATTATATAAAAAAAAAAGTTAACTTTACATAAAAGGTAGGTAAGATGTCATATTAAATTGTTATATTTAGTATTGTTTATTAAATTAGTGAAAAAAATTAACAAATAATGTAATGATACTATCCATACGAAAAGAAAAAAATAATCTCAAAACACCAACTAGATTCATTCATTTCCTTACCTTGAAACTCTTACTATCCATACGATACACTTATCTCTTCCGTAATTTAAGTAATTATTATAATAGTAATCCGTTACAGAAGTGAATAAAAGAAAAGAAAAGAAGAAAAAGAAAAAGAAATTGATATGATCCTATGTCCTGTGTCTTTGATGGATGTAATGATGATTGATGGATAGATATGTCTTGTTTGGCTCGTCTACTGTATCTTGCCTCTGCCCCAATTGCGACTCGTGCTTTTTAGCAGAGAGATCGAATTGATGTGGTGAGGATCCACGCCAGCCGACAGAAACCGACAAATTCCGTGGCTGCTGAGTAACAGTGCCTCCTCTCCTCCATTAACGGAAGCGAACCGCACTTTCGTCTATTATTATTATTATTATTATTTGGAGTGAGAAAAAGCGAGAACTTTTGGAAACCGAGTCACAGACTCCTCTGCTCCTTTGTACTGTTTATTCCGGTTTGAATTTAAAATCTCCTCCTATATAGAGTTTGAATGACTAAATATTTGTCTGAAACTGAACAGTTAATGGTGGTTAGAGAATTTACAATAAATTCTATAAGACGGAGATAATCCATCATAGATTGATCAAGTTTCTTGGTAGTATTATGAAATTCAAGTTTCAAACCTATCTCATTGACAGTACAATGGTCAATAAGATGGTTCAAATTTTCCTAAGGTGTGTGAAGATCGTGACTTCTCAAAGAATCTCTATGGTCATAATCAAATTTATTAGACTACAAGGACATTGATTGGTTGTCACCTAGACAGAATGTATATGATTGACAACCAACGATGCATTAGAATCACCAAAGAATTCTCCACATATTCTAATAAATTATTACAAATAAGAACTTGTTTAAATTGAGATTTTTATTGAAAATAATTATTCACATCGAGTTTGATGGATACAAAACTCGTTATATTTGGAAGAATAAGAGGTGACGTGGAAGATGGGGGTCACGACTGCTGGTGTGGTTGAAATTGAGATACCGGCAAGGTGATGTGCATTGACTCCGAGAACAGGTGCCATATGTGCAAGTGGAGGAAGAAAAGAAGACGGAAGGGAGGATGAATATGAATATAGAGAAGACATGGAAGATGACGTGTCGGGGATTGAAGAGACTAGAAGGGGACAAGAATTGTGAAGAGACAATTAGCAATGGTGAAGACATCGGAATAGGCAAAATTGAAGTCCAAGTTGATGGAGATGAGATAGGGATGATTCCTTACTCTAACATCATAACCAAATTCAAGATTTGAGAGATTTAAGAGAAATTGATTATGGTAATTGAACTCAATAAAAGTTGCATATTTTACTTATATACTTGAAAATAATTAAAATTATGGTATGACTTAATTGTAAATTAAAGATTGATCCCAAAATACAATTATGTGTAAATTACATGCCAATAAATACTGGAATGGAAATGGGTCCGTGCTTGGATCCTTCACACAAGAAACTATCGGCCATGAATAAGCGAATCAGTTGAACTTTAGAATCCAAGGAAAAGCACATGCATGCCCCAACTGGAGCACACTACAGGTATCCTAGTGCTTACAATTATGGAGTCAACAAATGCGACTCCGAAAGTTGGAAAGGATGGAAGAAGAAGAAGAGGAAGGAGAAGACTGGCCACGATTATGATACCGTCGTAGTGGACTCCGATTTTGGGGACCGAGCAATGAACCCTCGATCACACAGTACAAGAACAGAGGAGAGAGAGAGAGAGAGAGAGAGAGAGAGCACTTCTTCTCTGTTAGCGGTCCTAATAATCAGAAAAGGCTGAGAGTCAACGCCCCCAAGACCTGGTGGACTGTCTCCATCTAGAGAGGATCCCTCTCATAGCTTCCCCCGCCAACCCACATCAGACTGTTCTTGCTACGACAGTAATGGTACAATTGCTCGATGGAAAACTCTACGGTCCGACCGCGACCGCAAAACCAGTTCCGGTCCGACCGGGAATCAAAGAGCTTTCTGTGTTTGTTCCCCATTAGAAACTTGTATTGCTTCTCTCCTCATTTTGCTCTTTCGGACCTCTAATCATATTTGTTATTTAACCTTGTAATCAAAATGAGGACTATACAACTTAATCATCGAGTACCGAATGAGAATAACCCAAATCTTACCGTGAATATCTGACCAATTTCAGATGGTAGTAAATCGAGGATATCTTGTAAACAGGGTGACCGGAAAAAAAATTACTCTCGGTGGGTAAGAGCCTCAAAACTCAAAAAAGCAAGAGAGAGGCGATATTGTGTGGCTAGGAATGAATCTATTCTCCCGTCTCCACTATGAGCAACCACTTCACAAACAGCCCACTCGATTGTTTCGACTTGCTGCGCCACACTGTTGATGTGCCCACCGCCAAAATATCTCACTTCTCTCTGATCCATCCATTCTTTTACTGTTCAAAATCAATATTTTTGACAAGGAAAGCAGATGCAGAAAGCAACCAAGAACTGGCACAACACAGGAGCCGACCAACAACATCAGCGTTAACTGTAAGGTCACCTCGAACCCAAAATATCTCCATCCTATCCACTGAACTTCTCAAATTTGAAAATTCTAAGATTCCGGACACACTGGATGCCGAGTGGATCCCGTATTCTAGTCCACATACAACAATAAGGAAGGAATCTGAACGATTTTGCTCGTGAAACTTGTGAGCATTTTGGTAGATCAGTATCACAGGATGAACTCTGCGAAGCAGCACGATTTCTTTGACGAATTCTGGATTTTCAAGTTGATGGAATTCACGAACTCTTTACACTCTCCATTCAAAATACCCAGAAAAAGCAACAGCTCACATGTACCCAAAACTCCCTTCTGAATTTTATAGCAATTTTCATTCTTCGAGCAGTCAAAAAGGCTTTGGATTGATCAGCAGAGTGGGGATGATCATGGATCCTGGAAAAAGCTGTCGACGTCCCATTTACAGGACGAGAAGTCCTCCTCTGGAAAGCTTATCGAAATGTTGTCGATGTCTTCTCTTAGTAACGAATCTGTTAGAGCTGAACGGTCATCGAAGAGAACTGGAGCTGGGCTCTGAACATCGAAGAATTCCTGCAGGAACAATGGATCCAGCAGACACCCCTCCTCCGATAGACTCGACGACCCCTCTCGTGCCGGTCTGGAATCGCACTGTTTCAACATCAAAGTCGACATCTTAATCAGGAACGCGAGTCAGATATAAACAGTAATATATTTGTAGCCTTCAAAGAGAATATGAATTTACTTTGGCATCAGCTTCCTCGCTCGACTGGACACTCAAAACGTAGGTTGGGGATGACAGACTACAAGACTCTCTGCTCGGGTCGCACTCGGCCACGGAGCTGACATCCATATGGTGCTCGACTCTCGACGGAGGGCTCGCGAAATTTGTCAAAGCGTCAGGGCCCTTGATTCGGATTGCGGCGCGATCGTACGCCACGGCAGCCTCCTCGGCGGTGTCGTAGGTGCCCAGCCACACCCTCCTCCTCTCGAGCGGGTCCCTTATCTCGGCGGCCCACCGGCCCCAAGCCCGCCTCCTGACACCCACGTATTTCCGGCCATCCGGCCACATCTGCGTGTCCTTACTGCGGGCGCCGCCCTCGGCCTGCTTACCGACGATCCTCGGCTTCATCCTCTTGCCGGAATCTCCGATCCGTATCTCATTCACGTAGCGCTTGACCCTGGGGATGTCGTCCTCGTCGCTGGACGAGTCCGTGGCGTCTCTGTCGGTGAAGGAGACCCTGATGATCCTCTGGGGTAGCTCCTTGGTGAAAAGGGGCTTCAGGGGCTTGTGGGTGACTCTCCTATGCTCTGTGTACTTTGGAAAGAACTGACTTTTGTCTCTGTCCATGGTCGAGTCTAAGGAGAGGGAGTGAACTGACAAGGATGAAAACGGAGATCCCAAGGGAGCATTAAAAAGCAGAGAAATTTCCGGGAGTGGACAGGTGAGCTGAGAATTTGATTCAACGTCGACTGATCATTAAATTTTATGGGGGAATGACCGGTAACTGAAAAAGATAATTAAGGAGACGGACAGAGCATAGCTCGCGATCATCACAGCTCCGACTCAGACACCAAAGAACTACAAATTGCCCAAAGACAAGAGTGAAAGATATCAGAACAGAGGAAGAAGAGGAGGGACAACACAACTTTGTGAGCTGTGTCGGATTTCTTCCTCGGTTGTATTTGCTTGGCCACAGAGCAGAGAAGAGTCAGACAGCAGATTCCCTCCACCTCCTTTAGGAAGATCCCACTATGTTTTTTCATCAACCGATGAATTTATTTATTTTAATTCCTTCTTTTTTTTGGGGTACTTTCTCTCGTTTTGTTTTGTGTTTTTTTTTTTGGGATAGCTCGGACGGAGACAAATGAATGTTTTTGTTTTCCTCCCCTCAAACTCTGTATTCAGTTACATTGGATATGGTATTTCTTGTTCATATCCGCCAACACCCCGTACTACTAAACCTTCAAAATTTCATCCCATTATCCCTGACACAGAATTTTCTTTGCCCCTTAATTCCTAGAATATTTTTTCTTCTTTTGTAAGGGGCTCGATGCATTCATTATACATGTATCAATTTAGAGAAAAGAAAGGAGGCAAGACAATCATATTAAATGTTATCAAATTCGGTTATGAAAGAAAAAAAAAAAGAACAAGATGCAATCATTCTCGAGACCATTCAAGTTCTTTTGAACTTTCGGATGTACTTTGGAATATGGACACGAGGGGACGAGATGAGACGGGCAATTTCTCATGCATGTGTCCATCGGCGGAAGACAAACTCCACCGGTTTGGGGGCCATCCGCAAGTAAATTATGCTTCGGAGGGATCCATCATTAAAATATAAAAGATGGGGGGTCTGAGGAGCAAGTTTTTATCTCTCCTGGCTGAAACGGTAAAAATATAAATTCCATTTGGTTTTCCCGATACTTGAGTTGAACCGACGACTCGCCGCATCAAATGCACCACCCACTGGATTTATGACACGTGTGAAGGGTGCACGGTGAGACAGTTTGGACCGGTGGATCTTACCTTGGACCCCAAGGCCAAGGATTAGAGGTTCACCGCCCGAGGAACGCCTGAGGCTGTGACGGTGCATTGGATGACGTTAGCGTTTTCCGTCCTTGGAAGATGTCACGTGAGGAGGAGAACAGTTGTCTTGTTCCCTAATTCTAATATATTCCGATAAATCAGCGACGCCAGATCGGTGAGTGGCACGGCACGTCAGCGATATATTTGACTGTTATGAAAGACAATAAATGAATATTTAGTAGACTATTAATAACAGTGTACAGCCACCTTTGCTTGTTAAGCAATTAATATATGTAATTTGATATGATTTAATAAGCTCCATATAATATGTTTAAATAATATCTAAGCAGGTTATTAGAAGTGTTTGCTAATTGTGAATTTTTATTCTGGTTATTGGAGTATATGACTTATTAGACTATACTAGATACTAAACTTTGACGGTTCAATTCATCTTATATATTCACTATTAAATATAAAAGGCCGAACATTGTGTATTAGAGATGACGAGCTTTTTACCGCAACTGTATTTCTTTTTCGATAAAAAAAAGAGACTAACATGTGTTAATTGTCATGAATTAATTGAGTGCACTGGGCTTATGTGCGTGGAGATTAGATAGCCACTAATTGGTGATTTAAAAAATCTTCAATATCACATTAAGACGAAGGAATCTTATGATATTGTGTTATTATGTAATATATTTATATTATTAAATTATTAAATAATTCATGTTATTTTTTAAAAAGATTAATAATTAATTTTAATAGATTCACGAGACCCTCACATTATACTTTCTCTTGTATTTAATAATTATTAAAAAATATGATATTTGTGGAGATTTTATTATTAGTTGGTGTCATCGTATAGGCATATCATCCCTTAACATCGGTCCACTACTTAAATCATTAAAATCACAGTCCATCCGATCTTTCAATATTCAAAGCTTCCCGTCGAGAACCATTGGAGACTGGACCGAAATATCAGAAGGAGCGCAGGCATACTGGAACAGTTAGTAAGCAGAAAAATAAAAAGGAATTGGTAAATCGACTTACCATTTCCCATCTTTCCCATGGTCTTACGAGTAAGTGGATTTTTCCCTCGTGAGCCTTAATTTGTTATCGTCTAGGGACGTTGTCGGTCTCACCCGACCCGGTATCGTTTTCCTCTCGGCGTTCGGACGCGGCTCAGCTACCTAGGCGGCTCGTGTGCATAATAACAGTTAGGGGGTGTTTGTTTGGCTACAATTTAAAGTGCGGCGAAATATCAAATTACATTCCACTTTACATTTAAGATTACAATGTCCAGCGACAAAGCTCATCCTAATATGGTATTATAGTAATTAAATTTTACGATATATTTAGTAATCACTTAACGTTCAAGATATATTATATTATCAAATTACGAATATTTTACAATAAATTTATAACTATTTTGCTTATATACATACTTTACAGCTACTTGTACATTTTTTTAAAGTAACATAAAATTATATTACATTATAAAATCTTAGTATTATTTATTTTTTTCTACGATCTTAACCTTTCTTCGTAATTTAACAGTACAAGTAGATTAGGTGAAAATTCTCGATCACTTTAACGTCAACATCTCCCTCCCCTGTTTTCACTGGCGGATAGGGATAGGACAGATTGATCATCACATGCTGACAAGATAACCAAAAGCAAAAATGAAAAGACATATTTGTTAGTCCATGTACATCTAGTGACACAACCACAACTAGGTAAGAATTTTTCAGGAAAAAAAGGTTAACGTGAAGATAAAATGATGAATATTTAAATTAAATGTATGGCCGAAACACAGTCACGAATTAAATTATTGGCTGGATAAAAAATATTAGGGATGAAACTGTAAATTTATTCCCATAAAAATGTTATGGAGATAGGATCCGAGAATTCATGGAGGAACGCGCTCTGACTTTTCAACCGCCCTCGCGGCCGTCAGGGTATCACTGCTATCGTCACTCTGATATCATATCAAATTTAAATTCGAGCGGCAAGAGAGATGAGCTCATGCTCAATCCAAAAAATCAACATGACAGATTAGCGATACTTAGTTTCATGTATTCCGTATCATCTTTCATGTCCAGTCTCCCATGTCGAATTCTGTTACTCAATTGTATCTAAGTACATGTGTGATGTATGGAAAAAGGAAATATATATTTTTCTTCATTGGCTATTTTAATTTATCTGTTACTGTAAGAATAATGAGTATATGTGAGGGTAGTGTTGTTAAAAGTGTTGTTTGAGTCACTTCAAAGCAGGTCTGGAATCGTTAGACTCGGTTACGGTTTAGCCCATTTGCTTAATGTGCCGGTCCGGTTAAGGGTTAGGGTTCAGGCGCATATAAAACCGGCCCATAACCGTTTATAAAACAAGCCGGTTAACTGTTTGAGTTGGTTTGGCTCGTGAACTATCGATCTTTTTATTTTTTTTAATTTTAAATTGATCCGACAAAATTTGACCATTGATTTGCAGGATTTTTGACGGTTCGAGCCGGTTTTCAATGGTTTCGGGCTGGTTTAGCATGGTAACGGTACGGACCGGTTACGGTTCAATGGGTCCATATTTATGAACCGGCCTGTAACCGTCCCCAACCTAATAAGAACGGTTACAGGTCGAGTTAAGAGCGGTTTGAACCGGTTCCGAGTTTGGACATGAGGGTAAAGGACTACATAGAAAAAGTCAAAAATCGAAATGGAGAGAGCTAGAAAATTAGGAGGGTGAAGCTCGCGTACCAACGATGTTGATGAATGGAATTTCATATCGAAAAATTGAATAAAATGGTCATAATATATAAGAGGCTGAGTAACACTATCCTATCAACTTAAAATTTTAAGTTAGATATGAGCCTATTGCTCTTATAAGCCCGGTAGATTTTTTATATGATATCAGAACAGATAATTATATGAGCTGCACTTTGCCAAGGTTTGAGATCAGTTGTTTGATGAACCTGAGATCAGAAGAAGGCTATTGGATTAGTTGATCCCCTTGTCCGAGCACGGATGAGTATGTCCGGCTCGTGGACAGTTATTGATGATTGGTGTTCATAGCACGTGAAATATGTATACTATATTATCAAGTAAGGACGAGTGTTGAAAAATATAATTACACATCGTAAAATTAAATTAAAAAAATTCTAACATATAAAATATTTTATATCACTATTTTATCAATTTAAACTTTTTAATTAAATATAAACTTATTATTCTCATAATCGATGAATTTTCTACAATACCCTCAGGGCATATATATATATATATATACCGTACAAGTCTCTCCGACCACTTGCCGAGGAAACTACTGAATCCCCCGTCTTGTCTGATTTGCTTAGTCTGTCTCCACATCTGTCGTTTTATTTATGTCCCGCTTGGATATTATTTCTATTAACGGTTAAATCGAATTAAGAAAATTTCTGTCAGCACGTGACAAATCTTTTTTTTTTTTTTTTTTGTCGATGTCCTCGTACCGATCAATCGAATATTGATTAATGCCTAATCGATCGAAGACTTAGGTATGGAATTACAAAAGAAATTATTTCAACAAGGATGTGAATTAGGAAGGATTTGGTCGTCAAAATATGAATGGGAGACTGAATTGGTTTTTTTCTCTTTTCTTTTTTTTTTAAATCAAGAAAGGATGAGTCATTAAAATTCAAACCAGCGGTTACACCCAGACGAGATCACCTATGTTACATCCAACAGCTCTGTCGTATAACTGCAAAAATGTCCCGAGAGCATCCTTCTGTATCTATCCCGCACGAGCTCGGCCGACTGCCCCGTTTGCCTCTCCATCGTAGAGATGCGCCTGAGCTGAAAGCTCCAAGACTCGTGACCGTGCGCCCAGCAATCCGAAATATACAGCAGGATTCAACTAACGCAAGATTCGGCTCAGATCGTTCAAGAAAGATATCACATATTAAAAGGAAAAGAAAACAGCTGGGGGCAGAAGCAGCTTGCTGAGGATAAAGATTGGAATTTTACACCAGTAGGTTACAGTGCACAGATTTTGCAGATGCTATATGTACAACTAATTTTATGGCCTCACGACTTCGCAGTTCGGGGGTGATTTCGAGCCACGAATTGCATCTTCGGCCCTGCAGTTCATGTCGTCTAGCGTATAAATGGGTTAATATATGAAATCATTTAATCGGCACACGGCCGGTTTATTAAATGGGTCGGAGATATTTAATTCGATGGATCACGACGTGTTTAATCCCATATAACTTAAATAGGTCATCTATATGAAAAATGATTAATACGACAAATAGGTATACACACACTTAAGTATGTTAAATAAATTTAATCGTATTTTATTATATTACATATCTTCAACTTGATTTAATACTTTTATTTGAACGGAATACAGTGCAGTGTAGTGTAAAAAATTAACAGCCATACTCTTTTAGACATTTGCAGCAAATCGTAAAATTTAAAATAATAATAACAAACGAATAGCAGATAGTCATCATGCCTAGGAGTGCCTGTAATGGTCCTTGTAAAAGTTGCGCGATGGGGGAAAAAAGGCGGTGGCCATCGACTGCATATGGAGCCCCCTCGTACCGTTACCGGTGGGATATGTACTGTCCCCATCAATGCTGTCCTCCGAAAAACACGTGTTGGTTATTAGACCTTGCGAGGAACGGAGACGATGTGGAAGAGAGGCGAAACCGCAAGCATGGTAGAGCAGTGGCTGTGAGCTCCCCCTTGTGTGCCCAGCCTTCTTACTCCATTTCTCTTCCTTCTTTTTCGATCCGAATTGGCTGGTGACAAGATATCCAGTAGCCTCCTACTAGTCCGGACACGAGTAAGATCTTGCAGCCAGCACCCTGGTACCGTAGAAAATTTTCCACCAGTAATTTTCCTCACGTCCTCTCACTTTACTCATTTTGTTTGTCTTCCTTTCTTCCCTTTGAAGATTTTGCAGCCGCCTTCACTTCTCTTCTACTAAGCATTCGGTGTCTTCATACCTGATGCATTCTCCTTTGTAGTGGTAGCATTCGGCACCTACGGCCTACTCGACTCAAGTTGACCAGATAAACAGTAAAGCTCTATGTTCAGGAGACTAAAATTTGAGATCTTGCTTAAAAGGAGAATGGCATTGGTTCTGGAGTTAAGAAGAATGGCATTGGTTCTGGAGTTAAGAAAAGCAACATTGCGAGGCTAAATAATAGCAAAAGATTGCCAGATCCCTCTATAATCAAATCTCGCATGAAAATGAGAACTCACTCGAACACACTCGAACACGTACTTCAACATTCAACCATCCATATATTCCCCCCATATGCATTCCAAGGGAAATAATCCTTTTAACAAATAATAAACTGAGCACTCATTCGAAACTTCAGAGCTATCCAAAAGCTGGCAGCACTGTGGCAGCAGTCACCTAAGGAACACCTCATAGAGTCATGCAAATAACACCACAAGAGATGATAAAAAACATGGGAGCATGCAAACAACTCAATCTCAATTGGTAAAAAGAAGCTAATCATTTCATCCACATAGTTCCAATAAGATTACAGATCTTCCAGTATTTATAGGCATAGGAAATGTCAAAGATGTTTTCAAATTAAATGTGTATGTCTCAAATCTAGAATATAGGATAAATCACACTTTATTTTTACAGAACAGGAAATCGAGGATAGCTTACTACAACAACCCCTGCCACAACATGATCCAACTAGCCCATGGCATACTTCTGGGTCCAGCTCCGAGCAGTTGTCTCATACTTGGCTCTGTCTGTCTTGTACATGTGGGCTATTTCTGGCACGAGGGGATCATCTGGGTTGGGATCTGTCAGCAGCGAACATATTGAAAGCAGGACCTGTAAAAATGAAAACAAGAGACCTTTCTCTCCAACTTAAGAAACAGCAACATGGGTTTTTATGACAAAGCAGCTTGAGAATGAGAGTAGAGGCACAAGCAGGAATATAAACCAAACAGAACTATAAAAAAAATGCAGAAGACTCTTAGAAGTTCAAAATTTTATTTTCATTTGCTCTTTGGATGCAACTTTGTTGTAGTCATCGATAGAGCTCAACTGTCCTACCTAAAAGTACGAAAAAAAAAAGTAACACAAAATATGTCCTGTTAAGTAAAAACATGAATTTCAGCTTTCTGTTTCTCATCTAGAAAAGCAGATAGAAGGTTTTTAAAAAAATGATTGTAAACATCTAGACAGCTTGACTGAGAAGATTGTTTTCAATAATCAACCCTTCAACAGCACAACAGTTATCGAGAGAGCAGGACCTTGGATATCGTCAGAGCAGGGCTCCATTGCTCCTTTAAAATGTCAAGACAAATGCTGCCATTGCTGTTGATATTCGGGTGGAAAACCTTGGTCCTAAATGCAACCTGCAAGATTATTCATGTTAGTTCCTTTCCAGTAGTGCATGGATTTCAATTACGCAACGATGGCCCTAAGCCAGACAAAAATGATATAGGAAGGGTCAGCTTTATACCTTGGGAGGTTTGAATGGATAATCTGGAGGGAAATGAATAGAAACTAGGAATACTCCTCCTGTGTAAGGACTGTCTGGGGGACCCATTATTGTTGCTTGCCAATGAAACATATCTTCAGCCACAGGGCCTGTCAAAAAATTCAAACGCTTTTCAGGTTTTGCTTTAAGGTACATCCCACGCAATACAGAGCTAAATAATTGCAAGTTAAGAAGTTCACAGTTGCATGTGAGTTTCCTCTAAGGTACAAACTGAATTTCAGCCAGATAATATTAATAAAGTTTGAAGAAACAAGCAATGAACTCTAGCATGATATTCATTCAGGACATTGACATGAAAATATTTGGGGAAAGAATTGCTATTAAAATTATAAAATGATGGGAAAAACTCATAGACCATAAACTCCAGAATTTCAACGTTCAGAGACTTCTTATCTTATTCAGATTTGGATTTCGCCATCTCCTCAACATGACCACCAGATGAGTTGCAGATTTTAACCCTTACAAGAAAAGTGAACTGGAAATGTATGCATTATCAAGAGCTGTCTAACTGGCACTTGTAAGCTCCTTTTCTATCAGCAAATTGTAGTCAAGAAAAACTGAAAATGCATCATATAAGTACCTACCAAATACATGAAATACAATTTCCTGTAATCACAATATCTTCATGCCGAAACATTGATTTCTTCATTGTAAAATCAACTGCTTTAGCTTAAAAATAACTTGTCAGATTTCACTTATCCTATATTACATGCAACAGTACCATACCCGAATGAATCACCGTACAATGAAGACCAGAGAACCATGCACAACCTAACACCGTAGAGATGAATCTAGAAACTGAACAATATCCCCTACCAAAATGCAGCACCACACCGGTGACGTTTACGATCTTATAATTGATGTCAGATATAATATTTCGTGCATTCCGATTACCCAACGCGACAGCAAACAGCTCCATGTAACCAAACCAAGAACAATCCAGAAAGAGCCTTGACATCCCCCAATCTCCCCAAAGGGTTTCGAATAAGAATAAATCAGAAAGAAGTTATTAGAAAAGGGAAACCAGAGCACTATGTCACTGATCAGGGAATCTAGTAGATATTCCAGGAGCTTGTAGAGATTAGAGAGGGATATCATTTTCAACGCACAAAGATTACCTGGGCAAAACCTAAAAAGAGACCAGTCAAACCAGAAGAGGGTCGACTAAACAAGAAAGACACTGAACATCGCCACGGACCTCAAAGAGACAGATCCTTCTTAGATCAAGCCATGAAAGATCGAAATCAGCGGAAAGCAGGCGAGGAGAGAGTTAGAGAGAGAGAGAGAGAGAGAGGGAGGGAGAGAGAAAAGGTACCGGCGCTGCAAGAGGTCGGAGGGTCCTTCTGGAGATCCTTGAGCTCCTTCAGGATCCGCTTGGACGCCATCGACGCAGCTCCAAGATCTACTCAGATCCGAACAGGGGACTGGAGCGCTCTAGGGAGAGAGATAGGGGGTGAGAGAGGGATGCTTGACGAAGCGACCAAAGTGGAGAAATTCCCTTTTCCAATTCTTTAATTTCTTTTTCAAAATTAGAATTTGTTATTTTTTCAGATATTAAAAATTCAATAAATTATCATTAATTAAAATTTAAGTTAAATCGAATAATTAAAATGAAAAGGTCAATTTTATTAATTAAAAAATTCGAATTTAAAATTAGTATTATTTACATAATAATAATAATAATATTATTATTATTATTAAAAAGAATGAAAGAATCGGGTTCTATTTCCCCTGAACGCGGGGGATCTGGTACTGCCTACTCACGGGAGCATAACTGAAACAAACACTGCACCCGGGTGCATATACACCCAAAGCAACTCTGGCACGGTGCCCGGGGCGGTTAGCATGTCAAAAATTACCCCGCACAAAAAAATGGAAAAAAAATTGTGCATCAGTCCAGATTTTCATGTATCAAATATATTAGTATAGTGTAAAAAATATGAAAATAATATTTATAATAAAAAAATATTATGTAAAAATTTAAAAATTTTGTTAATTATAGGTAAATAATTATTTTAATATTTTTTTTAAATTAATATATAATTTAAATAAATTCATAAATTATATCATATAAAAATTTATTTTAAAATATGAAATTTTTTCTTTTTAGAAACAACTCTTTTGATTGATTAGTACCTAACCCACCTAAGTTGATAGGTCTAACTGCGAGCAAGTCTAGTCGCTAAACTTTTCCAAATAATGAATATCTTAGATAGTGCATAATTTTACTATATAGAGTGCCAACAAATTAATAATAAGATGATATTGAAAGGCGTTACGGCTGCCGCCAGATTTCAAAACTTGCGAGTAATAATAATACAATAGAATTATATGTATTTTAAAATATATATTTTAGTAATATATATTTAATTTTGTAATATATATAAATATTAATTTTAACGGTTTACTGATTTGGTATTTAACAGCACCACGTAACACACGATAGGTTGATAGATTTTTGGCCACATCACCTATATTTTGCTACGTTGGTATGTCATGTTAATAATTTATCGATAATATGTCAGTAAATAACCATCACATCATTGTACCGTTAGAATTAACATTCAAGTATATTATAGGAACAAATACAGATGACTGAAAAGAGTTATTTTAAAACATATAAGATTTAAGTGTAAAAGATAATAAGTATATAATCATCCACGTGAAGTTCTTGGTCTTGGTCTACCAGAGGGGCTTAGCCAGATTTTCCAGATATTAATGCGGTTGATTTACATTTTCAATTTAGTCTATAAGCCTTTTCTTCTTCTTCTTCTTCTTTATGTGGGTCTTGATCATCGACCTTTTTCAAATTTATAGTCACCTTAATCATGTCACGTAAATTGCGGTTAAAGTACCCGATGTGATAATTTTGTGAAACCAAAAAGCTAATCACTGGAAATCTGATTTTTTTTGAAAACAAAAATAAGAAGAAAAAAGGGGAAGCTGAAACTCAGATTATCGCAGCCAATTGCCAGAGTAATGGAGAAGTTGGCACACTGGTTTGATTTCTCCTCCCGAGTACGAAGTAGGCCAGGAGAATAAGCTCCTCCCTATCTAAAATAACACAAGAAGATGGTCCCGCTGCCACGAACAATCTCTGGGTACTACACCCAGATGGGACTTTCGGGTGATCAAAGGAACAGTGAACCTGCCACCCATGTAAGCAACCTGGGATCTTGCTATCGTATTGAGGCACTGCAATGCAGTGTCGCAAACACGGTCTCACAGAAAAACGCACACACTCTTCCATGGCATCGAGTACATTCCTTTGTTTGCACAGCTCGAGAACACGCTACACCTTAGATACGAGGAAGAGGGAGCGTCCCCCCCCCCCCCCCCCAGCAAGCTCAGAGTCCTCAGCTCTACCTACAGATTCTCACTGCAGAAACTAGATGGAACGGCCGATATCTCCAAACGCCCGGTCCACTCCTCGCCCGGCTTCAACGTGATCGGCTTCTCCACGATTGCACCGTCAACACAGACCATCTGCTTGTACTCCTCGTCCCCGAAATCCACCATTGATTTCGACTTCTTCTCCCAAGGGTTCCACACCACTTCGTTCAACAAAAAAGCATCAGATCAGCTGATCTAGAGTTTTATGCGTGCAGTATTGTCCAAGATGCAACAGTCACATCCCATTCACATACAATGTAGCGACTGATTACTGCTCAACGCAACTTACCGATATCTGGTAGGCCTTCCTTTCTTAATACGTAGGTCCGCTTCCTCTCGTGATCGAGGACTGCAATTACGTTTGGAGAATTAAGGTAAATACGATCAACCTGGCAAAGCAAGAGAAAACAGAGTAAACAGTCGTGAAATAAATTTGGAAGGTAGTTATTCTTTGTTACTTTGGTTTGTGATGAAATAGTCGACATTATTACTCTGTCATACTTTCACATGATAGGGTTTTGAAGCTAACATTAGGAGTCTTACTAAACTTACCTCGGATTCAAATGTTAAGGCATCTCCTTGCTCGGTGAAACGCTCTCTCCGGTAGAGATTGTCAAGGTAGTCGAGTGTCTCCAGCCCTTCTATCCTCACTTCACTGAGTGACACATTAATGGACAGTCACATCAAATATCAAAACATGGATATGAGCTTATTTCTGAAATATCTGAGTCCATTCTTAGACCTTTTCGATCCATTGATATGTGCAATAATCCTTTGTATAACCGTAGATGATATTTGTTCAGATTAACCATGTCCTAGAGTGGTTATAGAAGGAAACAGATAGAGATTTTCCAGACCATTATAGATATGTGAGAGATTGATTCATACCTTATATCAGAAACAGAGAGGTACGTATGGTATGCAAACGAGAAGCTGAATGGCTTGTCATTTATGTTCCTAACTCGGGATATCAGTGTCAAATTCCCACCGGAGGCAAGAGAAATCCTCAGTCGAAACTCAAAACTGCAATAAAATTTTAAGGTGAGGCAGAGACAAGAATTCCAGCATACATTCACATGTACAAATTTGAACAGGATTGTAATTCGGAATCTCAAGATGAGTTCAAAGTAGTGCCTATGGGGCCAAAACTTTAGATCTTCTTCAGATGGCTTAAGTAATAGATCAACAAAAGATTTGCCAACAGAATCATTTGATGGAAGAGGTGGAGGATCATCATCAATAGCCCACAGCTTGTTCCTAGCAAACCCATGCTGCTCCAGCGATCCACCATTTCCAAACTTCACAGAACCAAACTATACATAAGCATGTAACACTCAAAGATAAAAATCAGGTGATAATATTAGCAGAAGGATTTACCTGTGGGAAACAAATGGGGATCCCACCTCTAACTGCTTTCGGCGGCTTAAAAATTGCCTATATTCAAGGAAGATGACCAAGAAAAAGCTTATCAGACTTTTATTTATGGGATTAACGATAAAAAATCAGTAGACTGAGGCATGAATAAATATAATGACGAGATGATAGAACGCTAGCACACTTTACTGCTGGTGAACAAGAGTTCTTCTCCCTGCTCATTCCTCCATGACATCACCTGCCCGCCATGCAAGCTTATCTATATTCAAGCAAGATGGCATCCTTACGATCACAGTAAACCAACACCCCAAGTAATACTTGAAATGGAACTGAGATTATTGAATACCCGAGCAGAAGCCCCCTCAGGGCTCCGAAGAGCAACATGATCGATCCCGTTGCAGTCCTTTGTAATCTCCATGGCCGCTTTAGAATCCCATACAGCTGCAGAATGCCCCATTCTGGGTAGTTGGAAATGGTTCAGAAACTCGAACTTTCTATTTGTACTCTTTCCTTCAACCTTCCCCTCTCTCCTTCTCTCCGTACTCTTAACTAAGTCTTATCTAACTACCAAGATAAGGATGAACGAGAATCAAAACCCACACTTTCCTGTAAACAAAACACTGAACACCTGAGCTTAATCAATCAATGTCGAAATAACACACTAGTTTCATTCTGAATTCCTAATCTGCCACGAAAGATCCCTTCCTGCCTCAAAATCAGATCCACCAACCACAAACCCAGAAACCCACGCAAGCCAATTAATGCCTTAGGAGAGAGTTTCCCCCACGTCTCCAACAGCAATCCCGAGAGCTCGTGCTGATTTGTCACTCACATTGATGGTGGAACTTACGGTAATGAAGAAGCTGAAGGCAACCATCTACAGTCCCTCGAGCTGGCTACAGGGCTCCCTCGTCAAACTCCGAACTTCCAATCAAAAGATTGTAACTTGACACCGCAAAAACCTGAGACAGTCAGAGGAAATCCGAGGAAACAGGAAAAGGCAACAGTTTGGAGCCGCTCAGGCGTAGAAATGAGGCATCCCGAGAGCCTCACAGCTGCATCTGGAACCCAACAAACTCCTCTTTAGTGCGGAAGCGATGCATACATTTCTTTATTATTTTATTATTATTAATTAGCTACGAATGGGAGATTGAAAGAGAACCAAACGTACAGAGAGGTGACTTTATCCGGAAGAATCCACTCCATGCACCCGCACCCGCACTTGTTGACTGAACCAAGAACGTGAAGCGACAAAAGGGAAGGGAAGGAAAGCACGGATGGGGATGGCGAGGTTGTGGGAAAAAATGGGGTGTGGGTGGGTGAAGTTGTGGAAGCAGAAAGAATGGAGAAGAAGAGAATGTCGTGAGCTTTAGCTTTCGGGTCGCTGCGGGGGGATTAGTGGAGATCTGAGGAGGATGATGATGATGGCGATGAGGGGACTTACGCGGTAGATGGAGACAAATTATTTTGAATCAATGAGGACTCCTTGAGATTGAGACACTTTCAACTTTTTCTTCCATTTGTGGAGCAAGTGTATCTGTTCTCCCCCTCACCTTTTTTTTTTCCCCTCCTTTTTTCCACTTTCCCTTTTCACCCTCTTGAGATCAGAAAAACTACAAAAGTCGAACCTCCCTCAGCATCTGTCCATCATTGATAGTGGTACATTCCGACCGGACCCTTAGAACAGTTGGGGTTCGTGTCTACCTTAAACCATTAGACTAACTTACTATTCTTATCTTTCTCTCCTTGTTTCGATTTAGGATTATATTTTTTTTCCGAATACATGTTACGGTAACGTAACTTACACTTATCGCATATCTTTTAGTATCTGCTCCCAATAACTTATTCACGTGCTTGACCGTTTTACTTATGTCTCCGACTTTCTCTCCCATATTCAAACTTATTAATGAGCTAGGCTTTTTTTTTTTTAATTTCAATGGCATACTTTTATGACCACAAGTTTCACACTCCAACCTAGACCACAAGAGATTTTTTATTTTTTAATCTCCCATGTAAATTAAGACCTCCTTTATGTCTTTTAGATGTTGGTGTGGTGTGAGCCCATATATTGATATTATGCTAAATTTTCTCCATACTTATAATAAGAGTACTAAACTCATATTTGATCTAGAAATTTAAGCTAACGGATTAATGATATTAATTATCTTATATTTCATTATTCTTCCCTTCAATTTTAATGGATAATATCTCACTTTTGGTAAAGAGTTGAATATATGCTTTTTTTTAGTGATTTTTTCAGGGATAAAAGGATCACCTAGTGATCAATTCATGTGAAGGAAGAGAAGAAAAATTACGACTCTAGATATGATAGGAATTGGAATATTACAAGGGGATGATTAGCAACGAAATTAATGATTGCCTACAGGACTATGAATTTAGATTTTCTCACGAGGAAACGGTTTAATAAGATCAGTAACAATGAAAATAAGATAACACTCGAATAATAAGATAATTTTAAAAAGATTTAGACCAACGATGATATTAATGTAGTGTAGATTGAGTTAAATTAAAATTATTGATGCATAAATAAATAACTAATATAACCGGTTCAAATTGGTACTATTTCTATTAGTTGATCTAGACGGAATTTATTATAAGAGTATGTGATTAAATTTACTGTGTGAAATTGATTAGGTCTACCAACAATACATATAAAAAAAATTAATAATATTTTATAAATTTTTTCGAGTAGCTCTCTGCCCCCTAAATCCATCCCTGTCTAAAACTATCCAAAATTTTCTTCCTTTTTATTATATACAAAATTACATAAATTTTCATATTTGAATTGCAAGAAAAAAATCATCTAGATAATAAACTAACTGTAATTAAGACTTTACTTAACCTCTGACATGCTCTCTTTTTTTTTTGACAATTTCATTAAATAGCATGATTAAACACCGAAAACCTCTAATTATTCTATAGGATAGTTTTTTTCCCCGAATATGACATGATAGTTTGCTTCTTTTTTATTATTATAAAGATGTAATCGGAAGCTATTAGAATCTGACTAATACAAATTCGAGTCGAATTGAATTACTAAGAATAGACATTTTTTAACATGAATTATTTTTATTCACATAATTAAAATCCGTAATTTTACTTAGGAAAAGAAATATTTAATATTCAAAAGTGAATTCTAACACATCATAATTATACACGATAGCTATACGTTAAGTTGAGATTAATTCAATCTCTTCTCATTTTAAGTAAATTCCTCGAGTACAAACCGTCTCTTCACGTGTCTGGAGTCTTTCTGATACCATAAAAGAGGGAAAGATTTGGTGCGGAGACGGGAGTCGAAGGCGGCGGAGACCGCCAGCGGGAACTTCGTCAGCAAAACTGGTAGACGGAATTTGCGATCATAAAAGGGAGAGCTTTGGAGTGTGTTAGCCGTCACGTGGGGGACAGACCAGGCGAGGAATCCTATGTCGAGAACTTCAACTTGAACACAAGGAAAGGAAAAGCTTCAGGTTCAAGTCAAAACCTGAATTTTTCCTTGGATTTGATGGATGTTCATCATTCCGCCTTGAACGGGTAAAAGAGAGTTTTCCCCATTGCCGCGAAGCTTCCTCGGCTCGACAATTCACCATCGTATGTTTGAATGTTGAATGCATGCATCCATCCGCGAAAGCAATTCCCCATAAAGTATGCAGTAAACACAAGTGGGCCATCTGCGTCCTGCCTTTCACCTTCGTCCCATGCATCTGCCAAGCGGATCAGGGAGGAATAGCTGGACGCGTGTCATAGTGAAGATACAGTCATCGAATTGGACTCGACCCACTAAGTGTAATCATCGAGCCTCGACACGGATTCACCAAGGAACTCTAGATTTTAATGTCTCTGAACAGCTAGACCCATTGCTTCTTCCCTGGTTGCATCACCATCACACCGGTACCTCGAAACCAAACCGAATCAGGTGACTGACTGTTGGTTAATAGTCGGACATTTGAGGTAGTTCAACAGGGTATCAGCGTGGGCTGAGTCAGATCGGGTCGACCTCAATCACTAGCGCTATCCAAACATAATGTTAAAGCACTAATTTTAAAATGTCAAAAAACAAAGCAGTATGAACAATCAGAGATTCAAGTTACTGCAGGTCAGGAGAGTCATGGTAATAGCCATCATTTCCAATGAACAAAAGCACAAAAACAGTTAAGACAGCTCTCTCAAGATCAGCAACTCAGTTTTAGTTAGCAAGTCAACAGGACGGCAATGAGGATGTTCACCCCGGAAATTAAAATCCAGTTGCAATATATGCATGCAGATGTCACCTAGCTACGTTTCAAATACCTATATCATCAGCGAGAAAGCTCCGGATCCAGTGCATGTTTGCAAAGCTAAAATGACCATTGATATGCCAAGCTACAAGTTGAAAATAGAGTAGCTTGGTCAAGTAGCAGCCACAGCATCAGCAACTCTTGATTTTGTGGCCAAGAGCTGAAGGAGCTTGGTGCCTGAATTTAAGTTCTGGACCTTCTGGTCATATGCTTCCTCCTCTTCAGTGCTCGCTTCACTTGCATTTTCCACTCTTGAGAGCAAGTTCTCAGTAGCTATAGGCAATGTCTCGTCCACCTCAGTATCTGATCCCTCATCACCAGTTCCATCTGGCTTTGAATGTTTCAGCTTTTCCTGAATGGTACCGCATCATTCAAAAACTCAAACTTCTGCTTTGCTACTAGCAGAAAAAGGAGCCACAGAAGGGATGTGGAAAGATACCATCAACTTTGCATTTTCCCGTCTCAGATTGTCAGAATCTTCAACCAGCCGGTTCATTTCCACTGTCAGTGCGGCATTCTCAGCAGTCAAGTATCCCACTCTATTTGCAAGCTCCTCAGATTCAGCCTTGGACATGAAAGGAGAAAACATCAGCACTGAGATTAAACTTTTTGACACTTCACATCAAATTGAGTACTCTCTGCACCTGCTTCCTCAATCTTGATCTTCTAGCAGATTCACGGTTGGACTGTTTCCTCCTCTCCCGTTTCAGATCTCTCTCACTCTAACCAAAGAGTGGTCTGAAGTTAGAACTGCTCAGACAATGAAAAAGCATTGCTAGTTAAACCACATGAGGAGCTCACCAGTAACCAGGCCTCAGATGGCATTTTCAAATTCACATCAAGAGCCGAGCCTCCCTCGGATTTGCTGAGAGCTATAGACACCAAAGATGACCTCAGTGAGTGGCTCAAAAACACAACATATTAGAACCACCTTCTGAATCTGTCTTTTGGATATAATTTGACTGGGAAAAATAGATGTCATTATTCCTTTTCATTTCATTATTTCCATGCAAATGAACATCAGACATCCTTAAATTGGACAGTTCACCCAAATGAATAAGAGCAATGAATAATGTAGCTGCTGTTCGTCATTTCCTTTTTCCTTTTCTTTCCTGTTACAGTTTGCCACTTTCTTTGTCAATATAGTTAAAACATTCAAAACTATTTAACCACTCATTACCAAAATAAGTGAAATAGGGGAAGCAAGTCTCACCAGTTGGTGGTGTTCCAAGATGCATTCTTTTTCTCCTAATTTTATCTGCCTGGTAGAGAGTATACCACAATTGTAAGATTTGTCCATTAAACATGAGAACAGACACATTCTTAGAACTAAAGATGCCACAAGAGAAATATAGTCTTACTCCACTAGTGTTCCCATCGCTACCATCACTAGTACCTTCACTTTCTGTGCTGTTAATATAATGTAAAAGTGAGAAACATTTGACAGAACTAATCCCATCCACAATGAAGCAATAAAATTAATAGTTTAACGGATGGAAAATGTTTTAGCTTCACAGACCTCTCTAATACCCTTGGCTTAGCCCCACTATCACCAGCTTCCACAATAGGAGGCCTGTTGACAGATTTCAACTTCTTCATCAAACCACGACTTGCATCACCAGAAGACTTTGATGGAGTTTCTCCACTCACAGGAGTAGGAATCTATTAGAATATCATCAATTGGAGTTATGAGATAGTTCAAAGTTTCAGTTATGACAATTTCTCAACAATCTAGAAACTTACAGTAGGAGCAGGAGGATGTGCATAAAGACCTCCTTGTGCGTAGGTTGCTGCGTAAGGTGTCCCATATGGTGGGATTATATGCTGCAATAACCAACAGATGATTATATAGATGACAATCACAGCAATATAACAAGGAATCTTTGATTTTCAGGGGAGTACCTGTGGAAGACACCAGAAGTAGGGATGTGAAGCGTAACCAGATGGCAAAGTAGAGTTGTAATAAGGAGGAAGTGCCACTCTAGGCCCATAATATGCCTAAAAAATGCAACAGTTTTCTCTGATGACTAACGATATTAAATATAGCAATCAATAATAGAAGTCTGTTGAAATTGAACAGAGAATCCATGCTAATGTCGAACCTGTGCAGCTGTCCAATCAGGATAAACATGAATACGATTCTGCTCCTTTCATGTAAAGGAAAGAGGAGAAGATTGAGAAAAACAATAAGCAGCAGCATGCAACAAGAGGAGAATGAGAACAAAGTGAAACAAACAGAATTCACATTCCTTTACAATGGAATTTATGAAATAAGCATCTCTGTGATTGTTATTGAAAGGCAGAGAGGGTTTTGATATGTATGAGTCTTCAGCATACCAAAGCCTCTGGAGTGGAGGGCTTCTCGGATTTGTTAGATTTCACATCTTCCTGATTTCCCATGTTCAAACCCCCAATAAAGGACTCACTTGATTGATAATATAGGCACCTTGCTTCTCTGATTAGTATTCAAGCAGCTGCACCAAGAGGTGATATTTAATCAAGCTAAAGTGAGTAAGAAATTACATAACTAATAGGAGACAGAGTCAAATTATAGATTGGGGACAAAGATCCATGGGCTGAACAGTGCCCTTAAATATTACAATCAAGCATACAAAATCGGACAATTTTAGCAGAATGAATTTAAAAAGAACCTCATACCTGTTGTCAGCTCAATCTAAAAAGGCCTAACTGCACTTGAACTAAGAGTTCATGGTCATAAAGTTCACATATATTTCTTTTTTATCTACAGCATAAATTTCATCTACAGTAGGTAAGTTTATGAAGCAAGTCCCTATCATTTATTTAGAAGATAAATAAACACACACAAGAAAGAATTACTGTATAACATATTTAATCCGAAACAAGAGGCTGATGCAGGTAATTCGAGCCTAAATACAAATACAGAAGCTAGTACATATTGTTTGAGCCATTTTGAAAGCCATTGAGTTATCATGGCATAAATATCCAAAAAATTTGTAATTGTCACAACGCTAACGTACATGCAGGCCATTTATGGCCAACAAGAGAATACAGGACGCATAACACCCGCGACAGAAAAGACAGGCCACAAGCAAGATCTGCCGATGGTTCTCACAATTTCTTTTTCATGGAACGAGTACGCATGCTTCTAATAATCTTGGACAAACAAAAATGGGGAGAACTTAAAGCTTTGCTTTGATTATGGGAAATACCAAGCTAGAATTTGCGAAAAAATACAATCTTCAAACCCAAAACGTACGGTAGCTGGAACTCCAAGGTCCATACATCAAATTTTCCCGGCATCAAAGCTTCAGAGTCTAAATTCTAAGGAAAACGCAAAAGCAGAAACTTAAGGACAAAAAATGAACATCATCTGTACTCTCTATTTATTATTAGGACGCTCATGGGTAATGGAAGATCAAAGCAGTGGACACCGAACTGCAGTTACTAAGATCCGCAGTCGTATATGTGTGCCCTAATCTCGCAAGCGCTCCCACTTCACTTTCAAATGATCAAAAACCGGGAGCAGCAAAAGAAAATTGTTTCTAGGAAGTACAGAGAACAATTATTCGACTGCATAAATCCAAAATCAGCTCAGCATCTCCTCGATTACCAAATGATCTCTCCCCAGTTGCCACAGTCGATTCAAAGACAAAGCGTTTGACGGCTTCCGTCGAGACTTGACCGCTCAGACTCTATCCTAGGCGACTGTGAAGAGAACACACCAGTGAAGGAGGACTCAACAAGTGCTCTACAACTCCAGCATTCTCCTCAACTATCTCTTCGCCGCTCGTGCAAGACAGATTTTGGGTGCACAGGGATAGTAGAGACAGGGCTGCAGATAGTGGAGAAGGAGGAGGAGGAGGAGAGCGCCAAGGCAACGTCCGCGTCACCGGACACGTGTCCCGCAAGTGAGAGACAATAGGCGTACGCCGTGTATACGGGGGGTAGATGAGCAGAGATCGCAAATATTAATTTAATTGAGAAACTGATCGTAAATAAGTCCCATGTAAACCTCGGAAAGAGAAGGCATCTTATACAGCGCGAGAAATACCATTATTATCATGTGGCGTGTTGATGGTACAAGGTAATTTAATTATAAATTAATAAATTATTAAACATAAAAATATTAAATAAATATTTGATGACGTTATCCTATTTAACAAATGAAATTTATTTTCAGGTAACTTTTACAGAAAATGGTAATTTTTCAGATATTATACTAATGCTATTTTTGTTATGCACCACCTAACCTAACATGTTAGTTCTTAATTAATTTAATTTTAAATAAAATTTATTTACTAAAGAGCGATATATTTAAATTAATTTTTTTATTAAAAAATTTCTAACCGAAAATTCTGATTAACAGTGAAAAGATTTGCGGAACCATTTTGATCCAGCATGTTGCGTAATTGCATAACGTTTGAGGTTGGTTAGTGGGGTGGGTCCACTCCATGTCGTGAGGGGGGGCATTCATGTACTCTACCATCTCCTGGCCCTACACGTGGCACTTCAAGATCGGTTCACGCCTACCGGACAAAAGAGTATAACTCATTCGCCCGTCATGTGGCTGACGTGGCCCTGATCGGGTCCCCGTACGCAATTAAATTACGGTATTATTGCTTGTTGAAGATTTTTTTTTTTGGTTGAGCGCATCAACTGATGAACGGTAACGGCACTATTCAACATATTCTTAATCTGAAAATTCAATGTATTATCACTCATTTAATGCAATTTTAAACTTATTAAACTGTAAAAGAATGACTTTAAATTATTAAATTACAAATTTATCATCAATATAGGCTGAATGGGATAATTTTACACATTTCCTTCTTAAATAAAAATTTAAATTTTATTCTTATTTATAAAAAAATTATAATGTTATTCAAACTAAAATAATTAAAATTTAATAAAATATAACTCTGGGCCAATGCAAATTTATTATGTTGGTGCTAATGTCGTGTCCGGATTCTATCGGAGGATTCCATGTCCCACTTGGAGAAATATCCCCGTCCCTTGACGTTCCGTAGGGGCAGCAGCCACACTTTTTGACTCCCAATTCATATTTACTTTTTTTTTAGTCTTTGTATAATATGTAATACTTATAAATTTAATAAATATCAATTAATTTATATTTAAATAAATAAAATCATAAAAAATTTAATATAATTTTTTTAATTATAATATTTGAGCCAATATGACACAAAAATATCTCATCTTACTATTGACCCAACCTTTTGATCCCAGTTGTACATCAAAGATTCCGAACTGCTTTCCAAGTCACCCCAATTAAGAGCCGCCACGTGCTCCGTGGGAATCGAAGACCTCGCTCTCAACAAAGTAGATGAATCGGACGGACAGGATCGAGCGGGGTGCACCAATTTGCCGCTCATCGCAGCAATCACGCCGGGGAAGCATCAGGACTGTCCGGCCTAGGTACTCGAGTAAGTCGATGTCATGGGCCCCGCTGGCCTCACACGTGCTCGGACTTCGGAAGAGGAAAGTGGCCGGTGACGTGTCCTCGGAGTGGGGCGGTGAATATGAGCCGTTCACGGGACAGCGAGCGAACGGAGATGCGCAATCTTCGCTGCCAAAAGATGGATTGATGTGATAGGACGGCAAGGTGCAAGGTGGTATGACGTGGCAACTTTGACTTCTCTAAACTTTAGGTTGATTCTCTTTAAAGCGAGGAGGAGCAGGAGGAGGAGGAGGAGAAGGTAGTCGGACAACGGGGACTTTGACCTAGTCAATTCGACTGGGACGGATCGCAATTAAACTTTCTAATGGGCTTGAACTTGGGCTTGGGCTTAAGTACAGGCCCAAACCGGACCAATTCAGCCTACAAACGGCAAATAGTGGAGCGTGACGTGGTAATCTAGATAGGCGGCGGACCAATTGGATTCCTCCATTTGTCTACGTGTCACTGCGGGAATCCCCGTCCATCCCCCGCCTCGTCGCAAGAAAATCGTCTGGATAACAAGGACCTGAGGAAAGGCAAAGGACGCTAACAGAGGCAGAAGAGATTAGGCCACACGTTCTGTCGGAGCTCCAGCGACTCCCCGATGGCAGCAGCTTCCACTTCCATGGCAGCCACAGCCGCATCGTTGCCGCCACGAGCCACAGCCGCCGTCGTCAGGGCAGCTCGCCTCCCTTCCCTGCCGTACCTCCCACCTCGCTCGTCCTCCCCTTCGGGCAAGCTGTCCACTGGTACATTCATATACTTGTACTCGCACTGCTTGCATTTCTGCTTATTCTGGACGAGAAATCGAGGGGAATTACTCAGAAAAAAATTTACTCTTGAATGGGAAATTCTGGATAATCTGCCAAGGAGATGTCAAGTTCACGGGAATGAGTTGCTACCATTTGACTTTTAGGGGATTTTGCGGCATGTATTGATCTTCAGGGCATTGTAACTTTGAGGACTTTACGGAAATAATATCAGCTGAAATGATGAAACTTCAGTAGTTTGATGACCAATCCATACGCTAGACTAAGAATTCCATAGCGGCAGTTTCTGATTAAGGATTAATGTTTGATTCTTCAAGTTAAAGATTGCAGTGACAGCTGAATTATTTTCCTTTTTTCCTTTCTCTGAAGCATCCCAGCGCTTTGCTTCCCTTCAGATCAAAGCCTCTTCATCAGACGAGTCGCCCGCACCAATTGATACCAATGAGCTATTCACCGACCTTAAGGAGAAGGTAAGAAGTGACCCTAGCATCTATGGCTGCTAAGATGGGTCAATCTCGTCCTTAAGATTATGCCTTATTGCTCTTTATTTGGGGATATTGAATGACATCAATCCCTTTTGCAACATTATTCAGTGGGATGCCGTTGAAAACAAGTCGACAGTTATTCTATATGGAGGTGGTGCTATTGTGGCTGTCTGGCTATCTTCAGTTGTGGTTGGAGCCATCAACTCGGTCCCCTTGGTATCCCCTACAACACACTTCTTGTTCTTTTCTCGAGAACTCTGTTTCCCATGTAAGATTTCAAATGAGAATACGACTTGGTGTCACAATTCAATCTGATGAACATCACTTGCTGTTACCAGCTTCCGAAGCTCATGGAGTTTGTGGGGCTTGGATACTCTGGATGGTTTGTTTACAGATACCTCCTTTTCAAGGTGACATTCATTATCACAACTGAACGATAAAACCTTGTCATTCAGCCCGTTAGTCTTTATGGATTACCGCATTAATGAGTAACCATCCTGCGAAGCTTTTGTTTTCTCCCTTTTTCATTGAAAGCCCGTCTATGCTAACTCAACACTTCCATCTGTCTTTTCAGTCAAGCAGGAAGGAGCTAGCAACGGATATCGAGGCAATAAAGAAGAAGATTGCTGGGACCGAATAGAATCACTATCTGATCAAGTGCTGGTGAGCTAGTTGACCTTATATGTGTCTATGCCAAAGATCTTCTTGTGCAAGAGGGGTTCGTTTTCTGTGGCATAGATTGATCTTCCACTTATACTCTGTCCTTACTTTGTCACAATAGTATGCAACATTCATGTGAGTTCAGCTTGTTCCACAATCTCCTCTGCTTTCTCCTTCAAGTGCTATATAAGGTCGCATGTGGATGTTTCTTAGTATGCGGGATTGTTGTATGTACAGCTCGGATGGCAGAAGTCTGTCTGCTTTGGCATCTCGACAGCATGAATGAATCTGGACATTTTTAGAGGCTCGGAAGTTTGGAAAGAGTCAGTAGGAAAATCACAGATTCGTGCCAAATGAGCCTTTACGTTCAGCTTGCACACACGCAATGGCCTTTAATACCATCAAATAAGACACTTCCATGTTAACCTCCATGATCATTTGAGTTCAGTGGTCGACGTAGTCATGATACTCTGAGATGGACGGTTTGGCTCAACTAGTAGTCGTGAACTTCGAAGCTCAATGAGTTAAGCCCAATGGACTCTCTGAACTCTTGGAAGAAGCCGTAGAGAGAGAGGGGTACGTCAAAAACCCTACACACCCCTTGGCCTTCCGATTTCCAACGATCCCCTTCACTGCGATCGAGCCAGAATGATGTGAGCAGCGAAGCTCAAGCCATTAGCGTATTCGTCGATCGATTCGTTAACCTGCCAGCTCCTTCAACGATGCTCCGTCAGTGGAACCGCAAAGGGGAAAGCGAAGCTGAAGGCAGGTCCAGCCACTGAAGCGCTCCAAGATCACCACGAAGAAAGGCGGCGCCGACTCCACCGCTAAGGGCGGCTCCAGGAAAGGCCCGTCGTAGGCGGAATCTCTCGTCGACGCGTGCCTCAATGCGCCGACTCCTCTCAGGCACTTGACCGTCAAGGAGAGAGCTCGAGAGGCCGAGCGCGAGAAAATGGGGCTCATCAGTAAAGACCGACAGCGCGAGCTGGATATGATGAAGAAGGGGAAAGAGAAACTGGGCATATCGGATAAGCCAGGAATCATTGGGACTCCAGGATTGGATCTGATCACGATAGGGCTGGTCGATGAGGATAAGACCAAAGTACGAGCTCACAGTTGAGGATGGGAGGAGGCTGGTGAAGGAGTACAGTAGGGTTCTGATGAGGAGGCATAGGGTGAGGCAGGCAGCGGAGAGCACATTGCTCCGACTGAAGAAGGAGGCTATCGAAGCGTTACCTGAGAATTTGAAGGCCGCGGCTTTGGTCCCAGATTTGACTCCTTTCCCGGAGAACCGGTTCATGGCGACACTAACTCCACCAATTGAAGGCTACATCGAGAAGGTCAAGGAGGCAGCAAAGAAGAGGTCGGGGCAGGAGAGGCGCAGATGATGGAAGCGGCCCGAGTTGATCTAAGGTTAGGCTCTCCTCCTGTGAAGTTTCCTGTTATGTCAAATTTCAATTTTTATTGGCTTAATCGGTTGTAATTAGCTGAAAATTTATTGACCTTAATGAATTGGACACACCCATCCTACTTAAAGGACGGTATTTTATAGTTGCCCCAATTCAGCATTTGCCATTGGTCTCTCAATAATTCTAATGGTTTCAGTGGCATTACTGTGATCCAGCTCCTGTGAAAATAAGGATGTCAGTCATTTAAAACCTCTTGGGTTATCTTTCTTTCTTATAGCAATGACGATGTGAGTCCACAAGATCGGATGTTTATGTTACAGTCCATCCCACTTCCAGGTATCAGTTCTGTGGGTCGGGAACAAAATCCAACCCTTGTGCTAGCAATTCAGAGTTTGATGCGACTGCACACTTAACCAAAGGAGGACTCCACAGTATTGCACTCGACCCATCATCTGATCTGGTAGGCCGAGTCCCTGCATTTGGGAGCCATTGGAGCACTGTTACCTGAGCAAATGTTGCTCCTAAAGTTCTAAAGGAACAGTAGGCAAGTCTATCTCTCACAAAGGTCCACGGCTGATAACCTGTTGGTCTTCCTAAAAATGGGCCAGAACGCCATCCAATCAGCTAGCCAAATTCCATGAGAACCGTGTCCTCTCTCCCAGGATAGTTGCTTCTCAAGTCTTGAATCCTTAGTTGTAACGGCAAGGCATTGAATTGCATCCTAGTTGCCAAGTAAAGTCGTGCTGGGTTAAGCCATTCTTTGAAACCACAACTCGTGACATTTTGTGGGTCTTACTACATCTCACTGTACTAGGTGTATTTTCCAGCTAGATGAAGATTTACCCCATTGAAAATTTTGAGAAAAAATGTTCTGTCTCAAAACAGATATTGATCAGCAATCTCATAATTTAATGGTTGAGCCTCAAAGTGGCTTCCACCAGCATGGAGTCGTGAATGAACCAGATTGATTATATTCTGAAGAGGACATCTGATTCCTCCGATGTACTATGGGATCGAGATACCTACTCGGTGATTCAACCGCAGAGGAGATGAAGGGTAAATTCTGCTCTCGAATAGCTCTGATGATTTCTTAGAAAGACAGACTATCATCTTCGACAAGCTCAACTTTTGACCAGAGCTTTTTTTTTTTCCCCGTCGGACTTGTGCGTTCATATTCAAAAGTTGTTGACTGGGGTATGGCCTTGTGATGATCCCTCTACTAAACGTGTGTGGCACTTTATCTACATAAATTAGAAAATTCGAGGAAAAACTTCTTTTTTAAGCGCATGCAATTGCAGTGTTAAGGAACAATCACTATCTCCATACGACGTGATAATTTTGTTGGTAACATATGCAGGCACAGGAAGCCTTCTGCAGATGCTAAGATGTAGAATTCTAATTCGTGTCCTTGGTTGACAGGGTTTTGAGCTTTTCCCTGTTGACTATAGATGAGTCAGTTGCAAAGCCAGACCAGTTCGGCACTAGTTCGGCACATGGCATTGAGGCACAACTGAGACGATTTCACAGGACCCTGAGAGGTGCGAGGAAGTTGTTTCAAGTGTGCGGGAGGGATGCATTTCCTCATCAACTCTTTAAGAAGGTGTAGCCACAATCAAGAAGAGTGGGCTGCTGGAGATACAGTATTTCTTGGCAATGGGTGAGGACACATCAGTGCGGAGACGAAGATGGACATCAATCCTCCCCACCCTATCATTTTGATGGTTCCGCTCCCCCTCTTGTGCTCCTAATGCTATCCATGTGAAATTGTGGATTCAAATGAACGAAGGTCTCAGTCATTTTGATTGTTTTGCACAAGTACAAAATTACGAATATTCATGGGGCCAGCTATTCTCTGGCGTGGCCGGGATCGGCCTGTCAGCAGGGATCTGTGTGCCAATCGTGGGTCTGTCAAGGGCACAACCGTGACAGCTGCCTGCTTAATGTACGTACATGTGAAAAAAGATACCCTTCAAAAGCTCAGAATGGATAAAGCAAACCTCCGGAAGAAAACATGCCACATCATAAAGTCACCAGGACTGCCCGAGCCACTCCTCCGGAAGACACGGCAAGCTCTCACGTAAAGGGACCCAAAATTATAACTGTGAAATCAATTCATAGATATTTTGATCTAAATGTAGGGTTTGGACCATGTGGTAGGTTTTACAGTAAATGTACTTGTACACGCTCACACAATGTGGACCCGGACAAAGCGCTGCTGCAAGCCATGGTACATACTTTCTCCGAGTATCCACCCTCAGTCTCGAACAAAATTTGTCGTACTTTCTAAAGTGACTTCTTGGCATGGACCAGTACAAATATGATAAGAAGCCCTCGGTTCATAATCAAAATCATTTTCCCATGATCATATGTACATCAACTTCTCCTGTAGCTCGTGATAGGTCCTTCGGATGGTTTACCCGGTTGATGGGCTTTGGATCGCCGAAGAATGGGCTCAGATGGGCCTAGGAGTACTGAGGCTCTCCCACTTGCCTTCTTGCCTCCTCCGAAGAGCTGCAGAGAAGCCAAGCCTGAACGAGGATGTTTGGAATGGTAGTTAGATGCCTAAGTCAATACATGAGGAGACAACGGGGGTGAGTGAGGAGAGTAAGCGATCTGATGCCTAGACCCTTGTGGGTGGAGGCTTTATCTGCAGTGAGAGCAGATGTAACTCGTTATCTCGTGTGCTTTCACGCATGGGATTGAGTCGCCTAGAGTGGTTGAGTCCACCTCGTGATCTTGGCTAGAAGGCTACGGGAGCCAGTGGGTTACCTGGGGGAAGAACAATACCCCGTCCATCGAACCTCTGATGAGAAATCTTGACGGCGACATTATCACCCCCTTCCTCATAAGCTTTCTACGATTACATAGGGTTACATTCCCAAGTTATCTGCAACTGCAGGGACATTCTTCACCGTTCTCCCGAGCAGAGAGATATATATATATAT
Organism: Sonneratia alba; assembly: GCA_900174645.1. NCBI lineage: Eukaryota > Viridiplantae > Streptophyta > Magnoliopsida > Myrtales > Lythraceae > Sonneratia > Sonneratia alba. The sequence goes on from FWPY01000041.1 coordinate 394,830, forward strand.
ATATATATATGGAGAGCTCCCTTCACTCCAATCAGAAAGAACTAGGGCGACATCAGTTGCTACGTCATACAAACCCTCGACGTGTGTACGAACAATTATAGCTTAAGCTCAAACTCCGATCCAACATGCACACGCAGAGGGTATCCATGAAGTAGCAACCGTGGTTGCCTTCATCTCCTCTCAGCTTTGGAGTGAAGAAGAGCTCTCCATCCCTTCCCCTTCAAGCTCTCTGTCTGATCTCTCGTTGTTCAACTCCTTTGTCATTCTGTGCTTATGTAGAAATGTGGGTGGTCCTCATTCATGGCAATTTTCTCTTCCCACGGGGACGACATTTATCTCCTTGATTTGTTTAAGGAAATTGAAGATTGGATATTTTCCAATTACCCTTGTAGGCCTGAGCTGAGCAGAATCTCTAGGCGATGACGGGATTTCCCTGTCTCCAATTTTCAACTTTCCCGTTATGCGTAATCACTTCCTGTGAGTATGGCATGTAATCATACCTCTTAGTGAGCATAATCACATCCGGAGTATGGTATATAATCATACCTCTTAGTGGGCATAATCACATCCGGAGTATGGTATATAATCATACCTCTTAGTGGGCATAATCACATCCGGAGTATGGTATGTAATCATACCTCATAATGGTCATGATAAAAAAATAAAATCAATAGATCATCAATATACATTTATCGAAATATTTCGATATATTTTAAAAAATAAAATAAAATTCAATTTTCAACCGTCATAGCTAAAGATAATCTCCAGCTAGCTTCTCAAGAAGGAGGACCGCAACCATTGTTAAGGTTGTGAGTGCCTTCAAACCTTACTTTGAGGTTGTTAATTTTGTGTCTTATAAATAAATCAAATTCCATTATTTAGAGTTACCCTTTAATAAACCGATATAACTCGAACATGTATTGTTAAGAACTCACTAAATTTTTGGATATTAGATGGTATTAATATAATTATATTCAACATTGGATTTTGGCCTTAAAATCATCATATTTACAGATGTACATACATAACCATATATACATATGCATGTCCAAGAAATTTGTTTAAGGACAATTGCAGCTTCGTCGGTCTACTAGTGAAAGAGACACATATCTAATTAAAATTTTAGTCAGATATTATACCAAACCCTTTTTTAGTTATTATATTTCTACCAATTTGGGTATCAGTAGCTAGTGGCACCTCCCCTTCGGCTTCGACTGAAGAGTGCCTGCATTGGTCTGTTTCGAGGAAGCAATCTGACGGCACCCAGTTGGCATCTCTTTGTAATAAACCCGTTAATCGTACAGTAATAAGGACAAATCTGCACGCAGGAGGTGGTCATGCAGATGATGTTTTGGCACCTCGATCTAGCACTCTCGTCGATCATTAGTTCTGTCCAACCATAATGATGCACCTAAACATCAGTAATCACTAGTATTTGATTAATTATCAGTCGGGAACAGGAGAGAGTCGGTCAAAAAGCAAAATCATAAAAGAAGAACAGAGTGCACAAACTCACCTGGAAATTCTATCTCGAATGATGTCTCTACGGATCCGGGTCATGGAGATTCCGCTAGAAAAAGCTTACCCGCAGGCCTTCATGCTGGGGGAGGGGAAGGGATGAGAGGCAAGGAGAGGAGCTATACCGGGAAGGAGGGAGTCGCGGAGCTCCCTTCACTCCAATACCAAAAGGATCGAGGCAACCTCATCTCCTAGCTCATGCAAACCCGTATTCCAGTGCTCGAAAACTAAAGATTCATCGCGACCATCAACTTAAACTTCGATCGCAGCCTCGGCTTCGACGACCTGTTTGTCCTTGAACCTGGATGAGGGTATCCATGAACTAGCGGCTGTGGTGTACCATTCATCTCCTCCAATCAAACTTATCCCGAGTTGCGATTATCAGTAATATGCGGAGATGTGGATGACGATGGTGCATGGTGGTGATGGTGCAGATGGCTCATGCTCGAGCTGCTTTTATAGGGCCAAGATCCCGCCTCCGTTTGTCCAATTTTCATATTTCGGTGATTGATTAATATTCATATTCTCCGATTGAAATGAAGCTTCCCTGCGATATTGGCTAGATCGACCTATAATACTACCAAGCAAATATTGGCATAGATGGGTTGGTAAATTAAGTCCTGTAAATGGAGAAAAAAATACACATTTTCACGAGTTTTATCTCTCGACTCGAATATGAATTTTTTAAAAGCCATTGAATTTCTTTCTTTTTGCTGCAAATATGATAAGATCTCCATTCAATCAAAGCAATGGAATACGGTCCAGCATAAGGTCAATCTACAGCCCTCTCGACCAGTGTAAATGGAGCACATCTAGTCATTACAGTACCCCACGCATACAATCCTATCACCCCCTCCATTGAATCCTTATCCACATCTTCTAGATAGGAAGTCCGGTCCACCACACTACATGATTCGCTCCAAGGTCGGATTTCGAGCCCGGCTGGAGCGGAACCCACTGCCAATCATCAAAAGAGAGAGCAGAATCAAATTCTCTGTACTAGAACCCCCAGATCAACTCCAAGGCAACGTCGGCATCCATTTCAAAGAGAATATCCTGGCCTTCTGTAGATGTAGCTAGTAGCAGCCCATACCGAGGATTGCTCAAAGCTCTACCATTAGACATCGGGCTTCTAAATAACACGGGCGCACACCAGAAATATAAGGGCCGTATTGTAATCCAACTAGGTTGAGATTTTTTAGATAAACAACCAAGACATTGGAAAGAAGAATATGATGTCGAAATGAATGAAGTGACTAACCATTTATCCGAATCCACGCAAGCGAATGAATGTATCGAGTGACAGATGATCGACAAACTAACCACCGAGTAACAGGAAGTACAGCATTTTAGATTACTTGCTATGGCCGTCTCCAACCATCGTCAAGGTTGTGAGTGACGTCAAAGGACATTGCGCTAATCGCATGCAACGCTTCGACTGTGTTACCGGAGAGTCGAGGTAATCAGATTCTGTGTGGTATGGACTCGCCGTCGTGCTTGTATTAATTAAATCAGCGATCAATGCCATGATCTCGGTCGGGGGTTGGACGAGGCAAAGGCTACATAGCATTTTTTATTTCTTTCAGAATTTATTAATGGATGATGTGCTTGCTCATCAGGGCATACGAGTTGTGTTTGGTGAAAGCGGCTTTCGGGGTCAAAAAGTAATTTAGCCGTCTATAAGGGTTCCCATCTTTGAATATGGAAAGGTTGACGGGCCCCTCTACAAAGCATGGCGCTTCTAGGTGAAAGGACCTGATGTGGCAGTATTAATTTCTACATCAGACTTCATTGGATGCCGAGAGACTTTAGGCTCAGACGACCTTGCCACAGCTCCAAGGTACCGATGATCTCTTGAATGATTGCTCTCGCTCGTTCACAGATCACCAAGCTTCAGCATGATGAAAAGACTTTCACAGACGTGGGCTCCAAGGGCCAATAATGCACCTCAAAGCAATTAGCCTGCAAGCAAGCCGCACTACGTTTAAGTGCTCAACCGTCCAATTGAAGTCTCCATTCGATACCATCAATCTGAAGATATTCTTCTAGCAGTGACCTGCGACATTGTTGGAGAACATAGAATATGGTACTTTCTATCTGACATGTTTTTTTAAGGAAAGGAGAAACAAGAGCGTTACCTAAGACGGCAACAAGCAGATAGCTTAATGGTGGAACTCTCTGCATGCTAAAATTTAGAAAAATAATCATGTCATTTTCGCCTATACATCACTCCACCACCAGGTCTACAGTTGTAAAAAAAAAAAAGGTTGAAAATTCCTGATGATTTCAAAGAAAACAAGTCCTAGAAGTGAAACCTGCAATAAGTGAAATCTTACCACTAATGCCATTGGAATTACAAGGAACCTCTGGAAGCCCTCGAGCGAGAATGCTGACTCTCTAGCCTTGCTTCAAGCAGCTTTGCCATTAGGGTGTTCTCCTTTACTCCAGGGGGCAATCTTGCAGATGCTTCAGATTGATCAAAATCTGGAGAAGTCAATTCAAATTTCCACGATTGTACTGGACTCAGTTGGCCTCTATGTATTATAGACCGAGAACAGGAGTCTTCTCCACAAGAACTCGTGGAATGAATCCGAATCCTGTCACCTTTTGAAGACAATGAATGATTCCTAAGCAAGTTCTGATGGGTAATATGGGAAGACGATTTCAACCCACAACTCCTAGACCTTTTCTCAGGTCCATCTCGCACATCCTGATACAAATGGTTTGTTTTGTGCTCACCTGCATCAACATTTTCACTGGCCATTATATTGCTGGAAGGCACTGGTGAAGCAAAGTGATCATTTCTTTTGCGCAGGTACTTGTTTATCTCCATGGAGTCTGATGTCATCATTCTTTTAAAGCTCTCTCTCATTTCTTTAACATCCCTTCTCTCAGTCAGCTGCAAATCACTACCCAGTGAATTTTCTTCTTTATCAATTTTTGGGGCACTACCAACTTCATTCAATGGAAAGGACTCCAGGGAGTGCCTCTGAGAGAATTTCTCCTTCATCTCCTTCAGTGTTGAGTGATTGTTTCCCCTCGGTTCGACATACTTTTTCTTAGACTGGAGAAAGGTCTCTATATCGGGACTTAACCGATCAATAATGGTGTCCCTCTCCAAGAAATCATGGTGAGTTCGTCCTAGCTTCATCTGAATCCTCTCATCAAGCCATGCCTCTGAAATATGGAGAATCGACTGGTCAGAGCCCTCCCCACCAATAGAATCTTCTGCAACTTTATGTTTCAAGGACCGCACCACCAGATCATAATCTCTTATCCCTTCGGCAAACTCATCGCAAAGACTCTCCAACAAAACCCGAGCTTTTCTTTCCCGCTCGAGCTCCAGCAGAGCAGTTGAGAACCCTGATTTGAGCACAGAAAGCTCCTTTGACAGTTTCCTCCTCTCACTCTCTGAGAACTTTCTAAGCTTCCGCTCTTCTTCAATCTCCCCTTTCACTGTTTTCACTGCAGCTTCTACTTCTCTCAGTTTATCCTCCTCGACTCGCTTCATCATATCATCAACTATCTGCTTATCCTTCTGTTTCTCTCTTAGGAGCTCCTTAATTCTTGCCCGTGAACGAATCAGTTCCGATTTTAGGGCTTTAGCTAGGGAAGAATTGGAAGCATGCTGCTCTTCAAGGCTCCATATGCGGTTCAGTATCTTTAGCAGCTCAGTTGACGTTCTCAGGCCATAACTTGACTCAACTGTTTGACCCCTCCAGTCTAAGGAACTAACAGGAGTGACTGGAGGTTTGTAAGGAGCCACCTGATGAATAATAGAAACATTCGCTTAACAATAAATTGAATCTAGAAGTATTTACTTATCTAAAAAAATAGAAGCATTTATTCATGGATTTAAAAGAATCAAAAATAGAAAGAAATGAAATTTGAAACTCGAATGGATTAATGAGATACTCTCCCCAGACTCAGACAGACATATACTCTCTTTAAAGCCAACAGGAGAGCAGCAATTAGATGTCCCTATCTGGCACCCTGCAAAGAATGGCCAATTCAGCACTAAATCTGCCTATCTTGCGGATCAAAGCTTTCAACTGAGTCCAGCAAAACTGCATGTCCATGAATGCCAAGCCATCTGGAGGACTAAGGTGCATGACAGGCACAAAGTACTATTGTGGAAACTCATGACTTCAAGCCACCCCACACGTGACATCCTGGCAAGCAGAATTCCGGTCCAAGTTATGGAATGCCTATTATGCAATTCAGATAGAGAGTACCTTGACCACCTATTTCTCCTATGCCCATTCAGTAGAAGATTGTGGTCGATGATCCAATTTCCAGTTAGAGTCCAAAATCTACAGAATCTTACCATCACAAGCTGGATAAAAATGGCTCTCAATATTGACAGAGCACTTGCCATTCCATGTAACATTATTCATGCTTTTCAATTGCAAACTGTGGTAACACTTGATTTTATATGGCAAACCAGGAATGAAGCCATTTTCAAGGGCAAAGCAGCTGACGCAACAGAGGTGGCAGCCACCATCTCAAGGAGACCAAAGGCATACGCTACAGCCTGGAAGAATATAGAGGCGCCACCATTCTCCACACAACATCAACTAACCATAAAAGGCAGTAAGATTTCTTTTGATGCAGTGATCTCTGGTGATCATACATGGATGGCTGCAGTCTACACGACAAATTGGGCTCCTTCATCCAAGCCTGGACGTCCTCGTTCAGCAACTCAGATCCTTCATCAGGGGAAGCACAAGCCGCAAAGTTTGCTATCACATGTGCAGAATGGATCAATCTTATGGCTTTGCTTCTAGAAGGAAATTCTGAGGACATCATATCAGCTCTACAATCAGGAGATTCCGCTGGGAACATGGCTGCAGACAAGCTCTTGTCTTCTATGATGTCTAGTCTAGCGGTTTTTGAACACTGGAATGTTGTATATGTTCCCAGACACAACAACTTTCTAGCCCGTAATGTTGCAAAAAGGGCATCTACATGTAATTTTGCCGAACCTGTCAATATATCTTTGCTCCCACCTTGGGCCTCTATAAGTGAAGATATATAGCAGGTTTTCAGACTTTTGTCCGCTTGTGTTATCTTTCAGAGTAGTAATGAATTGACTACTTTAGCACAAAAAAAAGAGAGAGAGAGAACTGAAATTTACACTACCATTCAGCAAGAAAGGATAAAGAAGGATGAGGAAGCCAAACCTCCATTGAGCTGCAATAACTTGCTGAAGACACAGGTTGAATTGCAGGACCGTTTCCTCTAGAATTCTGGGGCTGGAAAGGTGCTGTTAATGTTGGCTTCTGAATGCCATCTTCAATTTCAGGCTGAAATTATATAAAGTGGATGAACAATTCGCTTAAGCACATACAAAATAGAAGTGAGATTAACACTTGCAAGAGTTATCAAGGTCAATCTCATCCGACACAATTTTCTTTCATGAATAGATACAAGATTCTCCTATCATGCTCTGGACATTCGATCTAACTTCTCAAGTCAATTCTCTTCATCGAATCCTCCTCCAAGTTCAGTTCACGTGCTGAAAGTCCATAAAGAATATGGAAGAGATAAACACACCATAGGGGAATGAATTATTAAAATGTTTCAGAATAGGTATGTTGCAATGAAGTTGTGTTTTCTATGCGGGACCTTGGGAGGTTGATGCTTCCAGGAGGAGTAGAATCCAAGTAACAATAGGAAGGCTATAAATCGACAATTTCAAGAACATTAAAATTAAAAAAAAAACTATGGAGTTTCAGCAGATAGGAAGCGATTAGAACCTAATAGACCCCAGAGAGATAACAGTGGAATCCCTTTAAGGAACATACACAAAACATACTCGAACACAAACACAGATGCCAAAAGCAATAAAAAAAGAGAGTTTTGTTACAAGAATATTGAACTAAATAATTCACCAACTAAGAGGTCAGCATGCAATTAAGTTAGATAATATACCAACGGAGTATAAAAAAAAAAAATTGGGGGGTGGGGCTGGTGTGTGGGAACAAACAGCAGAAGAATCAAGAAAGAAATCATCGACGACGGGCTTCTAAGTGCCCCACCGACAGAAAGAACGACTTTCGATCTCGCAATGCCAAAAGATCCAAAACGTGCACCGGCATAAACGTCAAAAATATACTAAAGAGTTCGCCCTCAATGCAAACCCAACAAGAACCAGAGACCAATTACCTCGCCTGGTGGGACACTGGGAGGGTCAAGGCAAAACCCTTTTTTCCTCTTGGGCTTAACCGCTCGTCTGCTCATCGAGAGGGTCTGGTAGGGCTGTACCTCCCAGAGGGTAGCACAGAGCTTTCTAGCAGAGACGGTGGGGCCTCGTGGAGCTGAAGGGTGGGGGAGGAATTGCTGAATTGGGCTGATGGAGCCGTCACCCTCATGAGAGGACAGCTCGAGTCTCCATGTCGGAGGAGGAGTAGAAGGGCCTCCGCCTCTTCTGTCCACCAGAAGAAAGCGCTCTGCTTTCACCTTCTTTTTCCTCAGCTGCTTTTCCCCTTCCTCCTCTGTCTCCCCGACTTTTTCTCTGCTTCCCATTCCAGTGTGCAGTCCTCCCCCACAAACACACACTCTCTTCAGTCACAGCTCACTGAGGCACGCTAGCTCCATGGAGGACATAAACCGAGGTTCCCTTTGTCTTGTCTGGTTATACTTATTTTTGCAGCATCACCGAAGCGGGATTGAGATTCCGACGACTTCTCTGCCGTCTCTGTCCCCTGCTGTAGCATCCGAAGGCTCTGCTCCTTTACCTGGGAGCGATTTTTTCCCCCTTTTTTTTCCCGAGTGTAAGTCAGCATGCCAAGATCTACTTGAATCCAAGTATTTATTATTCACGTAATTATAAATTTTCTTTTTACGTAACTGATTTTTTTCTCCTATTTTACATAATTCCTTGCTTGTCTTCTACCGTCGAAACAGACAAAATTGTAGACTCGAAGAAGAACTCTCGCGAGAAACTTGTCCTTGCGTAGGCTACGCGTAATCACAGCGTAGTGTTCCTTTTGCGCTCATCAAATGGCAGATCAGTCCCATCCTTACGTTTAGTCAATCGTCTCACTTTAGGACCCGAGTTACTCAATAATCAAAATTCCAATATTAAATGAACTGTATAGAAAATAAGATTTGATCATCATGTATACGCGGGATAGACCGGGCTGGTGGGCAGGGCCGTTCCGGGACCAGACCAAGCTCACCGCCAAGCCCGGTCCACCTCTCTTGTGGACACATCAAGATTTTCTGTCCCAACTTCTCGAAATCGACGAATCTTTTCATTTTCCGTAGCCACAGTAATTATTATGCTCCTCTCATCCGTCCAGAAAACAGATTTGACTTTTTTTTTTTTTTTTACATACCGTAATATCCAGTTAAACTTTATCCAACTAACTAATCCGGATCGTCCCGGGTCGACCTATTTAAGTGATTACGAGCTCCCCGCCGCATGTGAGACTCGAACTCAAATCCTCATATTGGGATGATGAGTGCCGAACCACTCTACCACGCTCACGGTTGGTGAAAACAGATTTGACTGCACTTTGACATCTTCATCTCTTTTCATTCTTATTTAGGAAAAAGGAAATTCGCACAGATGATTCAGAACCATTTCCACGACAAGATTGGATGTGAACAAAGGTGTGGAATACCCACCCGGGCAGTGAATAATTTTTTGGAGCTCAGTTTATTATTAAATTGATAATATACAGTTAACTTAATATGAAATTTAAAATTCTTAGGAGTGAATATCAAATTATTAATAATGGATTACATACTATATAATATATCATTATATAATATCTTATATCATCTATATAAAAAAAATCTCAGGCAGCGTATAAAAACTCACATATCTCATATATATACATGTATATTATTCGGATCATACGCTAAGCATCGTACCCATAACTAATATGCCCTATTAGATCATGTTCAATATATATATATTGTATTTAAACTATTAGTAACTGAGTTTTTTTATCCACCGTGGGCGTGGTAGAGTGGTTCAGCACTTATCATCCCAATAGAAGGACTCGAGTTCGAATCCCACTTGCGGCGGGAGCTCTTAATCCCTTAAATGGGCCGACCCGGGACGATCCGGATTAGTCAGCTGGACAGAGTCCAACTGGATACCGACGATTTATATCAAAAAAAATAACTGAGTATTGAGTAAATTTTGATGAAATCAGTCATTTGGCATAATTATGTCATCATAACTCTGCATATTTTACTTGACCGCCAATTTTTATTGAGGATCACTGCGTTATTTGGATACTCTAAGCATTATAAACTCATTGAATATGCGTAATCACTATATGAAATGGGAGTTCATCGGTTTTAAAAGTTCAAGGGATCAAACGATAAATACACGGACCAAAGTCCGGCCAAAGAAGTTACAGACTATTCCACCCCAACAGTGCAAAACCATTTTTTTGATATCCAATTCTGGTTCCGGCTACTTTGTGTGTCGAAACCGGAACCACCGGCTCCCAATTATTTTATCGAAACCTACTAAAATTCTATTAATACATAGTGCAGAACTTACCTGATACGATAGCTATTTATCGATTCTGGTTTTAACGGTTGCCTATTCAGGTTACACACTCCCACTTTCTATGCTAATTCCACAGTATTTATTTTCCATTTTTTTTATTTTAATAGCAAAGTGGGCATGATTACGAGATCGTTCCTGGATCGAGTCGAAAACGTGACAATTTGAGGGTGACCGTCAACCTTCAATAATTAATACAGAGCTGAGCAATGTCGATTATAAAAATGCACAATTTTCGACGAATTTAAGGTAAGGTAGGGATTATATTATGCTTTGCGGACGGAGGCGTCTGCGGGCCTAAGCGTAAGCGGCCAAGGAAAAATGAACGTCCGCACCAGACGACACACGTACGACAGCTACCAATAAATCACCCGTACCTTAAAAAAATTACCAAATTATAACTAACTTAAATTTAAATAAAATTAATTTATTAATTAATAAATTTCACATTACTTGAACATCTATGTGAAATGGGCGGAAAAACCGTCGAATTAGATGAACCGACCGACTTTAGGTGAATGCAGAGAGAGCGAGGAGGGGCATTTCTCGCATCCCGCATTACGGTACCAACACGTGGTAATGCTATAATGGTAGCACAGGCAAATATCATTGTTTTTAACTGTCAAACATAAAAATAAAAATAAAAAACCTGAAAATTAGACCATAAAACACTAAAAGATATTAAGGATTGGGTGAATTTTACTGGATGATAAAATATCTAAATTGGGACTCTGTGGACCATCTGTGGCTGCAATCATTGATTACGATCTAAGCAAACCCTAGGCATTCCACTCCCCCCACCTGTGTTTCTGGTGCTGAATACGTAGATGAAATTTTAATAGTAGAAAGAGCAAGTTGGGGGTGGAACATTAAGATTAATTTTTATGGTAAAAGCGCATTTTCTGTGCCCCAACAAACACTTGCCCCTATTACTCTCTTTGCTTTTTGTTCCTTTCATGCTAGGCTATGCCTAGGAGGTAGCCTTGACAGCTAAAATTCAACCAAAAAGCACTGATAATTTGAACGAAATTGCACCCAATCGAATCACAGGAGCTGCTGCATTAGTCGCATTGCCACATGACGGCCATAATTGCCGCACTCTCCCGAGGAGATCCCCATGTGGGAAAATTCGTACATTTGCAGAATCTTTTCAAATCTGCACTAATTATGGTCGGCCGAGACAACGGTGAGGGGGGAAGGAATGTGCAGTCGGTAAGCTTCTTAACCGATCAGGAGAATCATTTTACACGGCGAGATTCCCAGATCAACGTCCGTCGATCAATAGAGCCTCAGGCTATCAGCAAATTATGCCTTTATTGCCCACTTGCCGATCCATTTTTCGATTTCGACGCTCCCCCAGGATGAACGAAATTATCAGTGTCGGATCGCATCTTCATCGATTTAAAATCCGATACCTACCACTCTCGGTTTATCCTTGCGGTCCATGTGCAGCAGGTACCAGGCCAACGGTCTAGAACCCGATCGTTTTTAACCTTTTTCCTGAAGACGGAGGCCTGTAACCAGCTATACCAGTAAACCGACACAGTGCAAGAAGCATCGTTATTTGTTAGCCCATGTTGATGCTCGAAATCAATAGAAGATCTCGAATCCACTGGGAACAAGACGACAAGAACTCTTACCTGACCGATTTATATCCGAATTGGCGGCCCAGCTCATCCGAGGTAAAGTTAACTCGATGTGAATTTTCACCTCCGGTTCGCAACATCCAAACCCGAGACCTGCTCTAGGGACAGAGACGGTAAGCTATCCCAGTCATCGCCCTAAAAACCCATATGGGGGCGAAGTTCAAGAACTTTCGTTCTTGTTTTTCATCGTCCAAGGTTGTCCCTCTGGCTTACCAATCATGGGATGCACTATGTGTGGCTCCCCCTCACGTGCACTGCCTGACCCCGGACAACCTTGGAGACCACCTCCACCCACCCATGACCCATCCATCCGTATGGCTAATCTAGCTTTGTGGTCCTGAGGCTACTAACATAATGAATTTGTTGTTGGGTGTCACATGTGCTCCAATCCCTTTTTGTTTATAAGCATGCAAGCTTTACAACGAGCAACGTCGACTTTGTATCCCAAAAAAAAAAAAAAGAAACGATTTATTACGATACGTATCGACCCATGATATTCCGGCACGAGCTGTGGTCCAGAGGCCACATGATTGGCCGCACAATCGATTTTTGGCACTGATTACCCTATACCTATTGCTTTATTCCTGGAATTCCACGTAGGGAGTAGCCACCATTAGTGCCACTCCAACGGAATAATATGAGCTCGAAAATTGTCATTTTATTGGACGGTATATTTCTCTCGATAGGTGTGGTTCTTATGGCGCTGATTTGCCCCCGACCGAGAGCAAGGCAAGTCATCAGTCGTCACGTAAACATCTCCCCGGGTCCCCCGGTGTGATTTAGTGTACACGCAGCATCTGGACCGACCAGTTGAAGATCGAACTCACCGTCCAAGGTGTGGGGTCCCGAGTCCGAAAAACTGTCCGTTTAACGGACGGGAAAAAGGCGGGGGAAATTACTGTTCTCCGACTGTCGATGCTATGAACATCGACGTTCATATAATGCCCCCCCCCCCCATCGAGAACGTGAAAAGTCATCCATCATCACGTCGAACATTTCCCCTGTTCCTGTTCCCGGCGGGTGACATACAATGCATGCACACGCAACACTGGGACCGACCAACCGGCGTTTGAAGATCGAACTCTCCAATGTCCCGAGGATGGGGGGTTGGTGGGACCCGTCGAGTCGATTGGGGACCTTGGCTGCACGTTCTCGACTCCCACCCTCAGCCCAGAGTTCTCTTTGTCGAGGACATCAGGGCTTCCTCGTGGAGGAGATTCACCTATGGAGCATCTACAGTTCCCACTGTCAGGGAATTCCGTCGTCTTCTTTCGGGCTGATAGCTGGGATTGGATGAAGCTTCATATGACGAAGAGTCAGTCGCATGTATCGGATCGTGTGGATCAGACAGACCTGATGGTTGTTGGGTCTCCATGTGTAAAGCCTTCTGGAGGAGGAAAAAGCCCATTTTGGCAGAGAACCGGAGGCGGATAGCGAGCAAATAAGTAAATTTAACTCGAGATTATTCATCGTGTCACAGTTGCAGCTAAAAAAAAAACAAGTATTGGGGTTACGAGTTTGACCCGTTCTCTTGAAATATCGTACTGAGAAACTCCTGAAAACGGGACGAGTACACTTTGGGATTCACAGCTGATATCGACTTGGAATCGTACTGCAGTGACCTGTATATGTGCTCGATTCGCTTGCCCACGCCATAGCTCTGGAGGATATCGATCATTCCGAAATACAAGAATACGCTGTAGCTTTCACTTGTCTTCACGTACCGAGTCACCGACACACTTCCCCTGCTGGCGTCCCTGGGAGTCCTAGTCGCTCGTGCTGGCATTTTCACTCCAAACGCGAAGCCAGGCCTGTGGCAAAATTCATCATGCAAAACCACCGGTCACAAATGAACGAGCATTGGGTATTAGAACTTTAAGGAGAAAGTGGAACTCACTTCACGTGTGGTCCACAAATGTCGGACATAGTTAACTCAATGTCCTCGTTAGAGCATGCTGAATCTTCAGAGACGGTACCTGCATCAGAATGTTTGGCATTGGCTAAACCTGCATGGAACAAAATGGAAGATATAATTCCAGCTGACGGATTAGCAGAAATCCTAAAATGAAAACAAGCAGCGCAGGTTTAGAGTCGAGAAATTACCATGAAAAGAAAACTGAGAAAGATGTATTTTATCTTATTTAGATGTAGAGGATGGGGAAACATCTACACACGAACCATTTTGCTCTTTCTTGGATAGCAAGAGCAGCACAGTTTCGTGAATAGTCAGTCCATCCTTTCTGATAGATGTCCTGAGAAACCAGAAGACGCACCTTGATGTGAAGTTTCAACATGAATGCCAAGCAGCAGACTATAATCCATGATGCCCTCAGCCTCCAAAAACTCACAGTCATGCTTGATTTGCCTGGAAATATTAGGAATTGTTGCAAGCTGAAGTGAGAATTCGGATGGAGAGAGGTTAACAGAGCCATCTGACATTGCTCATGAGTCTGAAGAAACATGTACCTTTAAAAACTAGTAAAGATTAATTATCTTAATATGTAAAGAGCCTTTTATTTGGTAGAAAACCTGTTAGTTCATATTTCTGTAACATGCAATATTAAATCAATAACCTGCTCTGCAAAGCATTTGAAGGGAAAGGCAAACCTCCTGGCGATTTAGCTGCCAGTAAATTTTCATTTTGTACTCTAGAAATTTGTTTTAGCTCTAATCCTGCAAAGGTAAATAGATGGAAGCATGAGAGCTTACGCTAAGAGCCTAACCCGGATCAATGGCTCCAGGTAAAAGCAGAAGTCAAGATCCGCATCTTTTAGAACAGTTTTCTGGTCAATCTCTACCTTGTTGATGCTTCGACCTTGAGATGAGCCCTTGAGGTCATAGCACAAATGTATGTACTGGTCTGACTTCAAAATGTTGGACATGACCACAAAATAAACCTGTTCCATGACAGAAAGTGACGCTTCAGAATTGAGATCTCTTCGGTTTAGTTGAGTTCAACCGTTCGCTGGTTTTTGTAATTGAAATGAATAAGAATCAACTTTCATTAAAAGGAATACTGAATCAATGTAATTTGGATGAAACCCAATTCATTTGAAAACCATAAAATCAAACAAAATCCAATCTGTTCCAGCTATGTTCTAAAGGCTTCTTGCAGTTACTGGGGAAAAAATCAATAATTTGTTAAAGGTACTCCTTCCAATTCGGTTCAAAGTTAGGTATACTCCTGACAGATCAATTTGCTACAATGACTTCAGCTAAATGGATGCAAGAGTAGCTATCAAAGATTTTTCTTTTCATGGAGAGTAGTTTTTCAAAATGCTATTACCATCTTTCCGTAATGGAGCCATAACTTAATGAGTCTCCCAGCAGTTGGGCAGAAAAAATGAGTCAGTATGACCGGTGGGTGTCTCTTGGGGAAAAAGATTCAGCTGAACCTATGCAATATTAAAGGATTTCGCTCTCTATGGACACTAAACTTCTGCTCAACTAAAATTTTACTCTGCACTTGCAATGTTATGATTCCAGGACTCTAGAAAGAAAATGAAAGGAAGAACATGTAAGAAATAAAATTCCCAAACATGTTCACATGATATTTTACATGTAAAAGCAACCTAATTGTGCATGAATTTCAATTACCTTTAGGCCTCTGTTCAGTCTGGTGAGGTGGAGTCCGTAAAACCTAGACAGCAATGACGCCCCATATTTCTTTATATGCCTGTAATAACTTGGAAGCATTCCCAGAAGCACCTTGTATATGGAACAAACATAAAATATGCACAAACAGAACAGGCATATCAAAATTATTCAAACTGAATTTCATTCGACAATTTCCAACTGGTGAAAACTCAAAACAACCTTAACTTATTGAATATGAATAAGCCTCTACTTTGATTTCTGAGTTAGCTCATCCTCATTATAATACAGGAAAGACAGCAGCTATCAATTGTTAAAAAACTGACTCAGACAACCCATGAAACATGCACAAAATTACATTTCAGAAAAAAAAAAAATTAACATGCACATAATATTCAGACTCAACAGCTCTATTTTTCTGGCTACATAAGCTCCCCAAACCCCACCCCACCCCACCCCCCACCCTTTAAGTGAAAGTGTTGAGACTTATTGTTTTCAGAAAAAGGTCTTCATGCTCTATGTATTCAATTTATCTGATGTATTACAGCATATTTAATGAGAACACGCAAATATAACCAAACATATTTAGACATTACCAGAAGTATAAAACTTTCAATAATGCAAGCAAAGTTTTCCAAGCTCGGCTGAGATACAGAATTTATTTCATTACCTTCACCTCTGATTTCTTCAGCGTTTTTATCATGAAACGGTCATTGTGGGGCAAGTGGTGCACAGCACCAGGCCTTGCTGAAGAACAAATCTCATGAAGGATCTCATGGCCACGTACGGAAAGCATGTAATCATCATAATTTATATTGTCTAGCGCTTGCATGTGCCTGAGAAAAATGCAGTAGCACGACTCAACATTAAGCAACTTGAGAAAGTTAGGCAAGTAATGAGAAATCTCCTTTTACCAATTAGTCATCCACTTGCTCCTGAATCTGTTGGGATGTAAGGAAAAGGGAAAAGTATTGGTGGCTGGTGAAAGAAAGAAAATGTAAAAGAGGATGAGAAACCTGAAAACTGCTGGAGAATAGTCCTTCCAATCAAATTCTGCAGTAGTTCCTGTGGAGAGAAGGCTGAATTCAGGTTCAGAACACCGAATCATGGTCCTCTCCGAGTATGTAAAATCGGCTGGAGAAAGCCCTCCTGCATCCACTTCCATCTATGCTTCTGTACAGAAATCAGAACTTATACGACATCATAATCAACCTACTACCCCTGACACATCAAAGAAATCAACAACTATTCGAGCAGCATAGGGTAAATCATATAATTGACCGACATAGAAGACAGTTAATTATTGATCTTCCAGTGAAAGGTGGCAAATATTGAAATATAGGAATCCATCCAACATGTTCATAGTTCAAAATATCCTGCGCTTGCACAGAAATGCTAGAGGCAAGACATCCTTTTGCATTTGTAAGTTAACGTTGACCAGGTAGCTCAAGCAGGTATAACATTCAGCCATCTGAGCTTCTACTCTTTTAGCCTAAGCTATTTTTATTCATTTATTCAGTTTAGCAACTTCTAGCCTAAATAAACCCGATTCCAACTAAGTGGAAACTACTCTTGGCAAGATGAAATGGACACGAGAGAAAGTTATGTTCAGACACGAAAATCTGGCAACAGGAATCCTCCGAAAAATGCAAGAAACTCCATTAGAAAACTCATGTAAATTACGACAAGTAGGTAACTCAGCTCTGACACATTTAATCCAACACAAACTAGTTCATTGATTATATCCCAATAGCTTACATAGACACGAAAATTTTCATATTGTTTTTGAGTCTAATTCATAGGAGAATACTTTCCAACATTGAAGGAACAGCGGACATGAACAAGATTTCACTGTATAAGCAAACCGATATTAGAAGAAAATCGTGGAATGATCCGAGAAAAAGGGAATGTATGTATCGTGGGGAGAATCGAAACCCTTCAAAGAGAGGATGGGGAAAAAACCGATAAAAGAGGAGGAAGAGAATCTATACCGTGAAGATCAGGTCGGAAGCTGATCGTAGGTCGTCGGCACATTAAAGGGCACCTCAAGGGCAAAACGAAGAAGACGAACTCCGCGTTCTTCAGCTCTGAATTGGTTACCAAGCCCGCGAGCAGGATAAAAGGGCGCCAAGATTTGGTTACTCCCTGAAACAGACATTCCAGTCCTCTTCGAACCGACTGACCGAATTTCCTGCCGTTCGGTTGCTGAGCTTGGCCTCAGAACCTTCAAACATTCGCACCCTCTCTGTCTCTCTTCTGTGCGTCCCATATCTCCACTCCACTCCACTCCACTCCACTCCCTCCTTCGCGCGAAACTAACTCGCAGTAAGCTTCCCGCTTTGCCTGGAGAGTATATACTCGGCCTGAATCGCATTAGCTTCCGGCGGGAAATTCATTCCCACAGTGAAATTGAGTTAGAAAATCACTAGAAAGGCCGTAAGTAATATACACACGTAGGATGACTAATATCACGAACTCGGGATGTACACTGGATATCGGCTGTGCTCTTGCTCATGGTTATGGAGGAACGTGAGTTAATAAGAGATCTTTCTACTCTCGAAAACCGTTTTTCTTTGTAGGATCGAATTGTTCCTATCCTCGTCGGTTCGGTTGGGTTCGGTTCTTCCAGTCTCTGCATCTTCGACCTTTGGTACCGCTGCCATGTCTGATGCGGTGCTGTGATCAAGGAAGCTAGTCCATCCTCACTTTGTAGTGTTTCGTACATGATGATTTACAGCCGAGTTTCAGTTCGACCTTGCCGTCCCAATTGTTAAAATTTTCTGTCGTCGGAGCTACTCCGGCCACCTTTCTTTATCTCTGGCGGGCTTCTAGCCTTAATAGTTCTTTTATTGGTAAGGTTATTAGCAGGAGATTGGCCTTCTGATTTCCGTTCAGTGGGGATGCAGAGATGCCGTCTTCCTTCCCCATCACATTCTCACTCAACTCACTGCCTCACGTCAGCAATGGCAATTGTTGTGCTGCAAATCGACAAGGGCACCGTGATATGGGAACTGGAAACAACTCCATTGTCTCGTGCCCCCATCATTTTCAACTTCTCCTTCTCCATAAGCCAAAAACAACGGGCAGAGAAGAAAATGTTGAGATGATTTCCGTAGACGGAGTACTCTCGATTTCATCAGGCTTAGACACAAACACTCGAGTTAAAAAAATAACCATAATTTCAAGCAAGGTAGGAGCAGGTCGGCACACTCACTGACAGGGCGAAAAAGGATATCTTTATGTCAAAATGGTACTAGAAGATGAATTCATCAACCTAAAAATTCAATATTCCAAGTTCCTCTAAAGAGAAGAGAAGTCACCAAGAATAGATACTAGAAGGCAACTATCACTATGATACATCTGCATCTCTCAGTCACTTCAGCCATACCTGAAGTTTCAGTAATGGTACAAAAGAATATAGGCGAATGCAGGAATTCCAGTGGCTCTTTGTGTTTGATCTTCCTCTTGAACTTCCAATCAATTGGCAAAAGGGATGGTCAACATAATCCCAAAGGATCATAGAGGGCTGATGCAGAAAATGAAGGTTGATGTTCTTAGCATGATCCAAAGGAGAGATATATGGCGCAGAAGGCAGTTAAACTGGAAGAGATCTGAAATGCATTGTGAACTTCCGTGAAAAGAAAAGGAGACCATCAGTTGTCATAATCTGCCAAGAGGTGACTCAGAGTAGTGATCATCCACCAGCCAAAATCCATAATCACGGAATCGCTTTATCTTCTTTTCAAATCCCAGAATGTAATTGTTGTGAATTATGACATGCATCCCTTTTGTCTCCTTCACCCATGTCTTGTTCTTGAAGTATAGGCCCCCAGTCGGGAATGCTGCTTGTGGAAGCAAGTAGAGGTCTACCTACAGTTGTGCCAGAAGGGCATGTCAGATCATATGTAATATAGCAACTCATCAACCAATTATATAACATAATCCTATCGCAAGCTGTTAACCAGCTGTATTAGCTATGACAATGTTCCCCAGCTACATAATGTGGCAATATTTTCGATTGATATAATTGAGTCAGAATCCAATTCAGTAGAATCAGAGGCAATGATCATGAACTCAAGCTCATAGGTGGAGGTGCTGTCTGAAGAAAGATGACACAAAGAACCTGTTGAGTAGTTTTCATCAAGGCCCAATTAAAAGCAGGCTGATCATTAGCTTTCTTTGCTCTTGACCAAGGCTGAGCTTCAAGTTCCTCAATCCATGTCTTCAACACCAGTTTTGCTCCAGGGGTTGGGCGCAGGAAGATCATACAGCTGCATATGTATGTCCGCCCTTTCTTATTTGGAGGAGGAAGATCATGAGAGTGGTTCAGAGATTTGACCTGTTCAAACAGATAACAATCTTTTAACTAGGAGACATTTACAAAAAGGAAATGAATTATTTAACAAACAGACAATAAAATTCAGCTTTGATCTAATTAATCCACCAAAATAAATTAAAAGCAAAACAGTTCCCATTGATCTAGTTCTACAACTTAACGCCATGTAGTTTATACTTGGACATTTTTGGTAAAATAACCTGATCCCAGTCTACCCCTGAACAGCAGCAAAAGATTTACCCAAATTGTCCACCAATGCTAAGCCTAAGAGAAAAACAAAAGGATCAAAGATATCTAACTCACAGGTAAGTTAATTATCTGTAGAGCTTTCGTCCTTTTTCATGTCATAGCATGTTCAGACAACAATCTTTGTTTCAAATTTTATTTCCATAGGTATATAGCAAAACCCAAAGGCTAACAACAATGAGCAAGGCAAGTATATAAAACATACAGGAGCCATGTCATCAGTGAAGTAAACATCGTGATGTCCTTCCAGATAAGGAAATGGATCAGCAAGCCAGACCATATCAACATCATTGTACATAACATTGTACCCAAGCTCCACAATGCTAAGCAAGTGACGTGGTCTCCGCGATGTAAAGTTGAAGAAACCCTGCAAAATGAAACCAGTTAGTACTGGATAAGATGCTGAATAATATGAATCTCCAAGTAAATCTAGTGAGCAAGAAAGGGGCCGTAAGAGAACACAAATTAACAGCAAGGTTTTGAATTTGGCAAAGGAAAATCATCATTCACTCTCCTCTCATGTTACAACACCTAGGAAACAATGCAAAAGACATTGCTCCATACTTTATAGCATATGTTTCATCAACAAGAGCAGAAGAATTTCTTTCATACGTATTACCACATACAAGAGATGGAATTCAAGAATATCCTATAACGAAATGAAGTAAATATACATATCCACAATTCTTTCCGCCATCCCAAGACCAAGATATTGGCAGGACAATCTCAGAAGCTATGCATTGACTATTACTCAATAACCAAGTGAATCTGTATCACGGAAGGTCAACAACCAAGCGTGAGTTAAACTTGGTTACGCAACAGCTCGTGGACAAGTCAAAACTTCGAGCTATCTGGCAGAACGACAATGGTCACTGCAATATTAGTCAATGGCTTCCAAGATGATCTGTCAACTTCCACCATGTATCGGAACGTGGCTCGGTTAGACCCATAGGGTAGAGATTGAAACATGAACAGAGACATCTAATTATGATTTGGTTGACATAAATCAACTGCTACACTGGAGAGGGAGCAGAGATATTACCTGAGAACCGAATTTATGGGCAGTTTGTGTGTCCACTACGGGAGGAATGAGGACGGCGTGCCCGGGCCACTTCCCATTCACCCGATACAGGGTGGCATAATCCTCCGCGATGACAAGCACCTTCTCGTGGTGCTTCTGCCTGGCGATGCTGATCAACCAGTTGTTGAGGAAGGGCAGGTAGGGCTCGCTCACGGCACAGACGATCAGCGTCCCATTCTTGGCAACGAAGGAAGCTGCCTGGGCGAGGGTGTAGCTCCGCCACTTGGTGAGAGCGGGCCTGGTGCCCGAGAATAAGCCCCCTGGCATCTCCGACCAGGGGAGGAAGACGCCGAGGACCACCATCAGGGAAAGGAGGACCAGGAGACCGGTCCGGCTGAAGACAGTGACGGGCCTCTGCGTAAAATTCGAGGAGCGAGGGGACAGCGGTGAGGGGTTTGAGGGCAAGGCCTGAATCGGCCTCTGGTGCAGGAACGACGAGGACATCTTCCGCAGATTTCGGGGAGCTAATCTGCGGGAAGAAGCAGAGGGATCCTGAGTCCACTGAGATGGGCGAACGAGTGGGATCGGATCTGCCAGCGATGGGGGAAAGAAACGAACGCCGGGGCTGCAGTAATGGTGTTGGAGATGGGAGATCCGCCGGCTGCTTCGAGTTACTGACAGGGAGGGATCATGGAATCGGTGGTGGCCGCATCAGCCCTTCGCCACGTCAGCGTAATTAATGGCACTTTCTGATGAAAAATGAAGGTACGTAAAATGTGGTGTAAGGGAGGAATTTTGCGCTCTTCTATACTTGAAAAAAAAAAAAATTCGTATCAAAATTGTGAAACCGGTTAGGGTTTATATTTTTTTATCCGATTTTGGGTACATTTAGATGGAGGGATAAGGAGGGGAACAATTCGAAGGGATAATAATCATTGACAAATTTTTTGCTTAGGGATACCGAAGGATTTCGAGGGATAAGTTATCTAACCCTCTTAAAATGAGAAATAGGGAGTGACAAGGGATTGAAATTATAATTAAATTCAATAAATGGAGAGAATTATGAGAAGTATAATAATTGATTGCTATCATAACTCTTCCCTCCATTATTATATTCAAATGAGAATAATAGATGTATGATTTATCCCTCCATTTCAGTCAGCTCCCATCTCCTCCTCCCCCACCCCACCCCTCCAACGCTCTCGATCCAAACATACCATTAGAGAGAATACTAGATTAGGTTTAGAAGAAAATTGTTCATCCAATTAATTCCCTTTGAGAATTTCACCCACCTCCACTTCCTTTCCGTCCCCTCTTGTGACCCCCATCCAAATAGGAGGTAAGTCAAATGTACTGCATCAATTAATATAGGTGGGAGGGAAGTGCAGATGCTGCTCTGTAAGTTCGTTCATGTGGGCCCCATTCTCTCGTTCTGTGCATCTTATACTTTGCATACATTGACCCATGCAACGCACAGAATGCGACATTGAGAAAAGATTATAACCAAAAATATATTGTTCACATTAATTGAATGAAACAATCAAATTATATGCAAGTGATAATATGAAAATTTTTAAAACAGAGATCATAAATCGAGTGCAATTAAGATCATAGCATAATAAAGCATTACATAATGAAAATTGTAACCATCCTCGAAAACAATTGAAAATGGTAAAAATGTCGAGAACAAATTGACCAAAGATATACGCGACAATTAAGAATCTAATTGACATATTAGGAGATGATCTTGCAATTAAGAGCGTGTATTCACGGCAGGTATCTAAGTTCAAGCGAGAGAACAGCATCCATGCACGAGCACTAGCTGAAATAAGGAAATGGTTCATTTAAAAAAAAAAAAAGCAAACTGAAGTTAGCACCACCAAGAACATATGTACAAATGACTATGGTCCAAGGAAGGCCGTAAACACTTCAGATGGATTTACCTAAACTTATGGTTTTGTTAGGAGTTTATGAATGTCAAAAATAAAGTCCTCGCGAAAAGAGAGGAAAAATACATAATTTAAATAATTTTACCTTTAATGAACCAATTAATTGGACCCTTAATTAATCAGGCACGAGACTTTTGGAGGAATAAGATAGATGGGTTTAGGCAAATTCCTCCCATAAGAATTTACAATGAACCATAAGGAATAGCACATGAAACTATAAAAGAGACGAGAGTATGAAACTGCAGCTGGATTCCACGACATAGGCTCTGCCGTCCCATATCATAACAACGTGATTGTGGCTCGCTTCTTCTTCATCGGTTCTTGGGCACTGAGATGTTGATAATTCATATCCACCATGCTCTTATCATATATCACACAAACATCAAGAATACAACATTATTTAAGAGTCACGAAACAACAGGCTAGAACTGGTAAGATCTGCACAAATAACACTTACAAGAACTCTGCCATTGGCCGAAGCTAACACGATCTAGCTACCTTGAATTTTCATGCCTAAATCAGCTTGTTATGCAACATCATCTTACTAAAAAGACCGACCCATCAACTGCTTATCCTTTCCATCTCTTTGAAATAAATAACACACGCGCATGAAGTCAGCAAGCAATTTATAGCAAGTCAGCAGAACAGATCCAGAGGTCTCATATCTAATGATTCTATAGATCGACCCTGGTTTTAAGACACTGGAGCAGCTCTCAATTTCGGTGCTTTCGGCTTCACAAATAAGGCAGATAGCATGCTCCGGCTGCGCGCTGGGGCTTGCACAATCGCCCTTCTGTTTGGGTTAGTAAATGACCTAAACTCTGCCAATTGTTTGCAGCCATCTAAGGAATCCTGCAAGAAAGGATTGCTTATGAGTTCTTTTGAGCTTTGATCAGATATTACAGGCAGCAGTTTTCCAATCCTCATATTGAAGTTACGTGTATCTAAAACAAGAGTCATCAGCAAAAAGATGAGCAGAACAATCCACATTAAGGCAGATGCACGTATTGACATCAATTAGGCAAAGAAATCCCAGTTCCTAGAGTTGATAATGAAATCTGTGTTTTTGATATATGCTCCTGAATATATTCTTTTATGTAACACATCACAAATATAAGGAAGAAGAAGCAGAGCCTACTAAACTCTAATATCGACAGAGCAGAAAATTTTTTTCATCAGATATAGCATTACCCTGCGTGGAGCACCGACCATCGGCATAAGGGCACCAGATGTAACAAGTTCATTTCGCAATAGCAGATGTGGTGCAGAGGACCTTCCTCGTAAGTTCCCTCCATCATCTGCATATATGAGAACGTTGAAGACAAACTGCTAACATCATCATCACCTAAGCACTTGCATGCATAAAATGTGAAATAGACATACTAAGTAGATGAAAGACTCCAGGTGTTTTAGCTGAATCTTTGGTGCTGCTGCAAAAGAACCAAATATTAAACTCAAATTTCGAGCTGCTTTTCGGCCATGATTTGCAAACTGGCTGGTAAATAGGATCTTACACTGTGGAAGCATTTTGACTTCCTTTCAGTGAAGACTTCATTTCTGATGCTAAATGCCAGGAAAGAGTTTTTGATGCAGGGGCACCTAGTGAAAGTAGACAAAGGACTAAATTAAATATGTAAATGAAATGCAAATTTAAATTAGAAGATCTTCTAAACTGTAAAACTCTATACCTGATGGCTGAAGACAAGATCGATCTTGAACATGATTCTGTCTGACATCCTTCTGTATCTGAGGACTAAAATGCACCCTCTTACTGACAGAATCTAGCTCACCATGCACATCAAGAATCAGCAGGTGAAAGTGAAATGCAAGTAAGACTCCATTAATCTCTCCTATACCAAGAAATAGTTAATATTTAGTGAAGTTTACTTGGTAAAATGTAGTGCTTGTGGTGTCGAGGAATAATGGCCAACAACTGCTGCTGCCGAAGTCCTTTTTTATCCGAATATGTTTGGCATGTCAGAAATTGCTATAAGCAAAGAGAAGTCAGTAAGCTTCATATATTTAGAATAGCTTCCTATGATGAGGAGATTGAACACTAGAGTCCAGGTTAGATCAAGAAAGTGAAGGATCGTCCTTGGTTAAAGAATTACCTGATTAAGACTGGTGACTTTAAGTTGCATGACTGTAACATCTAGAGATTGTTGCTCAAGAAGGTCAGTTAATTTGTATGCCACAGTTCCTAGGTGATCAACAGCATTAACAAGTGCTCGCACAGTATAATCTTTTAGGTTGTCCAATACCCTTACAAAATCAAAGAATCAATTTTTTCAGATATAACCCACAGATTTTTCATTCATGAATAAAAATAGCAATGACATATTTAAGAATGGAAGGCAAAAAAAACATATTTAAGAATGAACTAATTCTGATAATTGATACAAGTATATCATGAAACGTTACTTAGCACTAGCACATGCACTCTCCTAAAGTTCCACTTCTCACAAAAGAAAAATGAACCAAGCCATTTATGTCAAGACTTAGTCACCGCTAAAATAGTTTATTGATTCCAGATGGAGTAGATAGCCAACACCAGTAACCATTTTTCTAACTCTTAACCTCAAACCTGCTTGCAATAACTTGCATGATATCCTAGCATCTTTCAAAAACTATACCTACTGCAAGCATGAACAGGACAATAAAGCGTAGTGCCTTCTCTAAGAAGAAACAGAAAAATACATTTATAGATGTGGAAACACTACAGAAAGCCACATAGCTAGAGGGAACTATAGGATCCATTGCTATCATATAAGAGCACTGATACACTGAATTCTCATGAAATAATACGGGCTGAACAACCATATGAAGATAAGCATGCAGTGGATGACCTTATAAAGAAAAAGGCACAGTGAATTTCTAACACTACAGAAAGCCCTTATTCGAATCTGACAGACGAGATGACAATCTCCCAGATTCCAAATCCAATGATTTCCAACAGCAGAAGAAAGCACATACAGCACGTAGACAGAACAGAAACATCAAAATCCCACCAGTTAGCTTATAAAAATCCAAAGTTATCCACCACTAACTACAGGAATACAATCCATACAATATTCATGTGACGTCTAGTTATTATTGAATCATATCATGTGAACAGTTTCAGCAGGATTTACTGCCCCTTTATTAACATCACTATGGAAAACCAGAGATAAGGTAATACAGCTCTATTGAGAAACTACAGACTCTGACGAGTTAGCATAGCAATCACAATGAAGGCAGCTTACATCTGTTTCTGCTCACTGTGAAGATACGACTTCTCGCAGTATTCTGCAGCGGAGTGCAACTGAGGCCTCAAATTCTTCAGCTCCTGAGAGGAAAACAATAAGCGGATGACGCTAAAATCAAGCAAACTCAGCTTCGTCTAGGCTGATTTAAAGGTAAAATTAGACAAAATCGAAAAGCCAAACCGCCAGAAACAAACTCCAAGACCACCAGAACTAGCCCTAGGCCACAGCAAATGCACATATAAACTTACATGCATTCGGAAGAGATGGAAGTGGAACCATACCTGCAGGGACTTGACGAAGCCCTTGCTCCGCTCCATGGACGCCTCATCGAAGGTCATGGCGCGACTCTCTGCCCTCGGCTGCTCCACCTCCATCTTCAAAAGATCAAATCCGAGAAGAAGCAGAATAGAACAAAACAAAACAAATAGAACCTTAGTCCATTGAATCCGATCGCAACGCCTGCGGATCGGCAGGAAGTTAGGTCTTCGGAGGAGACAGATCGGCTAACTCGGTAGGGGAATCTCGAGAGTAGGGGTGAGGAGGAAGCTAACGCGTTGAAGCCGGTGAGTAAATGCGTGGAGGGGGGAAAACCGTGGAGTTATTTATTGGGGGAAACGAGCTTTCCAAACCGGAGGAGACTGGATAGCGTTAGTTGTTCCCATTTCCACTGTACGCTTCACTTTGAACGGTGTGAAGGAACTGAAATTTAAAATAAACCGAAAAGAGAGAGAGAGAGAGAGAGAGAGAGAGAGAGAGAGAGGTTGTCCTTTTTCCGTTTGGCGGGAGGTGAAAGGACTTCCTTATCCCTCGGTGGAAGGGCAAGTAACATGCTCAGTTTACACCCCAGGTCGGGGGTAGTCTGGGGAATTCGAGTTGGGCGAGCACCAGGTTCCACGCTAGCCACATGATCGGCAAAGTATCTTAGGGGGCATAATTAATTGCTTCAGTCACAAATCGTGGGAGAAATCATGCGCTGCCTTGAATTAAAATCTTAATTTAAATCTAATAAATAAAAGCCTCCAATACTTTTCTTGTGAGTATCAATCAAATTTGCATTCATTATACTTATAAATAATAGGTTGGTATGTATAAAAAAAATTATTTTTATTCATATAACTCGAATCCAAAAGCTTATTTGGAGAGAAATTGGATTATACCGTTGACAGCCGTCGGTCTAGTTTTTTAGTTCTGGGCCGGAGGAAAAATCGAGCAGAAATTCCGACGTATCACTGCACGTGGGCTTTGGATCGTACCGGACTTTTCTTGGGCTTCCGTCGTAGGACGCTGCTGGTTTGTGTTTTTCAAATTTATAAAGTGTTGTGTGGACCCTACGCACTTGAAGTAGTAGTTTTCAGGGGTTGGCTTTTGCACATTTGCACCAAACTTAATTAATGGATAAAAGGACGAATTCATATTTGTCGGTCATCATTTGCATTAAAGAAAAGAAACAATTTAGTAACAGAAACTTTATTGATAAAATGCTATTATCACCCATTTATTGGTAATTTAAGAAAAACATGTTTCCACCGATAGGCGGAAAATTGCCTCTTTTATATATATATAAAAAAAAAAGAACACTGACAAAATGTTTGCTGATGAGTTTTTGGTAACATATTTTCTTCCAAAATTATTTTGGACAACATTTTGTAAAATTGACTGATCGATTTATTTTTCCGATAAATTATAGGTCATCTACTGCCTGGACAATATTTTTTGTCGGTAAAATTGCCAATGAGGGGTTTTCCCACGAAACTCCTATCCACGAAAAATTGTCAATATTTGTTGAAATTTACTATCTCCAATATTTTTTTGCTTTATCGATGAAAGTTTTGCCCGAATGTTTGTCAATAGATCACAAAGCTTCTTGTAGAGACCGAAGAGAGATTGGCCAGAGTCAGCCGCTAACCAAATCAACCACCTAGACCAAGTTGCCCAATTGACAGCCATCACCGGAGGACAACTGTTACAGTCATGAGTTATGAGCCAGAGAAATGCATACCATATACTTTACCTCGTGACTACATGAGCGCATATATGCTAATGCGGGGCACGTGGAGAAAAGGTTTGTGGTCAAAAAACTAAGCTGGACGAGAGACTTGCTCGAGTAACCAAGCGGAGTGGTGCGGAGCAAGGACTTGGTCGACAGAAGGCAAGTGTCATAGCCTTGGGGTCGATGCTATTCGACCAATGCAAGGTGGATGATCGCTAAAGACAGCATGAGAGCGCCAAGGCATGAGTAGGACAGTAATCAAGAGACACTTGATCACTTCATGCCGAGGTCGATCAATGGTTGAAGGAGCCATGTGTTACTGGTCAACGACAGTGCACGATAGACGAGTGGAGATGCGGACATGCAAGTGGATTCTTGATCATGCGGGACCCGATGATCGAGTGCGTGAAGCGCGAGTACTCACGGAAGGTGCACAGGATGCTGTGGAGTGCAGGATCACTAACACCAACATAGAAATGATCAATTGTTTCCATATGCGGAACAGCTGGTGATCAATTAGGAATCAAGTGAGACACAAGTTGCCAAGGTGCAGCTGAAAAACTGTCCTAGTGTGATGAACGTGATCAAGATAGAAAATCATGTGATAACAGACAATTCTCCCAATATATGGCAAATCAATCTATTATGAAAACAATCTTAGAGATTGCAGATCAATGGCTGAGATTGGACATATCAAAATCTAATGGAGAGAATCAAGAAATTCAAGTATATCAGGTGTCATATCTAGTCTATCAGGCACCTCTATATAAAGAAGGTTCAGTTTTCATTCTCAAGGATATCTAGAATTCTTAAAGGAAAAACCATAGAGATCTCAAGGCATCTTAGAGAGCAGCTAGGGAGAGCGTGGGAGGCAGAGCATATAGTTACTATTACAAGTTGTAATTCAGCAGTACGTGGGAAGTAAGTCCCATTTACCCTTGTAATGTCAAAGTGTGTTAAGTTAGGGTGTATCTAGTGAGGAGTGTAAACGGCGCGAAGGTCATGAAGTAAATACTCGATTGGCTAAGTAAGTTTACTCTTTTAAAAAGTTTTTCAAACTTGTACAATTGTGAATACATGTGGGGTTTTTTCCTTTGTATATTACTCTTGTTTGTTTCCTTGTATTGTGATCATGTGCCATGTGACATCAAAACTCAGTTGAGTAGGAGCTGGTTGGCAGGCAGAGTTGTCAATGCCAATGAGATGCCAAAAAAAATTCGATCCCCACACTAGTCTTGTGACAACAACTATGTTGGCTTACCACGATCCCATCACCTAGCATGGGAGAAGATAAGTCTACTGATATCCTCATCTTTCAAGCCTCTCAAACTCTTTCTACTCCACCTTTCTTCTACCGTCACTGACTTAAATATCAAAGAGCAACCATGTCGGCTCGACTTTGCTTCCTTGTGGACACTTGAGGTATATGCCAAGACCTATTGGGGGACCAAGGACCACGCCCATACTAGACCAAACTCACCTGGGTGGACACATGGAAAACCATATGTTGTTGCCACCACTTGAGTCATGTTAGACATTTAACAATAATTACTGGGGCCAGATGTTCTCTGGAGTTGATATCTCGTGCTCACAAGGGGTTGTAGAGATTGGTGGGCTAACTAAATGGCAGTATATTAAATATAGCCAATCTTTGTCCCACCTAAAAGTCTAATATGACATTTTACTAAATCTGACCGTCATGGATGCTTTTTACCAGACTCAGTCATTACGGGATTAATAGTTAATAATCCAAATATTATTTCTACTTATCAAACTAAAAATAGTAGGTTTTCTTGGGATATCCATCCACACATGCAGAACCCGACCAAACCCAAACCTCATTCAGTGTTACAATCTCTTCTATAAGAGCACAGATTATTAGAATTATTTACAATGTTGAAAAATCAATTGCATGAAATTGGAGGTTTGAATGTGCACCTGCATTTTGGCGGAAAGGAGTCACAGGCTATCAGGTTCTCCAGTAACTCAATGCAGAAATCCAGCAATACATGTCGCCTCCGACAGCATCTATATTCGTACGATTGAGAGACAACATGAGGCACAGAGTACGCATATCATAGGCTTAGATCTGAGGGGAAAAAGACGCCCTTTCTGGTTGTACTGGACAGGGGAAGGAGAATATAGCAAGTACACATACACACAGATGATGTTCATGTGAATTCCCTAATCTTCGATCAGATAATATCGAATAACTGTATCAGATCAAAGATGAAGTTGTACACGACTGTGAGAAAAAAAAATGGCCGAAAAATCTTTGTCT
The DNA here is from genome assembly GCA_900174645.1 of Sonneratia alba. Taxonomy (NCBI): domain Eukaryota; kingdom Viridiplantae; phylum Streptophyta; class Magnoliopsida; order Myrtales; family Lythraceae; genus Sonneratia; species Sonneratia alba. The sequence goes on from FWPY01000041.1 coordinate 425,189, forward strand.
CCATCAATGTTTAAGGTGAAAACAATGGCGTATAGTTCCAGGAGAGGGCAAGTTCAGTCTAAAATGAAGGACAATAGCAATGGTGCGACGATGTGATGAATGAAATGAATGGGACCAGATAGTCAGTGCAGCTTTCGGCTAGGGTCGGTCCGGGTCGGGTCATCCATGGGTGTTGACGGCCTCCCAGACGAGGTTCTTGGGCACCGGGCCGCCGGTGAGCTGCCTGGCCTGCAGGGCGGCGGCCCTGAGGGTCCTGACAGTGGACACGTTCGCCTCCCAGAAGCTGAGGCTCCGGTACGGGAGGTTGTGCTTCTTGCAGAGCTCCTGGGCGAGCGGGGCGATCTTCCGGAGCTGGCCCCTTGGGAGCCGGGGGAAGAGGTGGTGCTCCAGCTGGAACTGCAGACCGCCATAGAGCCAGTCCATCCACCTCGAGCACGAGACGTCGATGGTGCCCTTAGTCTGCTTCTCGAACCAGTCGTTGGCGCTCGGCATGCCAACGTACACCTCCCCTGAGAAGTGGTTGAGGCAGAACTGGATGTGCTGAACCGCGGTGACCACGAAGCTCACCATCACAAACATCACCCGCTCGGGCCAGCTCGGGAGGCACGAAACGAGGAGCGGGAACCACGTCCAGAACACGAGGAGCCCGAGGATGTTGAGAGCCCTGTCAGGAACCCGCCGGCACGAGAACAGCAATAGGAATGTCTGGATGAAGAGGTTGATCCGCCCGAAGCACATTACCGGGTAGAAGGTCCAGTGCTGGTAGCTCACCAGGATCCGGGCCAGAGAGTCAAACTCGAGCTTCCGGCAGTAGAACCGGGAGGTCAGGGAGGAGAAGAACCGGGATGAGACCGCGAAGATCGGGATGTGCTGGAGGTCCGGATCGTGGTCGAGGCTGTTGCAGGCTATGTGGTGCTGGTTGTGCGTCCACTTCCACCATGCGATGCTTATCCCCGTCAGACAATTTCCCGAGATCAGCTGTACTAGCTTGTTGGTCATCGGGCTCGTCGTCACCTCCACGAATGAAACGTACGATGAAGTCATTTAAACTTTTAGGTTTCAGAAATTTTGAAGATTTCATCTTGGAAACGTTGATTTTTACCTGGGAATGGCCAGAATCGTGGCCGACGTAGGCGCTGAGGATCCACAGCAAGCCGAGCAAGCAGCCGGAGGCCAGGTGAACCAAGGTGCTCTCCGACCTCAGTACCCCGTAGACGCAGATGAACATCATCACCGCCACCGCGACGAACGAGTACATCACGTGGTGTCCCTTCTTCTCGAACATGCCCGACTTCGAGAACTCGACCGCGAGCCTCCTGTAATCCTTGGACACCTCCGAGACCTCGAAGTCCTTGAGGTAATACCCCGTGAACACCCTGCCCCAGACAAACTCGCGAAATAACACAAGGGATCATATCCGAATATGCAGTCTCGACGAAATAGAAACCGTTTAAACTCTCGGAATGTATTTTGGGAAAAGGACCTGTCGAGATAGTGCCAGGCGGAGCCCGGGTGGTAAGCGATGAATGCGTCGGTGACGTCTTGCCCTGCCAAGGTCAAGAGGGGACCCTCGCCGCCGGGATGGATCTTTGCCCAAGCCGAGACATCGTAGACCTTGCCCTGGATCGAGATCCACAGGTCACCGGGCTTCTTGTGTCCCCTGAGCTCCTCCGACGTAATGTACTTCCTCTCGCCCCTGTCCCCCGCCATTGTTTCCGGCGTGCCTTCCCTCTGTCGTTGCTACGGTTACAATACTCGACGAAAAGACGCTGCTCTCAATTCGCATTCCGGTGTTGGGTCATCGTGGGAACCAAACGAAGAGTGTCCGATTTGATTCCGATGATCCCTTTGTAGAGCTCCCTCCCTCTCTCTCTCTCTCTATCTGTCTGCCTGTCTGTCTCTCTGTTTCTGAGGTTTCCCTGTTAAACGTACGAAGGAAGAGGACGATGGGATTTCATTAACCGCGAGGGCCGCGGTTAAGCGCTCGCTGTTGCGGGATTCTTGGTTTTATCCTCAGGGCGTGGGTGATATACTTGGTCCTCGTTCTTCCCCGGCAAAGGAGGCCGGGAACCGTTGATTTTCGTCAAACGGTCAATTAGCGAGTGAATTCTTGAATTTGGACGGTTGGATTGGAGATGTCACATGGGTTGTAGCGTAGGAGCGGCGTACGGTGAAATAGCGGGGGTTGCTTCATGCTGACTCTTTTACCCCTTCTAGTCAGCGGTTGACTGATCTCGTGAGACATTTTCGTCGGTACATATATATTGTGTTGTTATTTTTGGATTCTTTTAACTTGTTAATTACTATTATTATGATTTATTATTATTTATCTTGGAGCTACAAATTCGCTCTCCAGGGCAGTTGAGTCACTTGTTCGGTGATGCCTTACCATCTGATTTTAATTTTTTCCTTAATTGAAAAAAATTCATGATAAATGAAATTTTACTCTGATTCATATTTTTTTATTCCAAAAAAAATAAGTGGGGGACACAATAATCATAGGAGATACATATACACACATATATGTAAATAAATAATAATTTTATCTGCCGCGATTTTTTCCACCAGAAATTGCCACCTGTCAATCTCCTGAAACGAATCTCGCTTTCAAGCAAAGATTTTTGTGATGTTATTATTAACAAACAGTGAATTTGTCGCTCCCCTTTTTAACTTTATATTCCCCTCCCTCCGTCGAATGAAGAAGTGACAGCGGACCGAGATTTCAATTTTTTCCCCGCCATTAGTTTGAGTGAAAAATCTATTATTTTACTATAATTTTAATCTGGAAATTAAATCTTTATTAAAAAAATTCAATGTCGCGCTAATATGGCTCAATTATATCAAACATATATATGACGTCACGCCAGATTTTTTTTGTTTTACTGATTTTTAAGGTCCGAGCTAAGTTGTTACGAGATGACGGAGAATTGGGTCAAGGCGGTGGTGGTGGTATAAAAACATGAGAGATGAAGCTGTCGGCTCGTTGAGACATTATGGCAGACAGCACAAATTTCCTCAGTAATTTAATGACCCCTTTTGGCTCCCAACTCACAACCTGGTCTCATTATATTCCGTCTAATTTCTCTAATTTTTATTTTATTTTTTATAATTATGGGTATAAAAATATATAATATAGTCCTGTTCATGCCGGTGTGCTGAGGCATTTGTGCGGGGTGGGGGGGGGGACCAAATTTCCACTGCCCAAAAGAGAAACATAGACATAGATATTCGCAAGAACATTGTAATTAGCAAACTGACGCACGTGCTTCCGAACAGAGAGCCCAGCACGAGGAGTACTATGTGCTTCTTCATTAGATTCAAATATTTTTAGATGATCTTACCGTGTCGGTTGATGCGATGACAAACGGGTTAGCGAGTATTAATCACTTAAATAATTGTCATTAACATTGTTAATTGTAGTAAATTAATGACTACTTTATGGTAAGTCCTCATAAAGGAAGTGCTTAGAAACATTCACCCAAAGAACCATTGGAAAAAAAGAAGAAGCTAGTTATGTAAAAAAGTGACTTTCATACTTTTCCTTTCATTTTCTAATTATTTATGTATTTTATTTTAATTATTATTGTACGATTAACTATAAAAAAATTGAAAAAAATTTAGAGGCACAGACTAACCATTTTTAAAACTCGAAAAAAATCCTAAAAATTTTATATAAAATTGACCCATTTCTTCCGATTTTTTTAATAAATTATTTTATTTCCCTCTTTTAAATTCAAACCCATACCCATTTACTAAATTCTGTCGATTGAATTAATGCTCTGGCTGGATCCAACCGTACTTGTGTGGAAACATACTGATGTGACGACTTTGTGGAAAAGGTTGAGAATGACTCCCTGAGCATCATTGTGCTCTAACTCTCAGTGTTTTCTTGTGACTGGCATTTACTTTCACACTTTTTCAAAATTTCCGGTGGACCGGCTTCTTTTATCATTGGACCGCTTCATCTTACATGGACTGTGAATCGATTGAGGTAGCTCGATATCTATCATTTGAATGTCGTGATTGGGGAAAATTCATCCTGTGAAACACTGTAAACCCAAGAAAACTAAAATCTTCAACCTCATTTGTTTTTCAGTAATTTTGTTTTCTTAAAAAATAATGATTGGACGTCTATGATAAAGAGGGTGTTTTTATTATGACCATTGTGACCTTTACTGGTGTCTTCCTCACTCCATCGATGCCTATCCATTTCAAAGTTAGTGATCCGCTGATCGATCGGTAGGAAAGTAACCGACACGGCAGAGGGACAATAAAGTCATTTTAGATTTGGGCTGGATCGATTTTACCATGGCGGGCTTGCGTGGCCCAAATATGTTCACAAGGCCGGCCTAGCACGGCCCGATGACTTATGGCCCGGGCACTACAAGAAACTCTTATTAGGCCACCCGGTCCGGCCCGATTAGCACTAATTCGTCAAAGTGGTTCCTGGTAAACACCTCTTTATCTGCTGATAAAAAAGATTGATTTTAAAAGTCTATCTGATTATTGGGCTTACTCGGCCCAAGAGTTTGTACTGTACCAACCCGGCTCAAGAAGCAGTAGGCACAATAACCCATTCGCTCAAGTACGGTCTTATCGGGCCACGTCCCGGCTGTGCCCCAATTTCGTCACCTCTAATTCCCCTCCACGCTTTACGGTAACATTTCCTTCCACCGGAGCCATTTCATTACAAGTTCGATTTGGTCCTTTGCCTCAGTGGACGATTTCTTCGCTCTAATCTGGGAGGTGCAATGTTTTGCTCCTTCGGCCGTTCGTGGGTTCAATGCACCCGTAGAGTAACAGTAAATATTAATCTCCCCCCTATATTAGCACAGATCAGTTGATATGGAATAGGCTGGACTAGTGCTCCGACGACGTGCGGGCTTGTGGCCTATCTATCGACGGGCTTCCTCGCCGGAGAAAATTAAATGTTGTAACCAAATTCGTCCTCCCTTTTTGAATTAAGAAACCCTTACAATAAGTCAATACTAGGTGCAGAGCATTGCCATCCATCATCATCCGTAGTATCATCTATTAAATTCGTTATGAACTTATAAGGGATTGAGTCCGTTTCTACTTAAAAAGCTCAAACTGATAGGTGGCGGTACCCAACTTTCTTATAAGCTCGCAACGTTTTCTTCATTTAATCGATGTGTGATCATATATCTCAACATTTATCCTGACGTGACAACGTGATCTACTTTGCCACGTGCCATTAAACACTCGCCCTCAACAACTATCTAGGAGCCGGGAACTATTCTTCCGGTCTCGAACTGGCCACAAGTCGGGCAATTTTCTTCCATACTCGAACTTGTATCAAGTGACCACGAGGCATGCTTCTGGACTCGGATCAGACGAGGTACGAGCTCACTAACTCTGATACCATGTTAAATTCGTTGTGAGCCCATAAAGGATTAGGCCCGTTTCCACTTAAAAGCTCAAGCTGACAGGTGGCGGTACCCGACCTTCTTATATGCCCACAACGTTTTCTTCGTTTAACCGATATGGGATCATACATCTCAGCATCATCATTGGATAAGTCCCTGTCACTTCGTCCGGCAGTTAATATCAACTTACAGGTTTTCCAACATCGAAATGCTAAGAATCCCATACAGCACGATCGGGTTTTCGAAGCATCTGTAGCCGAGTCAGAGCGCGAGGATGCGAAAAACCGGATGTATATGTGAACATGTATGTATGTGGGGATGCCAGGGCATGGTGAGCTGCACGCGGGAAGGCATCGTCCTCGCAGATCAGGAGGGGACGCATCCAGAAGGAGAGGAGGGGACCCCCCCCCGCTCCGGTGCGTTCAGTCGGTCTTCCTCCTCGATCACCCGTTTGCTTTCGCGACCAGAGCATTAATGTAGCAGTTTGTCTCGGAGTCCGGACCGAGCTCGGGACCCCTGTCCCCGTCGTACGCGTTCGCCTTTCGAAGGAAAAATACGGTGTCGCGTCCGCTTCAGCATCCTGCAGCTGCAGACGAGCAAATATAATGGGCTCAAGACGACCTTTGGTTATTCTCGCGTTCTTTTTTATTATTATTATTATTTATTAGATAAAAGGCTTATAAAAATGAGAAATAAAGATATAGAGTAATATTATTATAATTTTCTTTATTCTTAATTTGCTAGGAAGTAATTGCCGTTGATATATAGCAGTATTATATATATATATATATATGTATGTATACCGTCGGGATAATATAGACCATAGTTTTAAAAACCGGACCGAGCCAGCTGGTTCGACCAGTTCAACCAGGAACCGGCTACTCACCTGATTCGATTCTCATAAATAATCTAATTACACTTTAAATGAGGTCAAATCTAATTGAACCGGTAAGAAAATCGGTTAGCTTAAAATTAAAAATAAAGAATAAAAATATACTATAATGTACTTATTTTATTTTACTTAACACATATTCATATTTTATATTAAATTTGTGGCTAATATAATAATTTTTATTAAAAATTATAATTAAATTATAATATTATGTCGATTTATTAGAATATTATATTATTAATATTATTTATTAAACATACAGTTCAACCCATTGCACCCTCGGTCCGACCAATGAACTCATATCTTGACCGATTCCCTGCCCGGTCCAGTTTTAAAAACTATGATATAGACCGTTGAAATAAATTCGAGAGAAATTGAGAAAAATAGTAAAAAGACATATTTGAGGTGTATGGAATAAGATAACTTTACAAAATGTGAATGACATTAATCAAATTCACATAAAAATGATAGATTCTCCCAAGTACGACAGAGTTGATTGGCAATTTTCCTATGGAAATAAAAAAAAAGATATTATGGATATATTACATTTTACAATTTCATTATTTCTGCTATACTTTTAATTTATAAATAATTAAATTAACCATTATAATTTATCCAAGTTTAAAAAATACTAAAAATATCTCTCTTGCATATGTTATTTGATGCCACAATCCATAAGAAAGTTTCCAATGATCCACAGTGGCCACCAATTATTTTTTTATGTGTAAAATTTATAAATATTTTATAAATTTATAAATTTTGGTAAATTCATGAAATTAAACCCTTTACATCTTGCTCCTTCTTTTTATCCTATGCTTGACCGACCTATTACGACAGTTTTGGTCGTTCAGATAATAATAGGGCTCTTCTAAGGCACGACAAATGTGCCGCGCTGGTCTTGTGTCCTTCCCCCAAGATAATATAAAATCCTCAATTTCCTGCCTCTGCCGCGCCGGCCTGCGCTTGGCTTGGAGGAGCCCGCTAACCAACTTCCCATGGAGACCTCCAACCCTCTAGCCATCGAGAGCTTCTCTAAGAGCTGGTTATCGAACAGACCGCCGTCCCTCGACCGCCCCATCGAGCACAACCCCCACCACGAATCGGAGCAACACCCCGAGGAATCCCACAACTTCGACTTCAACGTCTCCGTCTCCGGCCCCAGCCCTACCTTCGTTCACGCAGACGAGCTTTTCTCAAACGGCCTCATAAGGCCGGCCTCGGCAGAATCTCCGGCGGCCATGGCGCCTGAACGCTCGGAGCCTTCTCAGCCGGTTCCTGCCTATCTCCCGGCCCGGATACCTACTCGCCAGATGGAGCACAGCTTGCTCCGGAGATGGAGGCGATCGTCGGAGCAAGTTTGGCGGAAATGCTTCAGACGCATCAGGTCTCTGTACCGCAAGGAAGGGCTGTACACGAGGAAGAACGTCCGGGTGGACGATATGGATCGGAGAGCAAACGAAGTGAGGAGCTGGCACGGCTCTCCCCTGGCGGCGTCTCCGTCTCACAGCGTGGCCTCTTATTCGGCGGGCGAATGGAGCGACATCGAGAACTCGATCTATGAGGCAGTTCTTCATTGCAAAAGGTCGATAGGTACGTTAAATCGTGCGATACTTCACGATCAGATTAAGCTCTTACCGGATTCACCATGAGTGTTCCTCCTCCCTATATTACAAATATCACAGACCACCGTTCCCCTAACCTTTATCTGTTACGTTTGTTGTATATTCAGAAGAATGATGTTGATCGAGCTTCCGGGTCACCAGGAGAAAAGGGACGGAGAATGAAATTCAGGGAATTAGGCGAAGGATGGATCCGCGAACTAGACCGTATATTAGCTCCATACCTCTCTGAATTTCAGTGTAAATATTCTTCTTCTTCTTCTTCTTCTTCAATTCATGGATGGACCACACAAGGATCAGTATTAGTAAACATATAACTAAACCATTGGAAGCTGTCAGCTTCTTCCCTCACAAGAGATAAAAAGAAATCGAAAACCGAACATCATCTGTCTGTCATCGCACCCCGGTTTGGTTATAAAATGAAGTCCGTGAGTCCGAGGAGTAACCAGGGAATAGAAAATGAGTCTGTACAGATCGAACTCGAGACTCTTCATCGATCCATCCATCCATCTTCTCTTCAGAAGAGAGTTTTTTGGCAAGGCAAAGTGAAGTGAGACCACCACCAAGGTTAGTTGAAACTCAGCTTTCTCCGACGACAGACGGGCCCTCACATGGTCCCGTCTCGTCCGGCCGGGTTTTGTTCTTTCTCATGTGACATGGTGTCACATTTTGTGCCCTTCTCCCCCCGAAGTAATATTCGCCGACCGAGGCCACTGTCGCTAGTGGCTCCTGATGCAACAAGCCGTTATCCATGTCGTGCCATCACGTTATTATACTAGCAGTGTATATATAATTAACTAGTCGATAATGTCATCGCATTATATATTGCTTTGACAACTTGAAATTGGTCTCGACAGTTTCCCCCCTCAGCGCTGCTTCCGGGTCGTCAACTAGTATGTCGGTATGGAGATTGCATCCAGAATCTCGTGACCGAACAAAAAAAAAAAGAATGTAATTCATACATGGAATCGTAAACCTCTTTTGAAATCGATCCAAGATCGAGAATTCATATTCTTTCCGGGTTACTGAAGGCACTAGGTTTCTGAAATCGAATAGACCGGAAACGTTAGTCTTAGCTCTGGAGAGATGTCAGTATTGTAGTGAAGAGAGTAGAAGGCCTGGAGCTCATATCGACAAAGTATCAAGACATTTTTTTTTCGATTACATAAGAAACTTATAAGTTTAAAATGGAATAGTATAAGCAGTGAAGGAATAAAAAGAGGCATGAAGAGTCTTCCAATAAGAATCGGACCTATAATTTATTGGTTGTTATGACGAGAGCAGCACTATCGCATCAAACTCCATTTCTCGTGTATTCGAGGCACTGTTTGAATATATATGCTAGTAGATGGGGCCATAGTTGATGCTGTTATTGTCATGTTTCTGTTTCCATATATGTATGCTTTCTGCTTCTTTTTTTTTTATTTCTCTGCCTCTTTGAATTTTTTTTCATTTTTTATACTTGGCTTATATGGTATCAAGAAATTCGAAAGACACTCTCACCAATTCATGCTTGAGTCAGGGTGATCCCGTTAATGGACAAATATCAGGTAGAAGACTTGAATTCGAGACTTTTTTTAAGAGATTTGTGGGACTGTCTCAACCAGTTCGGATGTGCTGTCCCTCTCGGAACTATTACACCATGAAGCAGCACCACTCGATCGTGTCTTGAGGGTGGCATTGATTCTCTTCATCTCTCTCGGCCTTTAGCCTGCAGCATAAGTCGATCTTGAGACTGTTGAGGTGGACCAAAACCTTTTTAGAATGTCTGTGGGCTTGTCTTCTGCTGATTTATCTGTCCAGCGAACCTCATGAGTTTCAAAAAATATATGTATACATATATATAGTGGCTGTGAGTCAGGCGAGATGACCTGATATATCTGAAGTCTACCATGAGATTTTCAACAGATACGGATGATAAATTGTGACCCGTCCCCTCCCCGGTATAGAAAACATAGTCGTGCGAACTCTCAGCATGTGAACATGACCCATTCCTGATCCAGTAATGGCAAATAACATCCTAAATTCATGGGGTATGATTAAATATATATATATTTTTAGATAAGATATTAAATTTGAGTATCGTAAAATATAAAAAAAATTACAATTATCAAAATTTTATGATAAATTAGATTATGTAAGTAAACTTTAAACTTTTAAGTGTTTTAAATTAAAAATATCATATGATATCATCAGTAAGATATCGAAATTGCTCGTGGGTAAGTTAGATTTGTGGTTGTCAGTTATCTCCTCGCGTTTCATAGCAGAAAAAAAATTTACATTGAGTATGGGTCAATCTCGACCTATACAATTATTAGATATTAGGTGATAGGGACCTATGCATGGCGAGTCCGTAGGTGAATTTGCCCGACAAGGAACAGTTTGGAGCCACAACTGGAAAAGCTACTTGAGCCATCAATTATTGAGAGCAAATTCGTCTGTCCCGCGGAGCAACGAAATTGGGGGAAGTTCGCATACCCAACAAGGTGAGATACCGATTGGCATTATTGTCTCGCTTCCATCTCTCACTGTCGGGAGCATTCGGCCATAGAGACAATCGGCCACTTGTCCCCGGCTGCCTTCCCTAACCATCCCTAAGGTTCCCTATGTCAGATAAGGCATTATTAATTAAATCTTAGATTTGTTTGACACGTCAGCAATTTAATAATATAGGAGCGTGGATAAAAATCTATTTTTAAAAAAAGATTGGGAATCGAATTCGACAGCGGTGATGTTAGGGACCCGCCCAGAGGAAGAAGGCCCAGCCGCAGCCTTGGTGGGCGAGGCCCGTTTGTCTCCATAGGCCCAATACCTCAACCCTACTCTTTTTACAATGCCTGATATTTTGATTCCTGACTCATTCATGTTCAACTCATCAGATCGACCGACTGAGAGATAAAAATCTGGTTATTTTACAAACTCAAACCCAGCACCTTCATTTGCGGGGGAGAGGGGTTGGATCACCTTAACCAACACAAGTGGACAAAATCCCAATAGGAAGAAGAAGCCAACTGCCCTACCTATTGTCATGGAAATTCGGTGGTTGGTGAGGCTGAGAGAATGCTACCTCTCTCAGTGTATCTTGGCTTCTTCTGTCTGTCCCAGTGAGTTGAACACACTGAAACTCGACCGAGCATTATGGTGGTTCCGAAACTACCTGAAAATTGTCAAAGATTAAATGCAGCAAAGCTACCCCAGAATCCTACAGACAAGTTCATCCCCTTTTCCATGTCGTCGTCTATGCATCGGATGAAAGAAAACCCGAACTTGAATGAGAAAAAATGCCATTTCTTTCACGGACCAGCTATGGATGCAGTATGAAAGGCAGGGAAGCATATAATTAAATATTCTCGTGGCAGTATATGATTCATCTGAAAGGTCTTGGTGGCTTTTCAAGCACAGCAGAGAAGAACACCTCCCTGTCGTCTTTGTCGACCTTCGGGATCACGACCCACTTGTGCTTCCTATACCGCAGCATCTTAAATGCCTCCAAGTAGTCGTCCAGGTCCTCCTTCGAGCAGAAGAAGCTATCGATCCACAGCAGACCGCCTGGCCTCAGGACCCTATCCCAGTCGTACAGCACAAAGTCCAGAAGAACGAAGTCAATCCATCCGTCCAAGAACCTCGTCGTGTGGATCAGATCCAGCGTGTTATCGAAGAAGGGAAGCCTCTGATTGATCGACAGGTAGAGAGGAACGAGCCCTCGGAGAGCGATTGTCTCGCTGAAAGGCGCACCGAGGTTTATCGTCGCGGTGACGATTGTGACATCGAACTCCCGCATCCTGGCGGCAAAAGTCCCTGTGCCAACGCTGAAGTCGAGCCCGATCCTGATCTCCCCGGGCTTGATTGCCAGCACTTCGGGTACAACAAAGTCCACCGTCTGGTTCGTGGTCAGGTCAACGTAAACTGGCTCGACCCATCTCGGCTGCTCGTGGCCGGTGAGGTTGAAGCAATCCGCACACTTGAAGAACCCCTTCCTAGTACTATTACTCGCCAAGCAGGTGAAGTTCTTGCAGCGGTAATGGCTCCACCTGACGTTCCGATTATCGGGGAGCTTCCACATTGACTCGTTTATTGGGAACGGCTTCTGGTACAGCTGCGGCGCCCGTGCAAAGCAGCGCCGCCTCGGTAGAGGGTCGCAACCGTGGACCATCAGCCGCTGGGCGAGCTTCCAGTCGTCGTTGCAGATATCTCCGACGTCGTAGTCCATGTACTGCTCCAGCTCCTCCTTCATCGCGAAGCAAGCGTGGCCAATGCTCGTGAAAGTGCCGTTTGCCCCCATGAAGTTCTGCTTCCCGAGCCTGTTAGGTTTGATTCGAACATACTTCCGGATCTCTTCTGTCAGGAAGTAATCCGCCGGCTCGTTGATGGATCTTGACTTCGGTTTCACCGCCGGATGGTTCTGCATCACCCCACCGCCAGCATATCCCAGAGACGAGCGTGCCGATTCAACAAGCCCCAGGATGTCGGCGAGAAACACGATGTAACGGGATGATGGCGACGGCCGGCCGGAGGGGTTATCGGCCATTTGGTCGATTTCCAGCTTAATTTTCTGTATGACTGCCTCGAGGGTTTCTCTGGCTCCGTCTCCGTTCTCGGATCCGGCATTGCTGCAGAAGGTCTCCGAGATGTGGAGAGACCTCGGGGAGTAGAACTTGGACAGGGTAGCGATGGAGAATAGGATCCCGAGCGTGGCCACCAAAAAGAAGAACTTCCCGAAACCCCTAGACGCCCCAAACTTTGCGAGAGCATTAGGCTTCGGCATCTTACATCCGATTCGATGAGCTAACCCGAGAGGTAGACCGTCTCCCTTTTCATTCGAAAGTTGGGATTGTACGAACCCTCACGACGATAGCCGGGCGAAGCTCGACCAAGCCTCCGGACTTCTGATAAAGACGAGGTGCTCCTTCAGCTCACCGTCTCCATCATTCTTTTTGGCTCTAAAAGTTGCACGGAGAACGAGGGGCTGATACGGGCATAGGATGCAGTGATGAAGCTCGAAGCGATAGACCCTTAGATCGGCCTGGAGGGGACACAGAGCAGTGAGAAAACAATGAGGTGCAAAACCTCGTATATTGCCTGAAACAAAAGCTTCTTTCACCCTTGGATTGTATTTATTGGTTCATTGAATAATCTATATAAAAGAGAGAAACAGGGGGGAGACAGATTGGAAGAATTTAAGATCGGAGATCCTGATCCAGGGTCCACGAGCAATTATATATGTTTATTGACGTTCTGGTACAGTTTCCACTCGGAGAGATACGGGAAAACGATTACATTGTGTACTCTCTCATCTCCGGGACATCCAAAGGGCCAGAGGGGTGTTAGATCGGGGTAAATTAAGTGATGATCATCGGAGAGAAGCTGTCGGTAATTCAAAATGGTTAGTCAACGTTAATATTTTATGCCTTCTTTAGCCCGGAAATCCATGCATAATATCATATTTGAAAAATAAAGATTATGGGAATTCAAAGACTGATATCTTAAATTCTCCCTCTTTCACTCAATACGGATGCTCATTTTGCAATTTCTCTCATATTTATTTCATTACATTTGCATAAACACCATTTGGCATTCTGGTTTATAGGTCGCACGTGGCCCGGTCGATTGTCGGTCAACGACGGGAATTTGCGAGTTTTGCGTACACTTTCAGCTGCCCTCGTCGCCGGAAAGCCGAATCCACCCATCCATCTATCCATCGAATCTGGCTTCTCCACGGTCGAAATTTCTTGAGACAGCAATAATTAGCCGCCAGTGTCTTGTGAGCGCCGGTCCGGAAGTGACCGAGAACCGCTCCCAAAGTTCTCAGCCATGCTCAAGTGGATAGGATGCGTATATGATTAATAAGCAATTCAGGAGGATCGTTATTATGATTCTTTATTTAGCACATAATCTCTAATAAGCGCACCGGCACATGTATCTGGACCTGTAAAAAATGGCATAGCTTGGGCACGGCACAATAAAAATTGTGCCCAAGCTAATATTTTTGGGTCACCAAAGACTATCCGACCATTTTAGCATGGTCCAAAAAAATTGTATTGGTAAAAAATATGAGAAAATATTTATAATAAAGAGATTATGGATTTTTTAAAAAAATAATTGGTTATATATACATAGTTTATTTTAATATTTATTTAAATTTATTGTATAATATAAAATTATTTTAAAATATAAATTATTTAATTAATTTGAAACCAGGCCTAGGCAGCATGAAGCAAGCAAAACTTGTGTTCAGACCACCGTTTTTGAGTCAACGAAGATGGTGCCATATCATCATAACTTGAAAATAAAATTATACTTTATTGGCATGACTTGAAATTGTATTATGGGCCGGAATTGATGGATTTATATGTATTTACGTATGAACTTACTTATTTTTTCCTACAAGTGCATATAAACTTACTTAAATTGATGTGTTTGTGAGGTGTTGAAAGTTAAGTTAAAATGTAAATTTTGTTGGCATCCGATTTATTTAAAAAGAATAATTTTATTGGAAAGAGTAAATGAGGAACTGCCCAGGTCTCGAGATCATGGACGGAGTGCGGCTAACGCAACCGTCTCGCAAATTAAGGCGGTGGGTGGGTACTCACGGACGAAAAAGGGAAAGAACGATCGACGTTGCTGAACACCGGCTCCAGCGTTCCGGGCGTCTTGCCATCGGTATCACGAGGCTACGTTGGCCCGGCCACCTCCGGAAGAGACCGATGAGTCTAGCTCATCACGATACGGTGATGGCCTCGGTCCCCGATCGCAAGAATGAATGAGAAGTTTAGTTAGTTCTCGAATTAGGCTTCCGAATACCGGATCATCTTGGTCCGGATTAAAAGGGGGGATTTGAGATCTTGCATTGCATCATTTGGGATCACGAGAGCCATCTTAAAAAATAGTTATAGTTATTAATATTTTTATTGGCGACGAAAAATTAGCGATTCTCAAAATCTCTGGTTCTGTGCATGAGATCAGTAAGTTGACTTTTTAAGCTCCATTTATTTCATTTTATGGTGAAAAAAATAATTAAATACCATCGAATTTTGGCAAGAATTAACTCGAATTTCCCTAGCAATATGCTTGGGAGAATTTACACTTCCAGACCGACCAAAAAAATTTATAGGAAAAAAAAAGAGAGAGAAGAAAAAGGAGCTGCATCATGGCCTCCTCCGACGGTCCTCGCCGTACTGGGAGAGTGGGACGACCTCCGACAGCGGGGTGGATAGCGGGGTGGGGAGAGGCGAGTTCCTGCAGACGGGGCACGAGCCGTTGAGCTTGAGCCAGGAGTCGAGGCAGATCAGGTGGAAGAAGTGGCGGCACTCGGGCATCATCCTCAGCACCTCCGAGTCCCTGTACTCGCAGAGGCAGATCGAGCAGGTGGTGCTGCCGGGGCGCGCGGTCTCCTTCGCGAAGGCGAACTTCGGGTACGAGTTGATCACGGCCTCGGCGAGGCCGACGGCTGCGTTCCCTTCGGACTCGAGGTCGGCGTCGTCCTCGGCGACGAAGATGATGCGGGGGAGGATGATGCCGTCGGAGGGGCTGTGGGTGTCAGGGGAGGGGGAGGAGGGGCCTCGGAGGAGGCGGAGGCGGCGGCGACGGCGGCGGCGGCAGAAGCAGATGTAGGAGACGAGGATGACGGAGGAGAGGAGGACGAGGAAGCCGAGAGCGATGACGATGGAGTAGCCGAGGCCGAGACTGGCAAGGAGGCTGCTGGTGGAGGAGGAGGAAGGAGAGGACATTGGAGGGAGGAGAAGGGGAGGTGGCGGAGGAGAGGATCAATGGAGGCGCATCCATGGGGGAGAGAGAGAGAGAGGGAGGACGAGGAAGGTTGTTGGGTTTTCCAGCCAGCTGCTGCATTTAATACATTTAAAAGTATGGGTTTTTTGAATACTTGCAATTTAATTCCTTACCTTTCTTTGATGAGAGAGATCCGTTCTCCCCACTCTCAGCCTCTTCCCTATATATAATTTCTCTTGTTTTCATACGAAAATTAATGGTCTCACTGTTTATGATACGGACGGTACCCAGTGAAGTTCGGATCGGTAAATCCGATCTCTCCACACCCGGCCCGCAAGCCGACTTCCCTAGCCTCCTAGGAATCACCGGACGGCTGACTTCCCTAACTTCCCGTGCGGCCGACATCCATGGCCTTCAAGGAGCTGCCGTATGGCTGATTTACGCGGCTTCCCATGCGGCCGACTTCAGCCTTTAAGGATCGGGTGAATGCTATTAGCACCCGTGTGAGCTGGACATGAGTGATCAGGCCACATCAGCTCATGATTCGATTATACTCTATAAATACCCTTAAAACCTTTAGAGATTAGGTAAGGCATCCCCCTTCTTATCTCTACCCTTCTCTTCCTTCGCCTTCACTTACCCTGTTCAATACTCTAAGTTAAACATCGTAGGGTCATTCCAAAAACAGCATCTACCCGGACTTAGTTTTCTTGCAAGACCTTGGAGCGGTTGGAAGGAGTAGCCTAGCATCCAAAGGGAGTCAGCAGACCCGTTCTCTGGCAGCTTCGGATTCTCCATCCTAACAGCTTGTCCGTGGACCCATTAGTTTATAATACTTGGAATTTGAAATCTTAGTTACAAGGAATAACGGTTGAACTAACCAAAAACATGTGTTTGTTTTTTTTATTCTCTTTCATACTTCAGAAGGGTTGTCTCTAACTAGGCTCAAGTGGTTGGACCTACAGGTGCCAGCACGCAAACACGGCCGCCGTCATTAAAGGAACCCTTGAGAAGAAAATTCATGATGGAATGATGGGCCTATGGGTCGGCTTGGGATTGCAGCATTGCATCGTGAGGAGGTTGGGACTCCTTATGAGTATTTCGTGAGATTTGACTGTATAATTGACCGAAAAGGAAGATGATCTAGGACGAAATTGCATTTCTTTTGGGCACGAAGTGCGGTTCCCTTCCTCTTATTTTCCCTCATCCATGGTTTCGTTCTGTATAGTGTCTTAAAGTATACCGTGCAAAACCTATGAAACATGGTTGAGCTTGTGGGGGTGGGACTTTGCCCATTTCATATCACAAGCCCGATCATGAATCCCGATTTCAGAAGGCTGTGGAGGTCTCACTGGTGGCCACCGGGCACCAACCCTCTAATCGAGCCATCTGGCAGCCACGCTGAAACAGTTGGGAATCGAATTCGAGTGAGAATCCATCACTGTTCATCGTAGTTAGATCGGATCATTCAATTCCTAGTGGGATCACCTAAACAAAAGCAAACCTGAAATCTCCCTCGTTGCTCTATGTTATCTCTAGATTGGAGATGGAGATTGGGGTAAATAAAATTTGCTTGAACCCGCCGTTGTGCTTATATTACGGGCCTGACAATTGACTTTCCTCAATACAGAGGCAGTGTGACCAGGGACTGAATGTTTTCAGAATGCTCAGTTGTCGATCAGAGTGAGTTGGCTTTGGTGACTGGAAGCCTTCGATTCGATTGGAGGAATCCACAGGGTCCTTGGCATCAGTGATGAGATGTTGTTGCCTCGTCTCCACCGTCTTTGCTAGCTCTGCTGATTTAGGGACTCCCTCATTCTCCCCTTGCAATGACACAGTAGCAGCCGACTCGCAGCAGTTACGAGTTACTCCTAAACACATTCAGTCCAGCTACTGACTTTTAACCCGTTAATGCAGTACATATTACAGTGAATTTTTTATACCACGAATTGCAATATTTGATCCAGAAAATTCGTTGCGATCTCCATGCAAAGCAGACTCGGGGACAACTGAGCTACTGCTTTTATTCCTCAAGCACACAGTGAATCCACACACCTGAGAGGTGCAAACTTGATATCTTGTACAAAAAAAAGAAATAAGAAAAAAAAAACCCAACTCTAACATCTAGATCATCTCGGCAATTCGTCGATAGCTCCCCATTCGACGTAAATGGTTCTTCCGAATTCACACTGACAACGCTCCTTAAGATAAATGCAACAGGCACCTCTATTCAGCAGGAGTAAAATGTCATCAGCCAGTCCTAATAATACTCATCCTCGAGCAAAGCTATTTTGAGAGCGGATTTTCACAGCATAAACCAGATCGGCTGGGCGATAGCCCACTAACAGGGAATACACACTGAAATTGGGAATGAATGTCTGCCCGCTCATGATGATCAGATGAATGCTCAATCAAGTTTGATGTTGGAGTGTAGAAGGGTGTCCCTCGTGAGTGGCATGTTTAGGAGGAAATAAATCTGTAAAAGGATCAGAAAAGCACCGAGCAAAAATGGACTCCAATGGCGAGGTCACTGATAAGTGTTGCAGGAATCTCTGGATTTCCTCCGACAGTTTCTTCCAGACACATCCGAACTTACTCAAATGAGAAAAAGGCTGTCAAATGGAAGCATTTTGAACCAGATGCGAACGCGAGCGTCACTCAGGGGCAATGTAGACCACGTGGCAAGCACGCAGCCGATCAACACTTATTACAACAGGCCCATTCGGCCCAATGGGCCCAATGTGAGCCCATTAGATCCAGCCGCGGCCTCCGTTTCTTCCCGCTCTCACATTTTATCGCCTGGTGTTCTCTGCCTCGTTTTTTCAAAATTTCCCCGAAAACCTTTTACCGGGGGACGGAGGGAGGAGGAGAGATGGAGAGTACTGGAAACAGGGCGATTTGTTCGATATGTTACGAGGAGCTGAAGCCAATCGTTGAAGACATTCAAGCCGTCTCCGTCTGCGGCCATGTCTTCCACGAGATCTGGTATCTCTCTTTCTCCCTGTCTCTGTTTGAGTTTTTTTATCTCGCTCTTTATTTGCTCAAATTTATTATCCTCCGGATTCAGAAAAGGCGTAATGGGTTTCGGTCTTTTGTTTGACGTTCTGCAATTTTTTTCCCCTGGCAAATCAACAGCTTGCAGCAGTGGTTCGAGTACTGTCCGAGTAACAGGAAGCAGACTTGCCCCGTCTGCAAGCAGAGCTGCTCCTCCAACAAGGTCTGTCGGCTTTATTTTCAGTCGACTGGAGAATTAACCGATGCGAGTGTCACTCAGGGGCTGACGGATCGTGCCAAAGATCCTGAGACACTTCGTAGAGAAGTCCTTAGATTGGAGGCAAAAACGTCAGGGCTTAATTCTACACTCGAACGCCAAACAAAGGACCTTAAAGAGCTCAATGATGAGGTATAGGTTTTGCTAATTAAAGTCCTCTCTCACGCTCATTCACTTGTCAACTTTGGGTTTTCCTGTTGGCCTTATCTTTTGATAGTTAGACCTGTGAGTGATCTGTCCTTTGTTTATTGGTAACTGACACACTGGGGATCGGTAAAATAGTTGTGGATGGAAGATTGGAATGCCTGAAATTCTTCAATCAATTGTCTGAAAGAATATGGAATTCCTATGGATTGGGAGAGCTTCCCTTCAGAGTTATGTGAGATCCATGGCAATTAGTTCACCAGTGATAATGATGCTACGTGATAATCTGACAGTAGCTTATGCTTCTTCTCTAATAAAGATTTGAATAATTTGAAAATAAGTAGGTGAGATGCTTTTAATTTCTGTGCTGGAATATGATCTCTATCCTGGAATTATGGTATGTTACTTGACTAATTCTGTTATTTGAAAGTGACGAAGAAAATGAGGACACCAATATGTCTGACTTGGCATGTCCAATGTAAGAGCCTGTTTGCATGTTGGGAATAGCCTACATTGTACTGTTCAAGTTTAAATTTTTAGATCCTCACCTGTTGATGTCCCCTTAATCGATTATGATTGGGATGATACTTTTTGAAAACCATATTTGCATATTGTGACTAACCTTTCTGCTGTATCATGATCTCTTTATCTGAGTTTGTGGAGATTTTCTCCTTTATCATGGAAGAGAATTAGCTATATCTCCTTTTCCTGTTAAGTATCATTCTAAGTTTGATTTCTCAAGTTTGTGGGACATCAACATAAGCTTGCAATTAATAACAAGCCAGTGAAAACTGCCATCCTTGGTCACTCATGTTTGTTACCTTGCAATCCTTGTTCAGCTGTGTCAATACAAGGAGCTGGTGAAAAGGGAGGTATCGTTAAAGGATGATGCTATTAAACAAAAATCTGCAATTCAACAGCTGCTTCATCTAAAATCTCAGGTTTTAATAAATCTCTTCTTTTATAAGCAAAATTGTTTTAGCATGTTGGATGTGAATTGATCTTTTGAAACATGTGAGCTTCATAAACTCAATTGAATTATGAGGCAACTGTGTGTAGGAGCTTGACAAGTCCAGCTTGGAGTGCTTGAAGTTGCATGATAGAAATATGGCATTGGCTAAAGAGCTTGCAGCACTCAAATTGTCGGTAGACTTATAATGGGCAAGTATGATATTCATTGACTAGGAAACATGTCGCTCTACTGATTCCATGGTCTCTGACATAGGGTATCTGACTTGGAGTTGGGAGAAGATGAAGTTGTCAAGCTTGCATCATTGGGTAATGAATCCAACACCAGAGAAACAATAGACATCCTGAGAAAGTCCTTAGTAATCCGTAACAAGTTAGTTTTCTCTGTATTTAACCTCACTCTGCTAAAGAATATTTGATTCATTTTCTCAGGGTTAAGCGTTGGATCTCCCTTGAGTTTCCTGAATATGTTGTCATAACTGATTCTTATCCGGCCAAATCTGCTCATTTTGTTGAAGCTATCAGCTTCAGTTGTACTCATTTTCTATCTTCTTTTCTTACTTTGATTTGTCTAACTCTGCTTGTTTTAATATAAGTTAAGCTTTTGGGCTGGCCTGTTAAATCCAACAGGAGTTACAAAGAGCTAATGGCAAAGTGCAATGTCCTCGGGAGAGGGGAGGCTCGTTATAGTATAAAACTCGAGCAGGCTAGAGAGAAGATAAGTAAATTGAAGGTCAGTTGATTGTTGATTGCAGGGGATGTTTCTTTGGTGGGTGAATTCTTAAGGGACAACAATACTCTGTTTTCTCACATTTGGCAGATCAGAGTCCAGGAGCTAGAGACAGCTATTGAGACCAAAGATAATGGGATTCTGAGAGCTTTGAAGGCTTCCAAGGAGAAAAGTTCCAAAAGACCAGTGGAGTATGACATCAAGTCACCAAATGCCAAGAAGTTTCGTGTGGGGGAACAACCAATTCAACATCCTGCAACTTTATCTAATTCGGAAGTGGTTATTGTGACGGATACTTCAAATCATAAACAGAAGATAGAGGACTGCAAATCCAAAAAAGATTCTGCTGCTTGTAGGCCCTTGGCTTCAGGTGTTACCAATACATGGGAAACTCCTTTCATTTTAATTGATGAAGATGCCTCAGAACTTCCAACAGCTGATCAAAGTCTTCTTAATTCTAATATATGCCGTCTAAGCAGTGAAAGTTTTGCCATCAAAGATAGCAGCTCATTAGATTCAGGGTTGAAATATTCTTGTAATCTCAAAAGAAAAGTTTCAAATAGTGATTTGTCCACTGCCCAGCCTGCAATTTCTGTTTTCAGAGCTCATAGTGACTTATCTGGCTGCAATAATAGTGCCACTGATGATGACACCATGCTGCTCGATGATGCCCCTGCTCCAACGACGCTTACCATAAGAAAAGAAGCTCCAGGGGTGCTTCCAGTCATGAAACCAGGTAACTTGATTCATCATCGGTTCAACAAGATTCATTAGGAGACACATTAAAAAAAATTAGTGTAACTTGAACTTTCTGCTTTCTGTGGTTTCTTATCCTAAATCTTGCAGGAGATGTATGTTTTTCTAGTGGATTACTTGGTCCAGATGGAACAAGTAGGTACTTGGGAAAATGGTGCAAACGGGTTGAGACCAAAGCCTTGAAAGCTGTGCATAACGCAAGTAATGGCAATTTGATTGCTGTTGGATCTGATGGAAGAGGTGGTCGAGTCAAAGTCTTGAGATCTCCAATTCATTCCTTACTGGTATGCTCCTACGACTTCGTCTTTGTCTATCACTGCATCGTCTTCACACTCTTGTTAACACTGTAGCGACTGCATCATGTTCTCTTTTCCATGTGTATGGTTCACATTTTGCATCCCTCGATGGGAAATTCCTTCAAACTCTTGCATACATTATATTTACTAGAGTTAGCTCCCTTTTGTGATCTCACTCAGACATATTTTTGCGCTGCTGCAATAAGCTGGTCGGTCAACTATATCTTTAAAAGGATGCAAGGATATGATTGCCTTTGAATTGAGCCAAGAAGAAAATGGTATACTTGTTGTGCAGGGTGACAAGGAAAGTTTGGCGAAGAAGAGTAGAAATGGATCCAAGACAACTATGTCTCAGTCTCAGGGATCCTTGCAGATAGAACACTTCTTCCAAAAGGCAAATCCCAGTTAAACATTCATCAAACCAAGAAAGCATTCGTAAGTGCAAAAAATCAGCACCCTTCAGCAGCAGCAATTTGCGTCCACGGGGTAAAGCCAATAACGTATTTTACTGCCCCTATTCACTGGTGAGGAAAATAATGCGAAACAAAATGAGCTAGTCGGTGATTTATCGATGCAGTGTTGTCAAGGTACGCTCCAGAATCCATATCGATGCAACTTCTGTTGGGAACCTGACGTTGTTTATATCTGTCCTTCCTTCTCTAAGATAGAGAAGACCCGGACAGAGCGAGAAGTCTTCTCTTATGATGGATGCAGCGTTTGCCCTCTCGGATTGGGGAGATGTGCCCATTCTCTCCACCCGTTCTTCCTTGCTTCTACTGCCACCTCTTTGCCATATGTTTTACGGGTTTTGATTGGGCGAGGAGGCTTGTAACATAAAGGGAAGTGATCTTGGGCCTCAATTGGGTCGAGTCCCATTTCTGTTGGTGGTTGTCTCAATTCTTGCTTTTGCCGACAATTTCAGTAGATGGATTCACGTCAGAGGCAATGGCCCCCAAAAAATCACAAGCGTTTTAGTGCAAACAAAAGTTAGTGCGGATGCGGCTAATGCAGTTAAATATGGAAATGACAGTATGTGGGGTAACTTTTGCAAAGAAGCTATCTTGGCATTTTGCTTCAACAGAGACAGAGCGGGAGGGAGAAATACTGCTTAAGGTCTAAATTAGAGTTATATTGATTGTATCAAATTGTATATTTAATAAACTGATATATTATTATAAATATATTGATATGGTAATATAATTTATAATAAAAATTATTATATTAGTTTTAAGTTTAATATAAAAGATAAAGATATTAAAATAAAATAAGTATATTATTATTTTTTAATTTTAGTCAGTTGATTTCAATTGAGTTTATCGGTCAAATTGGAAATTGATTGATTCAAGTGGACCTAACCTAATTTAAAGTATAATTTGGTTATTTATGGGAACTAAATTGAGTAAGTAATCTATTTTTAGTTCAATCGGTTCAATTTTTAAAACTAATGAGAGTTACCCATCATTTAGCTTTTATGGAAAGGAAGCCCAATCACTGTGATCAAGACAACTCAGGCGCAGCAGCCACAATCCGCATGGCAGGTAATAGCATTTACAAGAGAATCTTTCAATTTGGGAAAATCCTACTGTCCAATTGCTCAATGAGCAGTTGGATCCCTTATGTGAACGCGTATGATTAATTATAAATCATTTGATCACATCAACCTTTCGAGTTTTTTCTTTTCCTTTCCCTGTCGCACTACCCGATTTGCTTAAAATAATTGCATTATTGGCATTGGTGGTTGATTGGTACGAGTAAATTTCCATCTCTTTAAATAGGGTATTATTTTCGAATTATATAAATAAAAAATTTATAACGGTGAGATTTAACCATCTAAGAGGTGAAGTCAATTTTATTTAAAATTAAACTAATTATAATTGTTTGAATTTTTATATACATCTTAAGATAAGCTTACAATAAATGGGAAAAAAATTTCCCGTGCTTGCCCGTTTCCCCACACCCCCACTCTCCTTTTTACCCTCCCTTTTAAACGTCTTTTGTTTTCTACTTTCTGGCAGGCTTCAGAAAAAAGGGGGAAAGCAATGGGTTCCCAGGAAAACAGGTTTGTATCGATTCCTGGAAAAATGGATGGAGCATAGAGAAAACAAAAGGATTTATAAAAGATAAAGTATGCATCCAACGACATGTTTATAGTTAGTTAACGAGCAAGATTTGAGCATGAGCTGGTAATTTTAAAAGAAAATTTATCTTAAAAATAATAAATAAATAAATATAAAAGCTCTAAATTTCAGAGCATGGAAAGAGCTGTGTCTTTCCATGTAAGGCTGAAGGTGGGGTTGGGAAGTCGGTGAACAGTGTGTTATCGTCAACCGGCAGGGTGAGGTGGACAGAGAGAGGGAGGGAGGATTTGGGCGGTGGCGATGAGGATGGGACCGCTGTCGTGTCTGCCCGGTCGTGGGGCTCAGATTCACGTAGAAAAATGAATTCCTCCGAGTCATAAGATTTTTTCACTAATTGGACAGGACGATAATCAATCTGACGGTCTGACCCACCAGACATTACAACTCCTCCACTCTGTACAGGACAAATACATTGGCACTCTTAGCTTAGTTTTCAATTGAGCGGTCAATTTTAGACATGGCATATTTATATTTAATATAAATTTACTGATTTGATGATATATATATTTTTATTTATAAAATCCAATGATTTTAATGGTGGTAGGAAATCCAAAATCACCAGAGTCAAACTCATTTTGACGGTGTGTCTATTGCCAGATGTAAGAGACAGTGCCCAACGTGCAAGGACGAATCAGGAAATTCATCCATAGAAGGCCAAACACGATAACACAAGAATCTGAAGCGAAATTTATCGGGAGAAATGATATAATTTAATAGAATATGGATAAAATCAAATGTAGCTTATACAGTACTAGTTCAAGGTTTTCTCTTATTCGAAGGGGTCCATGCATCCCCCCGCGTAAATCCATCCAAACCAACACGTGGCAGCCTTATATTCAAGCAATATCTCAATTTCAAGTGGGCAGTGGAAGCCTGTGACCGTAAAATCTTTATCCCTACGTGATGCCGCGGACGTGAGTTATTCATACTTATCCATGCCGTGAATATAGGAAGGTCAAAGATGGTTTTAAAAATTGGACCGGGTCAATCGGTTCAACCAGTTCAATTGAAAACCAGTCATTCACATGATCCAGTTCCTATAAAAAATCCAATTGTATTTTTAATGAGGTCAACTTCGGATGAACCGATCAGTTCTCGGTCTGATCGGTGAATCTAATTGAACTGGTAAAAAAACTTACTTACTTAAAATTGAAAAAAAAATGACAAAATTATTACAATTTACCTATTTTATTTTATCATACTTATATTTATATTTCATGTTAAATTTTTATTTAATATAATAGTTATATTAATTATTTTTATTATAAATTATATTTAAATTATAATATTATATAAATTTATTAAAATATTATATTAATAATATTATTTATTAAATATACAATTTAACTCATTAAATTATGAGTTCAATATGTTTACACAAACCCTCAGCTCAATCCTGAAAAAAAATTATGACATCAGAGGCTTGGTGATACACCCATAATAGAGGAATAATTAAATCACATGGGAGTTGATGTCAAATTATGTACGAAAAGTAAAAGGATTCGGTTCCGTATTCATAATAATAATAATAATAATAATAATAAAAATTAAACGGACGGTGTTGATGTCGATCATCTTCTAGGGTTTTTTCTTAAATATGTTTTTCCTGATATCGAACTGACATTCCTTAATAATATGGAATACGGGCTACAACAATTTCTGTCTCATTGGAAATGGGAATCTCAATCGAGCGCTTAGGATAGACACCCAAATCGTCCAGTCTTTCCAGCTTCCTGTGACAAAACCCTGCAGGTTCGAGGCACGTTTAGATCTCAACAGAGCCGCCCAGCTCCAACTTTATCAGATGCTTTCGAAGGGGACGGAGCACTGCTCGATCACGTACCTTTCATCGATGACTAGACGCGTAGATTAGGCGGAAGAAAAAGGTGACAGGTTCCTTGTATAATTCACATTCGTGGTCTACATATGACGTGGCCACAGTAGGAGGCAGTATCAGAATCATGGCTCGCTAGACCGAATTTGTCTCTACCACGTGGCGATGATGCTCTTATTGATGATTTGAAGTGTTCCCGTCCGATCGGTACCCGCTGATCTCAGTGGTCGGTTGTTCTTATTCGCCCTAAATAAAATCCCGAGTTCGATCTCGATCTCGTGATCCGGGAAAGTCCGTACGAGGAGATCGGATTCGTCGCTCGATTGGGCTGCCAGGACTCGAGCCCGGATCAGCTAGGGACCCCGGCTCCGAATGTCGCGTGACAAAAGGAAAAGGGTCTCGTCAAGTCGGTTTATGAGTCACAGCTCCACGTGACATCTCATCAGTTAAGCTGAGACTGTGAATGATAACGATAATAATGATAAAAATAAACGATGGGAGAGGTGGGACATGCGTATCAAATTGGATTTGGATCTGAGCTTCTTGTTTAAGGGAGTGACTGTGTGCTCCTGCAGTTAGCACATGAATCCAACCAACTCCGGATGGTGTCCCTGGCTTGGTTTTGGTTTTTTCTTTTGGATTTAGCAGCAACCAGAGGTAAACGTCCCTTCCAATGTTAATATTCCCGAGTCCGTAGCCACCCGACAGTCCCACTTGGATCCGCAGCAATCACAGTAATGAGTGGTCCTAGCGAGAGCTAGCCTAGACGGGGTGAAATCGGCGTGAGCGCACAGCTGATTCCCTCCCCCTTGGTGAAATCCCTTCTGTGTCAATAGAACCACACCGAGAATGGTAGCTGAAAAGCTTCATGTTGTGGGGACACTGCAGGTTATACCGTCATCGGATTTCCGTAACCTTGTCACTCTGCTCGAGCAATGGCGCGGTGGAAGCTGCGAACCCAAAAACAGCGCCCGCGAGGAGTGCACTCGGTGTACATCCAACCGACGATACTAATTTTTCAGTGCAATCAATACTCCTTGCCAGACCATGCGCGACAGTAACACACCTCTTTCTTTCCCTTATGCCGATGGATAACCAGAGATCCAATGGGTATTTACTAGGTTCGATGTCTGCGTTTGCTGCAGATCCAAGTGGGAAAATCTGTGGAGCCTCTGCCACTTTGATTCATTCTTTATGCATCAAATCTTAAAACGCTGTGAAGTGCGGATGAGATGCTTATTCTTCGTGCAAGAAAGCTCCAAAACGCAGTGCAGTGGTCTACCTTTGAACAAGACACCACATGCTTACAAGAAAGAGTTGTGCCCATTCCATTTATTTAAGCATCGTGAATTTATCCGTGCTTTGTTGGACGATAGAGATCAAATGAATCAATTCCAATTGCCTTGGACCAGATCGGGTTTGACTCTCTAAACGGGGGAAATTCACCACCGGGAGAAGTTTTAACTCCCAGAGAATTGACCCGAAATTTATGATTTATTATTTGTCTTGTAAAGCTCACAAGATATCAAAATTACGTAAGTGGAGTCACACTTTCTGGTGAAGTCCAAGCAGCTGAAGAAAGGGACCAATGAACCACCCACCTAATATTTACACACGCAAAGAGCTCTTCTCAGAGTCTTACCTTATCAGCAAGTCCTGTAGCAGGAGGCTATGGTCGGATCGAAGTACACGAAAAGCCCGGTCTTCGACTCAACAAATAACGCAGGCGTTTGGGTTCTCTTCCATGCTCTGGACATAGTAATAGGTCGGCATGTGGGGGTTGTACGCTCGGTAAGACCCCCTGACAAGCTCGAGAACGGGGTCGGGTGGTGGCAGCGGAAGAGGCTGAGGCTTCTTCGGCTCTTCGTCTTTCTTGGGCTGCTGCTCCTCCTTCTTTGATTCGTCCTTCTTCTGTTCCTCAGCAGGTTTCTGCTGCTCTTCCTTCTTCGGCTCTTCCTTGGAGGCTTCATCTTTCTTGGGCTGCTGCTGCTCCTCCTTCTTCGGCTCCTCCTTCTTCGGCTCCTCCTTCTTTGGCTCTTCCTTCTTCTCTGGCTCCTTTGCAGGACCCACCGTGATTATTTCCGTCCGCCAATACTTCCGCAGTTTGCTCACCACACTCACCGGATCTACAGTCCCGGTCACTGTCAGCTTCTTCTCCTTCATGTCCATCCCAATGAAATCAATTCCTGCAGAAGATGAATGCCAACCCAAGAAAGGCCACGCCTTTAAACATGCAATTCTTCTCGCGGTACTTTTGCTTTCTATATTTGAACTCCGATAAAATGCAAACAACTTCGGATCGCAGTTTTCCATTTAAAGAGGCAGTGACCTCAGAGTTTGATAGCAAAAATTTGCTATTTCAGCGAACTTCTTACCCTCTTATCCCTCCCCGCTTCTACTATCCCATTTTAAACTTATAAACCTTTCCTATAATAAAAAATTACTATTTATGGGCCTATCATCAAATCCTTTTATATTTATATAATACAATGGCAAAGGTCTAGATGATTTTTCAGTTACAAAGGTAGGAGGAACAAGGAGTAAGGGGGCTTGATCAGTTCCGGAAAGAATCAGACCCAGGATGAATTAGTTAGGTTTATGATTTCATCACTGAGTTAAGAGACACAGGCCACCTGCACTCCTACGATTATGCTCAGCCACTCTGGAAACTTTGCTGATGAAATCAACCAAGGCATGAGGAGAAAGGGGAAGGGATCGAAACATCATCATCGACACAAACAGAATAAGGCCGAAGTGTGGTTTGCACAAACGAATCGGACGGATTCGTCTGGTAAGATTGTATAAATTTGTCGCCATGTGTGCACCAATTGCAATCTTCATACTGAACATGACACGGGATGAGAGTTTATGGATCAAGGCAATAGAATCTCGTTTGATTCTTCAGCACAGGTTGATCATAAAGATCAAAGTAACTGCTTAACCAGCAGCTTACAGATTCATCCATTCGATTGCCCAGTGAGAAAAATAAATGAATAAAATGAATAACTGAAGCAAGGAATTCAAACTTGGTACCTTGAAGGGAAGAGACTGTCTTTAGGGCCTTCTGCTTTGCTCTGTCATCGTGCAAATCCAATCTCAACACAAGTTTCTGCAACCCCAGAAATCCAAGAGAGATCTCAGACCCAGAACAACTAAGCTCGGAGGATTTTCAGTATATTTCTATGAGTAAGAAATGAAACAAATAAAGCCACTGTCGGTATCAGAAAACAGAGCAGTTCTTGAAGCTGGAGGAATAAAGCGATTATCCCAAGTGTTGTTGAATATACTAAAGGCAAGAGAGATGGAAGCCTTGTCTGGTTCGGCTGAAAGAAACCCAGAAAAGGCAGAAAGCAAACTGAGAAAAGCTCGAGAGGAATCCAAATTCTTTCAGAGTAGGGATTTCAGACCCTCATTGGCGTTCCTTTTGCTGGGTTACTCCAATCAGAGCCGGATGCAGGGAATGTTGCAGGTGAGTGATGGAAACAGAGCAAGCGACAGAGAGAGAGAGAGAGAGAGAGAGAGGGAGGGGAAAACGAAAATGAAAAATGGTGGGAGGGGAAGGTGGACGAGAGGGAATGAATAAGTGTGACGTTGAAAAAGGGCGCAAGGGAATGTGATGGAGTCGAAGAATCGGAGGGTGGCGGAGTAGAGCAGAGAGTCCGAATCAAAACAAGAATTGCAGACTAGGAGAGAGAGAGAAGGAAAAGTAGAGAGCTTGAAGGAGAGAGTTGGCTCTCCGAGGAGGATCAAGATCAACCTCTGCTCTTCCTCTCCATCTATCAAACATGAATGAATGTTGCGGTAAATTGACGCTGCTACTTTATAAGATATAAAATATAATAATTAAAATTGTATATGATATTCATAGTATCTCGAGAATTATCATGCATGAATCCATCCATCCATCAGCCCTCGTCCCCTCACATGCTGGGCTGGGCAGCCGAGAGACGTGATTTTCCTGTTGATAAAGAATCCCGACAAATTAAAAGAGGTGAACCTAACAAATCGAATCCAAAATCTTATAAAAAAAATAAGTACACACTCTTTTCTTTTTATATAAATTAACGGTATTTAATTGGATTTTGTCTAGTTGACAGCAGGTGAAACTCGAACTCGAATTCTCCCATTGGGATGATAAGTACCGAACCACTCGACCACGCCTACACAGTGGATAAAATAAACATACACTCATTTCCTATATCACTTGATAATTGGTTATTATTACCCTCGTTGATAATAGAAATTATTGTGTGTAAAGTGACCTTTTTACGTAGAGCAGAGCAGACCGGACCGGCCCGTCACCGCGCTGAAAACCCGTGGGCAATCTCAAGGTGGTATCCGGGCATAATGACCAAACACCACATCATAAAGATTTCTTTGTCGAGGTTGTATCTACGTGAAATCTGCTCGGGTGAATTCATTGACCGGACAAAATTCTCCTAATATAATTTGGTTGAATCATATCCATCGATTTATACTATAACCATCATATACAGACATGGTGAAGATAGAATAGACTTGTAGGTTTATTTTTTTCCCTCTTCTTCTGAGTAAACAAATAAATAAAAAATAAATGAAAATCAATGAAGGCTTTTTGTCATAAGAATCAGTGAAGGTTGGAAAGAGAACCAGCTGCGGGAGAAACGAAGATCTGGAGGCCCACGTCACGGGGGGAGTGAACTGTAAAGTGCAGTTATACCTTTTTTTTCAAATTAAATAATTAAATTTTTTTATATTTAATCCTCACTACAAAATTTTTTATATTATTTATTTTTATAATTCTCATATAATAAACAAATTACAGACATACAATCGAGGTGGGGGATGCCGCCGCCATTGAGGTTAGGCTTAATTACTTTACTTCCCCTGTCTACCTTTGACCCTTTTTTTTTCAACCTTTGGGCAAGAAAAATTTCATTGGGCACGTTGATTTCGATTCGTGAGGCTCAAATGTCTTCCGCACGTGAAAAACTAAGAGAGAGATCTCGAGATTCGAGAAGATTGTCCAACACATTGCTGTCCAAAAGGACTTGGAGGGAAATGTTATATATAAATAAAGTAATTTTATATTTAATAAGGTATACGATAAGATTTTTCATCTATTCGATTTTAATAATTCTCTAGTTACATGCTTTTAACCGTCCATCTCCCTCCCCTCCATATTGCTATCCACACATCATGACACCCATAGTTTTAAAAATCGGATCATGTTGGTCGGTTCAACCGGTTCAACTAGGAACCGGTCACTCACCTGATCTGGTTCATATAAATGACCAATTATACATTTAAAGAGGTCAATTCCAATTGAACTGATCGGTTCTTGGTTCGATTGATGAATCCAATTGAACCGATAAAAAAATCAACCAACTTAAAATTAAAAAAAATAAAAACCTTTATAATGTACCTATTTTATTTTACTATACTTATATTTATATTTTATATTAAACTTTTATTTAATATAATAATTTTTATTATAAAGCATATTTAAATTATAATATTATGTAAATTTATTAATAATATAATATTATTTATATTATTTATTAAATATGCAGTTCAACCCATTAAACCTCCGATCCGACCTATGAATTCATGTCTACACCGGTTGCTGGTCCGGTCCGGTTTTAAAAACTATGATGGCACCGACATCCCCTGCCCTCCATAATAATCTTTAATCCTGTCCCCCTCCAAATCCTTCAATCCAAGCACAATCAGCCACATTAGATCATATAGTTGAGTTCGAGATCTGCATGACCGCTTAACACGAAGAAGTTAGGTCATTACATACCCTCATAATTTATCATGAATTAAGAGCACTACAAAAGACACTTTTTGAGGGTTTCCTCTTATTTATCTCAATCAATTTCGACGGCGGCTACCTCGTGTTGTGCAGTTGGTGGCAACGTACCAGAGATTCCTTTTTTCTCGCTTTCGACCTTCCGTGTGGATCACAAGAGCTTGCGAAGAGGAAACCTAAATGTGAAATTCATCGAGCTTGAACGGTAAGGGCATCCCGGGACCTTGAGGTGCGAAGGTCCTTTACGGCGGAAGCCCTATCTCTCAGTCCAAAGCATACAATAACAACCGTGCCCTTGTCCGGGTCGACTCAACATCTCGAGCTAATGAATTTTAACGTATCAGTATGGTAGTTTATTCCAATTTATGTATAAGACTTTTCCCCTCAATTCCACCATCATATGATGAAATAAGGGTTGAGAATGGAAAGGAATATATACTTAGGGATTTAATGGCATTTACTCATTAATATTCGAAAATGGTCCACGTCGAGATTTCTCAGGTACAGTTATAATAGTTGAATATATGAACTTATGAATGAAGATTAATATATGTCAAATCGTTATCATGTAGAGTAGCTAAGTAGAGATACGTGCCGCCCTTGTCCACTACATCTTCGCGGCTGTATATTATTAATAATATAATATAGTCACAAATGGGAAGACGAAACTATCAATCCAGCTTTATTGATGAGGGCTTGGCTCAACTCTGAGACCGTTGGACATCCTCTGTCTTAATGGCTGAGATTGATTCTTCTTTTTCTTCACCCATTAAGTTGGCACTTTTCAGCCAGTCCCAATCTCATACGGTGAAGTTGAGATTCTTGTACACAGAGAGCTCGGTTCGTCACTCAACCACATCCTGGTGGTTGGGTGAGACTTGGATTTGGATTTGGATTTGGATTTGAATTTGGATCTGGATCTGGATCGGGGTTTTGTCTTGGCTTTCTAGTTCAGCGCTGTACACCCACGACCTTGCATGCGATTCCTCAATAAAGAACTCAAAGTTAATGCACTATCTTCGAGGAGGAGAATAAATGTTCGCATGGCAAGTGCCACAAACACTGTTTTTGGAATTTAAATCTTATCAACGAAGGAGAATTTATATATAAATAGGGAGATTTTATTTAAATTTTGAATTAATTAAGATTATGAAATTTTAACTTAGCCATGAAAGCACAAATTTTATCCATTGCTCTTTAAAATTTAACACCAACTTCTTCTTTTTTAAATATGTGTAATGCATGATGATTTGATGAGAAGAAGGACATTGATATTTTTTAAGAAAAGTAAACGGAATTTGTGCAAAATTAGAATATATTTACTTAAAATTATTATCTTTAGTAAAATATCGTAATTTGTACTTTAATTATTGCAGAAAATTAATTTCGAGAATCTTATTTTAACGGATGTATATGACTAATGTAACATTAACATATCAGATTTATGGTTTATGAATATTATCTATTATTTTTAAAAAAGAACAACAATGTACAAGCGCACGCCCAGGGGACGACAATATATATATATATATTGACAGGAGAACAATATGAAATTCGTGTAGCACGACAGTAGGGTCATCAACGCCATATAGATGGACCGTAAGTTCATCTGGCTGGAAATATTACAAGGTGTATATAGTCTAGGGGTCGAGTCATTTCTGCAGCACGGGCATTTGAGACCCGGTGGAAGTACTCCGCGGTCATGTTAAGACAAACGACCCGATGAGAATACTCCAGCCAGAACACGAGCGTAAAACAAATTGTTGATGAACACATATAGCTTTTAGTTTATAAGTATATAATATGATATAAGAAGTAAGGAATAAAGAGATACGATAAATTTTATTATGATAATTAAATTTATAATTTTTTAGTTATTAAATCAAGAATAACGTAACTGGACTAAATCCCTATTCTTGATTAACATATATAGTTATGTGGGAATATGTGTCTATATACGTGTTCCGACCTATACAAAAAATTATCGAGATAGTTAAATTTTAAATTTAAGTATTATAAATAGAGAAAGTTTAGAATTTAAAAATAATCAATCATCCGATTTACGTCTAAATATGATTAATATTGGGTTTGAATATGGGAGAGCACGACAACAACAACAAAAACAACAACAATAATAATAATATTGTGAGTGTTTGCTACTGGGGCGCTAGATTGCGTGGGTTCAAACAAAGTGGGTGATTGGTGGGATTTCATTTTCTCCACCTCAGCAAATCTTGACCAGAATTATACGTGGCAGTTGGCGTTATTAAATTAACTATATAATTATTTATTGTGGCCCAGAAAAAAAATGCATATTTTTATGTACCGCAGTGCATATAATTTTTTTTTATGATTAAGCTGTTTTCAATAGGGTCTCACTAGCTCTCTCAATTCCACCAACATTCTGGTTGAATTACAATCTGTTATTGTTTAAATTAGGTTTGGAATACATACATATATATATAATTACTGAGCAAGCTGAGTAACATGTGATTATAGTGCACACTTCCTTTTTCCCTTAAGATGATAAAGCCATAGAGGATGCATTATCATTGTATCGGAAAAAAAAAAAACATGTTAAGGGTATTGTTTCGAAAACCGGACCGGTTCAACTACGAAACTTGCCGACCACCTGCCCTGATAGGTCGGATGGATCCCTAAACTTTGACAAGACTCCGAGGTGTTGGATATATTCCACCTGATTTTGTCATTTTCTACCAAACTATCCCTGTTTTTTCTTTTTACCCCATGGACGCGGGGTTTTACCTGTGTATTGAGTTTCGCCTCCATCGAACAAATTTTCTGAGCCGGTCGATGTTCCAGACTCCTTTTGCTTGTTGAACCCACCACCCTTGTGAATGAGGCCATTTTTTCCTAAAATCATGGTGGACGGGGCTCGAAGCTAGCATCCACCCCATTGAGGTTGTAGCCTGTGGGCGACTTCTACCTTGACAATGGTAGTCGGTGATGGGCTCGTATCGACTCCCCATGTGCATAAATGCCCGCTCTAGCGAACCAAAAGCTTATATATAGATATATATATATATTTTAATATAACATTTCCTCTTTTTTTTAGGCTGGCTATCGAGCCGTTTCGTGGCAAATAAACTCCACTCAGCATGGTCTGATAATTTTCCTGGCCAGCCCGGCCCGATAATCCTCTACCAGGGCACGGTCTTTTGCTGCCGGACCTGGGCCACGCTGCCGTGGCCCAAGAACTGCCTTCCCTTCTTGGTTTAATGTTCTGTTCCACGAACTTCAGGGGGCCAATAAGAGAGAGTCAGGAATTCAAGGATGGCCTAATAAAGGGGACCTTTTTGAAAATAACAGAAATATGGGGGCAAACAAGTGGAAAGGGCAAAAAAGAGTGGTCGGGCGGACACTGGGAGAGGACCAAGGTCGTACCTGAATCGAAACTGAGGAGACGTTTCGGCTTCCCTGTCCGACTAACCACCGTCACCTCCTCCACAATCAATCACATGAAAACCCTCCGGCCGCTCCCCTAAACCCTGATCCCCCGTCACCACCGCCACAACCACGGGAAAGCTCGGATCCCGCTGCCATGGCTAGATCGTCCACCGCAATGCCTCACCGTATCAACCCTGCGCCACCCGTCCCCCTGGTCGTCACACTCAACTGCATCGAGGACTGCTCCCTCGAGCAGGAGTCGCTCGCCGGGGTCGCCTCCGTCGAGCACGTCCCCCTCAGCCGCCTCGCCTCATCCGACAAGACGATAGAATCCGCCTCCGCCGTGCTCATCCACTCACTTGCCTACCTCCCCCGCGCCGCCCAGCGCC
This sequence comes from Sonneratia alba, assembly GCA_900174645.1. Lineage (NCBI taxonomy): Eukaryota > Viridiplantae > Streptophyta > Magnoliopsida > Myrtales > Lythraceae > Sonneratia > Sonneratia alba. The sequence continues at coordinate 460,541 of FWPY01000041.1, forward strand.
GCCTCCGGCACAACCAGCTCGTCCTCTGCCTCGGCTCCGCTGACCGCGCGGTTGACTCCGCCCTCGCGGCCGACCTCGGGCTCCGCCTCCTTCACGTGGACACATCCCGAGCTGAGGAGATCGCAGATTCAGTAATGGCTCTCATCCTAGGGCTGCTTAGGCGTACACATCTGCTGTCACGGAACACCCTTTCAGCTTCGGGTTGGCTTGGGTCAGTTCAGCCGCTATGCCGGGGAATGAGGAGATGCAGAGGTATGGTTTTGGGGATTATTGGTAGATCTGCTTCCGCAAGGTCGTTAGCCACCCGCAGCCTGGCTTTCAAGATGAGTGTGCTTTACTTCGATGTGCTGGATGTAAGATTCTCGAATCTTTGGCTGGATCCAACTTCTACTAGCTCTATCTGAGCTGCATTTTGGGCAAAATTGTTCAATGCTTCTTCCAATAGACGCTTTAGTCTCTATTTGGTTTTACACAAGGTCCTTCAGTTAGTGGCATCTGGTATATAGTGGTCGTGAGATACTTCCTTTTGGATTGGTACTGAAGGCAAGTCATTTTGTCTAAACAACTTGAAGCTCAGGAATATATAGTTGTTGAAGTGGAATGAAATGTCTAATTTTTTGTCTTTGCAACGGGAGGGAAGTGGCCCCTATGATCCGTGCTTCTCAATTGTTTTGTTGCAGTCACGGTAATACTTTCTGAGGTTTGTCTTTATTGAGTTTATTGGTGGAAATTACATTTACACAGGGAAATGGAAAAGTAACCAGGTCTTCTATATCTTTTCCTGCTTCTGCCCGAAGAATGGAGACTCTCAATGATCTGCTTGCTGCAAGTGATATCATTTCTCTTCATTGTTCTCTAACAAATGAAACAGTTCAAATTCTCAATGCAGAATGTTTGCAGCACATAAAGCCTGGTAAAATTCTTGTACTTCTTTTGGTATGACATTCTTTGTATGATGATTCTGATTCCCCTTACTCTCTCTAGACCGTAATTTTTTCATTTCCATTTAGGGGCATTTCTTGTGAATACGGGCAGCAGTCAATTGGTGGATGATTGCACTGTGAAGCAGCTTCTTATTGATGGTGCCTTAGCAGGCTGTGCTTTGGATGGTGCTGAAGGGCCACAGTGGATGGAAGCATGGGTACAGAAATTGTTTTTATGGCTTCTCTATGCTATTCTTTTGCATTTTTCCTCTGCCATTTGCTCTATCAACATCTATTCTTGCCATATACTATTCCTTTAATATTCAGAGCTTAAGATGCAGCACTTAGTAAGCTGCCCTTAGCAGCACTTGCATAACCTATTCTAGTTTCCACTATAAGATGAAAGGTGACACCACTTTGCTTGAGCCATTTTTGTATGCCAACTATATCTGAGTTTGGGTTTATTTAGATCATTTAGCTCTCACCCTTGTAGTAATATTTCCTTTTAGGTAAGGGAGATGCCCAATGTGTTGATACTTCCACGCAGTGCAGATTATAGTGAAGAAGTATGGATGGAGATAAGGGAAAAAGCAATCTCCATTCTGCAGACATACTTCATCAATGGTATTGTTCCAGAAGATGCTATCTCAGATGTGGAAGCTGAGGAAAGTGATGCAATCCATGATAATTCTCAGTTTAATAAGCAAGAGAAGGAAATAGCTCCCCTGAATTTTATCGATCAACAGCTGGCTGATGATTTTCACCTTACTCCTGAAAGCTCCTGGAAAGCTGGTTCTGGTCAACCAAAAGAATCTCTTAGCCAGGTGGAGAATTCTGAATTGTCTCAGAATACTACTGGACGATCTGAAGGAAGACGCAGTAGATCAGGTAAGAAGGCGAAAAAGAGGCACAGTCATCAAAAGTCTCGACAAAGACCTGATAATCCCCGTGCGTTAGATAAGGATAGTACATCTAATCGGGAAGATGACACTGCTATGAGTGGGACGGAACAGATAAGTTCTAGTTCTCGTTTCGCTTCACCTGAAGACTCTAGAAGTAGGAAGTTACCAGCAGAACCAATGCAAGATTTAGCTATTATCCTGCCTCAGAAGTCAAGCAAGAATCTAGTCGGAAATCCCAGTGAACTGCTGAAAGATGGGCATGTCATTGCTCTATACACTAAAGATCATTCTGCACTTCATGTTGCCAGACAAAGGGTTAAAAGAGGTGGCTGGTTCCTAGATCCTGTTTCAAATGTGTCAAAGAGGGATCCTGCAGCACAATTCCTCGTGGCCTCAAGGAGCAAGGTCTGCATGTTGTATTTTTTTCCTACATGTACCTCTTCCAGTTTGTTGCTCACATGGACTATTGTTTTTCATAATTAGGAACTCATGCTCTGGTGGCAATTTCTTTATCTATTTGCTGAATGACTGCTGTTATTGTACTTTTCAGGATATGATTGGTCTGAGATCTTTTGCTGCTGGTGGAAAGCTGTTGCAGGTATTTGTACTCTTTAGTAGATCAGATGACTGCTTAAGTAAATATGGAGTGAGCTTCATAACTTTCTCCACTTTGCTGCGTATGCATTACGTTTTTCATTGACGGAATATAATTTTACTCATGCATAGAAAGGATAGTTCTAACCTAATGTCCTTGCTTTTATTTGTGAAAGCACTATTTGTCGAATGAGTGAATTTTGACATTCTTAATAGCAGTTACTTCTTTGTAGATCTGTTCTTCGACTTTGGGTTTTTGATGGAGATTTTCTGTATTTATATTTTTGGCAGATAAATAGAAGAACAGAATTTGTTTTTGCTAGTCATAGCTTTGATGTTTGGGAGAATTGGATGCTCGAAGGTTCATTTGACGAATGTAGGCTTATCAACTGTCGAAATCCCCTGGTAAGTTGCTGTGGGCTTCCAACACGTTGCACCTCATGTCATATGGGAACAATTTATCCTGTTGCTTTAGCATGGTTACCTACATACTAATCTACATGTGATTGTTACACCAAGAGATTAGTTTTATAATATTTTAGATTGGTGAAGATAACCACACAATGCTAGTGTAGTCTGCATGTGACTAGAGAAACTCGTGCAGCAGAAATATATCATATTTTATGCTTATCAATTGCAGTCCATTACAATTGTTGAAAGATTCTAGCCGTGATTTTTTTCAGTCTTTCTGCATTGTATGTATCTCCTTCGCATTTCTCTCTCCTGAAACCTGTTATTGATGAAACTTTTCAGGCTGTGCTGGAAGTACGAATAGAAATTCTTGCAGCTGTTGGGGATGACGACGGGATCACTCGCTGGCTCGACTAGTTGGGTCGAAGGATGAGCCATTTTCCCAGAATTTTTTTTCCTTCCTCGCGATCCTTTTTAACTTCAAATTCGATTTGTAAAGCACTCTCTCTCTAATTTGCTCTTTTCTTCTCACCTGTTTTATAAGGTAGCCGATACTGTAAGTTCACTCCGAGGCATGTTGGTTCTCTGGGACGTGATTGCGGGGGCAGAGTTCCAGCATTTTGGCTTTCTGGCTATGTGTTGATCTAATTTCACTTTTCCTATGTTGGAAACCTTTTGTTCTTCCGCAGCCCGGAGAGCCGATGCACTCCGTTGCAAGCTTTACTGTAAGTGAACTGTAACAAATCAGCTTCCGAACAGCAGTATGTGCACGGCTTCGATTTGGAGTTTGTACCCAGTTTTCCTGATTTAAGCGATCACTGCATCTAACAGATGAGCCGGGGGTAGAGTGAACTGTGAAATTCATATTTAAAAATTTGGTTGTCCCTAGGTGCATGTAATCGAGTAAATATTGGATGGACACCACTCTCCACATTCAATACAGATTGCGCGTTTGCCCCCAACAACTGCGGCGGATGTGGAGGAAATCATCACTGTTCTTAAGTTAACCTCGGAAGGTACTGCGGCTGACAGGATCTCGGTCTCACTAGAAGGTTCATCCTCAGTCCCGCTGGGACCCCTGCTCACAGCCACCCCCAACTTCCGCCTTGGGTGTCTCTCGGGCGAAGATTAAGAGGTAACCAATCCGCACGTGGTATGTTTGTGGGCTCCTCTGGTTGAAACCACCGGTACAGTTTATTGGGGGAGAAAATCACACCAATAAAAGATAATATGTTTTTTTTAATAAATATAATATATTTTTGTAAAATCTTTAAAATGTAATTTTATATACGACTTGTCTGTTTTTTATTAACTTGGTCTATTTTTGATAATCCTCTTTAAATCACGTTTATTAAGATCCTTCTCTACGCGTCAAGCTAAGCCAGAAACGTTTTAATGCCTAATTCCACGGCTATCATCACGGTAATCACTGCGTATATCCTTTTTCCTCTGTCCAAGGTAGAACAAGCAGCTGGCAAGATATCATGCGATGCGTGGGATCGTTGCGGTATACACGGCAAGCAATAGATACTAACAGTCTCCCTCTCTCCTGTTTGCCTGAGCTGAGTAATTAATTAAACAATTAAACATGATCAAGCCTGTAATTAGTCGTGGAGACAAGAATTGTCGGTTGAAATCTTGACACGCAATGTTTCTCGACCACGACCAAGCGCACCCCCCCCCCGGGTCCCCGAACACGTGTCAAAATTGAAGTTCTTTTCCCTTTCTTTTCTTTTCTTTTTTTTCCCACTCTTATCACCCGAAATTTGAAATTTTGATTTCTCTTAATATTGGGTGTCTAGAGTGAATCTGTACTGTTTGCTATATTTAATAACAAGAAATTAGTACATCACATAAACCCCTATAAGTTGTTAAAATAAACTTTGTATAATAAATTTACCCAATTAAGTTATATTAGTTATAATCAATTTGTTATTATACATATCTATTTATGTATATCATATAGTATCAAAAAAATACAAATATTTCTCACTTATTTATCTTGAGTTGACTAGCTAGATGGTATAATTTATTTTTTTAAATCATGGTCAATTCATTAAAATGAAAATTCTCAATTTAATATTTAATAATTATCACTAAATTTAAATTAAATAACCCAAATGAGAATAAGATTCTATTAATATTCACCAGAATTAAATCGTACCGAATAACTAAACCGAGCAATGTTAGTCAAAAACCGACGCTGTAGCCTACAACTTGTAGGTAAACAGGCACGGTGGAGGAGGGCGGAAAACAGTGTCACAAGTATTTTGAAAGTGGGAGACAGGCCACGTGGCATCCTAGAGCAGCGGAGTCCAGATCGACTGGACGAGGAGGCGCCACGCGTACGGCAGCGGAGCAGGCGACGGTCACTTCCTTTCCAATCCTTCTCGACATATAAAAGTCGGCTGTCTTCTATATGGACCACATCTCTCTCTCTCTCTCTCTCTCACTTGTGGTGTGAGGAATAAGCGGAGCTTGTCGAAACTTACGTTTCACCCGTCTCACCCTAGAAGATCCATTGAATTCAACCGAACCCTTCTGCTGGACTTGGAAAGCGGGAAATCAGGGTGTTGGCATAGATTCTCCGTCTAGCTTATGGTGTCCGTGAATCCGCACCCTGTGCAAGGCTTCTACTTCTTCGATCCCATCAGCAGCATGGGGCTCTCCGGCGTTAATCCAGCACCGCCTTCATCCGCCAACATCGGTTCCGCCCCGGCTACGGCTTCCTGCTCGGCGTCGTTCCCGGAGGACCCCAGTAAGAAGGTGCGGAAGCCCTACACGATAACCAAGTCCAGAGAGAGCTGGTCTGAGCAGGAACACGACAAGTTCCTTGAAGCGCTGCAGCTGTAAGTTCTAGAAATTTTCTTTTTTACAGTATTATTTTCGGGCAGAACATTTCGGAAAATGCGGAGAGGCTCTGAATTTAATTGTCGCCACGACTTTGAGGTAAAATTTGTGCTCAGAATTGGAGGAAGAGGAAAATTAATGGTTATGGGTCTGTGGGGATCCCTTGGTTTCGGTTCAAGGGGCCATGAGACGCACCAAAGCCCTTTTCTCTGTATCCAATGCTTTGGTTTTTCATGTGCAACTTAGGTTTCTTTCTTTCTTTCTTTCTTGCTGTTGGTAAATTCTCAAAGTATGGTGGGAAAGGTGAAGTCTTTTCTAGTGGATGCTTTTGCTTTGTACGTGGTTGTTGATGTGCGTTGGTTCTTGGCTATTTATTGGCCTTATATATATGGCAAGTTGAATGAAGGAGACAATCCACCCTAATTTACAATATTTATGTTCTAGACAACGTGACAATAGTGGGTTCAGTTACAAACTGGTTCCTTTCCCAAAGGTGGACAACTTGTAGGGGAAGAATATTGGATATGGTTTGGCAATATCTTTTAGTTTAGCGGCATGAGTAGATAGGAGGAGTAGGATTCTACGGTCCTAGTCGGTTGTGAGCATATTGCTCTGGCTAACATCACCTGGTCTTTTCCCATATTATCCGTTTTGTAGTCTTGGGTATTGGGTCTTTGTCTCTCAACAAGCGATCTAATTTGAGTCCTCATGGTCAAAAGGATAGACCCAAACCAGACGTTTAAGTTTGACCACATTGTAATTATCCATTTTACTTTGGCTCTTTGTAGGTTTGATCGTGATTGGAAGAAGATTGAGGCTTTTGTTGGATCAAAGACTGTTATTCAGGTAATGGTTAAACTTGATCGCAAAATTCAGCTGCTTAGCTACTTCTCCCCATTTGGTTCTTACCATTTGTGACTAGCAATGCTGATCCTACATATTTTCTGTCGTTCTTATTGAGTAAGCTCAACTTCCTCTTCTTGTAGGCAGAGTCTTATTTTAGTTCCTCTATCATGGACATGGAGCGTCCTCAACTTGCATTTCACTGCTTGACCTAAAAGATCCCTTTTTGCAGATTCGTAGTCATGCACAAAAGTACTTTCTAAAAGTTCAAAAGAGTGGGACAAGTGAACATGTCCCACCCCCAAGGCCGAAGAGGAAAGCAGCTCATCCTTACCCACAAAAAGCCCCTAAAAGTGGTTGGTTTGATCAAAACTCATCCTCTAAATTGCCTATCAGTGATTTTTATGGCAGTGTTGTCTAATAGCATACAATTGCAGCTCCTGTTGTATCCCAGGTTAACGGTTCATTTCAATCTTCATCTACATCTTTAGAAACTGGATATGCTGTAAGGTTGGATGGGGCACCCGTGCTACAAAATCCAGCCAGTAATGTTTCTTTATCTTCCTGGAGCTACAACTCAAAACCAGCACTGAATGTATCTCAAGCAACTAAAGGTTCCTTATGTTCCTTATGTGCAGTATCATCTGGGATTTCATCTTGGTATACTACTTTTAGAATATTGAACTTTTATTTTTAAAAAAAGATATATAACATAGCTTTTGTTTGTTTTTCTAGATAATGCACATGCTGGTGGTCCCGTTATTCCAGGTTGCTACAGCAGTAGTAATGAGAGCACACCAAAATCCTGGCCAAGCGCTCATGTAATTGATCGAGACAATGAGCATGGTGGAAGAGGTTAGTTTGGATCCATGATTTATCATTGTGACCTGTGGCTCAGCTGTTTCTGTGGATATAGCGGGATTCAGTTGCAGTTGCAAAACTTCAAAATTTTAGGTTCTCTCAATTAGTGGTCATGCATATAGGTTTTGGGTCTGTTGTTGTGCAAGTTAGGAAATAGGATGTTAAGTTGTCCAATGATGAGACTACTTATGTTGAAGATATGTTCTTCTGTTGGCTGATATGACCACATGGATGTGCTTTATGGCTATCATCCTCCATCCTTAAAAGATGTTCCATCTTTTGCTTTCTGGAATGTGCCTGTCCAGGACATACGTTTGTGGATCTGAAACTGCTAGCGGTAAATTCTTGTATTTGTTGTTGCATTTTGTTATAAACAGATTATTTTGGATCTCTGGACATACTTAGCATATTTGACTGTCCAAATTGACAAGATTGAGCTTGATACAGCATATTCGGGAGTTGACTGTTAATAGTCAATCTCTGCTTCAGATTCAAAGCATCATCATGCAACTTGAGGATATTAATTTGTAATTGATGACTCTGACCTGCATTCACTTGTTCCAGTAATGCCAGATTTTGCACAAGTCTACAGATTTATTGGCAGCATTTTTGACCCAAGTGTAAGTGGTCACTTGCAGAGGCTGAAGCAGATGGATCCAATAAATTTAGAAACGGTATTCTGTCTAAGACCTTTTTTTCTATTCCTTTTATTGTTACTATGAACTTGGAAGATAAGGGAGTAAACATTCCTCTCCACCATAGAGATTTTCTGGTAGTTGAAACTGTCCATTTTTGTCCTGCTCAGCCTCTTAGCCTCTATTCGTACAATTCCAAAATTGTCAGCTTTTTCATCGGTAGATCTGCACATCTCAACTGATGAGTTGCAGATCATATGGTAGAATCTGCTGAGTCTAGATATATATATATATAAATTGAAGCCGTTATTTATAAATACACAGGCATTACTTCTGATGAGGAACCTGTGTGTTAACCTGATGAGCCCAGAATTTGAGGAGCATGTAAGCATCTTATCCTGCTCTATATTTCATATTTTCTAGGTTTCGCCATCCTTGTGGCTTTGTATGTGATCAGTCATGTAAATCCATTGGTTCAAAATCTTGCAGAGAAGGCTGCTTGCATCATATAATGAAGATCCTGATGGGGCCAGAGCGGGCGATCCATTCAGCTCGCTGAACAGGAAATCAGAATGTGTCATTTTATCTGCATGAAATAAAAGAGCAAAATGGCCTGACTCTGGGCTGCACTTTTGAACTATGGTGGATAAGGGGATCGATTGGTAAGGGATGAATCAGTTGCCAGTGAAAGGACTGTCCCTGTTAGTACAATGTTTGCTCTGATGTCCCCTTTCTTGGGGGGTTTGTGACACTTGGAAGGTTGGTAATCTGGTCCGATCTTTGTTGGTCTATACTTGTGAATATTATTATAGCCGTAACTTGATGCAGTGAATAGCTTGCTTGTGAAGGTCATAGGTCCTGGAGGCTGTCTTATGTAGTGTTTTGAGTGCTGAAATCATTAGGGTTTTGACTCTGTATGCTTTGAATATATATTTGGTGTACTGTCTTGCTCTTTGTACACAGCTCTCTTTTGCCCCCAGTTATTATACATAAAACATACACTATATGTAGATCTTCAGGAGCATTGCCTCATTTCTGATTTTAACCTGCGGATCCCTTTTGCTATCAAAGGAAAAGGGAGACTCCAATGCCTGTCAAGATGCAACTCCAGCAGGTTATGAAAGTGTCAGTGCAAAAATCTCCAGAGTAATTGGTATGTGTTGGCTATTCTGTGGTCCTCTGAAGAGCAAAGAAATAGTATAGACTCTTACTTTTGTTGCGCTGCATCCTGGCACAATTGCTCATACACTGATGGAGTGGCGATCATTAGAACCGAGCTGTCAATAATGCCTTCGCTTAGAAAGGCCATCAGGGCCGCCTTCCATTTGCTCAGCTTCAAGCCCTCCAGTGGTCATGGTGCTGACAGCACGATTGCTCGCTTGGCATCTCTCTGATGTGAGAGCATGCCCAGGATGAGAAATTTTATTTCAATCAAAAGAATTATGAGACTGAAAGAAAAACAGCTGAACTGGGAAAGTGACAACAATGCTATTGAATTTACATTTTTTCATATGTAGCTTAAGGGATGCTCTCGCTCTCAGCCTTTTCTAACTTCCTTGAGGCTTCTGCAGGATTTTAGCAGGGCCCATCTCTTTGCCATCGATCCCCAGGGATTCAGCATTCTCAGAAACATTCAGGGCTTTTCGGGAGTTTAGATGTCTGACTTAGGATATTCTTCCATGATCCAGTCTCTTCTCTAAAGTAGTAGCAGGGGAGGCAACCCCCCCAGTTATGCTGACTACCACTTCTTCCTTCTCTCTGTCAAGCATACGAGAAAGTTATCTCGGCCGTCTCCACCATGTTGGTCTCCTCGTTCATGGCCTAGCTTCCGGAGCCTGGAGTTCCATTTGGAGCGGCAATAGTTATCGATAAACCAGATATCAGAATGGAGGTACTAGCAGATCTTGCATGACTTCCGCATGTTACGTTCTTTACATGTATTCCAACTTTACTTAGTCTGTCAGAGAAAGGAGCGGTTTAGCCGCGGAATTCGAGATTCTTGCCTCAGTCTTTCTTCTTCCCTTCTTCTTAGCTAAGATTTCCCTCAGCATTTAACTTGAACAGCTCCGCTAAAGCCTCAGCCAAATCTCCATCAACCTTTCCCAAAGCTTCCAAGGACTTTACACAAAATGTACAGTGATGTACACAAAAAAGTTACCTTTAGTTCAGATCTAAGCTCCGCCTTGAGGAAGGAGATCTATCTAACTTGGACTCCAAACACGGCAAAGATCTAATTCCTAGTCGTGTCAAGTTAAAACAGAGCTCTTCAAAAGATTCAAAGGGCTGGATTTTTTGCTGGAATATCCTGCAATTCCTCTCTCTATCTCCTTCGAGATGTGCTTGATCTCCCATGGAGGTTCAGTGAGGTTGTAAATTGCTTTGACCAAAGATTGGGCATCTGATTAGAAGCACAAATCCTTCGACCCCTTAGATGTCTCTATGGTAGCAGCAGTTTGAAGAGCCCGAGCTTTAGCTTGCGATGGAGTCGGACAGTGAGCCTTCTCGAACCAGGAGGCAGTAATAGTGGATTCCTTTGCAGCAACCCCAGCAAGGCGCCACTCCCTCCTTCCATGCAGCATCGGTTGATATTGTAATTCGGCTCTTGGGAAGGCTCAACCCGCAAAAAGGTAGAAGAAGAGGGACAGGGAGCAGTAGTATTTTTACTGAATTCCAGGAAGGATCTCTGCACTTGGCCCAAAAAATGAGTTAAGCCAGGTTGAGCTCCATCTTAAAGAACCTTGTTTCTAGTCATCCATAGATTATAACAAAGGGCAGCACTAAAAATAGTAAAACCAGTCACATTGAATCCGCTGAGTTGTGGATGGGTGCAAATAAAATTGAACAGTTTGAGTAGGTGATGGTTCAGATAATGGTAAGTTCCATATCTTGTAAGGTTGCTCTCTCCACTCAATTCAAGCGAAAATGCACTCTCAAAATAGATGTTCTAATTTGTGGAAACCCGACTAGCATAAAAGACATGTTATCCCCATTACCAAACCAGGGGAGGCTGTCATTTGTCATTCACTCTCCGTAAATGGATTCTCAATCTTTCATGAAGCCTAACCGACCAGATTCGTCTCCAAAAAGACATGATTTGTTTTGCTAAACCCACATGATTGATCCAATGCACAATATGATTTCACTGTACGCTTACCACTGACTGATTTTGTCGGAGCAGATTCATCGGCACAATCTGGTTCGGTGTCATAACCCGCAGTTTGACTCCATAGCCCTCGGGATGTGATCCTGATGATTACAGAATTTGAATACTTCCTTGTTAGCGGCAATGATATGAAACCTCAAGCGGGTGGAATACGACGACCGAGTGAGGATCAACATGAATCCGCTTCTTATCGGTTGGGACTCCGTCTTGTTCTGTTCTACGTCCCGGCAATCTTTTATCGCTCCAAAGTCGAAAACCAGCTAAAAAATGGAATGGTCCTCAATTGAATGAAGTTTATTCAATGAAAATAAAAACTTAAAATTTAGGGGGCAATTTGCAATTTGACAATACTTTAAATGGGCTAATTTGCCAAAAAAGATTAAAAGGGCATATTGCAACTCAGTCCAAGACGTTATAATCTTCGAGGCAGCGGGACTGGGACACGCCTTATCCTCTCATTACTGCTATAACAACCACCTTCTACGGTGACATTATTTACACCAAAGCCACTTGGATAGAAGCGTAAATAAGCTCAACACTATGCCCGATTTACGTGACACCGGTCTGAACCTCCTCCAGCTTTTCCTTCCGCGGATTGCTCGCCCAGCTGGTTATCGTCTTAGGAGCCAGACTCTGCCATGGCGTGTGCTTGGTGTCTACCATCCACAGCGTCGTCGTTTCACGGACAAGTTCTAGCCCCGGCTTCCGTGCGAGCGCCCTGGGGGAGCCAGTGGAACGGCGGCGCATCTGTCTCTGTCAGGGCCTCCGACGGGACAGTGCTGGTTGAGAAGTCGGACGCGGAGAGCGTGTACAGGCTCAAGGCCACTTACCTCCAGAAGATAGTCCCACTGCTCAAAGAGGAGTTCTCCTACACTAACATTCACCAGGTTATTTCGACCATTTCATTTGGCCCAATAATGTCTTGTCTACTAATTAGCATGTGTGCTAACCCGAAATCGAGCTTACCAGTGCCTTGTCGGTGATTTGGCAGCAAATTATGGTGCTTTGGTTGAACGACCTTCGTTCAATCGGTCGAAGCATTCTCTGGTTCATTGTTAGGGCTTAGGAAAATGTAGTAATGCCGCGAGCTGTGGTGCATTAATTGTCCAATATCTCCGCTTGTTGTCTTGGCATTGATTTGAAAAATCTCTGATAATTTAATTCTGCCAGTGATCACTGGTGGCTGTTGTTAATCATAATTCTGGTGCTCTAAGTACTTTTTAATGTTGATTTGGTCAAAAAAGCGGAAATTCTCCGCGAAAATGTTATGCCATTAGCACACTGTTCATCTCCTGTTTGTGAGTTGCTGAAAATCAAATGTTGATCAGCATAGCTTGCCTGTGATTTGCTGTCCTTGTGGAATGTTTCATTCCTGGGGTACTAGCAGGTTCCAAAGATTGAAAAGATTGTCGTCAATTGTGGTATTGGAGATGCTGCCCAAAATGCAAAAGGTTTGGATGCGGCCATGAATGATCTGGCACTAATTACTGGGCAGAGACCCGTAAAGACTAGAGCAAGGGTGTCAGTGGCTACATTCAAGATAAGAGAAGGCCAGCCACTTGGAATTGCCGTCACACTCAGAGGAAATGTGAGCGCATCTTTGCAGCTTAGCTTTGTCGTTTCGTCAGTTTCATTCATTTACATCTTTCTTTGATTTGATTAATTCTTTTTATTGGGAAGCTTATCTTTAAGTCTAGGCAACGAGAGTCAAGTCTTGCATTTATACTTCCTGGCTTGTGATTTGGTTGTTGAATTGTGCAATGTATGCCTTTTGAAGTTTAATATGGATGTTGCTATGTTTAGTACTGCAGAAATGTCATATTTCAATGTTGGATAGAGACCGACAGTTATGGAAAATTGTTCCACATATTGGTTCATATGTTTGCTTGTGAATTTCCATGCTGAATTGGGTGCTTGCTTTTGTGCTTGTGTTTACGTTGGATAATACCATATGCGCTACTTTGTTCTTTTGATTTAGTTAAGTGCAGGCTATTCTCTTCTATTAGCTTTCGTGCAAATAAGAAGTGTCAATATACCATAGTGCCAGTGGCTGCCAATGTAGCATCAGCACCTAGATGTTAGCATTGACATTGTATTTTTCCTTTTTTCAAGTTGGTTCAGTTCAAATTAAAACTAATCACAGCCTTATTTTGCATTGCAATAGTTGATGTACTCTTTCCTAGACCGGCTGATCAATTTGGGGCTTCCCAGGACAAGGGACTTCCAGGGTGTGAACCCAAGCAGCTTTGATGGCCATGGAAACTACAGCATTGGAATCCGTGATCAGAGCGTCTTCCCCGAAATCAGGTTCGACGCTGTTGGTAAGCCGAACGGGATGGATGTGTGCATCACAACAACAGCCAAGACCGATACAGAAGGCCAGAGGCTGCTGGCCCTCATGGGGATGCCGTTCAGAGAGGGTGGCGGGCCGGCAGTTGTGCAGCGTAAGAAGAAGTTGAAGGCTCACCATTTTGATTCCAAATCAAAGGGCAGATCGCGAAAGTGAGGGATGCTGTTGTTCTGCCGGTCATCCGAATCATGTCATGTCGCTCTGTCTTCTTGTATTGATTTTACGGTTGTATCATCGAGACTAGTCTCTGCCAGATGGTGAAACACTGATCGTTCTTTTGAATCAAATCAATCTTTCAGCAGAAGCTGTTCGATCCCCATTCATATCTTACAATTCACATAACGGGTCCTATCTGCTCCATCCAGTCTGTTACCCCGTCGGTTTAACTTTTCAACTGAGCGATATGGAAGATGGTGAATGACCAATGATTAATTATTTCCTCTTTCTGTATCTTCTTTCTACATATAATCTACGCAGAATGCAAGGGAGCCCGTCAGCCTCCCTTAGCCCGTTAACGACAACGACCAACGTTAGCGTCGGATTCTTAGGATCACGAGGATGCCCCAGCAGCAAGAAAACAATGCCTCTATATAGTTTGTTCAGTCTACGAAGCATAACGCAGATCGCAAGGTCGAAACTGTGCATGTTAGTCTACATGAGAAGAAATGGCACCAATCGGCAAGCTCTGTAATCGTACTATACACCACATTAATAATCACCATTGTCGTAATTAATCTAATCACCGATTTGTTTAAAGTTAAGCCGACGGGCAGATTCATTTCCAACCCTTCTTCCCTCTCTGCTTCTGTGAGTTCGGCTTTTAATCCATTCTGACGACGATGTGAGAGGGCGTCGTTGAGCTGCAGCTCCGGGCTTTCTCGGGCAGCGCGCCGGCGAGAGGCGACAGGGGAAGAGACCTCGATTAAACCCCGCAAGTCATATATCCGTGTGTGTGACTCTGCTCGTTGAACCCGGAAATGGCGTGTTACTGTCAGATTGCGTTGGGAGGATCGCTGCGGATGATAACAATGGCGAAGCCCCTTACCGTGAGAGCCGAGCAACGTCTATCCCCCAATCTACCTTTTGACCGTACTTTGGCAAGCAGCAGTGGCGGGCCCCGCACCTCTGCTCGCCGACGGGATCTCGTCGTTGTCGTCAACCCACGAGGTCCTTGCTTGTCTGTCTGTCTGTCTATCCGCTCGGTGAACTATTTCCGTTTTCTGTGTGATGGCTAGCGCTAGTTTGATTTTTCATTCGCCGGGCTTTTATGGAGCTGTGCAGGCGCTAATGGTAGGACCGGGCAGGAATGGAAGAAGCTGCTGCCATATTTAAGGTCTCGCCTCGGTGGAGACCGTAATGTGAGTACTATGCTGCAAACATCGTTCCAATTTTATAATAATTTCAGCGGTACACATGTCGCAGATTTCTGTGCGGGATAATGCTGAGCCAAGCACAGTAGCCTGTAAATAGTGAATAGCAGAAACTTAGCCTGTTCTTGGTTCCCGTAGGTGGCTGTATATTTCTATCCGTGAAAGTGCCTTTTTTTCCCACTTTTGCTCATGTTCCGTCTCCTGGAAATGGTATAACTAGGAGTTTAGTGCTTGTGTGGATTAGACCCATGCTACAGTTTTTAAACTTGGTTCTGGGTATTCACATCAGTTCTTAGTATTTGTTTAAGTCTTCTTGTCTCACTGTAATGCTGATAAAAGAATGGAATTCTTATTGCCATTGACTATAGAACTGGCAAAACTACGCAAGAAAGCAGGTTCAGCATTTTTCCGTACTTGTATTGTGCTGTTGCTTGGCACCAGGCACCCTTTGTTTCATGACGTGGACATCATGGAAGCCTGTGCAATAAATCTTTTTCTTGCTGACCAGATTCGCGAATCATTAACATCCGGTCCATCTCATGCAATTGACATTACCAGGGAGGTAGGTGTCCTTTATGAGACATTATTGTTCTAGCTATTATAGGCTGTTGGAATTCCCTTGTAAGATATTGTCATAGTACGATCTGTTGCTGTCTATCCAGGCAATTCAGGAAGGTGCAGATGCTGTAATTGCAGTTGGAGGTGATGGGACTCTTCATGAGGTGGGGTTCCCCATACATTCAAATGAATTGTCTGGTTGCTTCTATCTACATTTGGCAATAATGGACTTGCCTTTCTTTTTGCACTGCATTATAGTAGTAATCTAATAGCATTATGGCTCATCTGAACAAGGATCCTGAACAAAATATCAGCAGACAGCAGTTGTGATTTCCTTCATTTAAGGAAATAAAGAGACTCCTGGTTCATTGAATCTAATGGACTGCTAGCCCAAAAAAAAGGGAATCTAGTGGACTTGGATTTAAAAACATGGTCTAACATTTTCTTTTTAAATTTCATTTAGCCCTATCAACTTTTGATTGTCCGTAATTTTTATGAAGAAATATTGTGTGCTACGGAAGGGTGAATAGTTGCTAACTCTTGCACTGTAAGTTAGAGGCATATGACACTTAAAAAATTTTTGCAGTTGTTATTTTACAGGTCATATGTTCTTATATAATGCATTGATCAACTCAATCTTGCAAAGCAGGTTGTAAATGGGTTCTTTTGGGCTGGAAAGCCTGTCAGGAATCATGATAGCGAAGATTGTTGTTCCACTGCTCTGGGTGTGAGCTCGCTTCCAGCTTCTTGTTCTTTTTGTTTTGCTGTTCACTAGTTCTTCCTTTTTCTAACCTCTAAATTATCTGTGGTTCTATGATTTCCTTTTGCCTGCTGCAGCATATTCCCTTGGGAACAGGCTCTGATTTTGCTAGAACATTTGGCTGGTTGGTCTATACCGTACTCATTAGCATTGCTCAATACTAATGTTGTATCTTCTAAGATAAAGTTGGATAGTTTTTCTCAGGAGAAATGATCCTCAAGAAGCTGTCGAGTGCTTTGCCAAGGGTCATTTCTCAGCCAGGTGCCTCTTGTTGGTTCCTTTCTTACCTTGGTCTTATTGAGGTTAGTTGATATCTTGCCGAGAAGTCTCTTTACTGGTTACTAATATTCCTGATCGTACATTTTCAGGGGTGAGATCACCAATAGATGATGGAGTTATTAGTGGAGAAACTGAAGAATCTCACTATTTCATTAATGTAGCTGACATTCATTTGTAAGGTTAACCTGCAATTTTCGTAGTTAGATCTAAACTGTGTACTAAGTGAATCTTCTTACTCTACTTTTTCTCGTGAATTGACAGGAGTGCCAAGGCTGGTTTCTATGCTTCTAGGTATAAAAGGTTTGGAAACTTTTGTTATGTTATCGGGGCTCTGCAAGCCTTCATTGGGCACTCTAATCAGGATATAAGAATCAAGGTCAATTCTGTATACCTCTTCCAAATTACTATATTAAATTTCAGTTTTGTCTATCTCTCTCTCTCTCTCTCTCTCTCTCTCTTTTTCATCTCGGCAAGAATTTATAATTTTTTTTATCAAGTTCTAAAGACATGATTTGTATGCATTTATTTAGATCAATGATGGTGAATGGGAAACATTTACTCAAGTGACAGTGCTTTGTATTGGTAATGCGAAATTCTTTGGTGGTGATATGAAAATTTCTCCTAATGCTGATCCGAGGAGTGGAAATTTTGGGGTAAGTTGTCTGTGAACATCTTATTAGCGTGCCTAGGGTTGTCTTTCATACCATAGAGAGAAGTGCTTAGTTTGGTAGTCAAAAATCTGAATGGCTTGTATAGTATTTTTTCACAGTTTGTGATTCTTCAGGATTTCAAGTGGTACGATTTCATTCTTAAGCTACACAGGCTCTACAGTGGTACCCATTTATTATTGAAGAATATATATTCAAGAAGGTGCTCTCTGATGACTTTTATTTTTGAAATTGGAGCTTACTGTTAGAAGTTAACTGCAAGATTTTGGTGCATGCATAACCTGCTAATGAACATGATCAAAGACTCCAAAAGGAATGTGGGACAATAAACTCTATCTTGAAGGCTTTTGTTTTTCTGTCCTTCAGCCCCAAAAGTTAGTTTGAGCTATGGTAAGTGGTTAGTGGTGACTTATCCTTACCCAAAGAAAGCCATTGATGTTAAAGTAGGTGTCCTGGGTGGTCTTGTCTGTTGCATCTTATGCCATTGATCCATAGACAGATATCAGTGAAGGGACATATTCACTAGCCAGGATTTGTGTAGTATCATCCTGTTCTCCCTCCCCTTCTTAATGTGCAGTTGGGAAGGTGCAGGTCGCTGATTTTTCTAAACTTTGAAGGCAATTTGATTATTCGGATCTTTCGAATTCATAAATTCATTCCTCCATTCATATTTTATTGTTATTGATGCAGGGTACAGTCCATTGAAGTGGAAGACATATCGGGCAGCGGCAGTATTTATGTACAATCAGATGGGGGAATGTCTTGGCTTCCTCCCTCGGAAGTTTTGCGTCTTGCCTTCAGCTATCGATATGATTTGCTGAAATGATGGACCTTATGATATCACCTTTCTTGACCATCACCAAGTGCCCTTTTCACATTACATGTCTTAAGTTCCTGGCTTACCAATTGACAGGAGAAGCAGCTTAAAGCAGTGCTCGAACTGCAGAGGCAGGCCACATGAGCCACTAGTCTGCCCATGAAAAGGACCAGGGCTGGAAGCTTTGTCTTTCCCGGGCTGAACTAGCTCTGAGCTTGGGTAAGCCTTTTCTTGAGAAACATTTGTGTTCATAATCGCTCTGAATATATCCTAGGCTCACCATCTGCAAAGTCTACGTTTAGTTTATTTCCCCCTTTTGGATCTTTGAATGAGAAATGAAACTGATCCTTCAATTTCTAGAGCTTTGCTTTTCCTTGGAGCAATGTATATATTCGGCTGATCCTCTCTTCTTTTAGCTCTTGTGGTTACCGAAGTAAGGCATGTCCACCTTTCCCTTCACTTTTCTTCCTGTAGTTGGGAGCTACCAATTGGCCTATGAAAGCTACTGACCATAGTTTTCAAAGCTGGATTGGACATGGAACAGAACATGGATTCGTGGGTACACCAACTTCAAACGGGATCTAATGGGTAGAGCCTGGTTTTTACAAAAACCAAGATATCACTGGCCCTATTGGTCACCTTGTTTAAAATGGTGATGGCAGGTATCGAGCCACTTCCATCCATCTTCCCTCTCTCTCTCTCTCTCTCTCTCTCTCTCTCTCTCTCTCAAGTGGCCACTTAATTTCAGTCAAATCAGTTCGGTCGATCAGTCTAGTCCGATGCTAAAGACCATGCTATCAATATCATTGCTTACAAAAGTTGCAAATATGAAGAATAAGATATGCAGTGTTTTTCGCAAGTTGCTGACAGACAGACCGACAGACCAACCACGGAAGGAGTCCCCGATAAGGATAGGCAGCCGGTATGACCCGGTCGGGAAAGGACCGATCCGTCCCAGTCAGTCAGTGTAGAGGATCCATGATAAGGTTAGCCACTCCAGAATTCGGAAAATTTCCATCTTATCGGCGCAGATGCATCGAGTAAGCGCCAAAGTTATTGTCAATTCGCACACACGTACAAGAAATTCGCCTCAATCAAATGAGAATTGGCCCCGTGATCGCCCATTCCTTGTCAGTCGCTTTCTGCTCGTGACGACGATGGGGGCCATATTATTTGCACAAGTTAGATAGGCAAAATCACGCTTAGCGATCCCATCTTCTCTTTGCGGGGAAAACAAGATCTCACGGTCAAGTTTTCACAGGGCAGAGAGAGAATTCATACGGGCCATCAGATCATCTCATTCGGACCGTGTGAAGTCCGAACGCCTGCCATACCGAAAGTGTCGTCACGAGGAGGTCGACCGTGTGAACCCTCTGCGCCGGCGTAGGACACACACGACTGAACATCTTCGATCTGGTCTAATGGTGGTTGTCCGTGCAGTCGATGTCCTTAGTTGTCACTGAAATCACAGGCAACGTCGCCGATGATGGAGGCAACAAACTAGCCGGGGGGGACGGACTCCGCCACCCCTCTCCTCCATTGGTTTTCTTGTAATTTTGATTCTATAATTTCATAAATGTTTTTAATAATAAAATCAATATTTTATAAATACAAAAAAAACCTGTGGGTTAAGAGAATCGAAAAATGCCTAAGTTGAGTGTAAAGACTATCCAGACAAAAATTTAAAAAAAAAAAAACATTTTTCCCTTCATTCATACTTTATACATCCTTTTATAATAAAAGAATAATATAGAAAATATAATTTATTTAAATGAAAAAATTGCTTGAATTTTTTTTAAAAAAGAAAGAAAGATTCTCTTTCCCCGTCTGTCCCTCTTGGGTACATTCGACTTCTTTAATGCTATGCTCCTTCGCCTGATTTCTTTATTGTTCCTCGCTGTCTGTACTCTGGACTGTCACTCCATCTCCTCTTCCTGACAGTACCCTTTAACTAGTCACTTCGAATTTAGACCCCCCATCTAACTCTTCCTTTCCGGCTGTATTTCGCCTGGATATTATCCCATTTCCTCCGGGCGGATGGTGGCTGTCTGCTGAAGAAGGTGAGTGGAAAGCTCCGACTCCGAGCTCAGAACCCAGATGGGAATCTACAACGCCTCGTCCTTCAACGCGGAGCTGTCCAAGCAGACCTCAATCTTCGGCCTTCGCCTGTGGGTGGTGATCGGGATCTTCCTCGGTTCCCTCATCGTCGTCGCCCTCTTCCTCCTCTCCCTCTGCCTCACCTCCCGCCGCCGCGGCAACAAGCACCCGGGTGTCCGCCACCCGAAGTGCGCCGCCTCGGCGGCCTCCCCTCCCGTCTCGAAAGAGATCCAGGAGACCGTCCCCTCCCATGCCCAGGCCCCAATACCCGAGATCCAAATCGACATGGGAAAGGTAGAGCACAGGGTGGTGTACTCGGATCGGCAATCCAGCGGGGAGAGCCGGGGGACTACTGGGCTCGAGACGGCGTCCTTCGGGAGCAGCGGGAACGTGGGGCCTGAGGTCTCTCACTTGGGGTGGGGGCGGTGGTACACTCTGCGGGAGCTAGAGATAGCTACTAATGGGCTGTGTGAGGAGAATGTGATTGGGGAAGGCGGCTATGGTATCGTTTACCGGGGCGTGCTCGGAGATGGGACTAAAATAGCTGTTAAGAACCTCTTGAACAACAGGTACTGTGAAAGCGCCTCTTCCTTTGAAATCGAAAATGCATTACCATGAATAGAGTCGTTTCCAGGTTACTATTTCGAAGATGAAAATTGGAAATTTGGGACATTACCATGCTGTCTCGAACAATTGAATGTTGATTCTCTTATCAAGTTTTATGTGGGTTCGGTTTGGAATTCGATGTTCTTAGTTGGTGAGGAAATGGACTTTTCAGCTTGGCACATTAACTGTGTTTGGTTCATCGAACTGCTTGATTTGTTTTGTTCAGCCTGATTTAGGAAACATCCATTCCATGGTTTCTGCGTGGTTGAGAGCTTGAGATATGTCTTTTAAAAGCTGATGAAATCTATTGATGAGCAGGGGCCAAGCTGAGAGGGAATTCAAGGTGGAGGTTGAAGTAATTGGTCGTGTGAGGCACAAGAATCTTGTTAGGTTGCTGGGCTATTGTGTTGAGGGCGCATACAGGTAATGATACTTATCCTTGCGCCCGTGAGTTAGCTCGGGATTCTTGTTTAGCCTCGTCAAACTGGGTTGTTCTTGGTTCTCCTCTTTAGCTCACTTTGCTTCTCGGTAGGATGCTCGTGTATGAGTATGTAGACAATGGCAATTTGGACCAGTGGCTTCACGAGGAAGTTGGAGAGGTCAGCGCGCTAACATGGAATATCCGTATGAATATTATTCTCGGAACTGCAAAGGGGTAATCACCCTCATCAATTTTCGGTTGATTCTGAAATTTCTCGGGAAAGATCTTCTTCCCTTTTCTTGTCATCAATTAAATGTGTTATTCACAATCTTGCAGCCTTGCCTATCTTCACGAGGGCCTTGAGCCTAAGGTTGTCCATCGAGATGTCAAATCTAGCAACATACTGCTTGATTCCCAATGGAACCCCAAAGTGTCTGACTTTGGACTTGCCAAGCTGTTATGTTCGGAAAGGACTTACGTAACAACCCGTGTCATGGGAACATTTGGGTATGACTGCACTCCTTTGTTTGCTATCGGCTGTCTTTCCTTTCTGGGATTTGAACATTTGAATGCAAACGTTGCTACTTTAAGAGTTTCTGTCGTCTTCCTAGTTATGTGGCACCAGAATATGCCTGCACTGGGATGTTGAACGAGAAGAGTGACATTTACAGCTTTGGAATACTTATCATGGAAATAATTACTGGGAGAAGTCCTGTTGACTATAGCCGACCACAAGGAGAAGTCGGTGACTGAGCTTTTGTCAAATAGAACTTTGCTGTGCTTTTTATTGCTTTTCATTCTAAACCACCTCCTACCTGGAATCAACCATTTAAATTGCAGGTGAATCTGGTGGACTGGTTAAAAAATATGGTCGGAAAGCGGAGAGCCGAGGAAGTAGTGGATCCGAAGCTACCTGATACGCCTGCTCCAAAGGCACTAAAACGCGTTTTATTGGTGGCTCTTCGATGTGTCGACCCCGATGCTACAAGGAGGCCCAAGATGGGGAATGTTCTCCACATGCTTGAAGCCGATGACTTGCTGTTTCATGATGTATGCTGCTTCCCAGGAGACTCTGTAGACAAAAATTTTCCTTCTTGCCATAGTTGGTCTCTATTCTTTGACAGTGTCGATAAAATGCAGGGCCGCCAAGTCGGGGAAGAACCTTCGAGCTCAAACCGTGATTATCAGCGAGTAGGAAACAAGCAGATGTTTGAAGGAGCCTCCGAAAGTGAAGCGAGCAAGTGCGACGGCAGTAGGGATTATCTTCAGCCAACTAGATGGAGATAGCACCAGCAGATGATTATTTTCCCATGAGTTAGTTCTATTAACAGCTGTGTTAGTTCCCAGCATTTTGTGATTATGTATGCTTGTACTACATAACAATAATCTTCATATGTTCCTTCCATAGTTTTCCGGCCACAGTCAGGGATGTAACTATAGTTGGATGAGGTCATTGATCACTCCCACAGGAATTGCGCTAGACCTTGCTATCTTTGTGTTGCTTCACTTTCCCCTTCTCCTTTCCCTCTGAAGAAATGTCTCAGACATCTGCAGGCTGTTTTAAATACGTTTTTACGGGGCTGAGCTGCATGTGGGGGCAAAGATCCACCGGGGCAGAATGCGGCTGGCCCTATCTAGCGGTTGAGTCGGGAGGAGAAAGAACATTCTGGTACGCATCGAAGATGCCGAAGTCCGAGGATTGGACTTTTGCGTGAGAGAAGGGCCCATGAGAACCGGCTCATTCGGCTGAGGAAACTCTCGAGATTATGCAGGTCAACACCTTGTGTGTCTTGTGCCACTTGAATTCAATCCAGTTTCCAACCCATGCATGACATCTGGAAATACGGTGGTTCTGGCCGGTCAGGTCGAATCAATCACTCGATGGTAAAATTCCGGTGATCTTTTCTATTTTGCAAGATCTGAATTTAGCCTTTTTATTTGAGGAAGGACAAAGTCGAACCACTCACCTCAGCTCAATCACAGAATAGTTTCTCATCCTATCATTCTAGTGGGTTGCGTTCATCTGTTCTTTTCCCTCGGTGGGACCTTTCTTCTTCGTTTTATTATACGTTGCCAGAGCATGCCTTTCCTGCCTTTTAGTGACAGAATTATAATGAATCTGAAAATGAAACTATGGAGTGAAATTTTCTTTTATTTGGTCTATACATACTAATATTAAGAAATACAATGAATTTTAATTAATTATATTCAGAATAGAGTTCCGTCTATTCTTATAGTTAAGAATTCTCAAAATTACTTAATATACATATACATATATATATCAAATAATCTCAATTAATAAAAAAAATCCCTATACATATTCTTTTTTATATTAATAGTGTATAATATTATAATAATCAACTAATTTACTATGCTACATAATACATTATTAAATATCAATCATTAAAAATTTTAAATCTTGAATATAATATATTATATATTACCAATAGATAGATCACTTGATCACTCTCTCGAGGCAAGAATTCCTCTACGTCACAGTCGCGCGATCGTATGTGAATTGTCTACATGCTCCTGTGACCTGGCTGTCCACGTAGGACACAGATCTTCCTTGGAGTTAGAGCCAGTCAGTAGTTACATCTGAGCAACTGTAGCGGGGGAGGAGTGAGATGTGTCGCCTGACGTGCGAGAATCAATCGCGGAGTACTCACTCATCCGACGTGCTAGCGAGACCAAATTGTTACAAGTGTACCCTACGCTGTGGTCTTCAATTAATGGGTTATTTTTTTCCTAACAATCTTAATTAATGGATATTGAGTCATCGATATGTTGATGGATAACGTGCACTCCTTTATTATTATTATTATTATTTGAAAAAAAAAACACACACTAAATCATAAATGTTATTGGACAAAGAAAGATGACTTTTCTTGCCATGTGCTTCCGACAAATAATGATTCCACTGATTGTCTCATGATTGTTGATTCCGAGCCACAGCCTGTCCCCTAAGCATTGCGAAATCTACTGTTACCTGTTGTAATTTCTTTATTACTCGAGTGTTTGTTAATAGAAAAAAAAATACTTTTGAAAGAGTTCTATCGTTTAAATGATCCACCTTACTCGAAACTTAAATTAATTAATAATAGTGTACACAACAACCCAGAGAGAAAAAATGGGAAGAAATTCAACATTGCACAAGTGGAGAGGGCACGAGGCGTGCAAGCGTGTGATTGCTTCGGGCGAGGGAGGAGTCCAGCACAAAACCTCTTCCGGTGGGTCGGTTAGAGTTACCTTTCCTCCTAGAGCACTGAATTCGAGCTCTCTCTCTCTCTCTCTCTCTCTCTCTTTCTTGGAAACTGATCTAATTTGGACATTCATTGACCAAATGTCGGACTTTTGAATGTGCCGTGAAACACGATCAATTGTGAAACGCGATAGAATCTCCGTAGTCCATATGCCCCGGGCAAGGGAGGATCCATAAAGCATCACCTGTTAGCGGAAAAGTCGTGCCAACTGCAGCGTACTTGATACGGATTATGCTCGATGCGAACCATCCGGCGACCCCGGGATCCAATGGATCATGATCGACTCGTATCCTAGTCCAATAGATAAGATTCTTCTAACATAGGTCCTCTGCATTCACGATACTTGACTCGGGGATCATAAATTTCCCAATGGGCAAGACGAGTTCGAGGCTTTCTTAAAGCTGACCGGAACTCTAGGGGGTGATGGGCCGGGCTTCTCTGTTCACCGGCCCACATCCATGGGCGGCCGGACATGGCCCGAGCCCACGTAGCTTGAATGTTTTGGCAACTATGGGTGATTCGACAATTATTTTATTTTCGAAGGACATGTCCTGAAAAACCATATATTTTTATTTTGCTCCGT
This sequence comes from Sonneratia alba, assembly GCA_900174645.1. Lineage (NCBI taxonomy): Eukaryota > Viridiplantae > Streptophyta > Magnoliopsida > Myrtales > Lythraceae > Sonneratia > Sonneratia alba. The sequence continues at coordinate 485,495 of FWPY01000041.1, forward strand.
CGGCTAGAAATTCTCATCCGATCCACCCCTGCAGCTAGCTAGCTGCTAGTCTGTTTCCTCCCATTCTCGGCTCAATTTCAGGACTCGCAAGAATCATGTGTCTATCTTTGTTCTCTCACACTATTAATGGAAAACATCCGTGTTTTTTTTTCCCTTGAATTATATAGTCAACGTAACTTGTTCGCCACGGCCACTTGACGCACGTTCAAGATTTCCTACGATTTTTTCCTAGATGGAATAAGTGGATGTCTCCGTCAAACCGCAATAATCAATACCTGACTAGATCAGTGTTAATCACCCGACCGTTTCCCTTAGCACCTCAAGATCAGGTCATACACATTTTCTTGTTTTAAAATTGTTTGAATCATAGTTTTTAAAATCAGACCGGACCGAGGACCGGTCAAGCCACGGGTTTATGGGTCAGATCGGGAGTTCAATGATTTGAACCGTATATTTAATAAATAATATTAATAGTATAATATTATGAATAAATTGACATAATACCGTAATTTGTGAATTATTTATAATAAAGATCCACGATATAGCCATTGTGTTAACCTCAAGTTCAATATAAAATATAAATATAAGTTTAATAAAATAAAATAAGTATATTATAATATGTTTTTATTTTTCTAATTTTAAGTTGACTGGTTTTTTACTAGTTCAATTAGATTTACCTGTCTGACAGGAATCAGCCAGTTCAATTGAAACTGATCGCATTTTAATTGCAATTGGATTAATTTTGGAAATCGGACCGAGTGAGTAGTTAGTTCTCTATTGAATTGGCCGACTCGGTTTAGTTTTTAAAACTACGGTCTAAATAGAAAACACATCTACTCTTTCTTTTTTTTTTTTTCCTTACCAACTAATATATTAGACGGTGTATTAAACACCCTAAGACTCGCCATTAATTTCTAAAAACCGATTCCTGAGAGTTTCGAATCATGAATTTAGCATATTGCATGTTGGACACAATGCCAAATTCACATATTTAACGTTGAAAGGACGATGGTTTATTTTACGCAAGGTAAAGTTAAAACCTAGATTTAGTAGAAAATATTTTGTAGAGTTATCCAATGAGCATTTGTGGTCCAAATACGAAATTATTCAGTAGTTTAAACAGATAACTCGTAATTAATAATATATATTAAAAAATGAATCTAATCCACTTCCGTCTGTTATTATTATTATAAATCTATGGGTGAAACGAGCAATTACATAGACACCCTTAAAAGGATGGCAAGTTGCAAGCGATTAGCGTAGAAGGGCGGGAGATGAGGACAAGGACCGCATTGTCAATTGTGATCTCCGCCCGTTGGCCGGATCGTCCACTGACACGCTCGCACGTGTCAGCTGTTAGGTGGCTGGTCCCCGCTCTTGTCGCTTACCCCTTCCTACTTTTCCTGCCTCGCCCTTTTCATCTCCTCACATTTTCAACGCTGCTAATCCCTGGTTTCGCCGAAGGAGCCGCAGGATTTGGAATTCTCCACAGGTATGAATAGCGATTCCTTCTCTCTCCGTTCACCTCAGGGTCAACCTGTCTCTGTGTTATAGTATTACCTTACCTTCCCCTGTCTGCAGAAAACCAGAAAAAGAAGAGAGTCGGGGTTTCGTTCGTTTATCTGTGTTGGATTTTCCGCCGATCGTTGGTCAGTTCAACTTCTCTTTGCTTCTCTCTGCTTTTGGTTGACGATCTAATAGATCTGTGCGGTAGATGCTCGGATCTCAAATGATTTACCTTTTTATGGCTACTCTTCGAACGTTGGGGTTGTCATGGTTCTTTTTACTTGGAATTTTTTTTTAAAAATTGATCTTTAGATAGAATTGAGGCTTTATCCTGCAGATTTATGTTGATTTCTGTGCTACTTCTCGGTATGATTTGCTTATCTCTGCTTCTGTTTGGCGATATAACGGATATATGGGTTAAATCTCTGAGTTTCTTAGCTTTTTTGGTTGTGTGAATTTTTGTGGGTTATTGTTGTTGAAATTAGATTCCATTATTTGTATTTTGGCGGGGTTGCTCTTCTATTGATAGGAAAAAATGATGTTCCTAAATAAAGTTTGGACCTAGAATCTCTCTGCTTCCCAGTGTTGTAGTAGGTAGAGGAGAGACGCCTTGAAGATTTTACTTGCTTGTGTTAAATTAGTTAGTTACTTGGAAATGAGATTAATGGAATTGGAAATATTAAAATGATACTGTATTTGGAGGTAGCTCGCTTCTTTTATTCTGATGTATCTATAAATTGGTGGCATATATTTACATGCGGACTTGTTCCATGGCTCCAAACTGTTTAGCATATTATTGATAGTCATGTACTTACTGAATCTGTGGAACAGAAACGCATCATTATTGTTGATATGTAATGTAACATAGTTCCGTTAGTAGCCCAATATCTCTCCCTAATAGATGTGTTCTGTTTTTTTTTTAATTATTTCTTTTAATATACCTTTGCAGTAAATAGAACAAATGAGCACGCCGCAAGAGCCACACCGACCCTTATTCCCATTTGGAAATCCTTTTCGAATGATATTGCCAAAGGGCTCTAACTTATCCCCAGCTCTGCTCGGACTTCTGAACTCTTTTGAGGAAGGCTTGTCGGCAAGATTGAGAAAACTTGAGACTGCGGGTGATGTTCTCAGTTTGACATGGATGAAGTCTGCAATGGAGTCGCTCTTTGAAACCCACAAAGAGATAAAGAATCTGATCGCTGCACTTGAGCTTCCTGTATCTGACTGGGATGAGAAGTGGATAGATGTTTATCTTGACATTAGTATTAAGTTGCTAGATATCAGTAATGGATTTAGCTCGGAGCTGTCACGCATGAACCAAGGTCATCTGTTGATCCAATGTGCTGTGCATAATGTGGAATCCAACTCGCAGCACCAGCTCGTCCAAGCTTGTTCTTTCCTTGATAAGTGGAGGCAGCAGATCAGGTCAAAGAACCCTCGGCTTGATAAGTGTTGCAGTTTTCTAGATGGCCTGATGGAGACCCTCAATTTGCCTAAGGTTAAAAACTCGGCCAAAGGAAAGGTTCTGATGCGTGCATTGTATGGAGTCAAGGTGCAGACAATCTTTATATGCAGCGTCTTTGTTGCCCTTTTCTCGGGCTCCTCCAAGAAGTTGTTCCAACTAGATATTGCCAACACATACCTGTGGGCACAAGATTTCAACCGCCTACGAGGAGTTGTAAATGGGATAATAAGGAACCAACAGTCTGGCCCCAATGATAGTCTTGTGAAGGAGCTACTGGGTGTTGATACTGCTGTCGAGAAGCTCTATCCACTGATGCAGGATGGATCCATCTCTGGTAAGGAAGATTCATTGCAGGTTTCAGTCAGACAATTAAGAACTGAGGCGGGGAAACTTTCAGGTGGACTCGATCTTCTCATGAAGGAAGTAGACAGCTTCTTCCAAGTAGTTTTAACTGGGCGTGATGCTCTGCTTAGTAATCTGAGAGCAACCTGTACAGCTACCGACACAGCTGTAGGGAAAAGAATAGGACAGCCAGTTTTGTGAAGTGTGCGGTCAAGCTGCATGCTCTCAGACTCTGGCGTACATGTTGGTCTAGGTATGGTGCTTTTCTTTATTTTGACTTGTGAGAATCATATTATTGTGCTCTTCTGTTATAATATGGTGCGAAATGTAAGGAAGGTGTCATGTACTTCATGTAAGGGCTTTGTGTTATATGTTTGCTTGTTCGTAATTATACGGTACTTCCATTACCTAATGATGTGTTGTATTATACCTATAATGTGGAATTCCAAAAGGATGCTTTCTGTATTCGGCTTGTGTTCATGGCATAATATATACTTGCACTATAAACAATACATAATGTTTCATTTACCAGTTTTAGGTGGTCCTCCATACATTTGATTTCAGATACTAGGCATCATAGTTGGTTCAGTTTCACTTGTCATGCAATATGTACAGGGTTTCACTGCTCTTGCAGCTTGCCTTTTTAGCACAGACACAATATTTGAATGCAAATTTTAACGCATTTTGTCAGAGTCAGTTTCTGCGTCATGCTGTGTAATGTTTTCCTGTATATGATCTCACCGTGTTTCTTTAAGTCTGTTGATTGATAAAATTTCTTGGATATGCAAAGAGTACTAGTATATACTCTACAAAATGGAGAAAGAAACGTTAAGGTGATGAGAAATGTGGACGATGAGGAGCCCCTGATTTCATTCACCTCACATGATCTTAGTCTTATAGTCCATATTGATGCACGTGATAATGTCTATGACTTCAATCCCTCCAGTGGGCAAAGCAGCGGCTAGGTTGGCAGCGATAAAAGGATGAAAACAAGCTGTGGATTAGGGTCGGCCATTTCACGGACTCGAGGGTGTAATGGTGGAGGGCCAAGAAGTAGAAGTGTTTTGTCTTAGGAGTTCTCAGACGATCCCAAGTTGATAGGGCTGAAGTTGATCCTTGTCATCTGTGAGGCTTGTCTGGTCATATTTGATTCTTCGGCTGATGGTCATATTTGTTCATTACAAGGCTTGTAGGTTGAGTAGAGATCAGGCTACACTTCCACAGATGATGGGATGACGGTAAGTAACAAAGTTCTTCCTCCACTATACGTGTTTTCCACTTCTTCCGATCCACGGAACGATTCAATACTTAGAACTTCCGGCTATACCACGACCTCTGGGTACCGTGAAGTTGTTCGTGTGTGATCAGCTCGGTTTGCCGAGTAACTTTTTGATATTCAAACTGTAGGTCTTTATTCCACCCATCTTTTCTAGTGTCTCTTAGGGATGTGAAAGTCGTGGGTGCAAGATACTGGAGGTCGAACGAGAAAATTATAGCCGACTGAAATCAGCTGTACAAATCCATATCCCTTTACATGCTGACTTTGATTACCAGCTGGGGAGCATTATTTATGCTGAAGTGGAACTTAAACTGGTGATCTTGTCTGAATTTCATCCGGGGTCAACCTGAACGTAGGCATACCCGAAGAAAAAAGGTGTCTTGTGAAATAATGGCACAACGTAGCGGTGTTCTAGCGCTGATATTGATACCAATACATGAAATTTAAGCAAATATATAATTTTTTTTTACAATAAAACCATTAAAAACTCTAAAAAAGTCTAGAATAACCCCTAAAAAATTTACTATAAAATACGAAATTAAAATTAGTCTCAGCTGACAAATATCTTATAATAGGATAAATTTTATATTAGTTCACATGAAAACGTAAGTGTTCTGCATTCCTATTATGACCAGGCCGGTCCACCCTGGCTGCTTGCTCTCCTATGCGAGAATTTCTAACGGCGCACACACGGCGAACCTTCTAGAGTCGGGCCAGTAGTTAAAGTGGCCCAAAGTGCGGCCCATGCTGTCGACTCCGCCACCGCGTAGGATCAGTCACTGTCTGACTCGGACGGGGCGCTTCGACTCGGCCATGAGCGCACCTCAGCTCAGCTCGTACGGGAAATTCGGCACATACGCTCTTCTCCTTTCAGCTCCATCTGTGGAAGAAACATCGCCCATCCCTCTTAATTTGCCATTTCTGTGGCCTCTTCTTATGCAACAAGCTTCTCCCGTTGACAACTACCTCATCAACTGTGGCTCCTCAGTGGACGCCACCGTGGACAACCGCAAGCTCTCCGGCGACTCGGCTCAGCCATACCGTCTCTTCTCGGCCTAACCCGGGCGATCTCGGTCGTTGATCCGAATCCAGCAATTGGGACGCCTCAAATTTACCACACGGCCAGGGTTTTCAGCAGACCTGCAGGGTACGCCGTCAAAATCCAAGATAAAGGGACCCACATGTTACGCCTCCATTTTCACCCGTTCAACTCATCGGCTTTGGAATTTTTCGGTGCCCAATTTCATGTCTCGGTCGATGGGTACGTGTTACTTAACATTTTTGGGCGGTGAAAAGACGGTTGCACCAGTAATTAAGGAGTATCTGATCTGGATTGATTCTGAGAAACTTATTACATTCTTGCCATAAAAAATGTTGAATTTTGGGTTTGTTGAAAGTGATATCTGCCCGAAAGATTTGATCTTGGGGAGTGCGCAGACGGTTAGCAATGGGAATCTTGTGACTTTCAATGGGCTGAACCGTGAGGCGCTTGAAGTCGTCTATATGGTCAATGTAGGCGGCCCAAAAGTGACTCCTTTCGATGATACTCTTTGGAGGACACGGATTCCTGATGACGAGTTCTTAAAATCTGGTTTTGGATCGAAGGCGTATTTTAGTGGAAGAATTCAGTACCAAGATGGAGGTGCGAGCCTGACAATATGTATAATTCTGCCCGAGTGATTAGCGGCACAAATTCGTTAGTTCCGAGAGTTAATAAGATCTGGGAGTTTCCGGTGATTGGTGGTCATAATTGTCTTGTCTGGTTGCACTTCTGTGACACTGCCAGTATCTCTATCGGGTTGATAAACTTCAATGTTTATGTTATGGCTTCTTGGTATACAAGGATTTGGATCTCTCCAATGCTGCCAATTGGAGGTTGGCATCTCCAGTGTATGCTGATCTTATAGTTGACTGTGAGCATTGGAAATGTAGATGAAATATTGTAGTTTGTATTCTGAAATTGATGGCTGGCCAAAAACATTATAGATGGAAGTGATAGTTGATTGCTTGTATTTTACATGTTCTGATGTATATCATTGTAAGTTATCTTTAGATGTCCAACCAGAAAAGGAAAAAGAGTCAGCACTGCTGAAGAATTCGTATTCTGCTGATAATTGCGAGACATTTTCCTTTCTGTTGGATCGACTTGTCTCTTTGATCTTGAAAGCAATATTATTCAGAAGATTCCATTTCTGAGATGACTACTGGCAGCCCATGTGAAGCCGTTGTCTTCATTGATCTTCTCTTGTTGAACACCAGAAAAGACATCTTGATCTGCTGCAGTTTTGCTGAACGTGGATATCCGCTAAAGCCCATGAAGCATCATCCGTCTCACTCAGAAGCTCCTGATACTTCCGTATGTGCACAGACTAGAGAACTATGTGGTTGAGGTGCTAACGCGTAGAGACTGCTGGAATTGGAAGTCCTACCCATTTTTAAGGGGACATTAGGTCAGATGATACAATCATATTGCCATAGTACAGCCTTGGAGGGGGGCAGCTGGGCCATGACTGTAATTCACAAGGCAGGAGCTACTGGTTTGTTGTGCATTGAAAAACCGACACTCCATATCCCAGCTGTCTGATTCCAGTATTGACGATGCGCTGTCCGTCAACATCAATCACGTTTCGACCCTCCCTTTCACATGCGTCTGCCCAACTCCGATCCAACCCTTGATGAGCTGCCGGTTGGCCAGGGTTACTATTTCTGTTGTGTCCTCTAGCTAGCAACAGTTCAGATTTCGTGTATCTGATAAAGAACGTCGAGAACCGACTGCTCAGTTGGATCTCCGCGGTCGAGCGGGAAGGAGGATTTCCTGGTGTTTCTATATATCATCAATGATTCACCGGCCACCTGCTATACAGTGAAGCTCTGCACGCTTGGAGTCATGTTCTCATGTGCGCTTTGGACGGTGGAACAATCCACTGTGGAATTCACGTTCATCTCAAGTTTCTCGCTTGCCAAAAATGCAGTCAAATATTATCTATCAATCACCACGGCCACATTTTTCAGGTGAAGGGGGACTGACTTGACAAAAGCTGGATGCTGATCCGCCCAAATTTTATATTCCATATCTTATTGTTATCTTTTGATCATAATCGTGCATTCATTATTCCTTTGTTGAATCCATGCACTTACCATCCAAATTTCCATGATTTCGCATCACGCAAACACACTCAGTACTCACTTTTTGACTAATCTCTGGCTGTATTCATCCAAAAAAAAAGGGGAAAGGGGAAAGGGGAAAAGAAAAGATTATCATTAAGTTACCGGATTTAAAAAATTTTACTCTTGATTATTAACTGGTTGCTCGATAATCAAATTTGTTTCTTGGCTCATCTTAAATAAGATATTCATATTATAATGAATTTATAAGAGAATAATAGGCATGCATCTTAAATTTTTTAAAATCTTTAAATAAAAAAAAAAAAGGAGAGAGAGAGAGATCCAAGATGTATATGTATTCTCTTTTATTATTTTTTCTCATATTAATTTTTATACAATAAGTTATCGTGTGTGTATGGACACCGAATATCTATTGAACCTTAATTACATTTGTTGCTGTTGTGTTTTTTTTTTATTATTATTATAAAGAATTTCCACCACATTAATTGTGGTATAAATTACAAAATATAATTATATAAAAAGATAAATAATTTTAAATTTCAAGACCGTAAAAAAAAATCTGAAAATTCTGATGTGTCCTAACTTTCTTTTTTTTTTTAAAAAAAAACCCCCAAAAATCACCATAGCAAGGCTCTAAAATTCTAAACAACCCAAGAACAGAACAAACCGGTAAAAATCCTAAAAATTCAATATTTAAGATCATCCAAAATTTTCTTTTATTATTATTAAGTATGTCCACTATTATTGTAGATTTTGTACTAGGTACTAAGGAATTAATTACGTGCTGACTATTTTTAAAATTAAATTAAATGTAAATTATGTACCAACAATTCGAATTAATTTAAGTATTTCTCTATTTTATATATTAAGTAGTAATCCCAAAATTCATTAATAATTATTTATATTTATATATATATTTGCTTATTTATACCCGTAGGGGGCAGGGACAGGCAACCCATACATATATTACCTTCTCCCTCCCCTCGAGCCGATAACTGAACGGCCCCGTCGTTCTATTCCCCCTCGCTTCTCAGAGTGCTCCTCCAGCCGGTGAAAATGGGCATCCCACTCGGAGTCGGATACATGGAAGCATTCGTGCCGAAGCTGTTCATCCACGCACTCCACCTCCTGGCCTTCATCAGAGCACTCATCTCCTCCCTCTTCCGCGTCCTCGGCCTGTCCGACTTCCTCGAGCCTGACCAATTCCCCCCGGAACCTCCCAGACGGGCCTCCGACCGCCCGTCACTCTCCGCCTTCCTTTTCCGGGAGCTCCTCCCCGTGACTCGGTTTGTGGGCGGGGAAGACTCGGCTGAATGCTGCACGGTGTGCCTGTACGAGTTCGAGGAGGGGGAGGAGATCCGGCGGCTCGGGAACTGCGGGCACGTGTTCCACCGGAGCTGCCTCGACCGCTGGATGGGCTGTGGTCAGATGACCTGCCCGCTCTGCTGGACTCGCTTCGTGCCTGATGGGTTGGAGGAGGAGCTTAGTCAGCGGCTCAGGGATGCTTCTGTGGTCGCCACGAACGGCGAAGAAAGCAACTTTTATTGTGAGTACAATTGAGTTTAGGATCATTTAGCCAAAATATGAAAGAAAAAGATTGAGTTTAGGATGAGGGGGAGAGACACGGAGGGAGAGAGAGCTGTACATCTAAGAAGATCTTTTTCTCCTTGTGATTCCAATCATCCCAGAAAAGAGTTATATAATACACGCGTATACATATATATATATATAGATGACTTTGTGAGTTCCCTCTGTGTGTGTGCGCGCACCAGGGCACAGTGGGAGATCGACGGTGGAAGCCATCATCCCTTACCGGTGAAGGTCCCTCATGACTCATGGAAGGTGAAGGTGGCCGGCATTTCGGCAATCCCCATGGAGCAGTGACCGGTGGGGAGGCTGCACTGCCGATCCCATGCCGCTAATCTCCGAGACTGAGAATTATGCTCTGTCAACCAGAAAGAGCTCGAGAAGAAGGAATGCTGCTTTATACCATGGATTTCCATTTTTAATGAGTATTACTACTACATTCCAATTGATTTATCTTTCACTCTTCGATTGAATTTCAATCACCCTACCAAATCTTCTGGGTCTGTTGCTTGTGATATCTGATATTTTCGGGACAAGGACATTGAGAGTCGATGTGATCGGATGATCAGTCACTATCTCGGGCCGCAAGAGAGAAGGGTCAGGGGAGGGAGTGAAAGCCGTGAAGGCAAGCTGGGCAGGGGGACTCAATGTCATGGCCTGTGAGTTCTGCAACACAACATGTGGGTCGAATTTATTCTTGCTCATTTGAATCTGAACAATCAGTTTTTACTTCCCACACCTCCCCCATTCATTTCACACGTCCTCACCCCCCACCCTCTTTTCTGACGTTCGGGAAGCGTCCGGTCCACTGCTGTTCATCTCGAACATCATGAGATTCGACTAGAACACCACGGAGGTGTACAGCAGTGGAGATGGTAATCCACACACCCAGTCCCGTGTTTCTTCTCATTCATATTGCTCTATAAAGAGATCAATCTTTTCTATGCAAAATGGTGAAAATAGCGTTGTCAGTTCCAGTGTGAGAGACAGCTGAGATGTTTGATGGATGCTGTGATAGTACCCCCACCCAAACCGACAGACGCAGAATTTCTAAGCAGTAAGATTTTAGGTAGATGCTGTGACAGATGATGATAATACATTGACAAGCATGAAGGTCTCTCATTTGCAGGAAGCTTAAAAAAAAAAAAAAAGGTTCGCTTCTTCTTTCCACAGTGGCATTTGAAACAATATCTGTCAGTAGATTATACTCTACAATTGGAGAGGTTCCCCGAGTTTAATGCTCGGTCTTCAGCATAAAACAATGTTCTTGTGTTAAGCAGACTCAAGAGCAAGAAGCTGTTCATAGGGATCATGGAATAACTGAAATAATAAACAAGCAGTCATTTTCACCCTTGAAGTCGCAACTTGAGCTTCAGTAATGACCTTTAGGAGGAGGAGGATGTTGAGGATAGGCAAGACCAGGAGGAGGAGGATAATGAGGATAGGCAGGACCTGGAGGAGGATAACCAGCTGGAGGATAAGCCTGACCATGATGGGGAGGAGGAGGGTAGCCATAAGGAGGAGGTTGCCCATAAACAGCAGGTGGCGGGTGTTGCGGGTAATACCCGACTGCAGGAGGAGCAGGACAGTCCATACGAGACATTTGCTGTGTCGGTGGAACTGACATCACTGGTGCTGGCCTGAATAGACCATCCCTCTTGTCCATCTCTATCTTGTGTTGTGTCTGCGATGGATAGAAACTTCATTCTTAGCTAAAGATGCAAGCAAATACTTCACCTCGAGAAAAGAAACCATTTTTCAGGCTGGCATAAAGAAAGGAAGTGTTAGTGACCAATAAAAACAATTTACAGGACCTAGATAGTCAAATGAATATATAAAGCCATGCCTCTTAATTAATATCTCATGCTTTAAATCGTACAAGCAATAGAGTCATCAATATTCAAATTCCAAATGCAGTTGATTTTGAGGAATCAAGATGATGCAGAAATCCTGTGAAAGTAAACATAATCAAGTAAATTGATTGTTAGATTAAAGAGTTGTGAAGGTATATTGGTTCTCCTAAAAGCTCATGATGCCTCAAGAAAGTATATCAAGCATAGTTCAACACTTTTACGACATTGAGATAAGACTTGCTATGTCTATACACTTGTCAGAAATATAGGAAATGAAGACATACAATTAGTCAATAGAAACGAGGATTGCCAGGAGACGACGAAAATCTATGCTTTGATGTCAAGTGATGTCTGTTTTTCTGAAAGTTTAAATTGCTAAAATGATTCACCAGCAAAAACTTCAGAGAAATGAGGAAGCAATTCAAATAGTTGTAAAAGAATTGGAAAACTGAATATTCTATTTAAAATTACACCGGGTAGAAATTTTGCATACCTGCATGCATGCGCAAACCCTGCAAACGGAATATTTGATGGTGATCAGCGGTACAGTTTCTTGAATAAAATTTTAGACGTAGCTGTTAAACATAAAACTGGGCGGTGGGTCTTACGAGCAATAAACAAATTCAGCCAAGCATGATAGGATGTGAGCTGCATCAGCAAGCTCATCGCTGCCAACTATGCAGGCAAGCAAGGAAAATATACACGCCAATTGGTCAATGCAGAACATAAATCCCTGCAAGAGATGGGTATTAATCCAATGAAGTCAGATATGGTTGAGATATCAATCCATCTCCAGCAAGAGAGTAACGCAAGAGAGGGAGGGAGAGGGAGAGGGAGAGGGAGAGGGAGAGGGAGAGAGAGAGAGATTACAATGATGCAGTTATCGCACTTTGTTGTCTGAATGTTCAACTCGTCCTGCAACATGAACCTTGTGGAAGCAACGGAATTGGGGAAGCACAGCAGAACCTGACATAGGATACGTAAAGACTGGCTCTGGTCTAGAAATAGATAAACCGTAATAAAAAGGAAAAACTCAGTGAGGCATATAGTCTATACCTCAGTGCAGAGGCAAAGGGAAGGACATTTGCTTTCCCCACATTTACCGCTGCATGGCATAAAGCCACCACAACATGTGTACCTATGGCATTAAATAAGTATCAGGACCTGAGAAAGTGAATAATATGTAGAAACCAGAAATGAAGTTGAATTCCTCAATGTCTGGATGCTCTACCTTGTCATATCATCATAAAGAGCCTGTTTGCGTAGCATAAAAGAAGCACAAGGAGCACTGCCACATGAATAGCAGGATCAAAAATAAACAAACAGTTGACATGGCCTACCGATTTTGAAACAAACATCTGAATTATTCAGATTTATCATACATTCTTAGAAGGCAAGGGACAATTTGATGATTAATGATAATGTCTCATTCTTATTGATCAAACAGATTATTCAACTTTGATGTAATCTACAAGCCGCGAGACATAACATGTGATAACCAAGGAGATTTCATTCTACTGATTTCACATCAAACATACACAACTAAGCTCATGTATCAAGAAGGCAGCTACTTTGCAGTAATAACAGGATACTTACCACCACGTTGCGAAGCAACAATCTGCACGTCAAGTGCAAAGGGGCAAAAATGTCAGAAGTTGCTTTTCAGCTTGCCAAGCTTGCCAAAATGGCCAACTTAAATGTGAACACTTATAAATATCACCCAAATTGAAGAATAAATGTATTAAGATGGAGGGAAATGAATATTGTACTTCAAAACCGCTCAAAGCTATTACAAGTAATCTTTGACAATTGAAGCTGTTGTACCTTTAAAAATACTCAATTTCCTCCAGAAAACATTAAATATGAAAGTTTTCGAGAGAGCCATATATAAGAGCTCATTTTTTTCCCTCCCTTGCATGGCTCAGTCTACCGGATAATAGTGAAACCACTAAACAGGGCCCAGCTGCAGCATGTTGTCACTGCAGGTTGGAGATCATTTTCATGGGAAGGATTTTTTAACCGCTCTTTGTCTGGGTTATAGTCTCTCTTTCATAAAGTTTCGGTTTGCATTTCCATGTCTTCTGTATGGAATGCAAATGAGAATCGAGCAGAGAAATCTGTTTTCAAGAAACAGACATGCATCCTTTTTTCCTTCAGAAAAATCAACTCCATTGACCTCCAAATCCATTTTCTAACTATTCAAGAGTTCTTCCTGGATGGGAACCAAACAGAACATGAAAAAGAGAGGAGAAAAGAGAGATTACAAGGAGCATCTGCATAAATGGTGGATATCAGATCCGAATGCCACACGTTTCTGTATCCCTTGCGTAGCTCCATTTTCTTCAGCTTCTCTTCCCCCATTTTTGCAAAGTAAAAATCAAGAAAAGCTATAAAATCTTCGAGAACCCGCGAAGCAAAAGACCCAGATCAGGTCGTCAATGATACAGAGAAAGGAGATGAAACATCAACAGCAGCAGTTGCATCGGAGAAAGGGAGAGAGAATTCATGCAGATGTCATGTATAGAGCGCGTAGGGAGAGAGGGGCAAAGATACTTGAAAAGCTGGAATAAACTGGTTTAGGCAGAGATGAAGTTACTATTTTAGGGATGAGAATGAATCACGGCTAGGCAAATATCAGTAATTCCCATAATTACCCAAAGAGAAACTATTAAAAAAAAATTGTTCTTCGTAAGGTTGTCTAACAGTCTCATCCTATCTCATTACATACCCATTTTAAGTGGCAAGTCATAGTTGCTGAGAAATAGAATGCAATACGATACGCACCCATGAAACACTCCATATGCACATTCCCGAAAAGGACCCCTAGAAAACAATCCATATGCATGGAAAGATAGCTAAGGGAGTAATCTCCCATCAAAATTTTACAGTCAGCATTACTAATAGAGACTGGTTTGAGGCAGTAACAAGACAATGTCCCGTGAGTCTCCTAGCCCTTCGTCAGGAATTCATATCAGCTCTTTGTTTCTTGTCAGCCTTACAAAATTCCATCATCCTTTAAACTATCCATCATATTCCAAAACTCCAATACACGTGACAATCTCCTAGTCTGAAATTTCAACCATTGATGTACAATCTAGTAATCTCGGGGAGGTCGAAGAAAGTAAGAGGCAGTATAGAGAGAAAATGGTTTAAACAAGACCGTGTATAATAGATACAAAGCCCCAGTATTACTGACCTTAGGATGAAAACTGCTTATAGTGAGGAAACGATCATAACTTACAGCAGGCAGCATCTCTAGATCAGTTGCCTGTCACATAAGTATCCTCTGTTCCACAAACCTATGAGAGTCATATATCTGAGCTGGACAAAAATTTGCTGCCCTCCTTAACTTCCCAAAGAAACATTTCTAAAATATCATACAATTCTGAGCTTCTCAAATGAGACTGATCACAAGAAACAAATGTATGAATATCACCAAAAATCCCTGTCCAGCTACACCCGATTACTTTATTTTCACATCTCTCCCTCATCAGCTTCCTAACTCTTGCCACATTTACCCACTGTCCTTCAAAAGCATACATATTTGATAAGAGGGTATAGTTAACGGACTTGTTTGGCTCCAGAGAAAATAGACTTTCAGCTGCCTCCTCGGCAAGTTTTGAGTTTCCATGGACCTTACAAGCCCCAACAAATGCTCCCATAGCACTTGGGTCGAATTCGGGCATTGATTTTAGAACTTCATAAGCTTGTTCTAGGAACCCAGAACGCCCTGCAAGATCAATCAGACATGCATAATGCTCTGAATCAGGGATGATATGATAAATGTTGGCCATCAAGTTGAAGTATTGAAGCCCTTCATGTACTAGCCCCGCATGACTGCAGGCAGAGAGAACCCCCAGAAAGGTGACTTTATCGGGCCTTATACCACAGGACAACATCCTCCTGAACATTTCACAGGCTTCATTTGCTAGTCCGTGAAACCCATGTGCACAAATGATTGAAGTCCACGTGACAAGATCAGGTTCAGCAACTGAGTTGAAACACTGGGAAGCACTCTCTATGCTGCCACATTTGGAGTATGCACAAATCAAAGAATTAGCAGAGGACAAAAAGGTGTTAAGCCTTGACTTCACCAAATAAGCATGCAATTGAAGAATTTCACTGGTCGCAGATACATTTCCACATGAGGTAAGAATGCCAGAGAGGGTTAACTCATCTGGGTGTAGGTCTTTTCGCAGCATTTCCCGAAGAAATCTCATTGTCTCCCTCCCATTTCCTTGTTTTCCATAACACATGATAATTGTGGTCCAAGAGACAAGATTCCTAAAGGGCATCTCATCAAAAGTCCTTTGAGCATCGTCCACTAGCCCGTTCTTTGCATACATGTCAATGAGGGGACTTGAAACTAGAACATCAACAGCAAAAGAAAATTTAATTATAAGCCCATGAATCTGCTTTCCAGCTTGCAAAAGTCCCGAGGCAGCACAAGTGTTAATCAACTTAGAAAATGTAAATTCATCCCCAGTCAAACCTTCTAAACGTATCAAGGAAAATATCCTGAAAGCCTCCCTAGCAGAAGTTTCCAACGTATAGCAGGACAAAATTGCATTCCAAACTGCTAAATCTCGGTATTTAGCTTCATTGAAAACCTGCCTAGCATATCTTATGGCATCAAGTTTCCCATAGAAGTTAATGAGAGAATTACTGACAAAACAGTTTTCCAGAAACCCAAATTTGACTATGAAACAGTGCAACTGTGTGCCAATCCCCATATTATTGTACTCGACACTAGCCCGAAGAAGACCAGTAAAGGTCAGAAAATCTGGGTTCACTGATTCTAGCTGCATCATTCTAAGAGCAGAAAAACCTAAACGGAAATCATATTCCCTATTGCTGGAAAAATCAATGAGACCGCATATCAGAGTATTCCACGTGACAACATTTCTCACATGCATTTCTTCAAACAGCCTACATGCAGCATCATGTTGCCTGCACTTAACATAGACGTCCAAGATTTGATTTTGCAAGGAGAGCACATTGAATAAACCCAATTTCACTGCCGATGCGTGTAACTGCTCTCCTCCAAGGATGGAGCCAGCTTTAGCTGACATCTTGAGGGCCTCAGAGAGAAAGGAACGGTCCCAAGAGTGGATAGAACCATAGCTCCGTGTTGCTTCGAGGACTGAGACCAAGGAGGAGTTTGCCCGGATCAGAGGCCATAAAGACATTGAAAGGCGACGATTCCATGAGATGGGCCATGATAGTGTACCAATCCAAAGCATCGGCATGTAGTTCACATCGACTGTCAAGTTGTTCCTGGCCTATGATTCAGTATTCTATCGGAAATACGGCCCCGAAATTTCTCGAGGCTGAAGAAAGTGGTGGAGATTGCGATCAGGGCGACTCTGTGATCATCTAGGCGGTGTTGCTGGAGGGGGTTTATGGAGGGAAAGAACAAATGGGGGGACATGGCGGGGACAGCAACGGTCGTTTGAAAAATGGACGGTTCAGATTTAATCCGCGGCACTACTCTCCGCGATCGTCCTAAATGGGCCATTGATGGGCTTAGGCCCTCTGCCCATGAAAGAGCAGTTGATTGTGGGCCGGACCGTAGGATCAATGGATAGAAGGTGCAAATTCTCGTTCACTTTCAGTCTGTCTGGCTCAATAGAGTGGCACATGATAATATTTGCTAAACAATTACATCTTGCAGGCGATTGTTTCAGATTCATCAATCCTCACCTTGTCGGGCTAAGAACAGAGCCTAATAACATAAACAGTCAGGAATAGCTAATGAGAGTCTACAACATAAGCAGTTGGAAACACAACCCAGCATCGACCCTCCAACAAAATGTTGAAGAATATGACCAGATCTTGATCCAAGTAGGCAGTACACCCTTGGAATCATCGGATTATGGAGCAAGACTTGGAAAAAAAAAAAACTTCGATTGCCCCTTCCAGTTAAATGTCTCCGCCGGGTCAAACCCAAAATCTGTTTGTTCAGCTGTTCCCAGAGTAAAGGTAGTCAGTACAATGTACTGATGCCAACACCGTTGGCAAAAGACACTCCCCTTACCAACTATAGTTTTTCTGACTAAATTCTCCTATCCTGTATCATGCAATTTACCTACATCGTCCAGCATCTAACTGTACATGCGGAGGCTATTTATCAACTATGATGATACCAGAAGACAAAGCCACTCGAGAGAAAAACAGACAGCGGTTCCATGACGCGAGCACAAGGAGTAAGATGAATCAAGGATTTGCCCACAAGTGAAATTCACCGAATATCACCTGCTCACCATTAGGATCATCAATGCAAAAAGGGATCACCAGCAGCTTCATGTTGATTCTCCGACGGACAGCTCTGTGATTTCCCAATTTGCCTTGGGTTTCTTTGCCTCCGAGTTATGTAAATCTTCTACATCTCTATTGGAGATCAGGTATATCAGCCCCTCAAAAAACCAAGGATTGCGCACGGATCTCCAGAACATATCCTTGATTCGCCAACTTGATTCCCCCCCCCCCCTCCGCATACAGAAAACATCCTGAATCAGCTGACTCATTTATGTACAGGAATTTCTTGCATTGTCAGCATGCGCTCATCTGTCAACCAGAGGAAAAGAGGAAGGGGAGAAATATCAGTCTGCTGTCATTATCAGTTATTGGTATAAAACTTAATTACAGCTGGACAATCAACTGACCTTTCAAAAGGTCATAAATGACTTGGCCGCCTCCTACCATTATCTGATCTCAACCTCTTCACTGGATTCGCCCAACCAACATTCCCACCGACAGCACTACTGCTAGCTGGCTGTATGGACTGGTTTGCCCATCCCTGCACACGGGCAGGTTGGTGGTGGGCCAGTTTTGAATCCCTCGGGCCCAAGGACAGGATGGGGCTCCTCAGTCCATGAGTACCCACAGGAGAACCAGTTAGAGACGGGCCCACCCCAGGCTTCGTGACCATCTTCTCTCTCTCCTTCCTCTTCTTCTTGCAGATCACTAGCTCTCCAGGATGAGTAATCAGCAGTGAACTATCCTGTGCACTTGGCTCCCTGCCATTAGTTTGTCCACCTACTTGACCCAATTTTCGGGGCAACTGTACTCTGATCCTTGTACCTTCTTCGCTTGCTGTAGCAGCAGAAGCCCCGCACCTATTTGGCTTAATCGGAGGACTGGGATCAGCTTGAACCTCATCGATTGCCCTGTGCCTTTTGCCCTGCACAGAAGCTGCATGTCGTGGAGCAGAACTGGAGCCAGCACCTGTACCCATGAAAGAGAGGGAATTTCTGGCCTCTTGGAAATCTGTCTCTGGAAATGCAATCTTCAATATATCAAAGAGGAGATCATGAACTTTCTTGGCTTCGCACCTTGCCTGCATGCAATGCAACCCTGAGATAATGATTTCAAAACCCCCCAGAACATCTGTAAAACCCAATTCTTAGATTCTAGTTATATGATGTATAATTCAATCTTGATTTAAAGTTTCACGAGTTTCTATTTACATCATGTTCCAAGGAGTAAAATCTCGTCTAAAATTAGAAGAAGTTGCTTTCATTTTTTTTCCCTGAATACATTAGATGAAAAGACGTCACAGTCATAAAAGCAGAAGAACTTGCTATCATAAATGAATCTGGAAAGGATTTCAGAGATGAAAAGAACAAAAACAAGAAATTATGCCAGAATAGGGTTAATTTGACAAGAGGACATACCTCAAAAGAAAACGAGTAGTACTGCATGGCACCTTTTAACATGAGTTGGACATCATCCACAAGGTCCTTAACACCATGGTACTTCATTCTATCAACACGTTGATCAATCTTCTGTAAATCCAAAAGATTATTCAAAGCTGAACCAGAAGAACCCGAACTTTCAGTCTTTCTCCAAAGATCTGTCAGCAGGGGAACAACTTCATTGCCTTCCTTGTCAATCCTCCTTAGAAGCTTACTAACCACATTCTTGCACTACAAAATGATGGTGAATTGCCATAAAGAGTCGAGAGCAAGGTCAGTGACAAAAATCATCAAAAATAGTGGCCTGGATTGAAGCCAAGAAAGAATTAAAAGAACCAATAACTTCACTTATTTGTGAACTTCCACCCAGTGTTTCATCGGTAACTAGCAGTATTATGGCATTGATAGTCTGGGAAAAAAACAGGTAAACGTTCAAGAGATCGGTGGATCCAATTAACTTTATAAAAACCAAAGGCATGACGAACTGATGCACTAAGCAATTGACCAAAATGCATAAGTCAAACCAAATCCAGAACAACCAGTATTTCCTGTAAGGCATCAACCACATTTTTTCACCCAATGCACATACCACGAAATATAATTACTCAACCAAAAATCAACACCAAAAGGCATATATTAAATCACTACCTTTTTCTGAATGGCATCAGATATCTGACCACCATCCCCCCTGCCATTCCAATTAGGGCTTTCATCAGCAACATCTCCAGAAGGGAGCTTGTAGCTTGATCTGCCACCAGAATGTGGTAGAGCATGCAGTTTGGATGCATCATACATCTTCCTTGGAGACATTAAATGCTTACTTTTCGATGAGAGAGCACCTTGACCATGCTTGATAGTGTCACGCTCTATGAACTTGCTACCTTCAGAATTGTTCCTCAACTTAGGTTGGTACTTATGGTCCATCTGGAATGCCACTAAAGATGAATCTCCACATTGAGTTGGAGGTATGGACTTTTCTGACCTTTCCATTGTTTGACGAGGTCGCATCCTAATACTGCGCTTCCTTTTGATCTTGGGTTGCAAAACTTGTTCATCTTCACCACCTTCCTCACGATCATGAGTCCAACTTCCTGATTGTTGGCGGTCCAAACGAGAATCTCCCGAAAATGCTATCTCTCCCTCCTCAAGATCATTTAGCTGGTAATATCAATGCCAATAAAAGAGGAGAAAAGCCAGCCACTCAGAATACCAAAAAGGAATCCAAAGAGAGAAGTGAAAAGAGTAGGATAACATACCACCTGCTTTGAGAGAGAAGCAGGTCTGGCATCTAATGCTGACAGAGATCCAAATTTCTGTGAAGAAACAGGAGATGCAATCCTTGGTTTCTCACTCTCTGCAGAGGATCCTGATGAAGGGCCTTCATCAGGGATTGGGTTGTATGTAGCTGCTTCTTGTGCCCAAGGAGACTCATTCCCCCTTTCACCAGTCAGAATATCCTCTTCGGACTGGTCTTTATTGTCTGGTAGTAGCTCATCAGCAACCTTGCAGTCATCACCATCATCATCCTCATCAAAACATTCGACTTCTCCCTCACCCTCGTGTGCAGAGAATTTGCCATCAGAACTCTCTTCAGAGTACTCTTCAATATCATCAACCAGTTCTTTGTAATTAATATTACTTGTACCTTTTGGTCTCCCCCTCTTTCTCCCAGTTTGTGGAGTTTCTGAACCCACTTCATTGCTTCCAGTCCCAGCAAAGAGAGGATTCTTGGATGTTTTCTTCGATAGAGCAGCAATAGCCGCATTTACCTCTCTTGCACAAGCTCGAAGCCACTTAGGCACCTGTTCATGGTCTGTCATCTCTTCAGTCCAGTCCAGATCTTCATCCATTTGATCGAACAATTCAAGTTCTTCTTCACTCCTAGCAATCATACGATTCACTTCCTGGAGCGAGGGAACATCATGCACAGTTTCTTGGTACCTCTCCTCATCATGCAATAAAGTTTCCAGAGTTAACCGTCTTTCTTCATGTGTTGTCCTCTGGTCAAACCGGCCAGCATTAATAACCTCATCAGCCATGTCGATCTTGTACTGTTGTATATTGTTCCTGATAAGACTTTCAATTGATCCCACATACCAATCCTTGCCTGCCATGTCATCCTCCAAATCGACTCTACTACCACTCCTGAGTTCATCTTCCTTCTGATGGCTGGAAATCTTGTCAACAACTGCTTCCATATAAATGACTTTGACTTCTCTTGTCTGCCCAATGCGGTGGGCCCTTGCAACAGCCTGCTCTTCATTTTTAGGGTTTGGATCAGGATCATAGATTATAACTGTATCAGCTGATTGAAGATTAAGACCCCTTCCAGCTGCACGAATACTGAGCAGAAAGATGAAGCAATCAGAATGGGGGCTATTGAAGTCCACAATAGCTGATTCACGATCTTCCAAGCTAGTCGTTCCATCAATTCGTCTGTAGACAAGTCTCCTCCATTGCAAGTATTCTTCCACAATGTCTAGGAGTTTAGTCATGGTACTAAAAAGCAACACCCGGTGCCCAGATCTCTGCAATTTTATAAGGATCCTATCTAAGATCCACAATTTCCCACAAGATCTTACAAGAAACTCTTTTGAGAGATCACTATAATATGGGTAGTTAAGCAAAGGGTGATTGCAAGCCTTCCGGAGCTCCATGCATCTGTTATTCAAAGGCTTATAAGTCCTGGCTTGGTATAATGGATTTCTCTGAACTCTTCGTTTCTCATCTTCTGGGTCAACTCGAAGAGTGCCGGTAGCCTTGATCCAGTCATAAATCGCACTCTGAATTGCAGACATTCTACATCTGAGAACTATAGGCACCTGCAATTAAGAAATCATTAGGAAAGTGCAACTTGGATGGAAATGATTAATTAACTATCTAGGATAAGGGGCATACCTTAGGAGGCAGAGAACCTTCCACATCTTCAACACGACGCCTGAGCATAAATGGCTCAAGGATTTGATGTAGGCGATGGATGATGATGACCTTTTTTTCAGTCTCAAGCCAGTCATCCTCAGCACTCGGAGTAGGTCCTTCCTTTTGAAATGGTTTAGAGAACCAGTCATGGAAGACTTTCCTATTATCGAAAACTTCAGGAAGAAGTAGATTTAAAAGTGACCACAGCTCTTTCAGATCATTCTGCACAAAAGGAATATCACTGTCATGTCCTATGGCAATAAGTGGAATACATTCTAGTCAACAATCATATTTTAGCAACTACATGGTCCAGTTGCATCTTCATTTGATCACAGATACGAGCACCGAGAAATATTTACCATCAATTACACAATGGAAAAACTTTTCTTGACTACTTTATATTGCCTTCTCAAGAAAGGGGGAAAAGTATCACAAACCTGAAGCGGTGTCCCTGTGAGAAGTAGGCGCCGTTGACATCGATATCTATCAAGATCCCGTGCTAAAACTGATTCTCTGTCTTTCATTCTCTGTGCTTCATCAATTATTATGTACTTCCAATCAATTTTTGAAAGCTTTGAGCGGTCATACATAATAAACTCATAAGTGGTTACTAGAACATTAAACTTCTTGGCAGCAACCTCCTGTGCACATTGTCCAGTGTCAAAATGTATCAAAGCAAATACAACTAAAAAAATACAGTATAAAAGATAAAAAAAAATCCCACCTGAGAAAATAATTTTGATCTTTGATCCTTTCCACCCACATAAAAAATGCATGAGACTGAAGGAAGCCAATTATAGAACTCACTCTGCCAAAAAAACCCAGTTACACCCACCTGAAAATCTGGAAAGAAGGTCTCTCATATAGAGAAGAAAAAGAACTCTAACCTTCCAGTTTACCAGGACAGCATTAGGAACTATAATAAGATGAGGTCCATAGTTCCCCTTGAACTCCATCAAATAGGCAATCAAAGACATAACCTGCACTAATTGTTTAAGTGAGTCAAGTACAGACAGGATCATCAAAACAGTAACATAGAGTTCTCACTAGAGTAAATATAAGAATTCAGTCTTCCATCATATCACAGATTGAATTTCAAATCATGATTTTACCTGAACAGTTTTGCCAAGACCCATTTCATCTGCTAGAATACCATTTAGCTTGTTATTATACAAAGAAAGCATCCACTGCAAACCAACCTGCAAAATTAAGTTGGAAGTAAATGCAAAGCAAGCGAGTGGTGAATGATGAACAGAAAACAACTCCAAGTAGCTTCAAAAGGATCCTGAATAAGTATCCTACCAGCTGATAATCTCGCAGAGTTCCACCTCGTAATATTGATGGTTGTCTTATGACTCTCTCATTAACAGCATGTGCAAGATTATAATACCTGGTGAAATAAATGGCAACAGAACTATTAAACAAAGCAACTTGCAGCAAAAATAATATTTATATAACTTATTTTAGAAAACTGGATCTTGAACAGGACACTTGAAGAGGAAATACAATGGCATAGCTAGGATTGTTTGCATTCACAGCAAGCATAAAGCCTCACCATGCAACATCTACAGATCAAACTCAAGGAAACTGACAGATAAATCTTAATCACCTTTGCATGCAACTGCCAAAACAAAGATTTAGATGAAAGATATACCCATCCTAATCATCTTACTTGCTAACATATGATCCATCTTTTGGAGCATTCATCTCAACAAACTGATGACGTATCACTACTTCCTCTCCTGCACATGCTGCAGCTGCCCTCACTTCTTCTTCCGATAGGCCCTTCACTCAGCAAAAATGAAATTTCACTAATCAGTTACTGAACCAGGAAGAGCCAGAAGCAAAATATACATAGATAGAATTTTGGAACAGCAAACAGTTAACCCAAAAAAAAAGTACACCCCACCACTTTACCACAACAGAATAAATTCAGAGGACGCTGAAGAGAGCAGTAAACCTGTAATCGTGCACCAACTGCTGCAGCATTTGCAGCCTCCTCAGCTTCCTGCTGATTTTTTGCCACTGCTATTTTGTTTCCCAGCTTTTGGAGATATTCTTCTGTTTGAGTCAAGAATCTTGAGAGAACGGCATATCTCTCGGCAGCATCGCCTGAAATGCTTGTCTGCTGCTCTAGTAACATTTCCCTATATCTCTCAACATCATTATTCTTTAATGCTTCCATCCTCTTATTTCGGTCATCATCCTTTCTCTTTGAAAATTCTCTCAACATCCTTTCATGATATTTGGCAACCCCTCTGTTGCGTGCAATTCTTGCATCACGGATGGTCCAATGAGCTTCAAGAAGCTTCTTGCGCCACTGCAAGATGGACTTTAACTGTTTCTCTCGTGCAGCTTTTTGAGAGACTTGCACTTGACGGGCCATCTCAAACCGTTGACGCTCACACAAGCGAACAAATTTACGGTATGGCCGATCGGGCATTGCCATTATCTCCTGTTGCTCATTATCAACTTCATCCCTCAAGCGTGCTTGCAGATCTAACAGGCAAAGCTTCTTCTCTTCAATTTGCAACCGCAAAACAATATCAGGCCTGATCCTTTTCTTCTTCCGATTAACTTCCAAGAAATTTCTAATTTTTTTCATGTTCTCTGACCTCTTTTTGTTAAGCACTTCCTGAACTTCACCCAGAAGAACATCTTTGACATCATATGCCAGTGTGAGATTATTATTGCTGTTCATAACCCCTGTTCCAAATGAGTCATGTTTTCTGGTAAAGAATGGGAAGTCAAACAGTGGCCCATGATATTTTCTGGCAGCACCAAAATCTCTTTGAAGTGGGGCTGTGCTAGCTTGGAGATTACTTCCTTGCCCTGCATCGGATTCCAGAACTTGGGGTGCGACAGCCTTACCTTTGTCATTAGTAAACTCATTTCTTATAGGCGCTTTCTGGACAGAATTTTCCTCAGGCTTGACAGCCATTGCAGAAGGATGGTGCTCTTCTTTACCCGCAGATACTGCAGACAAGTGTTCCTTTGCAACAGTTGATGCAACTTGCAAGTTAACATTCAAACCATTAGCTCTCTTCTCAGCATCCTCTTCATCTCTCAGATGTTTGACTGTATCATGTGATGGCAAAGCTTGGGAATTCTTATCAGTGGACACTAAATGTTTTCCACCACTTGCAAGATTTCCAGAAGACGTATCATTAACATTTCCTCCTGGAGAAAGAACTTGCGGCTGCTGCAGCTGCAACTCAAGGGGAGGTGGGGCAATAGCTCGAAGAAGCTCCTGTGGAAGAGAACCTTCTCCTTTCTATCAAACAAAGTGAAGAAAAGGAAAAGGTAAGGAAGCATAAATTTATGGAAAAAATGATTCTCACATGTGATGGGAAATGGTGGGGAGTGAGATTTTCAACCTTCAACCGTCTAAATGCCAGAATTTGTGCTTTAAGGACATATAATTGCTGTTCAGTAAATCTTCTATGCTGTTGGGCTGCTTCTTGGGATAGGAGATCATTGTTGGAGCCCCCATCATTTGAAGGAACTCCAGGATGTGGTAATGGCTGACTTATCTGCCTAAGATACTGAGCCTGGGAAGTTTCAGGACCATTTGACTGGGCTTTTGCTTGTGAGAGCAGGTTCATACTGCAACCTGAAATTGCAGCCTGTTGAGGGGGTTGGATAGGCAGCATTCCATCCTGTGAAGGAACTGCAGGTTGTGGATTTAGATGATTTATCTGCCTAAGATACTGAGCTTGAAAACCTCCAGGGCCACTGGGGCCTTTTGCTCGCGGAGATTGGTCCCTACCCTGATCTGAATTTGCAGGCTGTGGTGGACGTATAGGCAGCATTCCATTGCCCATAATTGTTGATGTTCCCGATAAGGGAACTTGGTTTTCCCTAATGTGAGCAGGAAACTGTTGCAGTTCCATACTGGTACTGTTCCTGACAATTCCAAGGCCAGAATTCAGGCCAACATGAACTGTCTGCATGGCTTTACCTGAGGCCCATTGCCCAGGTGCTTCATTAGGTGAACTGACATGAGAACTGGTGCCTGGTATGGATGGTGAAGCAGCAATTGGCTTAGAGAATGGGATGGGTGATGATTGAGCATTGAGATTGTTTTCATTTACTTCTTTTTGTGCAGCCATCCCTCCTTGTACCATTGGAATCAGCTTTAACATCAAGTCGGCATTCGTGGGCTGTGAAAGATCAATATTGTTTTCCCGTGCCCAAGCCTGAATTGCTTGCATCTGTGCAGCCAATGCCTGTTGGTTGTTTTGTTTTTGCATGTTTTGTGAAATCTGCGGAACCTGTGTCATTTGCGGTTGCAGAAGCCTCACAGCACTGGAAGGTGAAAACTGCCATGTAGGAGATGACTGCATTATTGGTGACCTCATCTGGGCACATTGTTCGGGTGGACTCTTAGAAGACAATGGATGAGCTATGCTAGCAGTTGACCCAGCAGTCTGTTCCTGCATTCTATCATTCACCAGGCCCGCTTGATCTTTCCCAGATGCAAGGCCTAGCATTTCCATTTTAAGTTGTTGAGATGTCTGTGGCATTAATACAGACTTCTGTGTAGTCTGAAAGGCAAAATGAAAGGGGGTTTGATGGACAGGATTAGATGCTTGCTCTTCTAAACATTGCCTCCCAGTTGGTCTATCCTCAGTTAGACCATTTTGTAAAGCCAAATCATCCATTCTCCGACATTGTTCAGGCAGTTGGCTGGACCCTGGTGATGAAAATGAATTGCTTGCTCCCACATGTAAACCACCAGCTTGATAAGGTACGAAGGCTTCATTCCCTTCAGGTTTCCTATGAAAATGCTGTTGCAGTAACTGAAGCATAGCAGTTGACAACAAATTGTGAGAAATTATAGTTGCTATTAGCACGCTCAATCAACAGAAGATAAAGACCATGGGAGGCAAGGATGCTCAGTTGTAGGGAGAGTACACAAGTTCTCCATTTTCATATCCTTGAAAATCAAAATAGAAAGGTCATGAGTGTAATATAGCACTCTACAATATGTGTTTTTCACCATTTGTCATTTTTATCGAATAATTGAAAGAAAAGAGTATTTGAATGGATATCCCATATTTTTAAAAAGAGGATCATTAGAACCTTCCAGAAAATCACTATGAACTTTGTGCTACACAAAACTTCCCGAAACTGGTCAGGCACATAATTTGCACATAATGGGCTCTAGCATCAACTATGACAACTCAATACAGGGGAGAAAATTTTCAACTACCAAGGGTAACTTAGAACTACAACCACCAGACTGCTGACAACTCAAAAGGAACAAAAGAACCAAAATTCACTAGATACAAGCTGATGGTCATGTAGTCGCGGGTACCTTCCACCAAATTCTAGTAATACAAACTCAATCAGTTGTCTCAGTATCACCGAAATGCTATCGTCACCAGCATCAACAGCTATCAAGCTCAAGCTAGAAATGCTTGTTACATACTATGTTTACAAAAACACATACCATAACCTACTCTTCTCATCACTAAAAATTTCCTTCTAAGAAACTAAGTACAGCTTCAAAAGATGTAGCCTAAAGATAAAACACCACTAAGACGGAGAGCTTAATCATTTGCTTCTCCATTGCAAACAGACTCATAGAGTGTGGGAGATAGCTTTTTGACTAATAGGAGTACATTGGGCTACATCAAGAACAGTTGATCAAGAGCTTAGAGCGTGGTTTGGAATTTGTGTTGACAAAAAGGAAAAGAAATTCGTTAGGTTGATACCACTCTCAATCTTTTGGCATGTGTTGAAGGAGATGAATGGGAGGGCATTCGAGCGGTGGAAACACAAGATTTTAAATTTATGGAGAGGTGGATATGGGATGTACATTTTTTTGCTAAAGTCAAATGTATAGGGGATTCTCATTGTTAAGTGTTCATGAGCGATTTATGAGTAGGCTCATGTTTTTGTATGGCTAAAACCTTTGTATATGATTTTACTCATCTTCTTGATGCAAAATTAATGAATTTTCTTTATTGAAGACTCAAGAAAGAAGGAAAGGTTCATCAACTGCTGCTGGAACACTAGGCACTGCTAAATCGCTGAGGCAATCTCATAATTTGCCGGACTAAGAAATGATGCTGCGTCCTCTAGCTTATCATAAAGCATGGTTCTGGCGTTATTTATACCATAAAAAATGGCAAGTAACCGACAAGTAGAAATCTTGGTGGACACTGTCAACAAAGGTTTCCACATGTGGCGACAAGCTAATGGAATAAATACATCCCTGGTTCAAATTGTAGGGATTTCGTTGGGTTGATTGATGATTAAATAACATGTGATCAATAAAAACAACAATTATCGCGCTAACAACACTGTAGGAAGGGTATTAATCACACGATCCACTCTCCAATTGCAAGAGACCGCGTATACTTGGAGAGACAAAGCTGGAAAGGTCAAAATCAGAGTGTTCCACGAAAACTCTCAGCTACTGACCCATTTGCCAATCATCATTTCATCTCCCTGAAAAATCAAAAACCCAAATTCACGGCAAAAACCCAACGAAAAGGGTACCTGCTGTGTTGAATCAAAACCCAAATGAGAAGCAGATGCTGCAGAAGAGGACGATGACGGTGACGCCACCGCAGAAGTGGATACAGCCCAGCCAGGCGGATTCCGGCTGGGCCCGCCGCCTCCACCGGAAGACTGCATGCGAATAACACGATGCCCGAAAAAGGTTGCACAGCCAATGCCAATTCAGCACAAAATGCCAAAAACCCTAAGATGTCAGATCCCTCCAAATTCTGAAGAAAACCGCGGTTTCGGCCCGATCCCAACGTTCCTAGCCCAGCCAACGGCTTCCATCCCCATGCAGAGGCACATGCACGCACTCTCTCTCCACCTCCCCCGTACGTGCCTCCAATATTCTATCTAAAAAGAACGATATTATCCGAACCTCCGTGGATGTCCCAAGACTCAGACGTCAAAAGTCAAGCGAGTGCGCGAGAGAGAGAGAGAGAGAGAGAGAGAGGGGGGGGGGGAGGAGATCGGTGAGTCGACCAGGGCACACAGTTGGCTTCCCAATGGTGGGGTTCCTCAGGCCATGGGCATCCAGTCAAACTCGAACCAGAGAGAACGAGAGTATTTTGTGCAATTCTCTCTCTCTCTCTCTCTCTCTCTCCTTTTTCCTTTTTTCTTTTTCTTTCTCTCGCAAAGTACCCTGAGCGCCACATTGTGTCTTTCAATTGGCGCAGCTCCGTGGCCCCCGCCAGAGAGTAACGTTGATAAATTCACCTTACAGTGTCCTATATTTACCAAAAAAACCAGTGTATTTCGTGTCCTTTTTTTTTTCTCGGTGTGCGCAACCTGTTTTCCAAAAGCCGGGGTTAGTTCAAGTTCAATCCATCCGGCTGGACCCGGTCATACGTGAATCTCTTCAGCTAACCCACTCTTTACCATTTAAAAAAAAACTATTTATTTCAAATTAATAATGGTCAATTAATTTGACAAAACTTTTTTTTTAAAATATAAATAAATATTTTCCATTGAATCCGAGATACGAGATTTATTTTTCTATTAATGATATGTTACCGAAACATTTTTAAATTCATAGAGCATGATAAATTCCTTTATGTATAAACCAACTTATATGCAAAATTTATTATATTCCAACTAATTTAGCTTAAACTCGGTCGGCCTACTTAAGGATAAAGCTTCCTCAACAGAGATTCCTCATATTCATAAAAGTCGAACCCTAGACACTATTTAAAGAGAAGGGATATCGAATTATCTCAATTAATTTATATTAGTGAATGAGGTGTTATTTTAACTAACCTTATTTCCACCGCCTCCCAATTTTCCATATTTACAAAATAAAAAAATAATGCTTGTATTCTAAAAACCAACAGGATCATGGTTAATTTAAAGCTTGACCATGCTAGAGCCATTACCGGATAAAAAAATTTCCATTCATGAATTTGCAACCCAAATCCGAAATCTTATCTAAATTAGTATTGCACTATCATAACCAGCTCTCTCTATCGGAATCTATTGTCATTTAAATCTAATTTATTTCGAATTAGATCTTCAAAGTAACCTCATAAACTCTCTTGTCGGCATGGACACACTCATATCAAGGTCTCCACGACATGTGTAATACCGCTGAGACTGACACTGACACTGAGAAAACAGAGACTCCCCTGTCATGGATTTATTTGGTTCTAATTAAGTCCACATTTCCCAATAAGTACCCTTCACATTTTGCGTTGCTATATCCTCGACGGGCTTGCGACAAAAGGGCGGATTATCGAGGAGGATACGCCGTCGACTATGACCCTTTTTGATAATTTTACAACGAGGAGGTGGAAACAAGGAATTGTCTGTTGCTGTCCGCAGGATAGTATCAGAGATCTGGTCTTGGCATTCAAGTAAGTAAGCCTTCCATTGAACAAAAGCATAGCCAATTGGGACCGAGACCCAAGTCGTCGTGATTTTGAGCTGCCTGGAAGGGCAGGGCTCCATTCTGTCGTACCCAGAGGTATGCTCTCACTAGCTATAATTGACAGCACTCGTCAATCTGTCAATTAAGCATGGAGCAGCTTCACCGCCCAAGATTGAGTACAAGATAACCCATGATCCGTTGGCACAAGCTCTTGGTATTAATAAGTTGTCATTATTCTGACCTCTTGATAATTGTATGATGCCAATTGATCTAGATTCGAGCTGAATCCGCCCATAAACGAATAAAACTCACACAAAACAGCTTCCCTCCATTCACAGGACTCGAAACCGACCTTCAAGGCCCAGCCCATTTTCTACCTTCTAAGGCCCAGCCCATTATCCGACGGCTATCTTCTTCCCCGCTCCCAAATCCCCGAATGTGTTGATCACCCTTCAGCTCTGCGCGGTGCTCGATTCCTGAGCCTTGACTGCTTCCGCATCTCCTCTCTTTCCCCCCCACTTATCCTCGGCGATCTCCGATCTGCAACGCCTCTTCTTCTGCCGCTCCGGCCGCTGTGTTATTCTCATGCGCAAGTGAAATTCGTGGTAGTTTTCATCTTACGTTAAATTTCTGGTTTAATCATGATTGGCTTGATTTGGTCCAAGCATCAGAAGGAATTGATGCCTATGATAGTACAAGTAGCTACGGGGTTTTTTATGACTTTTTACTACCGTCCAACCGTTACTGAGGCTTTTGTATTTTTATTAGGGCTATACGGACTTGAACCGTAGACCTTCTCGGTTTAGTTTGGAGAGGTGGCTTCTTTATGATTCTAATGTGATCGGTGCAGAACTCTCGGATCTCGGTGTTGTGGAACCGCTTTTGATTTCATATTACTCGTGCAGTATTTTAGAATTGAAGAACATAAAAAGCTTGAAACAGTGGAAAGAAATTGATGTGATCGGCTAGATCCTGGCCAGATTTGTTTTGGATGCCGATTCAGTTTTTTTTTTTTGGCTGGTAGGTAGGATATTCTCAGCTACCTAGCAGACACTGTTTCTTCTTAATTTCTTCTTTCAATATATTTAGTCTCAGAACTATCAGCGCTTTTTTGTTCTTTGCAAGATCAGAAGGCAGAGTATAACGTTAAAATGAGCTCTGTTACGTCGTATGTCTTTTAGGATTTTCCATTCGATGGTTATTACTTTTTTCAACTGCAGATATTCAGTATGGTGAATATGTGCTAACTTTTTTTTTATCATCTGGGAAACCACAGTAGGAACGACCGAGTGAGTGATGGCGGATAATGATGAAGTAGAGGGATTGAATACCCGTAAAAGTGAGTGGGAAGTTGTTTCCCTCACTGCATCAGCATATGCTGCTACCTCCGGTTCAACAGAAGTTCAGCAAACAGACGATGCCGAGGGTAGCACTTATGATGAAGCTGAAACTTCTCGTGCTTTGTTTATGTCTAGTCACTTTGTGTTTCCACCCAGTCAACACGAGAATCTACCCCTTGAACCTGAAGAAATTGAGATTCATGAGGAAACTGCCGGCAAAGGAGATATTGCTGGATTGGGGGTAGAAGGGGATAAATCTATGAGAATGGATGATCAGGATCAGATGTTGAGGACTGTGCATGATGAATTTCCAGGAATACAATTTTTTGATGAGAAGGGCAATAGACTGTCCATCCAAAGCTCTGGATATGAACCAGGCAAGGAACAGAGTCCATATGGCACCACTTTGAGTTCCTTACATGATGAGACTGTCAGTGGTGGTCCTGGCGCTTATGCTAATCATATGGCAACTGAAGCTGTAGAAACTGAGGATAGTTCTGATTCACCTTTGGAATCATCTTCTTTGTCCAAGGCCCTTAAAAAGGAGGGCTTCTCTGCATCAAACCTTCCTTGTGGTGCATGGTGGAAGAAAAGAGCTGTTTCCTTTTATGCTCAGGCCAAAGATGCCAGTGCTTTTTGGTCAATATTTGTTGCTGCTGCTGTGATGGGCCTTGTAGTTCTGGGGCAGCAATGGCAACAAGAAAGGTGGCAAGTTTTGCAGCAAAAGTGGAATTTGACCCTCAGGGACGAGGTAGGTTGAGTGCTTTACAATTAATTGGTGAATAAGTTAATTAACATTCTGAAATGCATGATGAAATGAGCAGCTATGTTGCATTAGCATCACATGCCCACCCTAAACAGGATGGAAACGGCCCAGCACAATCTATTGCAGTATGGTTGATGAATGATTTTTTATCCATCCAATTCAATAATTACTAAGAAGTCAAGTAGAAAAAAAGGGTATCAACAGGAAAGATAATTAAAAAGCTTCAAAAGAAAATCAGACACTGTGGGAGAGTGCTGTAAGAAAATCTATGCATTAAATTCTTCACTGCATTATCCTCTCAAGGATAGGAAAATTATTGTGGTGCATGCATTACGAGGGCTCATGTCTCACATCCATTCTTTGCTTGTTATGACATTGGAGGGTAAAACTGTGCCATTAATTTTAAGGTTTCAGATCTTTCATACTCTGAAGTTGGGATCAACATCAATTGAAGTAAAGTTTACAGTCCTTAAATGCAATCTATCATGAATAGTCGGATTGAAGTTATTCCGAGATGGTTATTGGATGTAATCTCATGCTTTGGCAATGATAGCTTGTTGTCTGTGAACAAAAACCTCTGTCGCTCTTGTCCTGTTGCAGCTGCAATTTGTTAACGTTCCTTCAAGTGTGATCTGCTTCTGTTGCTTGCTACTGACATTGAATCTTTTTGTTGAACTACATCTTGACAGAAGATGGGCAGGATGATGGGTCCCATATATCGGATTAAGGACGTGATTGTCGGTGGGCAGCGTCGGGGATCGCTCATTAGGGGCAGCTCCTCGAGCGAGAAGTAAGACGATGACGAAAAATTGTGTTGGATGATTATGACGATATATACGCGGTTTGTTCGGATCTCGTAATGTATTTTCTTATGGTCAGGCTACAAAAATGAAAAAAGGTACATAATAGCATTCGCTGTTGTAGTAGTTGTTTTTAAGTATTGCTCAGATTTGGTAATAAGTTAACAGAGTTTGGCCATAATTTGCTGCTTTTTTCTGCACATAGATTGCATTCGTTTTAATTTTCACCTTTGTATTCTTAAAATAACATTCGAGAAGCCCAGCATGATATATGCGCATAGAAGACACTCGAATGACCAAATGTCAGTCAGATGTGGATGTGGTGCCTGCCCAAAATCCAAAGTGATACCCAAGCGTGATCGGTGCGAACGTTGTCCTTATGACTGGAAATTTGGAACCTTTCCGAGACGCTTCGTGGAGGTCTGGACCATATTCAAGCTACCTCGGTCCAATAGCGACTCTGACGTCATAAGCAAGCAGAGTTGCGGGGTCTAACCAAACCGAGAAGCGTCTCTCTACAAGAAAATGTGCATCTCCTGGTCAGTTCGATACCCAAATTCCTAACCAGACACCTGCGTGTTTCCGCTGGTTGTACAAGGTAGCTGTGATCGGTGCTCCTAATAGTGTCGGAAGATGGATTCTTGTTCACCAATAGACATGAAATTCGGGATCGGGATGGGAGCTGTTGACATCTTATATACGGAAAAAATCTTGTATATATCATGTTAATAATTATATGTTTAGCTTTAATATATATTTCAAATATCTAACATGTTATTGTAAAAGAATATATATAATTATATGATATCATATGGTGTACTATTATATATGCAAAATTTTCTAATTATCATTATAATCTAATCTTTCTTTAGAATTGCACATATGGTGCCAAGATTTTCGACTGATTTTATATTCCCCAAGTAAGAAAGACTCATCGTAATTCAAAAAAATTAATCTCCTTCTAGGTGTATACCTAATGTGGGCGAAAATTTAATGTACATTGTCCATCTCCCCATTGCTTCAAGCTCTACTTCGTTGACTGAGACGGTGATGGAGGAGACAAATTATACGTGCATCACCTTACCAAGAAAACCCCATCAAAACCTCAGGAGCTCGCTCTCTGTCTCTCTCTCAATCAAAAGAAGTAGAGGAGAGAGGGTTTGGAGTCTCAATGCTGGACACTTGTCTTAAGGTGAGAGCAATAAAGAAACAAATGCATGCAGGTTTGACCCCCCCACCCCATCAGGCTGAAGTAATGTCACTTTCCAACTTCTTCAAGGAACCCTCCATGGATCCTTTTTGAAATGGCTGCAGACAATAAATTCGACGGAAGGTCAAAGCTTGGTTCTACGTTTTGGCAATTCTGGCGTCCCTCCTGACATGACAGGGTGCAGGGGAGGGGGAATAAAAGGGAGGGTGAGGACGAAAGTCACACAAATGCTATAAATTGTTGGGTGGTCTGCTCACCGGCCCTAACCAAAGTCCAACACGGTTGTCCACTTGTCATTGAACGCACACCTCCAGTGGGAAAACAAGAATCCCACCAAGAAAATCGAAACAGGGGAATGCTCGTCATCTTCACCCCGTTCTTCTTGCTCTCCACTCGTCGGTGTTTATTTTCCTCTGTGTGTGTGTGTGTGTGCTAGCAAGAATTTCCTCAACTAATCACATTAATTCTCTCCTTTCAACTCCCCGATTTATGAGCCCCTCTCCCTTTTTCAGCGGGATTAGGTGCAACTACGTGTGTTTATTATGGCTCTATGCATGTCAACAGATGAGAGGGAGAAAGAGAGAGGGGAGACTCTGCCTTTGAATTGTAAGAATGTGGCCTCAGGAGCATGTGAACGAACTCAAGTGTATCTTGACCTTCTTCATCTCGTTTCCTCTCTGTGCTTTCGAGGATAGAGGGGCCGACAACTTCACAGGGCATTTAACGGAGGCGCACCTGATAGTCAGAAAGAAGAGAGCATAAAGGTTGCGTAGAAAAAAGAGAGAGAATGAGGGACGGTACGACCGGAGCAACAAGTCTGTCCACCATTATTGCCGTTGCTCCTCTTCCCCACCCCATCAACTTCTCCTATAAATACCCTCCCCTGCAAATTTTCGTACCACTCCATAGTAATCCCTCATCCTCACCCTCCTCTCGTCCATGAGAAGCACCTTCGGTTTTCACTTTCAGCTTCAGAGTTTGTGCGCCTGAGTTTCCCCGTTTTCCACTTATAGCCTCTCCACCAATTCGCATCCCAAAGTTCACAGTTAAGCGGCGAGTCAGCAGAAACAGAGCAAGTGGGAGCAGAGTCTCGAAGGGGGATTTGAGGGGGGAGACATATATAATGGACGCGTATACTGTGCTGCTGATCATATTAACGGCGATAACCGCTTACCTGCTCTGGTTCACGTTCATCAAGCGGTCGCTAAGGGGTCCACGTGTATGGCCGCTATTGGGCAGCCTGCCGGGGCTGGTCGAGAACAGCGACCGGATGCACGACTGGATCGCCGATAACCTCCGCGCGTGCGGGGGCACGTACCAGACCTGCATCTGCGCTATCCCATTCCTGGCCCGGAAGCAGGGGCTCGTGACTGTCACGTGCGACCCGAGGAACATGGAGTACATCCTCAAGACCCGCTTCTATAACTTCCCCAAGGGGCCCACGTGGCAGGCGGTGTTCCACGACCTGCTCGGGGAGGGGATCTTCAACTCAGACGGCGAGACGTGGGTGCTCCAGCGTAAGACTTCCGCACTGGAGTTCACCACCCGGAGCCTCCGCCACGCCATGGCACGATGGTTGAACCGGGCCATCAAGATCCGGTTCTGCCCGGTCCTGAAGGAGGCCGAGCTGACGGCCCAGCCGGTCGACCTCCAGGACCTGGTCCTCCGGCTCACCTTCGACAACATCTGCGGCCTCGCCTTCGGGAAGGATCCTGCCACCTGCGCGGCGGGGCTGCCGGAGAACATCTTCGCGGCGGCCTTCGACCGCGCCACCGAGGCGTCCCTCCAGCGTTTCATCCTCCCGGAGGTGCTGTGGCGGTTAAAGCGGTGGCTCCGGCTCGGGATGGAGGTCGGGCTGAGTCAGAGCTTACACCGCATCAACGAGCACCTTTCAAGCGTGATCACCACGCGCAAACTCGAGCTCCAGAGCCAACAGCAGCGGGACGGCAACCCTCACGACGATCTCCTCTCGAGGTTCATGAAGAAGGACTCCTACTCTGATTCGTTCCTCCAGCACATTGCCCTCAACTTCATCCTCGCCGGACGGGACACGTCGTCGGTGGCTCTTTGCTGGTTCTTCTGGCTCGTGATGCAGAACCCGGCGGTAGAGGAAAAGATCCTTACAGAGATAGTGGCAGTACTGAGGGAGACGCGGGGCGATGATGTCGATAGGTGGATAGAGGAGCCCCTGGGGTTTGACGAAGCCAATCGGCTTGTCTACCTGAAGGCGGCGCTATCAGAGACCCTTCGCCTTTACCCGTCGGTGCCGGAGGACTCCAAGCACGTGGTTGCTGACGACATTTTACCTGATGGAACATTCGTCCCGGCGGGATCGTCGGTGACGTACTCCATCTATTCCGCTGGGAGGATGAGGACCACGTGGGGAGACGACTGCGAGGACTTCCGGCCAGAGAGGTGGCTGTCGCCGGACGAGAAGAGTTTCATTGCGCAGGACCAGTTCAAGTTTGTGGCCTTCAATGCGGGACCAAGGGTGTGCCTGGGGAAGGACCTGGCGTACCTTCAGATGAAGTCGATCGCGGCGGCGGTGCTCCTCCGGCACCGGCTATCGGTAGCGGCAGGGCACAGGGTGGAGCAGAAGATGTCGATGACGCTCTTCATGAAGTACGGGCTCAAGGTTGACGTGCATGGCAGGGACCTGAGCGAAGTTCTGCAGAGAGCGAAGCGGAAGGCGGAGGAAGGGAGGCAGGCCGCCGGCACTGAATCCAAGGAGGAGGAACGCGTCGGTGGAGGAGGGACGTTGGTTGGGGTGGCCTGATAGGATCACTAATTTCGAATATTCGTGGTAGCTTCATCCGTAGATTGACCGGATGATGAATAAGTAGATGAGGGACTCGGTGAGATCACCATTTCCCCGTCACATAACTGCATCAGCTCCTGCTGCTTTCTCATCGGAGAAGACGAAGTTCAGACGGCTTCAGAGTTGAGAGCTTGCAGATCTCTCTTGGCGGGAAAGCTCCGCCGAGGTTTTCTCATCATGCACGTGGAATGTTACCCAATAAATGTCTCTATCACGAGACGATACCGTTGCTTATAAATGAAATAGAAAGTCAATTTTCGTTATCCCTCATCAAACCGGTGAATTCCACTGGCATCGACCGGGATCTCCAACCCTTCCATTTTCTCTACCGTAAGTGCAGTTGGCTCGGTATCTCGAACAAGAGCTTTATCGTACAGAAAGCAAGAACGGCGAGCATGGAGGGATCGGACTTTAAACAGTGTTTTGAGTTAAATTAGCATAAACAGTAGGGACCATTTACATCTGCAGGGAACAAATATATTATATATGAACTGTAATTTGCTGAATAGTACGTACTTTTTGTGGCCTTCTTAGACAGACCGAGGCAGGCATGAATTACCCGGAAATTCCTCTGAATCTTTCAGAATCACAGTTGAAATGTAAGCGAAGATAACCTGCATGGAAAGCCTATGCTCCCGAACCTGACAAATGTAGTCGGGCCCAAGCCCCAGTGGTATCTCACAGCAAGGAGAGTCTCTGAGCTGGAGCACTTGCACATATGTTTCAATCAATCTTCGATTCTTTCCCACGTCGAAGCTGATTACCCATTTCTAAGACCCTTGCATATCCTCGAATGGACATTTGTAGTTAATATGTTTAGTTAACTAGCAGCGTCTTCTCTTCTCCCGTCTCCTTTGGAGAACACTAGTCGAGCACTTTCTCTCCCGTCGAAAAGAAGTTCCACACTAATGTCCCGATGATGTACAGTACCACAGCCACCTTGAACACATCATCCCATGAACCTGCCAAAGCGGCTTTTGTCAGGACAGAGGAGATGACTTTCCAGACGTTACATAATAGAAAAAGGTCACCGAAATCTATGAGTTAATAACTTAAACAAGCAGGTATAATTTTACCTCGTTGAAGGATATATCCGGTTGCAGCTGTACCAAAGACACCGGCAAGCACTCCTGCTGTGTTTGATAGTCCGAGCAATACTCCCTGTGATTGATTCTCATGAGTTCGAGAAATACATCATAGTAGTACTAGTCAAGCGGGGAAAGGACAATACGAGGGACTGATGGACTTTACATGTAGTAGTTTTGAACTAAGAACAAATTTGCGGTTCTTTCACCAGTTTAGCGTCAATTTTTCATAATACCGATGACATGCATCCTACTATTTGACAGCTTATGATAAAGCGACCACTTACAGCATATCGTGGTCCAATGTCTTGGTGATTGGAGTACAACCCCGATTGAGAGAATGCATCAGATCCCTGTCAAGATGAAATGGAATCATCACTTCAGTAACAAGAATTTATGGAGTCTATTGATTTAAAAAAAAAGACTTTACGAAGTCTCACACTGGTGAACTTCATGAAATTCCTCCATTTCTAAAAGCACTGGATGACTAGTATTGGGTTATTTGTGATACAAGAAGTATCTGGTCATTTCATAATCATATTTGTATCTATGCTACAAAGGTATTTCAGAGGGAATTGACAAAGTTTGATTCAATCCATGTAATGTATTTGTTGAGGAACAATCAGATTTCTCTTTTGGAAATATAGTTTCATTGTTATTT
Organism: Sonneratia alba; assembly: GCA_900174645.1. Taxonomy (NCBI): domain Eukaryota; kingdom Viridiplantae; phylum Streptophyta; class Magnoliopsida; order Myrtales; family Lythraceae; genus Sonneratia; species Sonneratia alba. The sequence continues at coordinate 524,329 of FWPY01000041.1, forward strand.
CCAAGGCCTCAATTATGTAACTAGATCTCCTTTCAAACTTCTGTTAACGTTTTCTTTTCTGTCCTACCCATTAATTTCAGAGTCCTGATGAAAAGCTTGTATCTCAAAATGAACAATGCACATATTAATTAGCAACATGAATCTCCAACAGTTCTCCATGCAAATTTGTTGGATTGATCTTATGCAGAAGCCATTGAAGTAGCACAAACCTGACTGCATGCCATGCATAGTACTGCCATAGCAGGTGTCTTTACATGGCTCAGCTGTGTAAGAAAGAAGGCCGGGCCCAGGAACCCAATTGACTGCATTATCTGCAAGAATGAGAGATGCTATATGAATTGTTCGACAATCATTCAATTCGACAATGATAAGCCGGTCATAAGATGTGAAATATTTGGCTGCTTCTATACTTATATATATGCCACATGCAAATCAAACGGGGGAAATGCAAGTATAGAAACAGTTGTAGGAGCTGCACTAGAAGCATTAAATTAGCACTTGCCTTGCGAACAGTTGTTATAGAGAGACCTCTGTTAATAAGTGTGTCAGCAATCCAACCTCCTATGTTGGCAAATAAAGCCATCGTCAACCATGGTAAGACACAGAATAGTCCAGATTCAGTGAGGTTAAACTTCAGGACCTGAAAAGGAAAACAGGGACACCAAAGGGAATTGATTACCCTATGATCAATTTATCTATAAATCCATACAGAAGAATTCTGTTTCCAGTAAGCAGCGGTTCTCAGATCAGTAAGTGATAAAGGGCTTCAACAATTTCCAATATTTCTAAACATCTTGACACCTTCCAGTTATACAAAGCCGAAATTGCTATTGTCAAACAATGAAAGCAAATTAAATGATGAAATGATGTCAATAAAGCAGTCAATTGGTCACCTGGTTGTAGTATGTAGGCATCCAAGTTAAGAGAATAAAGGTTCCCCAATTGTGACAGAAATGGGAGATTATTAAAGCCCAGACAGATGGTTTGGATAAAATTAATTTCCATGGGATGATGGATACTGGTTCCTTGGATATGCTGCCTCCTAAGATAAGCTCTTTTTCATCTGGACTAAGCTCTGGATCTTCTTTTGGTGAACTATGAGCCTGCATCAAACCAATATGGAATGAAAATAATTCTTTATGGAATGATGACAACTGTTATGTCACCCCCTGAGTGCAATTGCTAAACCATTATTAACTTTGCTCATTTATCTGCCATCTACATTATTTGTGTAGAATTTCCATCAGTTTATAAGAGAGTTCGACCCATGTCTAACCCAAAAACTTAAGCTAGTAGGATAGTGGCACCCAGTCTTTCCGATATGGGATTCCATTCCCCTACAACTTGTATTTGCAAAACCACTTAAATAACTGATTCTGTTAAAGTCTGATTGAGAAAAATTACTTACATGGTCAAGTGAGCCCTATCAAAAAACAGCATGCAGTTTTATGGCAAGATAACGCTCCCATGGAGAACCATGCCATTGTTATTTGCATGGTTCAGTTTACTTTCAGTATATGAAGTCCATGTTTCAAAATTTTCTTTATCATTTTCTTTCCAAATTATAGTTCATGTTCAGTTGGATATTGTAAGAAATGTGGAAGGAAAAGGTCTTACTTTTCTCAGCCATAATGCAAACCATATACTCCCAAGAGAGCCAAAGGCATAGAACACAGATGGCCATCCAAAGTTATGAATTAGAACAGGAGAGAAAGCCAACCCTGTAACTGAACCCAGATACATGCCACTATATACTAGTGCTAATGATCTGCTTCTTTCTGACACTGGAATCCACTTAGAAATTATGTTATTCATAGCAGGCATGGCAACACCCTATAAAGAAAAAAGCACACTCTTAGTGCAAATAGTTTGGTTAGGAAGCAAAATAAAAACCTCAATGTCGGACAACAGTGATAACATAGAAATTTATCAAAAGAGAGCGTCAATCTTATAAGGATTATTAACGATTTTTACAATAATCCAGCGTAGCTACATTTGTACATTAGGTCAGTCAAAGTGATAAATATCATTCTAGAGGGAGGAAGAAATACAGGAATTAGAATTGGAAAAAGAAACAAAGAAAGGACAAACCTCACCAATCCCCATAAATGCACGCATAATGAGCAAAACTGGAAGCCCAAGCCGTGCTGCAATGGGTGTCAAAACCGTTGCTACTGACCACCAGACCACTCCAAAGCCCAAAACCAGCTTTCCACCAAATTTATCAGCCCAAATCCCTCCAAGGATCTATCCACCAGCAGAGTAATTAGATTGAGTTAGTTGAAACTTACCAAATCATGATACTGCAAAACATAACAGGAAAGAGCTGAATCCCAAATAAGTATTACCAAAGCTTTACTAAGTTCATTCAAGAATCTTATTTATGATTGTTAATATTTATAACCAGTACTTAGATGAAAACCCAACAAGTAGAGGCAAACCTGTGTAAGTAGGTAGCCCCAGAAGAAAGAGGATTGAATCAATCCAACCGTTGCACTGTTCCAGCCAAACTCTTGTGACATAGGAAGGATCGCAATGCTCATGTTGACCTAAAATAGATAAATATACATGTTAGCACATATGGTGCTGGGTATTCATTGAACCTGGATGCTGGAAAGCAAAAATGTGAGCATTTTGTGATCATTTGCACTATTTTGTCTAAATAACTGTATTTCCTAGAGAATGATATATTATAAGATTTGCACCCGTAAACAGATACCAACAGTGGCATCATTTTAAATTCTTGAAATATAGATAATCAAGCATGCTTCACAATTAACAGCATCTCACTAAACACAACGAAATGGAGAGTGAAGGAAAGAGTTTATGCCTAAATAGCTTCCTCAGATAATAATACGTCTAAGCAAAGCTCAAATCTGAAGGGTCCATACCCTGTCCATGTTGCATAACAAAAACGCCATAAAACAGAGCAGTACGATCACCCAGCGCTTCGGGAACTGCTCCCACCAAGGAGAAGCTTCCTTTACTGTTGCATCTACCATAAACACATCAGTGGATGCTTCTGGAGGAGTCAATGCCTCCAACTTTGCTTCTGTAATGTCATATTCCTCTGACTTGTAGAAAGTACGAATTCTATTAGCCTTAACGAGCTCAGCCTTGTGTACTTCACCCAAAGTGGTAGCTAGTAGTTTCGATGCTCTACGTTCATGCCAGCTGCTATAAGAGGCATTCAATGAAGGAATGCAGCAGCATCTTTTTCTTCTCTGGCAAGAAGCAACAACTTGACTTTCCCTATTGTTTTGAGACAACAGAAGAGATCCCCTTCCACTGTACAGCATTCGCATAGTTCCTGAGTTTCTTCCATTTGAAAGAACAGTAACATGGAAAGGAGGAGAATGTGCCCTTTGTCTGTGCACTTGCTGACAGGGAAAGTTCCACTGTGCACGTTGCAAAGAATTTCCCCTGCTTCCTTTTTCCTTTGAACAAACTTTTCCTGTCAATCATAAATAGGATTCACCCCGTGGATGTAGCTCAAGATGCAAATTCTTGCTTAAAATTAGACAAAGGGAAATGAAAGATGGAAATCAAGAGAGATTGAAGATGTCACAACATCAAACCCCTCTTTCTAATAAGTTGGACCTTCATGATAAAAAGAATTAAGCATCCAGAGATAAAAGGGCCATTACCAATCATTTCGATTTCCTCATTTAATGTACTTGATCTGAGAAACTTGATCATTATTGCAGCAGGAATATGTAACCAAACCAATTTCTGCCACCAACAGGTGGAGTCCGTAGACTGATTCTGCAGAAGCAAAAAACCATGCCTACTCATACAACTAGTGCAACTAACACTTCAGCTGAAAACTACGGCATAGCCAGCCTATACTCCAGAAGGTGCACCTCACGCAACACGCAGGGGAATAAGAACAAAGCCGCATGGTGACCGATTCACAAAAACTTCATCAAAATAACAAGCAAACGCATAGTTCACCAAATGCCTCTTAAACATCATAGATCCACACAACACCATGCAAACAGAAATTGAAGCAGGAAAGGAGAAAATGTAGTCGGACACTGCTACCTGAGCCTATGAAGCTGCCGAAGTTACGGCTCGAAATAATACCGCTAATGGCCATTGGTTCAACTGTAGCTCCTCCAAGAAGCTTCTACACCATCCCAAGCTTCCGAGAACGAAGCTCGAGGGTATCGATACGTCACCGTCTTCAAGCTCTCTCCTCCTCTTTCGGTGCGTAGCTTATCTTCTTTCAATTCTTCTCCTTCTTTGTTTTATTTTTATTTTTATTAAAAATTATTTTATCGTCTGAAAAGCGGCGAAATCTTAGTGGTTTTCATATAGCCAGCAAATGGGGGGTTGAGAGCACGCCACGTGCCAAGTCATGAACTCGAGAAGTCGAATTTCCTGTTTTGCCCCACGAGCCACTGCCGAATCCCGGCGCACTGAATGCAGTGTGATAGTGACTGATCCGCTCTGGGCATTTCCTGTGTAGTGTCCCCGACGGTGACGGCTCGTGCGCTGCTAGGCTTCCCTCGACGCTGACGTCGCTGTCAACGACGTCCAGCGGCGGTGAGCTTCATTTCACGCTGATGGGTCCTGCTTTTAGCTTGATTTGAGTCCGATTTACCCAAGAGTTCATCTCGAGATTGGGATGTAGTATTAGAATCATCACCTATGTCATTTTACGAATGCAAGTCAGAGCGATAGAGGATAAGGAAGTCCAGACGCAAGCCGCTAGATAGGTTACCAGTGATCTGTAGATATAACCAAGTTAGACAAAGTCTCATCCTTGAGGAGTAGCACATGAGGAGGTAAGAACAAGAAAACATGGCAATAAGTTACAGGCAGCCCTTTCAGTTTTAGATCCTCCCTACTAACACTAGTAAAATGGTTAAACAAAAAAAGGCCTATAGCTGATTTAGAAATTACAGTTTTGAGGTGTCAGACCATGGAAGCTCATTGACAAGGTTGAATCTGAATATGGGGACATGGGCTCTCCGGTTCTCCCCTTGTCCACAGCCTCTTCAGGTCTCCTCTTTGCTTCCCCAGCGTCAGAAACGTCCCTGCGCAAGAGAAGATTGAAAAAAACATTTCCCACGGTAAGTTCGTAGGAAGACACCGCAGAATCCATGGTCGAGTAGCGTTGCTGGGTGCTTCATCCTGTTAGCTCAAGTTTGATTCTCTTTCTGATTCTAGTGCTTCGTTAAAATTATGAAACCTACGTCTGATGTAAATTCGTTGTGGCATCTGTCTGCTGTAGAAGCTGACAAGCAGAGGATTTCTCTCAGTAGTGGGGTGAAGGTACTAACCGAGGGTGAAGGGAACGATATAGAGCAGAGCGGGCTGGCCATGTCCATCCATCAGATTAAGAGCCACATATGTTACGAGAAGACCTGCAAGGACAGACTCTGAAAATTGCTGTTGGGGAAGGAAAAGACTTCGGAAATGCCTAATGAGGAATTATTCTGTGAAATGACAACAGCAATCGCCCATCTCTTTAACTGAAACTTCTCGCATACCTAAACCATAAGCAACCATTGCCCAGAGAAAGTACCCTTCCTTGATGGCCTTCTTTTCCAGCCAGTCATACCTGCAAGAGATGAGAGGGGAGACGCCCGAACCAAGATCAATAATCGATCAGTTGCGCCTTGTGATAAATCTGATAATTTGTACAATATAGGCTGAAATAAATGGGAGGTTGCAAATTGACCAAGTGTGAAACTTCTAGTACAGCTTAAGAGTTCAAACCTTAGCGAGAACACCACCACCAGGCCAGGCAAGACGATGTCTCCAAAACCGATAATGCTATAACCACCCCATGGATCAAACATCCTTGGAATTTTGAGAAGCATCGGTATCCCATCCTCCCCACTCCTATCACCACGGGCCACCTGTGAGAAAGAACGAATTAAAATTGGGATGCACTAGGAAGGCAGTCGTAAATCAAGTTCATTAGGATGAAGGTCGAAACCTAGTCCTCATAGGTCATAATCTAGGACTTGGTCTAAAACCAAATAACAAATCCTGCACTTGTAAGTTCACATCATTTTAGTCACATCCCTATTGACTCAAGTCTCAAGGGAAGTCTTGGCTGATCAGAAGTCAGTGTCAGATTAGCTGACTAACGGAAAATATGACTGTACATGACAAGCCGGTTATTTTCATTAACTCCTCTCGCTAGCAGAAAGACAGGAGGAATTGAATCATCAAAGCGTAGCTTCATGCATTGCAAGTCCATTGCTTCATCAAGGATGGACCATATGACTAAACTAAAATGACTATATCAGTTTCAAAGTCAACTGCTCACCACTATCATGACACTCTCGTGAAACCACCATTTGGAGACAAATACCCAGAAGATGTCGTACAGAAAGGCGCAGCTCAGAAGTACTGTTCCAACCTGGTCATACAAAAGGAGCAAGAAGTCGCTTCAGAAACAAACGAAAAGGTATCTCAGTAAATAGTTTTTACACTGTAGTATGCACCCAATTGTTGCAACAGCATTGATTTTAGCCTCTTCTGGACTTCACGGTAAACCAAGCATGGCTCATGATTATTAGAAATGATACTAAACATTCAAAGTGCTTTATTCTCCTCACAGGTCATCCAAACAAAATACATCTTCAACACTGTCATCCATAGTAACAGAGTTTTATATAAATGATAAAATCTGCCTGTTAAGGAAATTAATTCTGTCCATCACCTTGAGATTTGGTATGCGAACAATCTGAAGAACTGTGATTATCAGAGCAATTCCCTAACAGAAGAAAGCCAAAGATTTCATCAGCTCTTCTCCATTTCATTATTAAGTATATTAGAGAAGATGGGAAAGGAAATTCAGAAGAAAGAATTGCTATCAGGATAAATGCTCAAAAGAGACTAGAAATAAGAGCACAGAACAGAGTAGAAATAGCAAAGGATTGAGACACTTCAGGCAAAATAATCTTGCCAAAGACTCAACCAGCATAAAAGAGGATCTTGAGCTTGTAAAGCAATCACACATCGTGGGAATTCCTAATTACTACTTAATAGGTATTATGAATTCCCATATGAAGAGCACTGAAGAATATAAGGGTGACAAATAGATAGATGGAGGAGGCAAACAACATTCGCCTTACAAGTATATCTTGACCAATCCATGCAAAGGAGACTGTCCGAAAAATTGCCCAGACAACCGCAAATGCTATGCAGAATGGAGATACAGCCAACGTCAGATATGACACAGCCCCAACAAGAGGTAATTCAATGAATGATTGCCCAGCACGTCCAAACCATCTGAAACTAAATTTGGTTACTCGTCAGTTTTAATTAGTTGAAGAACTTTTAAGATGGGGAACACGCAGAAACAGAGAGTGTTTTAGCATGATCTCCTTTTCTTTTGAATAGACAACATCTACAGAATTTTCTTCATCTTATACTTAACCAAATTATGGCACAAAAAGAAATTCAGAAAGGGCCAATCATGACCATCTGACTTTGAGACTTAGAGAACTGCAGCACGTAATGCTATTCCTGTAACAGTTGCAGCTTATAAGATTTCTCCCTTTCTCCCTCTCTCTCTTATATATAAGAAAATATAGCAGTTGAAGCATGTAGTAACACAAGCAAGCAAGTAAAAGCATTTTAGGATTTGGCAGAAATTATGATTCAAGGAGAAGCAATCTAAGACATACTGTGTAAAAGTTTCATTTATCAATTGTGATTTACAGTTAGTGAATTCAAAAGTTAAGACAAATATGCAATAAGCATACAGAAGACAGGGATATATCTGTTGCAATAGGCAGCAAGAACATCCAGGAATAACATAGTTCACAACCACAGAGAATCATGAGGTTATCCTTAAACATAAGTAACTTATTCAAAAGTTTGAAAAAAAAATACATACCATGAAAGTAAACCCACCAAACAAGTTTGCAAGCCCTGTAGGCACAAGGTATCACATGGTTAAAAACCTCATCCAGGAGAAATTAAAACCTTGGGGGAAAGAAATCTTTCTGAAAATGATTCCAAGTTTTGCAAAGCTAAACTGACAAGATGAATTATTTCAAGTAGAATTTTGGGCCAACAAGAAAAAACTTAATGAACAAGAGAACTCCAGCACACAACTTCCTAAATGGATAGTAATGTTCCATGTCATAACTTTTCTCCCAAATGAAATTGTCTAGAAAGATCTACCAACTAGTAGTCAGAAAAACCAAAAAATAAGGAGTGGGCCCACCTCAATGCCCCCGATGCAAAACAGAACCACCAGCACCTCAATAAACCAGTATGACATCAGCTTGTAAAGCATGATTAAGAAACATGAAGCAATTACAACAAAGAGAACTGCTGAGATGGTGTTTATTTCCACAACACCGCCGGTACCTACACCTCCTGTTTGTACAAGCTCATCAGAGCCATCCTGCAGTTGTAGCAAATATAAAAGAAAAAGTACTGCATCAAAAAGACTATTCTGACTCAAGATTCAACTTGAACTCAGTCTAAAGCAAACATAACCTTCAGCAATTTGTCCTGCTCAATAGCTGCTTCTCTAGCACTGTGTGCCGACCAGTAAGAAGCACATAAGATAGTGCCAACTGCCATAAGCCATAGAAAAACTTCGGCAACATCCACCAATGGACGTTGTGGGGAGTACAACTGCACTGAAACTGATAGAAGAATATGCACACGAGTTATAAAAAAGCACTCCCATTAACCAAGCTAGAATCATCATAAACACTAGCGCATGTCACCTAACAACTATTTATCTCTTCAGTGAATATGAAACTTTAGAATCAACTTCCTCTCATAGAGAATCATCATAGTACTATAAGTATCTAATATGGCCGTGTACTGAAGAGCTAATTATTGAAGAATGACAAACAGAAGTATACCTGTGGAGTTAGTTATCAATTTCTCCAGGCTAGCACCAGCATCTTGTGGGAGCATGACAGCTGGAATTTCGATACTGACATCTGTCTCATTAGCTTCACACACCATCTTGAAGAGTTCTGCAACATATTAGAAACTGGGACCATAAGAAACCAGTTTCTAGATTTATAAATCCTTTTTAGATTGCACCATCAATACTTGTGCATTGAGCATCAATACTACGATAGACAACAAAATAATTGGCAGATGAAAAGGAGTATGGAAAAAGAGGATGGCTTTGAAGTAGATAACTACATAACACCCCTAGGCAATACATACCATCATAGAACAGAAAGGAAAGTTAATTCTATAAGATCTGAGATTAGCCCACACATTTTTTTTTTGATCAATTACTAACATGGTGGAATTGAATAACAAAAAGTCCATTATGCATTGACCAACTCAATCAACTCCATTTTTTTTTTATTTGTCAGACAGCTCAGATTCATATTGACAAACCAATGAAAGCTTCAGATTGTAAATGTGTACTTTATGATTCATTTGCAATTTGAGCCACATAGAGGCAGCAAATGTACCTTCTGATACAGTGTGACTTTGTAAGGATTGCCCAGTAGAATCCTTTTTCCTATTTCAACCTATCAGTCTGGTTTGGTGCACAGGTGCTAAGGAGAATATAACTCTTGTACAGTAGCTAACATGTTCTACAGGGCTGCACACTAGTATCTCTTTATGCAAGTTGTGGACCACCATTAAGCAAAAAGGCACAACAGGACATTGGAAAGGAAAAGCATAGATAACTTAAACAAAAACATTAAGCATAACCACATATATCTTTTCCCCTAGGTTGCTTTATTCTCTGAGACAATGGCAAGAATATTCTGCAGAAAGTCCAGAGACATCGTCCAAAATGCAGAAACAGTACATATACTTCTCTATGCCATAAACATGAATTTACCCATGCTTATGTACAAGAACAGAGGACAAGTAAACAGGGAAATGCTAAGCAGGATCATCACAGAGCATTTCTTCCAATCTCTTTTATAAGAATATTATATGTAGACAACAAAAAGGTAAGAAAAAAATATTGCAGTGACATGCAACTCATGTGATATCAAGTTCCACAAAGAGGCATGTGAAAACTAAGAAGCATGTGCAGCATTCTTAAATGGTAAAAAATTTAGCGATAGACAGAAAGCAAATAGGTTTCCTAATTACCTGTATGATTGTTTATAATGAGAATAGCTGTAGCTCCAGCACGTTCAGCAATATTTGCCTTAGTCGTGAAACTGCAATTACCTCTATGTACCAAAAGGACCTCTCCCTTAAGCTTTAAATGGAAAAGGCAAAATGTTACAAATGAAAATTGCAGAGATATGCACGAATGTTCCTGAACTAATTGATTTAGATGGAATGGAAGAGAAACCTTATTCCTGGGCATGTTACAACAATCCGGAGGGTCTGCAATAATGATTCTGGTATGGTTGGCATGCTTTTCCTTTGATTCCAAGGTAGGGCCAAAGCGAGCACCAACACCAACATATTCAATGTCTTCAACTCCATCAATCCAGGTTGGCACTTTTACCTAGCCAAAATCATGGTTGCAATACAGAACAAACTATCTACAGACACTCCAAATTGACCAAGAAAAAATATTTTTGAAGTAGGCTTGTCTATGATAATTACAGTTGATGGCAGCCAAAATTGGTTTTCTTATTTCCTGAATGAAACAGAATAGAACAATAACCTCCCAAGATTGTCCTTTATTGTTTTTGTCAATCCCAGAAACTGAATTATCCTCATCTCAAAGTCAGTATATAGATGAATATCACTTGGAATCTAATCAATGAGGAGAGCCAGCTTATTGTAAAAATTTCATCTGATCTCGCTTAAGTACCATCTGCTAGTAAATGATGATTATGAAAAGAAAGTCTTTTTCATAAATCACAATTCAACTAGCGGCTAGAAATGGCTGATTTGTAGAAGCTGACGTTTGTTTATCTCAGATAAGACTTTCTGTCGCATGGAAATATCTTGCCAAATGCTATAGAACAGCTCACAGGAATCCTACTCCACGAGCAATTCCACTACCCAAAAAGTTAGACTTTAGTCTACACCGCAAGCACATGAAAATTCTTATCAATCTCATCCATGGCGTCTTATTTTCCACACCAGAACTTAGCCCAGGTTCAACCAGAACAAGATTCCAAGTCAAACCCACGATGATCTCATCCTCCATGAACCAATTTTAACATGTTATAAAACTCGAAGCACAAATTGCGTAAAAACCAACCTCCAATGCCTGAAATGATTTGTGAAATCTCGTCTCTAATTTCCCCAGGAAAAAAAAACTCGATACAAGGTACCGTTAGTCCAGCGGCTAAGAACAAAACAGCACAACTTAGCCCAGAGTCTACAAGAATTCACAAAAGAAGAAAAAGAAAATCTAAAAATCTCTCTCTGCTGCTTATATTTACTTCCTCGTCCCCAGTCAGCAGCGAGAGAGAAAAAAAATAGATTATGAAGCTAATCACGGGAACAGTTCACTTCACTCGAATTAAGCTTCCGCTGACATTTCGAAGAAGGCCAAGGTCGAAGAGTTCCCATCTCATTTCTCGCGGATAGAAATCAGTAATCAGACAGACAGAGAGTAGCAGCTTGATTAAGAGGAGGAGTCTGGGGGTAACAGATACCAGTACGAAGTTGTTGTCGCAGCCCGGCCTCACCGGAGCGACATCGTCGTGATGCACTATATCACCGCCGAGCACCGGCTCCGAGCTCCAGCTCAGCAACAAACACATCACAGCGGAAGTGTACAAGTACGCAAGGCTCCGTAAACCCATTCTCGGAGGAGGGAGGAGAACAAGTACAGGGGATGAAACCCGGCTGTTCTTTGGTAGATGAAGCGAGAAGGAGAGAGGAGACAACTTGAGCTCGTAGAGCAAGAGAGCAAAAGATGAGCACACACAGAGAGAGAGAGAGAGAGAGAGAGAGAATGGAAGAGGGAGAGGAGAGAAATATGACGTACGATTCTTTTTCTTATATGCTTTTTCTGCTCGGTCCTATGTTGTCGTTTCTGGCGAGGAAATGAGAAAAACGCGGTGCCGTAGCCGTACAGTCTTAAGTGTTCGTATAACAATAATTACGACAAATCCACCTAAATTACACCATAATTTTTAAAATAAGATGAAATAAAAAATAATATAGGTATAAGTTTATATGTTAAATTATATATTTAATAAATAATATTACTAATAAATTTATATAATATTATAATTTAAATACTATTTATAATAAAAATGTAATATAATTATTATATTAAATAAAAGTATAACATAAATTATAAATAAAAGTCTAATAAAATAAAATATGTATATTATAATGGATTTTTTTAATTTTAATTCGGTCGATTTTTTTTTCGATTCAATTTGGTTCAACCGAAGTTGGCTTCATTAATAGTATAATTGGATTTTTTTATAGGAATCGGACCGTCTTAGTGACCGGTTCTCAATCGAATTAGCAGGCCCGATCTGGTTTTTAAAAATATGAATAAAACCGTTATGTAGTTATTATGAATTATTATATTTCTAATTTGAAAAAAAAAGAATTATTATATTTCCTTTTAATGCAAATAGTTAATTATAAATCATTTAATTAAAAAGGCTAAGTGTGTCCAATTTATCAATCCTAAAGTTTTGATTTATATACATGATACAGTATTATTACATTTTTATATTAAATTCTAAAATATGGATTTAATGGAGCTTGTGGCCATCCTCTCCTTCAAACTCGGCATTATCTATGAAATTTTAAATAAATTTTACTTGATTTCATTTAATTTTTTTTACATTACCTTAGTTTGCACTCTAAATTCTTTCATATAATACTCTACTGAGTTTTGCCCCATTGAAAAATTTCTCCAACCCCCCCAAAAAAAATCCCATTAAATCTTTTAAGAGAACCAATACAGGAAATTGTATGACAAATTAAGATTTCTTAATATCATGTAGAGCCATGCTAAATGCACCTTCTCAATTACTCATTTTATTTTTGCATTTGTACATTTTTCAAACTGACATTTCTCAAATTTACTCAATGATATAATGTATGGTAAAAAAAGTACAGTATAAAAGTAAGTCAATTATACACTTAGAAATGGAATGAATATTTACGCCAAAAAGATCCGAGTATTTTTACCCACGTGTCTCTGATGCGCATGTATCAGACGTAGAATGACAACCAAGTGGCAAGGTCTGCATCATGGAACTAATCGGTATGGGTTCCAACCAATCCCGAAGGAGAACCCCAAGCGATGAAACAAATGGGACAATCATCTTTACCCATTATGTGAGACTAATTTTCCACTAAACACGAAAAAATTCATTTAAAAAAAACAAGAACTCCTCCTAAAAAAATAATAATAATAAAGCATTTTCGCAAAGCTGACGTGTTCCCCACTAATTCAAATTTTCGCAATAGACAATAATAAATTAGGCTGCCGTCGGCCGACTCCGGTGGTGCCGTACATGCCGCGCGTACATAGACGCGATGCGAGCGCGTGAGGAACGGGACAACCTTTTGCTCCTTCTTGCAAAGGTCGACCGGCTACGGCCTGCGACGCCGTATGACCGTACAGACAAGACCGCAGAAAAATAAAGATATATGTATATTTGTTTTGGCCCTTCCATCGTGTTCCGATGCGCTCGGTTCCACGGGGGTTATCGGCCCACATCACAATCGATTGGTCGGAGGAGATCTCCAAAAGTCGAGAGTCAACGGGGATTTCCGGAGCCTAACCGCTAGGAACGAGAAACGTGGGTAGGACCCGGTGGGCCCGACTGTACGGCCGCCAATGAGAAACAAGGATAGAGACAATAAGATAAGATACAGTTAAGTCGGTAGAGATCTATTAAGGTTCGGACCAAATGATACATAGAAAATTGCCCTTTAATTATCGAAAATTTTATGGGAACATTGGACAATTTTGTCATAACACATGCCAGAAAATGTAATAAAAAACCCCTTTTTGGTGAAAAAAAAATCTTACCTCCCCAACTCGTGAGTAATATTATTATTGGGATGTAATTCAAGTTGGTTCAAGTTGATTGACTTTTTTTAGGTTAATATGGCAGTTGTACACATAGAATTATATATGTGGTAAAAATAAGTTTTTCAATTTTTTGGGATAATAATTATATTATTAGTGTTGTTATTTTTTTCCCCTTTTTTTATAGAATCAATACAATCGCGTCACGAGTACAAGCGATTTCGAAGATGTTTAATGTGTTTCGAGGAATCGGGTTCGGAGGTCGCATTTTTGTTTTGCCAGCTGCTGAGCTGATAAATTGTAAGGGAAAGAAGATGGGGCGGGCATCTTCGACGTTCCTTCTAACCAGAGTACGCCAAATTATAACTCTGCTCGGTCAGCCAGCTAATGGCATACTGATGGCGGGACGGAATTCTTATTTTCCGGTCATCGGACGATTCCCGGGGGAGATAGGAGAGATCCGTGCCAGTAATTGGATTATTCTCCTGTTCGATTTCTAGTTCGGCGTCACTCTTGCTGGATAAGACTCCTGCAATCAGTAGCACTACCTCCGGAGTCTAAATCCCGTTTGTATAACGTAACTCTGGTTCGATTACAGATCGAGAATTCATGCCCCAGCCACATGGGGACACCTCGACCCGAGTTTCCTTGGTAGATCCAGAACGGGATCTACCTAAACGATTATTCGCGATCCACTGCTGTGTGGTCCCGTGACAGCGATTGCCGAGGAATACCGGAGCATGAGGGAATCGAACATTAAATCCTCCTCCTTGTACGTGTCAAAACTAGGTCTTTCGCCATTATTCTTGCCATCTCGTCCGAGCTGCAGCAGCCGCTACGCCGCCGCTGCTAGAGAGCTGCGGGCTACTATCGAGCATCCTTTTTTCTAGGGCTTGTCATGGCCGATCCGGAGTCGTCCCAATACTCTCCGACCATGTCTCAACCACGCAAAACCGAAGGCAAAAGCGAGTCCCCGAGATCCTAAGCCGCGAGCAGCGTAAGGAGGCAAGCCCACCTGAAGCCCAGCCCGATTGATTCGCCCATAACAGTAATTCAGTCCAACCTAGATATAATTCGGTTACCGGCGAATAAATTCCGTCCTCGCGCACATCTATTTTGCACCCATTATGCAAATTTCAATGTTGTGCGCATTAATCTTGCCCCCGGTGTATAAATTTTGTCTCAAATAATTTTACAGCTGTTGAGACGTACCCTTGATTCTGCGGCTGATTTCAGCTTCACCTCACCAGCATCCAACGCAGCTCCTCCCATCCCGGATTGGCTGATACCCGTACCATGAGCCTGCGCGACCCGCCGAGCACGATGAAGCCCTAGATTTACGCTCGTCGAAAGTCGAATACCGCCGGTAAGAAGCCTTAGAGGCAACTGCGGAGCACTTCATGCCACAAATACACTATACTGTTATGACATCCGACAACGTCAGTAGAGTACAGAATGCGGAAATAATTGGTCAGCTTTGGTGCGGCAGTGGAGGGTTGTCGGTGGAGATCGTACCGCGTGCACGGTACAGCTGCTTGCAGCTGAGCATCCGAGTCATGATTCCACTATCGTTACGGGTCTAATTTAAGAAAATGGACGACAATTATACCATAAATTTCTTTACTTATGTGATGTGGAGTTAGGGTTGGTTCGATTTTTATAGTCATATTAATTATATCACATTTTGCGCGCAATGAAGCGCATCATGAAATTAGCCCGACAACAGCCCGTCGTCATTGCCCTGGTTGCACTGGCTGGAGGCAACCGAAAGAGCTCCCGCGCTCTCCCCCGCCCTTGCCTGGTGACCGCCCGTGCTGGGTCTAAAAGATTTATTAAACTTGGAGAAATTACCACACTTGGTCGGTCTGATATTAGGATTAATTAAATTAATTTAAAAGTTCGATAGCTATAATTCTATTAAATATTTATAATAATTTACTCGTAAAATCCCAAACCTTCATTAACGTATGGTGGTGCAACTGCATACACAAGTTGGTTTATAAAAAATAAAAAAAAACTGCATGCACGTCCTGAGTAATAAATTTTGTAATTGCAATTTATTAAGAGAATATATTTGTAGCTTAGAGAATGCGTGGAATTTCTTTTAATATATATATAAAAAAAAAAGAAAGGTAGGAAGTAACGGTGCCAATCTAGCCGTCACCCTCGCCGCATAGTGTTTGGGTTCCCTCAACGATGGTAAATATATAGGATAAAATGGACAATCCGCACTCGAAATTACCCCAGTTAATTAAATAAGAATTTTTTAATATTAAAAATAAAAAAATTATTCCAACTAATTTAGATTATCTCCTATCTTTTAAATATAATAAAGTTAAATATAAAACGGCGCACTTACCACTATAAATACTTTTATCACTCCCCCTCATTATATATATATACACACATATATGATAATAACAATGTCTTGATATCACTGTCACTTAGTCAAACCAGCAAACTATGAAGGAGCATCCGATGAAAGCATATGGAAGTTCATTTAACAAAAAGTGTACTGGGAGGGGAAAAAAATGGAGGATAATAGTGGTGACGGAGGCTTTAAGAGATACTCAGCCAGTCAAATTTTATGATATTGAATTATCTCAACCAACTTATATTAATAGGTGAAAGACTATTTTCACCGGCCAGCTTCAACGGGAAGCTTTAAGAGCAATGATTATGGGCCCACCTTAATTTTCTTAGTGGAGGGCCCAATCTGCAGTGTTCCTTAGCCCAACTGCTCCTCACCTCACACGCGACGGCAATTCCCATAAAACAAAAGGGCAGTAGATTGCGAAAGTGAATGGTCTGGTGAATGTCAGGAGGTCAGCAATGTTGGTACGACTCCCCTTTCTGTCTTTTGGACCGTAAACTTAGGTGGGGGAAATGGAAATATGTAGGCATGAGATAGATTTGTATTAATAAAAGTTAAATTTATAATTTTCTATTTTTGAATTAAACGCAACGTTGTTGCTGCACCAATTTCTTTGCCGATCGACCCGCTAAAGCTCGTGGCCTCGTACCATTCTACTTGTGAATCTGTGCACAGTAATTGGATCCGGGGGTTTGTCTTACCATCCTTTTCTCAATATATGGCATGAAATCCATCATCATTCCTTCGGGCAAACATCTTCTTTTTTTTTTTTAACATGATACCCACCATTCCAATGATATAGGTTTAAGTGTGTTATTGAAATTTCTCCCAATTATAATTTTCCTCATCTATAAAAATCAAATTTAAAATTTTACACGAAGATAAATAAGTGTCGGGCCAGTTTATTGTCAATTACTATTTGTGGGAATTGCATGTCGTAGAGCACTTTTAATAGCGTATCCCTTTGACTTGGTTGGAGTAGTGTGGTGGAGCTATGTCAAAATGCAAAATAGATATCAGTATAAGGTGGTTGAGATAATTTAATACTTCTTTCCTTTAAATAGGACATATAATTCGAAACTTGCAAAGTGAGAGAATTTACGTTGAAAAAGTTTTACACCTCAAATGGATCAACCTGACTCAAATATGAGTTATTCATTGTGCAATAGAATTTTAGATGTCAGATAACTCAAATAGAAAAAAACCGTGTACAATGATATAGCTGAGATTCTAAAAAGTGAAGTTAAAATGAGTATTGAAAAACTAAAAAGAATTGAAAATAATTATGTAGTTTGAAGCATTTTTTTTATGATGAGGTTTTTTTTCCCTAAAGAGCGGTTCGGTTAATTGTTACATACAATCAATTCAGCTAATCGTGATTAACTGGACCGGCCTGTTTTTAATTGATGATTAAATAATAAAATGAAAAAAATAGTAAAAGTGGCTTTTTAAAACTAAAATAGTTAGTTTTTTTAATGGAGCATCCCGAACCAATGACATTTTATTTATTAAGTTATAATTTTAATCAATTTATTAGATCATATTTATTTTTGTAAAAATGTGGTTTAACCGGTCAATCGAATAGGAAAATCGGTTTTGTCTATGGTTCAGCCAATTCGACTGCTTTCAAACAAAGTGGTACTATGTGGACCCCTAATTCAATTAGATTAAAACGTGTACAAGGCAGAGGCGTGATATGTACACATACACACACACACACATATATATTCAAGATGTGGCTTAGAATTCGAATGGTCGTATGATTGAAACCGCGAGAATCGGGAAGGCAAGAGTTCGACGTTGGCCGTGTCGCTGACGATGTAGGATAAGTTAAGATAAGAAGAAAGAATTAGAGCCTCGCGTAATTCAATTTGGGGAGGGAAACAATTTAGATTTGAATTCGAAACACATCAATCATTATTGTCATTGTTGAGGTCAATAATCATCATCTTGCCGGCCTCCCCTCATCCTGGCGGTTTTTCTCCTCCTCCACTCCTTTTCACTATTTTCGAAATTCCTAATGTGAAACTCATAGTTTTAAAAACTGAACAGAGTCAGTCAGTTCGATTGGTTCAATCAAGAATCGGCCATTTACCCGGTTTAGTTCTTATAAAAGATCAAATTGTACTTTCAATGATATCAACTCCGATTGAACCGACCAGTTTTCGGTCCATTCGGAAAACTCAATTGAACTGGTGAAAAAACTTGCCGACTTACCATTAAAAAAATAAAAACTTATCATAATATACTTATTTTATTTTACGACACTTATATTTATATTTTATGTTAAACTTTTGTTTAATATAATATTTATATTAATAATCTTTATTATAAATCATGCTCAATTTATGCTATTATATAAATTTATTATTAATATTATTTATTAAATATAATGTTCAATCTATTGAACCCTGATCCTACCCATAAACCGATGCTTATACTGGTTTTTAGTCCGGTTTTATTTTAAAAAATGTGATAAAATAAATCTAATAATAAGAAGTATGCAAAAAAAAATATATATATATATATAACTAAATATATGCGTGGATATTTTTTAAGGTTTTTTTTTCTCTCTCCCCTTTTTGTATTTTCTTTAAAATTGTTATTGTCAACGTGTCCGTCCTTTTCTATGAGCCCTCCATTGTCGCCTGCGTCTCCTCGTCGTGCTCATTCACGACCAGAGGCGTTTTGTGGCCTACACGACTCTCATTATCTTGTCCCTCCTGTGCTTTTTTTTTTTTTGGGACAAAAATTGGGAAAAATTTTTTAAAAAAGGGGACCAAGAAAATCGCATGAGAACAAGAATTATCTTTTCCCACATGGAAGTGGAAGTATTCAGCTTTTAATTAGCATTTTATGTTTCTTCCGGCTGTCTCTCGCAGCTGAAAATGGCACGTGATCCCAACATTTTCATACCATGGGGAGTCGGGACCACAGAAATTGTGGAAGTGACCCCATCCGAATTTCAAGTCTGTCGGACGGATCGACTGTCCCGTTTCTCAACCAGACTTCCAAATTGTAATCAAATATCGCTGTACGATAAAACTACGAGATCTGATTGGCTTTGTTGAGATAATCATCGAGGAAAAAAAAGGTCATGTACCTGTAACATAATTTTTAAAATTTAATCATACTGGAAATCTGTTAAGGTATGTGTTTATGGGTCAAACCGCATTTTAATGTGTCGTACCATAATATTAGAAATGAATTAATATAATATTATAATTCAACGTTAATTTATAATAAATAATCATTCATTTAACCATTATATTAACTCAAGTTAAATATAAATTTAATAAAATAAAATAAATATATTACAATACATTTTTATTTTTTATTTTAAATTTAAATTGACCAATTTTTTTACTGATTTAATTGAGTTTACCGGTCTGATAAGGAACCGGCCAGTTCAACCAAATTTGACTGCATTTACAATGTAATTGAATTAATTTAGAAAATTAGATCGGGTGAATCGTCGGTTCTTAATTGAACCGGCCGGCCCATTTAATTTTAAAAAACTATAATCCATAATGTAATAAAAGCTTTTATTGGCCGGCAAAATTTATAAGTTCTACAAATGCCATCATTGAATTAATTAATGCTCCGCAAACATGAGTCATCACAACGCATAAGTCGAAAGAAATGGAGAGCGAGAATGTGATTCCGTTTTTCTTATTTTGCATTTAAAATTTTAATAAATATTTATTAATTTAAATTTAAGTGTAAATTTATTTTATTCATAAATTTAGAGATGAAATATTTATATTATATAATTATTTTTCTTTTTACTAGTTGTATTAATATAAACAGATCTTCTCTGCTATTTAGTTATTAAATAAGGTAATTTAAAAATTGTTCCTCCAAAAATTTTCTCATATTTTTTTATTATATATAAAAATTATGAGTTTAAAATAAAATATTAAAAAATAATATAATATAAAAAATTTTAAAATAAAAATTAAATATAAAACTTATTAATTATTAAACCTAAATAATACTACTACACCAACCCCTCATTTGTCGGTAAATTTTCTTTTCCACCTAATGTACCCCACCACCCCCACCGAAAGAAGAGTAAATGCAACCTTGACCCCCATTTAATACTTACATACGCATCAGATGAATCAATCAATCAATTGTCAAGCTTTTCCAATCTTTTTAAGATGGACTACGGGAGATAAGGCAAAGGGTTCTGTCTCGCAAAACGTCGCCTTGGCATGCCGTCCTTGCCATTTCAATCTCATGTCTTTTCTTTTGGGGTTTTCAACAGGTTGAATTTAAGAGGCACTTGCATTTGGATTTGGAGTCTGGGTGGAGGGGTGCCAGTGCAATACAAACTGATGATTGATCCTCTATGTTGACTAGTCAGGTGTATAATATGGCCCAAGCCGGGGATTAAGATCCTCGAAGGCCCTTCCCTAAGCTCGGTTTCTACCACAAAGACTGCACTCGTGCCGACGTTTAATGGAAGTGGACAGGGGAAGGGAAGGAGTAAGGACGAAAGAAGATGGGACTAAGAATTTCTCTAGGGACTGGACCCCTCTAATGCTGTCCCATCTGTCACTAATTGTCCTGCTCCCATCACCCGGCGACGACATTGTAAAGCTCTCAACTTTCCTTTTCTCAGCAACCCCCTCCTCCCCTCTTTCAGTCCATCTAGTCGCACTGCTTTCCAGCCTTCAATGTCTGTCATGAAATACAATCCTCCATAGGAAATCGTCGCTCGGTGCTTGGTGAGCATCTGTGCCCATCACCCTTCTGCTGTCTCTGGCTGTCCAAAAAGTAGCCTCGTTCGGATATATTGCCCGTGATTTTTTGCTTCTTCCCAAGAAATTGTTTTCCAGATTTTTTTAACGAAAATCGTCTTCCGGCTTGATGTGATTTTCCAGTCCTGATTGGTTTCTAGCAGAGCACTGGGGACTCTCCTTCAGGCCACAGAGTTGCCCTGTCCTGTTAATAAACTCCTTTCTGGATTTCTGTTTTCTACACATTAGCTTATGAAAACTGGGTTCTTTTTGTGAAATGAGGTTTTATGATGAAATCATTCGAATCTACAGAACACGGTATGTTGCTTAGTATCATTAGGAATTTCGTTTTGCGAAACTGTTTAGCTATCATCAAAAGCTTAGCTGTATGATGCCATTGGCGAGGTGATCGGGTACCCATCTGAAGTTCATAAATCTTAGTGAGGTCGCATGTGGAAAGAAGAAGAAGAAGAAGAAGAAGGACGACGACTTTTTTGATGCTTTTCCGACTGAAGTATAGGATACCATCTTCAGAGATTAGCTTTACTTTACCCTTTCTAAAGCTTCAAGTCTTGATCTTCGAATTTATTGTAACGTTGAAGAAGAATTACTCTTCTCATTCTGAAGGTCAAGTTCCATAAATTTTCAAGCCCAGGTACGCATCTTGGCAAAACCCTGTCTTTTGTGTTTTATTCATATCATTGTTTTCACTGAACAGTAATCAGTGTCTGATGGAAAAATGTTCCATGTTGGGACTTTTAGTTTCACTGTTTCATGATAGAGATTCGCTAGAAAAGTGATACTTCTCGATAAACTGTGATTTAGGGATCCACCTTTGTGATATTAGCCTTGACAGCTTCCTAATTCACAGATTTCTAACTACTGCCTCAATTTTTCCTCTCAAATCAGGCTTCACAATTTTTGGGATTGAGTAGGTTGTGCAGAATTTTGGAATAAACTCATCATGACTAAGCCATCTCAGAGACGCCCTATACGGTATGATCAGTCGGGTTGTATGTGGGGACTTATTCGTATTCTGGATTTCCGCCATGGAAGTAGATCCACGCGGAAGCTCCTCGCTGATAAACGGCATGGAAGCAGGCTGACATCTGGTGAGAAATCCACAATTTAGAAGTATTTTGCAGTAATGATGGTTATCAGTCAATTGTTCTATTAGAATCAGACACTTGTTTTTGCACTTTGTATGGGTTGATGAACAGATGAAGGATTTAATGATTTGTGTAGTTGAAAGTTCCTTTTTCTCTGAATGCAGATGCAGGGGATTTGGGTGGCAAGCCTAAATTATTGACTGATGTGGAGGAGAATCTTCTGGGCACCCTTGTATATTGCATGTCCATTTTGATGTTTCATTTCACGTCTTATATATTTATGGTTAAAATGATCAGATATTCTACTTTCAGGGTAATGAAGAAAGCTTTGAAATGGGTGTTGTTGATTCTCCTGCTAATAAGCCAAGCATGAAGACGCTCATAGAAGAAGAAATGGTGAGTGAGCAACCCACTGGAAATAAAATTAGTGATTCTAAATTACATGCTGAACAACATGTAGCCCGGAAGAAGAACAGGAGGAGAAGTAAGAACTCCAGAGGAAACCTTGATACGGGCGTTGGCAATTTGAATGGCAGCCATGAAAGCTTCAATTCCTCCACATGCCCATTTAATCATATTCCTGATGAAGGCTTGGTAAATGAGCAGAACCCTAACGATGTAATCTTGGAAGAGTTCTGTAACCATGTAAATCAGAGAGGCATTAGCAAAGTTTCCTTGAAGCAGAAGCCAAAGAGCACTGACCATGATGTGAAAGAAAAATTGCACGAAGCAATCAAGAAGTTCATATCTCGAGAGGTAGCAAATGAGAAGAATCTCATAGAGAATGGGAGAGTTAATTTCTCCAAAGAAGTGGTTGATGCGCTTCAGATTCGAAATTTGAATGAAGAATCATTCCTGAAACTCCTGCAAGATCCAAACTTTCTGTCCATGAAGAACACAGAAACTTTGAATCCATGCAAGGACAACGAATTGAAAGATTCTGAAGAGCTCTTTGATAGCAATGATAATAGCAGTAAGCAGCGCAAGTTCTTCAGAAGACATATGAAGTTTCAGGAGACGAAGCTCCCAGAAAAGAAACTCAAGGGACCTGATACCAGTACAATTGTTATTTTGAAGCCAGGACCCCTTGAATTGAAGAGCTATGCAGCTGAGGGTGGACCAGACTCATTGTCTGATTCATCTCGATCCCAACTGGCTGAGAGGGCAAGAGCTCATTTTTTCCTTGCAGAGATTAAGAGAAGGTGGAAAAATGTTATGGGAAAGGAGCAGAATCCTGATATTGTTGTAAAGAGACAGAGTTTTAGATTCAGGGGAGAAAATCCCGAGAAGAAGTCTCTGAGCAAAGACCATTTCTTCATTGAGAAAATCACTAAGCCAAGGGACTTCATTACTGAGTTAGAAAATGTTGGCAGATCCAAGCAAAGGGCGCCAAACATTTATATTGAAGCTAAGAGGCACCTCTCTGAGATGCTGAGCAGTGGATATCAGGAAATTGATTCTTCTTTGGGGATGAAGTCTCCAAAAACCTTGGCAAGGATTCTTGCTCTCTCAGAGTTCAACTCTCCTATCCCCAGTCCGGGAAGGAACCGTGAGCGGAGCTTTGTGACAGCACAGACGAGATTCTCAGGAGAAAATAATAATCAGTTCGAAAAGATTAGTGAGAATGTGGAGCAGAAGATGATGGAAAATAATGGAAGCTGTCTAAGTTCTTCAACACACTATGCAGAAGCTGAACCAAGCATGATTACTCGTCATGTTGAGAATGAAAAAGTGGCCTGGTCTGCTGCTAGAGAAGATATGTCATCTGATGGTGGTTAGCTTTTTCTCTTCAGCTCATTACTTTGAACCATTCAGATCTCATCTTTGAGATGTGAACGAAAATTTTTAGTCTTGTTTTCCTTTTATTCATACTGCAGGAAATATGATAAATACTGATGAAATAGCGTGGCAAGAATGTAGTTCTATTTCTGTAGATGCTTCCTCTGAGTTAGTTAGCTTTCCCATTGCTCAATGTGTTGAGTCAATCCATTCATCAGAGACTGCTCATAAATATGGAGAAACACAAGACCAAGAAGAGGTGAGTTCCACATGTATAAGTTACTTCTCATTTTTCTTGTGAGCTTGTTCAGCAAAGTTTTATCTACTACCACATGTGATCTTTTACTGTATTACCAGGAAGAAGATCATAGTAATCAGTGCCCATCATCTTCATTTGAGTCTCCACCGCACGCTTGTCTTACAAAGATTGCCATGGCTTCAGAAATTTCGGGGGACAAACTCGAGCGGCCAAGTCCTGTATCTGTTCTCGAGCCACTGTTCATGGAAGAGGAAACAAGCCCTGCAAGGACCACATCCCGAACTGGTAGGCCAGCCCATAATATATTTGTAGCTTGGTGATGTTCTTGTATATCAATCAGTCTTCGTGTTCTTGGGATTAATTTTCTTTGTGCTGATGAACTTCCAGTTGAGCTATTGATAGAACCCCTGGGGATCAAGTTCGAAGATAGGGATAACTTCAATCCTCCAGAACAGGGCAATCTCTTCAAAAACTGCATGGGGACAGAGGAGGGGGATATATTGCTCTTGTATGTAAGATCTGTCCTGCAAGCGTGTGGACTGAACTGGAATGAACTTTATCTGAAGTCACAATCATCTCTTGAGCTTCTTGAGCCATCCTTTTATGGAGCGACTGATTTCTTCTGCAACCACCCTCAGTATGATCAGAATCTTGTGTTCGACTGCATCAATGAGGTTCTCCTTGAGATGATAGACCACCATTTTCGATTCTGTCCTCTGTTGTCTTTCACCAAACCGATTGTCAGACCCATTCCCGATTTAAAAGATGCCACTGGAGAGGTTTGGCAACAAGTTTATTGGCATCTTCTCCCAATGCCTCTGCCTCGAACTTTGGACCAGATTGTCCATAGAGACATGAACAGTGAAAAGTGGATGGACCTGAGAGCTGGTACCGAAGGCATTGGTTTTGAGATGAGCGACAAGATCCTTGATGATTTGATTGAGGACTGTGTTGATGAAAATATGCATAGTTTGCGTGCTTCGAATCTTGCCTATATAGAAGAAAATTGAGCCAATATCAGCTCATAAATCTGAATTCTCATCTTCTGATTCTCAGTAAAGGACTTATGGGTGATGTTATTTGGAGGACTTAACCAGAGCACACTTCCCACTTGAGGTTACACCAAGGTGAAATTTTCTGACTCATGGACTCAAAATCCTAGTAGAGACAACTGATGTGCTCTGCTCTTCTTTCTGCATAACTTGTAGAGGTTAAGGCCCTTCTTTTCTGGTCTTGTAGATAGCGTGTGCATGCATTTCGTGTCTATAACGTATGTATTCCTCGGTTTCTTGTCTTTGCCCCTCTTTCTGGGCTTGATTTGATTAGTTCTTCTTTTGCTCGCTCACGTTTTCTCTCTTCCCTGGAGTTGTGGCTGCATTTGCTGTAGAATTCAGACTGCTGATGTTTGTGACATGTTAGAATGTTGAGAGAAGAATAAGGACTGGGATTGCTCTTGGACAGTACTTCATTTCGTGTGATTCTGTTCATTTTTGCTTTCTTTTGAATTTAATTCAAATCCTGGTCTACGACTTACCAGCTCACAGCTTTGAATTTGCTCGGCATACTCAATGCCCATAATGTGGGATCCTTTATTTTTACTTGGCATTATGTGTTTTATAATTTTTCTGGCCAGTTCCTGGTAGCATTTTTCTGTGCAAATGCTATGAGAGGGAGGGCGTTTGCTATAATTTTACATCCAAACACAGTAATTCTAGGAAAGACAGATGGGGATTAAGAAGGAAATAAAAAAGCACATATTAAAAGCAGTCAATGTCTTATCGAGAGCAGGCCAACGAAGTGGAAGCCCACAATGGAATCTCACCCAGAACAGGCCGACAAAATAGTTTACTAATATGATATCATATTCAGAACAAGCCAGCAGAATGGGATGCCCACTGCGAGGCGCTCTGTTTCCTCTGCTTTCTAATAGTCAAAGCGACCGAACTCCAATTATTGTGCTAAAGGTCCCATCTAGCACAGCGGCTTGGTCTGTTTTAGTGTAAATGGAACGGTAGAGGAATTTCTGGGAGAGAAATTGCCGGGATTCCGAGCTTCTCGGAGGACTCCGGCGCCACTACGAATTTGTTTTCCATGAAAATTCTGGCTGGCGTTTTCAGGAAAAAATAATGAAAAAACTACAGAGACCAAATGGAGAGAAATTACAAGTTGGAGGTAAGAGGCTTGCAGAACTCACCTTAGAAGCTCTCCTTCATATACTTCAGAAAACCGGTGCTCTCTTTACATTCAACAAAATGTGCAATCATATATGTATATATATTTGTATGTATGCGTATAGATTACTTATATATATATATATATATAACGAGTATTTATAGATTGATCTTCTAGTCTATAAACTCGGCTGCATCTTGTTAAAATCTCTACTCTTCTCGATGATTCGTGGTGTCTGTGCATCTGCATAGAGCACGTCCTCGATCCATGCCATGATATTGAACGCTAGCCCTTCCAGCACTCTGGAGTAGCTCTCCAGAATTGCCTGCCCCACGTCCTGCACCAATAGGAAAAACAGAAGAAACTCAGATTCCATTCCGCTCAACGGACTGTGTTCGAGCTTCTAAGCCGACACGAAACTGGTTTTGTTTCGCCTTACCTGGTTGTACTGAATCTTGCAAATGTCCAACCTTGTCTGAGAGAGCTCGGTGAATCTGTGCTTCAGGCAGAACAGCAAACTCTCGGCTCTCTCTGCTAGTATGTGATTCTTCTCTGACCGACTGGTCTCAAACACGTACTCTTTCACCAAAGTCCATGAAGGTTTCGAGTGGTAGAGGCAAGCTTTGCGCCTCCATGTGTACAGCGAGGCCTCAACCCGGTCAGCAAGCTCAAGGGCTTCGTGCTCAGATGATATACGGAGGCAGTCGAGGAGGCTGTCAGGAGAAAAATGTTCCCCAGCAGACATGTAACGGTAGACGGAGTCTCCTATGCTCATTCTCCCACACTGGAAAAGGAATCTTGGATCAGTGGCGATAGAAAGGAAAATCTTGCTTGAGTTTCAGCAAATGGAAGAGTTTCATTTCCGGATGAAATTGCCGTCAGTTTTCTTGGAAACCAGGATGCTAAAAAGAACCCGGAAACGTTCAGGCACCCGGAAACTGACCTTCGGAAGAGATGCCATGTACGATTGAGGAATGTCCATCTCATCGAGCACGCTGCTGTTGATCGCCATTGCTGCCTTGTGAATTTGATTGGCACAGTCGCGTTTCTGCTGCAGCTGTTTCCTCGAAATCTCCGAGAGGCCTTCCTTAGGGACACGGGGGACGGGAAGCCACCACTTGTCCTCCTTGTGGTGAAAGGCTCCTCGGAGTGATCCTGAGCGGTTCGAGTTTGGCGACTTGCTCCCCTGCTCTGCGTACCAGAACTCTGTCTCCTGGAATCCGTCCAATATTTCCTGCCCCGGCAAACATGAAAATCGGATTCAATTTTCCAACAAGCGGACTGTTTCGAGTAGAAGGATCTTTGGCACTCACCAGAAGCATTGCATCGAGCTGTCTCAAAGCAGGGAGATTGATGCAAATATCTGACCTCGGTCCGCTTGTCATTATCTGAAACACAGCAAGTACAATGTAACATCAAAAAGCTCACCCAAGTAAGAAGCATGAACAAACAGAAGATTTCAATTGTGATTGATCATTTGTGATCAGTTACCTCGACTGTTGTCCCATCACGTAAAGTCTTCAGTGTTGGGAAGAACTCTACGATGTAGTCAGAAACGGATAGGAGGCAGTCCATTTCTCGTTTCCACATAGCCTTCTTCTCTGGCTTAAGTGGTTCTAATCTCAGATCATGTCCAAAGACGGTTGCTGCAGAACAGAATTCACTTCAGCAAGATTGCAACAGGTGGGGAAAACTTTAAGGCCTATTCAGGTCGTCTTATCGACTCTGGTTCTTAGCAAGATTACCATAGAGATTAGTGATGGCGTTCGAGATCGTGACGGCTGTGCATACTCCTTTCCCGCTCCCTGACATATCCTCGCCCAGCAACAGCTTGGCAAATCTTTCCTTCATCATGCTGAGCTCTTGAAAATTCGAAATCGGACCAAAAACACAGATTTTAGTATTGGATTTGAGGACATGAAAGGTGGGGAAAACAAGAAAAGAAAGAATCCGACTTGAGCCCACCTGAGTCTACCGACTCGACACCGACCGGCTTCTCGTCATGGCCATGCTGGAGCTGCTTCAGCCCTAGCCTGCTTATAACATTCGGGTGGTGGTGTCCCGACTTAATGATGGGCCATCGAGAAGGAGAAGGTTCGCTGGAATAACTATGATCATCTATTGCTTCTGATAACTCCGAGATCTCGGAATCAGTCTGGCAGTGTCCAGAGGAGTCAAAGCTCAGGGAAGAGTAGACTGGAGTCTCCTTCCTGGACTGCTCGGTCTCGTCCACAGAAGAAGACGAAGGCTGATACCCAAGCTCGTGAATCTCATAAGAGATTGTGGACTTCTCTATTGATGAACTCAAACTGAAGCTCGTGTTCTGCCCTATGCTGCTCATCATCATCGCTAAAAGAATGTCGAAACACAAAAAACTTGCTAGGAACCAGAACTGGACTGCAAACTGCATCAAAAAATGCAGAGAAATCACGTATTTGAATTCGACTAAAGACCATTACTTTTCTTCTGGTTAAGATCAAAAAGCAAAAGGGGCCCTTCATAGGTCGTTTTAGCAATCAGGAATCTAAATAATCCACTGAATATGCAGCAAAAACTTTACCTTTTCTCCTCTCTAATAAAACAAATGCTTGAACAAGAATTTCTTTTAAAAATGACACTTGAAAATCTCTTTAGAGCCGAAAGCAACGGTCTAAACGCCTACCCTGCTTTCACGTCTAACCTTTGAGTGATGGGGAATTCGAAATTCGAAACCATTGACGCAAATGTAAGCCGTTCGACGCAGATCAATCCTAACCATTTTCCTTCATGACTCCCTTCTTGTTTCGCCTTCACGCAATCGATCGAACAAGAAAGGAAGGACAGAATCACAGCGAAAGACTGGGGGAAAACATTTGGAAGCAGCCAAAAACAAGAACCAGAACAAAGTCTCTCGGGTGCGGGAGGAAGTTTCTCAACTGGGCAGCCATGCTACACAGGATTCTCGTGCGTAAACAGAGGGGAACATGCAGATCAACTGGCGGGTTGTGTAAAAGAAACATTGCATCTGTCAGACGGGCAAAGAGACAGGGATAGAGAGGGCCCATATGCCAATAATCAATCAGCAATTCAACAGTACCCCCAGCTACAAATTGGTGGTTTGGTGAAAATGACTGATTGATTTTCACCGTCCCTCCGGCCTTGGGGGATCGTTTCTGGTGACAATAACATCAAATGCTGCCATTTGAATATTATGAAATGCATATAGATACATATATTTGGTGATTGAGTTAACGTGCAAGAATTATGTTCGTTTTCCCACCATAAATAGCAACAAAAGTTGTACATAAATCCTCGTGATTTAATTTGGGTCACTTGACTAATCATTCTTTGCCAGGTAACACCACGGTACGTGTCAAAAGTTATTGGATCATGACTAATAAAGTTCGAGTTGGATTGACCGACTTAAAGAGTAGATCTCTTCCCACATTAATTCTTTCGACTCACATGAGTCGAACCGAAAACTATATCTTATTTTAAAGGAGGAGGTGTTGGATAATATCAATTAATTCATATTAGTACATAAGTATGTCCCTAATAACAGCTTCTTTGCCAGAGTCACATCAACTAATCTATACGTTGGTGCATACATGAATTCCTTGCTGCAGAAGCTGAATAAAGAAACGTGTCGCAATTCTTCATGAAAAAGAAATTAATTTTTCTGGAGTGTACCATACCTACGTATTGGAAATTTTCTAATTGACTCAAGTTGATATAAGTGAGTTGGTTGAACTTAGAATTATTAATTCAGCCATGCCGGCTTGACCCACAATCTCGTTCTGCCCGAAAATCTTTCAAGATCAACTTGAATCAAATAAAATAATTATTTTTTAAAAAAATAAATTTTAATAATTTTAATCTAAAATTTTTGTTATTTTTTTAAAAATATTAAAATATAATTATTTATATATAATTAATGAAAATTTTTAAAATATTTTTAATAACTTTCTTACTTATTGTAAACATTATTCTTGTGTTTTGGACGGACACTATTCGACATCTTGAGCGATCCAAAAACTCTATCTCATACATGATTTTTTTCGTGCCGAGCCCATTTATAATTGATCTAATTAAAATTTTAAATATAAAATGATGCGCTAAAAAAAAAAGCTTTGATCACATCAAACTTGAAGAACGTGCTTCCCATGTCTTGATCATGAGGACTATGTGAGGTTTCTATTCACCCATGCATTATTTGATATCTTCACACTTATATTTGGCCAAATTGGAATATATATAGATATATATATATCGATTCATAGTGTATCCTGCATCCGTGAATTAATTACTAGAAGATTCAATGTTCTCTCAATCTCTCGTCCTGTCTTCGTGGCGGCTCCCATGGCCCAAGTTGGAAAGAAGCTTCCACCATGAAACCTTGTTCCACTTCCAGAGCTTCATCACTGATATCCAGAATGAACCTCTTGGCGGCCCTTCGTCACCCAGATCCCTCTTCCGCACCTCCTCCGTATGCTCTTCCTCCTGCAAACACAATGCAAAACCGTGTTTCCTGGATACCAGAAGATTTCCGACGGCAGATAACGGAGTTCCGGATCCCCTGTCTGTCGCGTTTACCTTGACGGAGAATTTGAACCCGACGACGATCTCTCCTTCGTAGGTGTCGTCTTCGAGGACGACATTGTAAGGAGATGGTCCTACGTCCACTGATCCACTGTCAAGCCCCTCCATTATCACCCCTCCGAGGTAGATTCTGCACTCATCTCGCACCCGCAGATTAGATAAAACAGAACATATCAAACACAAGCTTAGATGAAAAAGAAACAAAACAAAACAAAGTCCGGCGCAAATCCGAACGTAAGTGTAATTAATTGCTCGAGTTGAGACAACAGATGAACAACGTACGTGGTGTCCCCCACGAATCCACCCCGTTTGAAGAATTCCAGGTTCATAATTCTTATCTTCAGATGGGTTGAGTTCCTCCAATGGGGGAGTGGGAATTCGAATCTGAATTTCTCATTCCACCACGCTCTGTTATCCTTTCCTGGATCACCGTATTATTATTATTATTATTATAAATCAAATGACTCATGGGAAATTGATTCCGAAATGAAAATAATGCGGGAATTCGATTTCACCTCTCGACACTTTGCTCCTATGCATTTGCCCTCCGCATTCCACGACAACGTAATAGGCCGGCCTCCCTTCATGTAGTCAGAGGGAAAACCCCACCGAGAGACAGACCAAAAAAGGAAGAAGAAACTACCATGATTTTCCACGAACATAACACGAACACGGTGGTCGACTCAGCTCCATGACACATGATTTTTCGATGAAAACAAGATTAAAAAAAAATTATACAATCTTACCGAAGAGATTCGTGTGTCGAATGCCTCTCGCGTTTACGAGAAGAACTTCGAGAGCTCCTCCGTTCATGTCTACGTAGATGGACGTCTGTGACTTTGCTCTGTGAATACCCAATCACAGTATGAGAGGAGCGAAAGGGAAGAAACATTATTTTTATGTGTCGGTGCATTGATTGGAATTGTTAAGTTACACGCTGCAACGCCCCTTGACTTAATCACCACTATCATCATGATAGAAAATCGGTTTTAGTTTCATTGAATTTGAACCGCAACACGGACTTGACTCCAGGCAGATGGAGCGTCAATTAATTGGTTGTGTTCTGGTTCCTCGCATTTCTCATGAGATTTTGAGAACCTATTGACTTGTGAACGTCCCGTCAAATATCACTCAACCTGCAGACATGATACTGGTAACTGTTGTAATCCTCGAGTTTTTAATCGAGAGCTCATTTTTGCGTCATTGGAATCGGTGGTCTAATGGCGTAGGACTCGCTTCTACGCTCACCGATGAGTCTTAGGTCCAGATTCAAGACCCCTCTCGTGCTGTGTTTCTGGGCTGATTATGTTTTTCGAGTGAAGTTGAGAATCGTTTACCCATTCTCTGCAGAGGAGGAGACCGCTCTCACACTCTCCTAGTGACACGAGCTCGTTCAGGTGAATCAGACGATATGTTGCTGTAATTCGGTTCGTGCACAGCATGTCAGCTCAACTGTTACGACCAAGGGTTCGGTTCATTACCGACATGAGGTCTCACCGAGCAATGTACTAGATTTAACATCAAACAGAAACCTAAAACCAGAGAAACTGCTCCAGCTTACTACGCAATCATAGGCCTCGGAGAATAAGCAGAGGAAAGCGGGATAATTGGCTCTATATCCTGGATCCTCAACGGTTGCCCATGATTTTCCAAAGTGCTTGCTTTATCGTCCCGGCAGGCGATGTTGCTGCTCCCCGAAACTGAAACCAAGCCAAAAGGGTTTGCACTTATGAAGACCAACTCTTTTCATTATTGTTTTCCACAGAAAAATATGAGAACAGGAAAGTTTCTTGCAGCTTCCAGAAACAAAAGTGAGGCGGTTGTCTAGTTCAGTATAACACCAAGATTCTGGAGCCTATTATTTATTTGACAGCATTTTTTCCCTGAATAATCTTCAACCACATGGAAGCTTCAGCTGTGTCTAAAACCCAACGATAAGAACATTAGGCAACAATAGATTGCAAGGATTACGAACCTTAGACATGAGAGTCAATGCCAGAACACCATCTTGCGTAGATGATCGGATGGTGTGTGCATTTAAGTGGAGATTGTTTACAGCTTCCATGATATTGAGCAGCAAATATTCTCTACGAGGACATCTCAACTCGATGAGAACCTCGCTATCCTTAATGTGGACTTCCAGATACAAAGTTCGATCTTCTCCTGGAGTGGCCAGGTCGAATTCCAATTTTTCTGCTGCATCAATATCGCAAGCCTTCCTCTTGTTAACCCAGGGCTGTTTCTTTCCACTGTTCATCTTTCTGCTCTCGTAGTTATCAGACATTTTCTCCCCTAAGTCGGGGAACTTCCTCCCTGCAGGTCTTCCTTCAAGGTCGGTTGAGTCCATACAAGATTCCAACTCCTCAACTCTTGCCTCGAGCTCCTTTAAATACGATTTTGTGTCCTTGAGGAGTGATGCTTTGTCTATCTGCAACAATCAAGTCCAGTTTGACAGATAAAAAGGAAAATTGTCAATCGAGCAAAATAATCTGTCCTTTAATCATAAATGGAATTACCTCATTGATGGAAGGAACCATAGACCTGAGAACGATAAACTTCTCATTCTCCTGATTCTTAGCTAACAGGTTACAACCTTTTGCACTCTGTTCTTGTGGGCTCCTCATTAAAGAATGCTCATACATCAGAGGAATCTTAAACAATATCCCTTTCAGTAGTTTCTGCTTTTCATGGGGGAGGCTATGTCCTTCAAGCATCTGCCAGCTTACAAAGCTAGATTTGCATCCGCAACATCTTTGAAGAACCTGCATTTCATCCGATGGTTGGGACTTCCCTAGAATGGTATAAATCGTTGTCCTGTAGTGTGACACATCATCATCAGGTCCGAGATCAAGGTGGCTAAGTTTTGAATGGTTGCACTCCTGTAGTTCTTTAAGGTGAAGGCTCTTGGAGATCTCAGCATTTCTGTTCTCTGGGTTCACAATTGCTTCCGATATGCAATCGCTAGAGTTCATTGAACACTGAAACCCATTACTGAAGTCATCTTCGAAGAAATGCCAACTCTGAACTTGAGATGCCCCACCACCATTGACCTCTTCCATTGCGAAGGAGTCTTCTGTCTCTTGATTGTGTTCACAACCATTGCAACACTCATCGGGAGAATCTGCAGTAAATTCCTTTTGGAGATTCCCATGTGTTTCGTTTGGTCCCTCTTGATCAAAGTCGATTGGGAACATATTGTCGTCCACCTTCATTGTCATAGCATCCCTTTCAAGATCTCCACTTTCTTGAACAAAGGATGATTTCTCGGAACATATAGGTTTGGAGAAATCAATAAGAGCTATTTTGATGTGCTGAAGAAGGCTTGGATCCTCTTGCACCTATCGTAACCAGAGAAAATTTTACGAGTTTCACTGATCACCAATAAGTCAGTTAGATGCATTTCTTGGCAAATGACATCACTTACCAGTTCAGTCACTCCCAGCTCGATGACACCTCCAAGATACGGGAAGCAAACAACTGTCTGCAAAAGGAGAGCACAAAAAAACGGCTTTCTTAATGTGGCTGAGATGCAGTTATTACATTATGTTATAAAGCAGACTCTTTCTCCTGGTTTGTACGTGTTTAATACTAACAAGAAAGAACCCAACAAAGAATAAGATTGTTTTGTTGGGTGTCGGATAGCAGCTCACAGAGGACATGAGGAAGGAGAAGGAACCTGCGCTTGATAGGATTAAATGGAAGAAAGAATTGAAGAGAAAAGTACCTGAATAGACGCACTCTTGAGGAGATTATTAACATCCAGTTGAAAGAGACATCACACAGAAAATTAAGAAAACGTCAGTCCACTTGACTCATAAACAGTATCTTCTTTTTTTAATATCCTTGAGAATCAACAAGACCAGAATCCTAATCTCAGCCTTAAAAATACAAACCTTTGCAAGCAGGGAACGAGGAAAGACTTTGCTGTCTGCATACTGAGCATTGCACAACCATATTGTATGGCCATTTGCGAATGCTCTTCCGGGCAAACTACAAAAGCAACGGAACACATAGTTTGGAGGGTACTTCATCATTAAATGGACGAAGGAACTAAATTGCAAAAAGAAAGAAAAAATGGTTCCAGTTTTCGGTCAAATGATGGATGCTTATCAAAGCCAAATGAACATGGGAGGTTGAGGCATACCCTTCGCTGGCATTGAACACGAAGGACATGCAAACTAAGTAGTACCACTCCTCATTCGTGAGGTCCTCTGGAGTCAAAGAGGCAGAAGGCCTTTTAGATTGTTGATGCTCACATTCTCCTGCCTGTAAGGCCTCGTAAAGCTGCCTTAACTGCTCACTCCTCTGCAGCCCAATCTTATTGCAGATAAGCTCTCCTGCTTGGACTGTCTTCCTGGTCTTAATATCTCCATTGTAGTACCCATCTCCCCATTCAAGAACCCTTCATAAAGTACAAAACGGAGGTTACTGACTGAAGAGAATAATAGTGTTCATCATGAGAGTATATTCAAAGTGGAAAAGTGCTTCCAAAGTCGCTGCTGAAAACTATAATGAAGAATCATTGTGGATATTCACCGAGAAGGTTATTATTATATATCTTATTTGCTACATTGATGGTCTTGTTCCTGGGAGACAAACAGTAATCATCACTATTCAAATCCAGTAAAAACAGCTCAAAATAAGTGTTTTCACAAAAAGCTAGAACTGGAAAACTTCCTATTTACTAAATACTACTTCTGCCTTCTCATCTCAAAGTTGGCTTCAGCCTTCCTTTTTACTTTTGACTCCTAAAAGACCAAACTCTGGCCAGTCTTTCTGAACTAGTTCTAAAGTTCAAATGCATAATGAAAAAACCGTATTAGCTCATTTCCCTTCAAAGTTGACAAAAAGCTCAGTAGAACTGTCAAACTAACAACCTTATATTTGAGTAGGCCTAGTTATCAAACCCAAAAATTTCCTCCCTATCCACTAGCGAAGACGGTTCTGGTAAAATAATGCCAATATGACTTTCTGCATCGGCAGCTACAAGCAATCTGGAAGTAGACAGTAACATCATTCTACTATACTCCAACATAAATGATCCACTTTAAGGAAATCAAACCCCGTTTTGCTTTTTGCTCAGAGATTCTATTTTCAGATGAAAAAAGCGACAATGGACGAGAAAAGATCAATCAAGTAACTGGGAAGGAGAGAGTTTAAGTTATACCCTTGCTGGGTGGGTGACAGTGACCAGAAAATCGCATAGCTCCACTGGATGTTCCTCACAGCAACAGCAAGCTGCTTCCTCATATTCTCAAGCACCCTCTCATGGGCTCCCATATCATTTGCCATTTTCTCCTTCATATCAGCAATAAGTAACACAGAGAGGAAAAGAGGGAAAAAGAGGGCGAAAAGAGAAAACTTTCAAGCAGAAATCTCAGCAACCTAATTTCCAAAAACACCAAGAAAACAGCATTGATCTCCCAGAGAGAAAACCTCAAATCAGTTTGGAGGAAAAGAGATGGTTCCTTCGCCCATTTTCAGATAGAGAGACTAAAGCAAGTGGGTGTTCAGCTCGGTTTTGTAAGGATTCATAAGTGGGAAAGGTTTTATCAGTTCATATTAAATCTTTTGAATAAGTTTTCCTTATCATTACAAGTTATAATTTTTTTTTTACTCCTCTATTTATCCTATAAAAGGCTGATTATACTTTTTCAATTGTCGAGAGGTGCTGACAAAAGTAAAATCCTGTTAACAGATCAAGTTACAGAAAGCCAACTGGGTAACACAAGCTTCGAGAGTTCCATGACATAATAGCCTACGCCTTTTAATTTAATCACTATTAGCGGGGAAACACTGGGCAAGTCGTATGCATGCAGAGTGACTTTAATCCAGTGTCACCTTCTCCTTGCATTTCTTTGGAACTGAATCTCTGCTTTCTTTATCTTTTTTTTTATACGTTCGTTCATACGTACATAAGTGCCATGATTCATGAAAGCCACGCAATCTTTCTCAGAAGATGCTGTCCGAGAAAAACCGAGGAAAAGAATAAAGAGGGTGGGAGGAAAAAAAGACATGGGCCCCACACATGCACTGGAGAGGATGTACCATTAGATTAGACAGCTCGAGACTGTCGTATAACTTTTCTTGTCTGGGACCTCTTAATGGCAAGAGTGTGTCAACATCCAGTTGTACGGCACCTGTCATGGTGTACCCGTCCACAGTACACTTTTTTATTTTGCATATGAGAATTTAATTGAAAACCTGTAATATTCTTGGGTTACTATCGTTATGATAAATTCAACCGATTTACTAAACAAGGACTAAAGAAAATAGGAAAAATAGGCTAGCTAAGCACATTGGATTGGACCGTGTTAGGAGGTGGGATGGCAGTCTTGCGGCTACTTGCGTGTACTGCGGTGATGAAATAGAAAGTTGAAATCATCTATTTTTTGGTTGCTCTTTCCGATGTGGTGAGTTTAGGAGTGGTGAGAGTTGGGATTTCGTTTTAGGGTCGATCAGTGCAAGCAATGATCACCTCGGAGTGGCACATACATCACACATTCTGGATCAAGTAAAGGCTCTGGGTTTCCAGCAAGTCACTGCTACATCCATTTCATTAGAGATTGACGTTTATCGCCTCTGGGTGGCCAGAGATGAGGGAGCGTTCAAGAAGGGGGAGAACCCATCTGTTGGGAGCGGGTCCTCGCGTGTATCCGACAGGCAGTTCGCTATCGGGGGTTAGGAATGACAGGCAAGCGGAAGAAGAAGGCCTTGGTAAGGCATGGATCGGCTATTTGAGCGATGGGGAATTCACTTAGATTCTTTCATTTGCTGCATTTTCTGTTTTGTATCTTCGAGTGCCTTTGAACTCGACCTCTTGAGCTCAATCTGTGCATGCATAGTTGGAGGCTACATTTATCGAGGGAGAGAGAGAGAGAGAGAGAGAGAGAGAGAGAGAGAGAGAGAGAGAGGGGGGGGTCAACCGGCGGTTCTCGTTGAGTTTCGGAAATTTCCTGGATCCATCCCCAGTGGCGATGGTGGCCGGTCCACTGGCCACCACCACCTCCCTCTCCATCTCGTATGTCACGTTCTCCTCTTCCTCTTCCAAATATTCTTGTTACAGATATAAAACGTAAGTTCTTGATGGTAAGTGTGCTGAGGGTTGTGAACCTGGCTGATCTCGGGCTTAAATCTTATTCATAGCCTAACGACCGAGCATACCATCCGTGCCCGTCAAGACTAGCAGAAGCATACAGAGGTTGTATACTTCATATTGAAGGGATAACATGCCTAGTACATGTACAAGTCCCATCGGTTCTTCTTGCCGTAATTAACGGTTCTGGTGATCCAAGATATGATGATTGGCGAGAATATTTATGTATATATATATATATATATATAAATAAGGGACATGATTCCGCATGATCTTCGTGCTTGATGTCGAAAAAAAATCAACAGAGCATCGACTGTCAATAGGATTTGTAGGCAGTGGCCTGGGCCTAGCCGCATGAAGACATGGATGGCATTAGTGGAGTCGGAGGATGGGGCTAGAATTGTCAATCTGGCAGTGCCCGCAAGGCACACGGTCTCCACTGGACCGAAAATTTTAACGAACAAAATAATTGTTTTCAAAAAGTAATTTAAAAATAAGTTTTTATATAATATAAATACTTTAATTTTCTCATAAAATATTTTATTATAAATATTTATTTTTATGCGGTCAAGAACGAAGGTAGTCGTTCGTACCCAGGGTGAGATTGTCCCTCATGGGGGGAAGCTGATAGCTAAAATATTGAACATGGGGAGTGAAAGGCTCTCTTTTCCGCGGTTACATCACGTAAGTAAATTTTTACTTTTATTTTTTATTTAATAGTGATTCTTTTTATAGTAAATTAAGATCTTTTATACTATATTTTAAAGTTTTTTTATAATAAAGATATTAACATTTACCAATTTTATATTAAATATTACATCACATAACTGCTGTGTAAGATTAATGAGGTTATTTGATTCCATTATTCACTTATATTACCGAAAACATTAAGATTATTACAAAAATCTTATCCCAGTAAAATTTCTTTGGTATTGCCATGGACAATCCTACACCTTGATCGCCTAGCGTTGTATAGCAAACCAGTAGTCCGACCCCACGACGTCTTCCGATCGCCGGTTTCGTCCAAACATCCACCCATCATCCTTTTTGTCGGCACGTTACTCCGGACGGACGATACGAGGGATGGTCCAAGAAACTAGGCCGGTGTAACCTGCCATCGTCTGTATCGCGGAGTCACATCGAAACGATTTCACCTTTCATTCGAACACGTATACGAATTATTAGCCGGACATGCTGCGACTCGTAATTAATCACGGCAGTGCCTGTAGCGCCTGCCACTCGATGAGCCTGAAACGGTGCGTTTGTTCACTTCTCCATCCGATGGTGGACGAGCATCGAGGTGTCGAGATGTGGGACTGATTTGTAATTTTCGGGGAAAGGAAATCGAGGACGTGGGTTAATTATTCTTGTTACTACATTGCCCAGAAGCTCTTGGCCTTTCCGAGAGGGAGGGCACATCCGTCAGCTGCATCCTGCGGGCCTCTGACAGAACCTGGATGCCTCGCAGTGCAAATGGGAAAGGGCACTTCAACCGAATAATTTATCACGTGCCTCAAATAACGGGCGGAGGAGATTCGGCACAGGGAGACCGATCGATCACAGCCCAGCGATTAAAATCGCCCATTTAAAAGGAGAAGACGAATGGGCTCAACAAAAGTGGGCCTAGGAGAAATGGGCCGACTTATCCGCCCAAATTCCCTAGGCGCGACCCGACAAGAAACTATCCGCCTCGTGGGCACCTCGTGTTGGACCGTCGGTTTTCAGACCGTCGGCATTCATCGGTGATCCGTGAACGACCAGACACCGTACCCACCCAAGACAGTGAATGATTTTGCAATTGTTGGACTGCATGCAACTGAGAATAAGGTTACGATGAAATTAGTCCTATGAACATGATTGTACTGATGAATTTAGCACTATGCCTGTGGACATGATTAACGAGAGAAAAAAGGGAAAAGATAGGGCTTTGGAGAAATTATCAGAACTGTGGAGAGTAATGTGTGGAAATATATAAGTTGGGGGAGTATTCGAGAAATCGGTAAAGTGAGGGGAGGTGTTGGGTCTATAATTGCAATTAGAACTCCAGCGGAAGAGGAAGCAGAACCAATTGAATTCAACCGACGAGAAATGTCGAAGAAGAACAATTTGGCTCGGAGGAAGAAGCAACACGAATTCGATCTTAAAAGTAATTCAATTCTCTTTCACGTGCGGTTCTTGCGAGATTTTTAAGCGATGTTGGATTTGTTTCTGTTCCATCACCCTGCTAATTTATTTTAATCATCCTCGAGTTGATGCTTCTATATATATATATATATATTGGGTTTAATCAGGAGAGAAAGAGCAGAAACAGAAGGCGGCAAAGAAGCTGCAAGCTAAGAAGAACAAGATGAAGGTTGTTTCCCCGTTTAATTCGAGTTTATGATCTTGAAAATCAAATTTGACTGGGTTGAGCTGCACAAAAAGCAGAGAAATTTTGTATTGAATGCACAGATCAGAAGGCTGCCCAGTGCTCAATTGCCAAGAAAACGACACTTGAGCTTAGTTGTTTGTGAATTTATGGAAAGGGGGTTTGATTTTGCAGGTTGATGGCGGTGGCAAGAAAAAGAAGCGGGGAAGTGGGTTTCAAGTTGGGAAGAGGAAGGTGAAGACGAAGCTGA
Organism: Sonneratia alba; assembly: GCA_900174645.1. NCBI lineage: Eukaryota > Viridiplantae > Streptophyta > Magnoliopsida > Myrtales > Lythraceae > Sonneratia > Sonneratia alba. The sequence goes on from FWPY01000041.1 coordinate 564,953, forward strand.
CAGCGTTGACCAAAGCTAAAGTGTCGCAGGCAATGGAGCTTGACAAGTGAGGTTCTGTATTTGTAAGTTAGAGTACAAGAGGTGTCTGACGAATTGTCGTACTGATGTTTAATTGCTTTCGGTCTAGGGATCTTTTATCGTTTCTTACTCGCCATAGATTTGTTTCTAGGTATATATTGTGTTCTGAGCTAGAGATCTTTCCATTTAGTGCTACTATGCTTGGTATTCAATTCAAATTTTGCTGAGTGTAAATTTCTGTTAAAAAAATTTGATCACTTTCAGCCCTTGGGCCTGGGACTTGAGATTGATTCTATTGAATTTGCTTCAAAACCTGATGGTACCTATATGCGAAAGCTTTTATACGTTTTGTTGATGTTAAGTTTTGGTATTTTTTGAGTAAAAGTAAGATAAATGCCCAGTAACTTGGTGACGTTGAGGATTTTAGTTTTGTGTTCTGTAATCAGACTGCTAGGAGAGTTATATTCCTGGCTCAAAGCCGAGATTCTGTTCAAGAGGCTTGGCAGGTCTAGTTCAACAGGGTAAAGGGAATGTGGGGAGATCTACCAGGTAAGTCGTTCCCAACAATGAAAATGAGAGGAAGTCTATCCACTTCATCATGATAATACACTAGGAGAATGTTGGTGTTATGCATTGAGAGGAACAGTCTACCTAAATTGGGATCCCGAATAAAAATGGGTTGAGGGGGGGTCATCTAGTGACCCGGCAAGCAACCAACTTGATCTCTGCTTTTCACCTTGTGCTTGGTTTCCTCATCATCATATTCCTTATTCCAATTGTGCAAATTAATGCCTCTTGAAGGTGACCCCTTATCTACGCTCTCCATCTTTGGAATTGCTCTTAAGCTCTTCATCCTCCACACTTGGCATTACCCTTGCGAATTACGATACTTGTTTATAATATGAGCTCTGTTTGGTGCTGTGTTGTATTTCTCTGGGCTGAGGTGCAACATTTCACTTCATGTTTGAGGATCGAGAAGATGGCATATAAGTTTTCTTTCCTCTTTGAAAGATAGACAGGGGTGACCCCACTTGCATCATGGCCGCTGAGCATGAAATTTCCGTCTCATTGTCAAACTTGGAATCTTGAAGTGAGGGGCAGTTGGCTGGTGCAAATGTTTTAGTACAGCTAAACGTTTTTGTTTTACCGAACTGCCCCCCATCTCTCTCTTCATTGTGAACCTGTAGTAAAAGAGATAGTGTTGGGAAAACCGAGTCCTGATGTTTTTGCATCTTCATTAGCCTTTTGCCAGCTCTCTCGGGGTCAAGCTGTTAGATCACTGTAAGCTGAAATGGCTTGCAGTTGCGCTTCGTGCCAGATGTATCCAGGCCTTGCAGGTCGGTGTCTCAACCCTCTCCATCAGCGATGAATGTGAGAGCCAGAGCCTATCGAACTTCAATCGAGCAGTTAGCGAGGATGGAGACCGTGGAAAATGGTCAACTTCAAAACAAATTGGCCGGAGATTTTATATGTGTGGTTACGGTTATCTGAAAATGGCCCGATCAGATTTTTATTTCTCTCCGAAAGCTTTGGTTGACAAGCCGGCTGGCCTAAGCCCGTTTCTTTCGGTGTGCGGTCACCCCCAGTTTAACGGGTATATTACACACGATACATTGTGTAATGGGATTGAAGATGAAAGTCTTAGCCTTCAAAGAATATCATATACTTGTGGTGCACATGTGCATTTTTTGACGATGAACGACTAATACTTACGCAAATTAATTAGCTTGTCGACAATGATGAGCAATGATCGTCGAATATCTACTGCCTTTCTAGCCCTCAGTGTGCTATTTCTTTTTTCACAATCAATGAATGGTCCATGGAACTCGAAAAGTGGTAAGCACAAATGAATATGGACAGAGGAGGAGTGTTACTTATGAAAATTGGTTGTGCTGTAATATAAAAATGAATACTTCTAAGTAAAATATTAAGAATTAAATCTGTTTTAAATATAGTATATTGAGCAGAAACAGTAAATGGTCGATAGATACTGATAGTGGAATATGCACTACTAGGCCACAAAGTCATTTACGAGTTAAATCCGAGTGAATGAGATCGCACAACGGCCAACAGGCACCAGAGCATCGCAACAGTTCTTTGTTGTGCTCTCTCGAACGAGGGGAAGAAAGAAGAAAGAGAAAAGGAAGAAAAACAAAGGATTAATTTCCCAGTGTCATCCACGGGGGGCGCCTTTCCCTGTTCAAGATTTTCGTTTTGCACCCCGTCCCGTCCAATTCTAACCCAGTTATCATCACCCCACCCACTTCAAACCCCCCACCCGAGTCACAGCTCAAAGGAAAGTTATTGCGATTAGACAGCTTTTCAGAAACACAGACAAACGCAGAGGGAGAGGGTGGGGGAGAGAGGGAGGGAGGGAGGGAGGGGCTCTTCCTGTTGTCCTAGAAATGTGCAATTCGATAAGGACCTCTTCTGGTAGTCTAGCAGTGATTTAGAGCAGCTCTCTTGAAAACAATGCCTTCTCTTTTTCTCCTCCCTCAGCTGGAGTCAGCTGCACTCAGTCAGAGCTTTTAATTTCTCTCTGAGACCCTGCTCCCAGCTCATTAAATTCTGGACCGTTCGAGCTCCTTCTCCTCCTCTTCTTCTTGTTCTCTTGAATCTAGAATCGCATTGCCTTGAATTTGGTGTAAAAGCTGTGATTTTTCCGTTCTGAATCTCCAACCCGGGTTAATGTGAAAAGATGCTTGTTGCTAAAGTCGTAGCATACTAGATGGGTTGGTGAGAGTGGACCTGTTGAAGTCTTCCCTTTCGTTCATTATCTTCAAAATGAAGCACCTTTTTCCCTGGTTCCTTCCTGTTCTTTGAGAGGTGGATAGATATATCTCCATCTCTTTTGTCTCTCTTTCAACTCTAAAGCTTCTCAGCTTTATCTCTCCCTTTCCTGTATGATTTTTTAACACATCCTTCTCGGTTCCTGCTGCTGCTTTTGTTTATCTATTTATTTCTAGATTGACTTGTCTTAATCTGTTTCTCGGCCAGATTTCCCTGAGGGGCACTGTCAAGTGATTAATTTTGGGCGGCTTTACTGGCCTGTTTTTGTCCCCTCATCGAAGATCTGAACTAAAGATAAGGCATTTCTGTAGCTAAGCTGAACTTCTTGGAGGGCTTTCAACACTTCACTTCTCCAAAGTAAATGCATGGATCGGAGAGACACGATGGGGGGTTCTTACTACAACCCTCAGCGAGGAATCGCTGGGACACAGCCTCTTAATGCAGCAAGCGTGCAATTCCAGTCGAATTTAGGAGCCAGCTCTCTCGTGTCGACAATACAGCCCGAGCCCTCATCGGGTTTCTCCGCCAATGTGGGCCCCTCGTCCTTCGTGCCCACAGCGCCTGCTGAGCCCGTGAAGAGGAAGAGGGGGCGACCCCGCAAGTATGGGGCTGACGGGAATGTTTCATTGGCGCTGTCTCCAGCTTCAATCTCTCCCTCGGCTACGCTGGTGTCCACGCAGAAGCGGGGCCGAGGCAGACCTCCTGGTTCAGGCAGGAAGCAGCAGTTAGCTTCCTATGGTGCGTTATAGGTTCTCCTATAGGTGGACTAATCGCTTCTTATATATGTGTGTGCGTGTGTGTGTGTATGGTGAACTCTGAGTTCTTCCTGGATCCCCCATTTCATAATAATTTATTGGATAACAGGAATATTTTATCCTGCTCTCTTTTAGTTAACAATAAATAAGTCAATACCGCTAAGGTTCTCTTACTTTAAATTGAAGAGATTTGCCTTTTCCAGACTTCCAAAAGCATCATGGAAGATGAGACACAGTATATTTATTATATTCTGTGATTTTTTTACTCTAATCCTATTTTTCAGATATGCATAGTGTGAATAGGAATAAAAGTTCTCATGTTCACTCCTAAAATGTCATTTTAGCTCCTCCCCTCCATTGCCCTCTATTTGGGAGGAGTGGGAATGCAAACACTTGGTGCTATTTCCCTCTTTACCGCTAATCAATTACGTGAGGCATGCTATTACAATGTAGAAGTAGAACTCCATTTGGCAATTTCCTGTTTCATACAAGATGCACTGCCCCTAAAGTTTCTTGGACATGTCTGACCATATGCAACTCTCGTGGCTGTTAACATTGTTTATGCTTAATTAACTGAATGCTAGAATTAGAGCCACTTGAAATTTCATCAGTATTTAGTCATTCTTACTTGCTACAGGGATACCTTTATTCGATTATAAAGTGAGAGTATTTCATATGTTCTACAGTAGAAGTATTTTCTCAGTCCAATGACTGACTGCACCTCGTCCATCCTAAAAAGGGCTAAGTTTGTCACGGGCAAGTAAAACTTATTAGGTGGCGAGTTTTAAATGGTCAACTGACTAGAATGAGCAACAGCAGACTAACGTCTGAAAATATTAGCAAAATTTCATGCTGCTTTTTTATTTTCCTTTTTGGTTTCTTTGCTGTGTATTGACTAGCAGATGCCTTATTTTGATTGCTAGGTGAATGTGTATCTGGCTCTGCTGGGATGGGATTTACTCCTCATATCATCACGGTCGCAGCAGGAGAAGTAGGATACTTGTCTCTAAACTAATTATTACTGCCTGCCCCTTCAAAATATGGCTAACAGTTCAGCAATATCTCATGAGATGCAGAAATTTAGTGTGCATTTTTTTTTGGCATGAGTTGGTGATTGGGATGGGATTTGGGTAGTTTGTGGAACTCGAAAATTTCCCTTTTTGTCAGGAAAAATATCTTATAAAATTGCAAGGGGGGTGTCGTTCTTAAAAGTACAGTAATATATATGGTTTTTGCGTTCTTGATTTGTATTGTGCTTCTTTTAATGTTTTGTTTTTGGACCCCAAAAGGATATCAAGTCATGTTTTGCAGGTTTTGATTGGGAATTTGTGTACAGAGTAAGATACTAATTTGGTTCTCTGCCTTTTTTGCATTACTCACTGAGAGGAGTATCTCTTTTCATCCACAGGATATAGCTACAAAGATCATGGCATTTTCACAGCAAAGACCGAGAACTATATGTGTATTATCTGCTATGGGTTCAGTATCTACTATCACTCTACAACAGCCTTCTAGTTCTGGTGGTTCAGTCACTTATGAGGTTTGATAATCTACTGACTTTTTTTGTCTGTAATCAACTGTTGATGTTTTCTGTTGCTGCTTCATTTTTTGTTAACTCTTACTGAAGTTTCTGATTTTAACTGAAGATCTGCTCTTAATTTCTTTTACTTAAAGTTCAATTAAATTTCTAACTTCTGAAATAGGATATCGGTATTTTGACTCCTGCAGGGTTGTTTTGAGATTTTGTCCCTTTCAGGGTCCTACTTGCTTACTGATAATAGGGGATCCCACAGTAGAAGTGGCAGTCTCAGCATATCTCTTGCCAGTCCTGATGGACGTGTCATTGGTGGAGGAGTTGGGGGAACGCTCATTGCAGCTAGCCCTGTTCAGGTATTGAGCTTCTTTCAACGCACTTAAAAACTCTCTCTTACCATGGATTATGCAACATATATATATATATATATATATGAATGAGAGAGAGAGAGAGAGAGGTCACTTTTAATCCTCAAAGGTGGACTGCCTTTTCTTTTTCATCCTGAACCTTTATTTAGTGGGCCATTGGGAAGGAGCCTCACCTATGGCCAACCCTCCCTTCTCCAAGCTAGGTGGTGACATGAATGCTCCTAGAACCTCGCAGGAGGTGGGGTTATCATTGGCAAGACCCCTGCCTTGAAAACAAGAGATCTGATGCTCCGAACTGAGACATCACAGTGATCAACTGAGGACAAGCTTCAGCTCAAGAAATTTTAAATGAAAATGGAAAAAACAATCTAATGAGGTGGACCTATAGCGGCTTTCACCTGCATATATATTATGAAAAATATTGATTTTAGTTGTTAGAATCAGATGGGCCCAAGCAGAGATAAGGACAACCAGATTTTGAAAATTTATGATGACTGTAGGAAAATCATGTAAAAATTTTTTATCTAAAGAATGTTGGACCAGTCCATGGAATGATCAAAATGTTCAATGGGAGACTTGGCATGGGCAGTATGATTCTAAGCAGGAACTATCTTGTATGACAGATTCAAGTACTGGAATTCTTGGATTACAGTTCCTGGTCACATCACTCAACTTGATTTGCACTTAACCTACGCAGCTGACAATAGTAAAATGTGCATTTCCAGGTGATAATTGGGAGCTTCTCATTGGGCACTTCAAAGATGAAGAACAAGAAAGGAGATGGCTTAGAAGGAGCCCGAGTCCCTGATAGTTTGATTGGAAGTCCAACATCGACTCCTTTAAGTCAAAATCTAACTCCACTTCCCATGGGTGTTTGGCGCAATTCTCAACCATCGGATCTCGAAGATGTGCAAGTTGACATCGATCTGATGCGTGGATGACAAAGTCTTTCGAGTCTGGCAATTTACCTGTGCTGGTGCTATGTATAATCTTCTTCCTTTGAACTGCAAGGTAAGGTCCAAATCCTCCTAGTTCCAATTGACGGCACATCAGCTGACTTGTTCTGTGAATGTTCATCACAGACTGACATTGTACTTTATATTTTATTTGGTAGCTAATCGAGAAATTGGTCTTTCTGAAGTTTTTTTCAGTTGGTCGGTTTTTGTCCAGTTGTTTGTTCATGGATTCACATCCAGTTTAAACGTAGAAAAGATGGGATGGCATAAGGGTTTCAAATTTTGTATGCCTATTTATCCAGTCAAATCTCAGCTTAGTTCCGATTTGATGTGCAACGATTGAGCTTGTGTTCGATCCTCGAAGACAAGATCTCAAGTTTGCTTCTTGCTGAATCTTCTGTTGGAGGGTTCCCAAGATAGATGTGCTTATTCCATCAATTGCTAAAGTAGTTTATTAGACAGCTGACACTGGTTATAGCTGAATGAACTTGTCCTGTTTATGGATGTCTTTCCACCTACTCATGACAATTGGCATGTCCGTTTTGCTTGTGTATCGGGGTTTGCATTGTTTTGATACCCAGCTGATATTCACTCTATATGCTCACTGGTCATAACTGGCAGCAGGTTTTCATCTCTGAATCTTTTCAGTCACCCTCCAAGTGGAACAAAATGACCAAGTCCTCGTTCTTTCAAATGAAATTGATCGCCTAGTTTGATCCAGTTTTGATCGGTTACTGGTTATCAGATAGCGCTGGCAGAGGCCAATTCAAGTGGGCTTAAATTTCAGAAAATAGAGATTGTCTCCACCAGATAGGAAAGAATTGTTACACTGTCAGTATGCATGCAATCCAGGGAATCTGCCATTAAATAATCTCGAGATCAGTGATCACGTTGTTCTATTCTATAACTTACATTACTGAGTTCAAGTTGATCCAACAGTCGGAACATTGTGAAACTAGTAAACTTGGTCTGACACGAAGAGAGGGCGATCAGATGATTGACCAAGTTTGGGCATCGAACCATGAAATGTGTCTAAGTAGGCAAGAATCTTGGATTCGCTGTGTATCGTCAGACCATGATTATCAGCCTCCTCATTCAGGGAAAAAAGAGATTATTAGCTTGCTCGCCGTGATAACCTTGCTTGTGGCTCTAGGGCTGTCAGCAATTGCCACCAGTGCCTGTCCAAGAGCAACAACTTACACTGTGATTAATAGGAATTGGAATGCTTCCTCCCAACTGAGGAAAATCAGTTCCAATCCTATGGACTGGGGAATCGTTACTCCGGTACTAGGGAATCATCCATTCCATGGATCCTCCCAATAGTCATGAGACAACCAAATATTGATGTTCCATCTCATTCCAGTTCCATTTTCGGACAGCGAGCCAAAGGGGCCATGAGATTGAAACAAACTCTTCAACAGGGAAGCCGGGTCTCAAAACCAGGTGTCAGGTATCCAAACCAACTGGACTACGACGGATGTCACTGCATTGACCTAGATTAATTAGTGCGGTAACTTCTAAGCAATAGAATTGTGCAAAAAGTCAACTGATAAAAACCAATTAAACCAAGGGCTGGCGGCTATAGATCTTCCAGCTTCCCCCTGAACCTTAAGTATCAGCTGCAGAATCTGACAGTATAGCAGTAACCAGTGAGAATCCTACCACGAGAAACAGGAATTGTCGGGATCATCATTGTGAACTCGCAGCCCACTAACGAAACTATCCCTTTACAGATGGATATGCGGACTCCATCAAGTGTTCTCAAATCGGACGGTTTATGGAGTCAATAATTTCGTTAGAAAGGTTGCACACAAATGAGCTTTCTTTACATTTTGCGGACAAAAATAAATTGTTGATGCAGAGTAACGGACCTCTGTCTTCGCATTCCACCAACCCAAAAAACGGCACACAAGCAACCCAAATTATTACAAGAAAGACATAAGAACCCGATATTCGACCCACAGAAGGGGAAAACTTTTCGATCCACCAACGCCCAGGATGGCACTGTCCTATCAATTTACAGCATACTGTCTGTTCTAGCGGGCAACCGCCGGAAGAAGTTGAATGGCGCTGAGGGCAACCTCCTCCTGAACCTCGGATGTCTCATTGTGTAAGCACCAGCAAGGAGTGCCAGGAGCTGGAAAGGTGTGACGTAGAGCACAACCGCGCCCACAAGGCAGAAGATCAAAAATATGGCCGAGGCACGGGTGTCCCGCCAACTCAGCAGTGCCTGGATCCGCTCCCCCTGGCTTGCCACGTCACCCAACACCGACTGTATCCTCCCCGCCACAGTCCTTAACCGGTCGTACCTTACCCTCACAATATCATGGCTCCGACTTGTTGGGAAAGTGTCAAACTCCTCCTCAAGCTCATCAGGGTAAACTGCATCTGCGTATGAAATCCTCGTGTTCATATGGGGAGGGTACCGGGGTCGGTAGTAATAGTTCCATAGCCCAATAACGAACATGTAGAGGAAAGCAGTTGGTAAGATCAACTCCGGGAAGTAAATAAGCATCCCCAGGAGAATATGCACGAGGACCGTCGTAACCGGGTTCTTCCACATGCAGACCTCTCCGAACCACTTGCTGACTGCCAGAATCCCCGAGAAGACTGACATTAGACGGAAGAAATTGGCCTTGCTCCGCCTCATGCTCCACATGTGGGAGTTCACATCAGACATGTATTCGATTACCTCCTTCTTAAGCGGTGGCTCAGCCCGGGTGAGTCGGGCAGCAACTATAGTGACAGCGTGGTGGCGCAACGATTCCTGCTGCATCACAGACAGTGGTCTCAGGTAGTGCATCTTCGGCAGGAGCGGCCGAGAATAGAGGTACATCAAATTCAACATAGATGTGCATGAGAATCTTATTGCTAAGTGCAGCTCGCCCATCTTCTTGACTCCCGAAGGGTGGAGGACTAGTAATGGATAAGTGTGGGTGTATACTCGTCCTGTTTCGAGGGTTGAAATCCGGATCCGAACCTTCCCAATCTTTGCGTCCCTGTTCCCATTGGATCCACCTATCTGGCTGCTGTCGAAAACTCCCACGGTGAGGACAGTGGCGGGATCATAGACCTCCCATGTGTACTGCTCATTGTACTTGGGGCTCAGGCTGTTAATGATTGTCCGAGTGCGAACCCACTTGTGGCCATACTTTGCCACACAGTATGTATCTGATGTGCCTTTGCCATCTCTTGTCTTCATTGGATGGAGACCATCGGCATTAAGAATCCCAAGTTCAAGGACTCCAACTGAGGGCTTCCACAACTGCCTAGCGGTGGGACGGAGATCACTGCTGTAGTAAGTTGACTCATCAAGGACATGATACCCACCTTCAAGGCAAACCCTGAGGAGGAGCCGGCTGAAGAACTTGTCCTTCTTCAAGTTCTCTGCATCCATGGCAGCAGAAGTTGACTTCTCCATGTTGTACCACTGGCCTCGGAGGATCCGATCATCAACCCGCTTCTCAACTGCAGATAGATGTATCACGACTTTCCCAAGTGTTTCATCCTTGTTGGAAGCCACGCGGTCTTCAATGGAGAGCACCAGGTGGTCCTCGAAGGGCTCAGCTGCGACGAACATCATCTCTTCATTCCACATAGGGTTCATGTTCCGGGCCTGCACTATCTTCGTCCGAAACACCTGGCTCCCAAGTTGCACCTAAAGCAGAACAGGAACATGCAAATTAACTTTGTTACTCCACAATATGATTTCAGTTACAGCTAAGCATCCACAAAGAAAAAGTTAACCATACTCAAATCTCCAATTCTTTATTAATACCTTCACATATACGTCAGGGAACCGATTTCTGTCTGACAAAACCAAGTCTTGAGCCTGTACCACATTGACCCGCACGTACCACAACCTTGGTGAGTGGTAAACTTTTGATCGAATATTTGCCTGGCTAATGGAAGATACATCGTCTACAGCAGTATCAGAGTGCCAAGCATCGGGAAATGCTTCATCAGCCTGGGTCCCAAACCAGACAGCAAGCATGAGCTCCCATTTCTTCTTCTCCCCATTTTTGTCTTCAAGCCGATACCATTCTGGAGCCAAGGGACTATCGGGTGGGACCCGAGTAGGAACCTCAAAGAGATCAAACCGGGCACGCCCGACAAAATCATCGAGTACAAGGTCCTTGTCAAGAACCACCACCTCAAGCTCTGAAGATTGCAGCTTGTCCTTTGCAAAGGCAAACACCTCGTTCCATTCGGGATTCTTGTTCTTACCAAAGTACTTGGTCCTCCCCTTGTAATTCCCGATCTTAACTTCCACGTACGGATCGAGGCTCCCTGTGACATCTTTGACAGGGAGATCTCGGGCCTTCACAACTCTAACAAATAGGTACAGCATCTTCTCTACGAGATCATATGTGCTCGTGGGCCTATCGCTGGGTATGACCCGACCGCCAACAATTCGACCCCCTCCAAGGAATGGGCTTGTTTCTTTCAGAGCATAGTCTGGAGGCTGCATCGGCGGGCCTGAGTAAACAGGCCTTGGTGGTTGAGGGCCAGCTCTCATCTCGTAAGCCCCATAGTTCGGCTTTGGTGGACCTGGCATCGGAGGAGGAGCTGTCTGACGCTGCTGTAAGTCCGAATTCGGGAGGTGATGGAAAGTGCGCCTCTGCCTTAACTCAGACTTTTCACCGGACAAAATATCCGATACTGAGTCCAGAGTCTGCTCGACTGAAGCTTGAGCTTGTCTATCAGCGGGCAAGTTAGAGTCCATCGCAGGAAGAGGGTTGGAGGGCATTATGTAAGGGTCACTTGTCACAAAGATTTTCAGACCAAGCTCTCCCCGCGAACGTGACAAAATGGAAGGTTTCTCCAGAGGGTAGTGGAGAAGAACGGCGTCTGAGAAGGGAACAAATGATGTCCCGTTCAGTGAAACCTTCCCAATACATGTCTTGTTGTTCGACTTGGTGTGATGGTAAACATGGGCATCAAGGGTGAGTTCTGGAAGTTTATGGGGGTCGGAGATATTGAAGTAGAAGCTCTCGTTCCAAACAGGGTTCAGGTCCTTTTCCTTTGTTGTGGTTCGGAACTTTTGGCCATCGAAGTGGATTTCCACAAACGCATTCGATGCCCCCTGGCCATCTTTGGGAAGAAGGTCATGGGCGCTCACCACCTCGACACCGAGCTTAAAATGAGACATAAGGCAATTTGAAAGATTTTCGGAGCTAGCTCAGCACTAATCTCAGCTACAGCCCAGACCTGAAACGAAGACATGAAATGTTCAAAAAAATATATATAAATAATGCTTTCATGGTGGATATTAAGCTTCAAGGGGCAATAAAGATGCCATAGTAATTGACGAAATCAAACTATCAAACAGAGATTTCCATGTCTTTCAAACCACAATCCACTTCAGGTTGCAAGCGCAGTTTGATTGGAATCCAGATGACTCTCTTTAGGTCAATTTCTTTTGTACTGATTGATCATCATATAGAGCTTTTAGTAAATAAGAACACAGAAAATAGGAGCAAAATCAAAATCTTTTCTTACTCAAACTGGGATCAATCAAATTGGGCACAACTGCAAATAACGGGAAACTTAAACAACCAAGAAAATGAAAAAACTAAAAAGCGGGGGAAGCCGCCCAATCATATCAAAAGCATATTCTCCGAGGAAGGTCAAAGAATATTCATTATAGAAGCTGTACCTCTTATGGCTGCCAAGAACAGCTGACGAAAGGAAGGAAAAAAGAAGAAGAAAAAGAAAAAAAGAAACAGAAGGGTTAAACGCAAAGAACGACAAGCCGTCCACTTTCCCGGATATCCCCAAAATCAAACATCGCCAGTAAGGGGATGTGAAGAATCTTGGGAATCATCTTCTATCAGCAACGCAAGTTTTCACATGAAGAACAGCGCAGAGCAGAAATAGAAGTCCTTATCCCACCGACGATCAAACCAGCTAACAAGATGATCTGTGGAAAACTCACCCTCAGTGAAGATTGAAAGATCGCTCGAGCCCAGGATCCCGAGAGAGGAGGTGGTGGAGAAGAAGAAGAAGAAGAAGAAGAAGAGGAAGGGAACGAGGAGGGGTTGGGGTGCGCAATTGAAGTGGTGATTAATAAAAACTGCGGCTTGTAGACCACAAGGAAGGGTCAAGGACGTTTCCTCGATGCTTCTGAGAGAGAGAGAGAGAGAGGTAGAGGGGTCTACGAAAACGAGTTGTGATGGCCGACGAGTGAAACGCTTGAAAAACGAGTTTTCACCTTTGTCATAAACGTGCGTTCGAATACGATTGATTTTTTTTTTTCTTTTGGCCTTTTTAATGGTGAGGAAGGAGAAAGATGAAGCAGAAGAAGATGACGGAGCAAGGAGCAAGGAGCAAGGCCTCTCCGTCCATCTCCCCTCCCCTGGCATTCATCAGAAGAGGGTAAGAACCTGCTCCCCTCCTTGTCTGTCTGGCGCCAGATGCCTTGTACGATTGCTTATTATATCTTAGGAAAATTGCTGGTCGGTTGAATTACACATATAAGTCAAACAGGAGGCAATGATATTAAAATTAATTAGTAATATTTTAGATAGTTATTTGAGTGGTTGGTATTCAATAACTTTGCCGACCCGACCAATACAATGCTATCGGTACATCTCACATCGTTTAGTGAGGTATAATTGTGTATATATATATATATATTTAAAAAAAAACCTTGTCGTATGGGAATTGACATTAAGCATCAACCATTGTGGTTGATATGTTAGATGCTAGACATTGGTTATGGGTCTTTCAAGGGAGTCACGGCTCTAGTGAGGGTGGTAGTGTTATGTTATAAGAGTGAAAAATATCCTTTAATGAAAGTGAATGAAATTATAAATAAAAGTAACTTTTATAAACCCTAACATGAAATCAATCTAGCGTGTCAAGCTTAATTTTATTTTCTTCTTTTATTATATAAGATATTTATAGATATAAAAATATATATATAAATAAATAAGTATGAGAAATTTTATTAGTACAATAAAATAAAACAAAATTATATTATAATAAGTCTCGCCTTCTTTGTCAGCATTTTTTTAATTATTGTTGACTGACCCTGTTGACCTGCACTTAATACCATAATAACCGGTTTAAGTAAACCGGAAAACTTAATATCTTCTAATTTAAAAAAATTAAAAATATTTCATAAATTTTCAAATAGGAAGAATGTAAAAGCGTGGACAGAGAAAGGAGGGAGTACCCAGCAAAGATGTCCTTTCCTTTCTTTTCTAAGTAAAACAGCCAGCAAACAACCCAACAAGGGACAACTCAATATGCATGAATATATTAAATGAACTAAATGATCGCAAAAGCCAGGTCAGTGATGCTCTCAATCGCCCCGTTCCTCTTCGGAGCGAATTATTGCTCTTTACTAGATGAACTAAAATGATTAACAGAGAAATGAGTTAAAAAGGGGGGCAAACGATTGCTATTCTCTACCATGAATACCACTAAATGTACCATATAAAAAGTATATATATATATATTTACTCTTGATTAATTAGACAATATCATATTTTAGAAAATAATTTGCTCGAAGATATGCTGATTCCACTACCATTACTATCCACATGTGATCTTACAGCTAAGGGCGACTGGCATTTTCCCTAATTGAAGAAGGCATCTTTTTAACTCATTGGCAATGTCGTCATTGTAAGTTACGCCAGTGCGATGATAATGTCTCCTAGCTAGGGATGTTTGGTGAGGGGTCTAATCAGAATTCCACTTGACCACCAAAAGCTGCCCGAGATATGATTTCATTTTTTTTGTTTGTTTATATAAAATCTTAATTTTGAATATTATATACAAAGACTATTTAAAATAATAAAAATTTTATTAATTAATAAGTTAATTTAAATTAAATATAAATGAGTAAATTAAAAGGTGTACCCACCAAAGTACATTAAAAATTGTACGATTAATATTAAATAGTATTATTTATTTAAAAAAGATAAAGTGGAGAGAGAGAGATATAAGGGGATTCTTGGCCACATAAAAATGCATTTTCCTCGACAAATATTATATATATATATTTAATTTCTCCCTCGTTGTTCATGTGCTCGAATCTGGTCCATAGCCAAACGGAGAATGGGTCAGTTGATAAGGTTTTGAGCCATGAAAACCACATGTTATCATGATATATATATATATATATTTGCTTGAAATAAATATACATATAACTGAAAAATATCTAGTAATAAGCAATTGTGGTATGAAAAGGAATCATAATCCACCCAGTTGCACACTCGCGCATTTAACAATTATTTTATTGTATAATTATATTGTGTGCTACGTAAGGTTGTCATTACCGATATATTTCTTTACATTTATATATATATAAAAACCCCCCACTCTCACAATTTATCCATACAAATTCTAAAAACTCCAAAAATAATTTTCATATTTTTATTTATGCTCAGATGACGTAATTGCCTAATAAAAATTATCAAATGTTAATTTTTTAATTATTAAAAAAATTAAATAAATCACATGAAGGAAACAGTGAACTATAAAAAAAGAAGATAATACTAGAAAAAAATAACAGTAACTATCCCCAAAAACCTATTATATTTTTAAAAATGAAAATTTACTGATAAAGTATGACGGCTGCATAAAGTAACTTTTCCTCGTTTAAACGTATGCACGAACGATATGATTGGATTGCCTGGTCCAATGAGCTTGCGACATGTGGCCTAAGGAGACTAGACGATCAATTCCTCTAATGCTTATCTAAAAAGGAGAGAAAATTGGGCCATTTCGTCTTACCATGCGGAAAGAAGACCGGTAGCTTCCTCTTCCAAATTTTTTTTTTAAAAAAATTACTGATATGTAAATCACTTGAGATAATTAATTATTTTAAAAAATAATAAAATCTCGATTTTGCCCAATTCCCATAGAATATTTTACCCTCTGGCCAACCGTTATGATTAAGTCCTTAATTTATTGGGTTTCAATATAATTAGATTGTAGAAAATATCCTAAAATTATGAAAAAAAATTGATTACGACAAAATGTTCTTGGATTATGTGTTTGCAATGAGAAATTGTATTTGAAAATGGTAGAGCTAATCGTGGTGTAAAGTCTGGAAGGAACAGTCAGATTTTACTACTAGATATTAAATTTGAGAGTTGGTAATAGTTTTTAAAATCGGATTCTATTGAGAACTAATCAAAATATGAGTTTATGGATTTTGTGAGTTAGATCGGAGATTTAATACATCGTATTATATATTTAATAATATAATATTATTAATAAATTAATATAATAATATAATTTAATAATAATTTATAATAAAAATATATAATATCGTAATTATATTAATCTTAAATTTAATATAAAATATAAAAATAAGTTTAATAAAATAAAATAAATGTATTATAATATATTTTTATATTTTTTTAAAAAAATTAAATCGATCGATTTTTTATCATTTCAATTAGATTTTTAAGTTTAAACTAGAACTAACTAGTTCAATTAAAGCTGATTACATTCAAAGTATAATCAAATTAATTCTAAAAATTGAATAAAATAAGTGATTAATTATTAATCGAAATTAATCTAATTTAATTTTTAAAAGTATGGATTTTTATAATTGACTCAACTCTCCTCTCCGGTAGAAAGATACCCTTCTATCATTGTTGATGAGGTAAGCACTCTGCGGCCCCATCCCCCTGATCTCACCTTGTTATTTCCCAAACGTCAAAGAGTTTAATTAGACTGTTGCCCTCGGAATTTGACCTATTATAGTGTTCGCAAGAAAACTTATACGACCCCGAGCGAGTTGGGCCGGTGAGCCAAGCCGCCCCAGGCAGGCCAGACATCACTCATACCACATACATACACACGAGTCGAATTTTCCTGATGTCTTAGGTAAAGTGTGACATATGATGATAGTGATTCATATCCAACAGGCAACCGCAATCTCTATTTTGGGCTCTCTTTTTTTTTTGTAATGGGAATCTATTTTGAGCAAAATACTCACTTCATACTTTTTGGATCTATATTAAATAAAATTTTTAATTTAAATATTAAGTGATGATACACTTTATAATTGTAAAATTATTATTATTTTTAGTAGCTTGACTAAATCGGTAGGAAATGTTCTGCCCTGGATACTGGATACTGGATGGGTGTGCTTCGAAAATTTATATAAAAAATAATTAAACTAGCTCATCTTAGATTATTTTAACATGTTCTTTAAATGTCGTCGGTCACAGAATGATAATGATGCACAAGCTAATTGGTGGGTATACGTCACTGCAAGCCAACAGATGGACGAGAAACTATAAATTAGGCAGTATTGGCTTGTTGTATTCCAATCTCCTCTTCCATGTTTAACCGAAGAAACGTGCATTGCAGGGATTAATACATTATACACATATACATATGTACAAGGGCTACCAATAGGGTTGGTAAAATTAATTTGATATAAATTTGGTACCACTTTTTTTATTATGAATTTTTTCTTTCAACCGAGCGTTAAAATTAAGAAAAAAAAAGCAGATAAAGATGTGTACATCACCATCACCACCTCAACGACGCATCACTGTCAGCCGGTCGTATTGTTAGTCATAATTAACTTAAAGATGAGTCAAGAACAGTGTACATTCGTTCGTGAGTCACGAGGGCTCCCAGTAGAAAATTGGCACAACTCGCTGCCTTTCATCGATTCAAGGCAATAGTTCTTTGTCACACCTAACAGACACTTTGGATTTTCGAAGACGTGCGCGCCACCGATATATATATATATATATAGACACACACATAAGTATTATAATTTTTAATCTAAGTTCTCCAACGTGGATTCTATTCCCAAACAGATCGTGGGTGGCGTGGCGGCACACGACATGTCAGAATTCGACGACAAAAAAAAAACAGATTTTGAATATTAGGAGCATACCGACGTTGAATATCCAATAATAAGAAAACAGGCTCGGATGCGATCTTCCCTGGCAATTTCTTCGGAATCGTTTGACTTTGACTGGGTCCCCGTTTTATTTATAATAATTAGTTTGACCAAAAAAAATTTTCCGTGGAGTCGCCGCATGATTTATTCACCCTATAATGTGAACAGTTAGATTCTTTTTCTTTTTACTAAAAACATAATTAATTATGAACTTTTTGGTTAAATTATTGGACGGCCTAACAACTTAACCTTAGAGGTTGCCTTGTCTAAGCTCCCAATCATAATTAAACTGCACCGTTTAATCATCGGATGGCTCACTAGGTAGATAAAATTCACATGGGCCATCTAATTCTCCTCTCTAATTTATTTCGTTGGTTATGAGCCACCATTGAACGATGTAACAACTGGACCATAAAGGCAGGCTTCATCGAAACCATTGATCGATAAGCTGAGCTAGGCTGCATTTACAGGAGCGGTAACATTACGGCCGCTGGGCTCAGGGGAACGTAGTTTGATACAGCACCGTCACTTTCGATCTAAGATTGGGGGGCGCTGTATCTGATCTTCATTCATGAAACATCCCACGTCCCTTTAATTTTCTAATTCTCCCGGTCCCCTTTTAAAGATTCTCCTAGTAATAGGAAGAGAAAGGGTGGGGCTTAACCTTAACAATAGTTTTAAAAACCGGACCATGCAGGCCAGTTCGATCGGTTCAACTAGGAACCGGTCACTCACATTGTCCGATTCCTATAAAATACCCAATTACACTTTTAATGAGGTCAACTTTGGTTGAATCGGTCAGTTTTGGGTCTAACCGGTGAAAAAACTGTCTGACTTAAATTCAAAAAAATATATATATATTATAATGTACATATTTTATTTTACTATACTTATATTTATATTTCATATTACACTTTTTTAATATAATGGTTATATTAATGATTTTTATTATAAATTTATTCAAATTATGATGTTATATAAATTTATTAGAAATATCATATTATTAATACTATTTATTAAATATGCGGTTTAACCCATTGAACTCTCGGTCAGACCCAGGAACCGATGAACAAGTGCCTAGACCAGTGAACCTAACAGAACCGTTGAAAAAACAAACCGACTTAAATTAAAACAAAAACAAAAATATATTATAATGCACATATTTTATTTTACTATACTTATATTTATATTTCATATTAAACTTTTATTTAATATAATGGCTATATTAATGATTTTTATTATAAATTATGTTCAAATTATGATGTTATATAATTTTATTAGAAATATCATATTATTAATACTATTTATTAAATATGTGGTTCAACCCATTGAACTCTCGATCTGATCCACGAACCGATAAACAAGTGCCTAGACCGATTCCCGGTCCGGTCTAGTTTTAAAAACTATGACCTTAACTAACGGCTGTAGATCAATCAGTTCTTAAGACTGTTGATTGGGAAAACTCTAAAATTATAAGACTTTTTTTGGGTATTAATTTGCCCGAATATTAAAGAATACTTACACAGTGAGAGTAAAAGTTGTAATTATCTCTCATAATAACATGCTAAAAAATAGTAATGAAAAAAGCTCAACACTAATTAGTGTGGCGAACGGACCGGCGAAGTCCATGGGGGATAACTTCCATGTGGAAGTAAGAGGGTCGGAATATTCCCGATTAGATCAGAGAGCCACATTACTTCTGCACAAGAATAGAACTTAAAAAAGAAGAAGAAGAAGGGAACAAAGAAATTGCAGACAACAACGTGGCAACAACGAATTGGGAGATGATTGTTGTGGACACGAAGACGATGATCATGACCACCATTCCCATTTTCTTAAGAACCCAAAAATAAGAATGGACGATGACAGCCTTTGATTCTGTCCCACAAAAATCTCCCTCCCCTGCCTTCTTTTACCTTCATCTTCTTCCTCCTCGACCCTCACGGCAGGAAGAACAAGACACGGACAGGGCATCGCTCTTCCCCGGTTCCCAAATCGAAATCAGATCTCTCTCTCTCTCTCTCTCTCTCTGTGTCGCTCTTGCTACTCTTGCTAGTGAGTTGGGTCTCTGATTTCCCCAATTTTAATCGGCTCTCGGAGATATTTTCATCTCTAAGACAGTTGGAAGACAACATGGTACGTGCGAATTCCCACATTGTCTCAGTGATTTTCATTTGTCTGATATTATGGTGTTCTTGAGCTGGGATCGAACCAACGACTCGACGAGCATAAGCATTTTTTTAACAGCATGCACATTCCATCCTGATATGAATTAGGTTTTTGAGAGCATCGATTGTGATATCCATTCAGTGCATCGTAGCACGTAATATCATTGGAAATTCTGACTTGTTCGAGTTCGGGACCGAGCAATCCTCCTCTTTTTATTTTTTAACCTCGACATTTGTGATAAAGATGGATCGACTCATTGGAGTCGTCTTCATCGATGGTGCAGAAAATTAGGTATTGGGAATAGGGCTTTACTTGACATGTCCGGGAGAGACGAGTATGATCGAAGAGAATCGTGTAAACGAAGCTGGAATATATTGGAAAAAAAAAGTCATTTTCAGAAAATTGGACCTGATTTATCGATGAATCTCAATATCTCTGTGCACAGGCCAATTCGGCATCTGGGATGGCCGTGCATGACGATTGCAAGCTCAAGTTCTTGGAGCTGAAAGCGAAGAGGAACCACAGGTTCATCGTGTTCAAGATCGATGAGAAGATCCAGCAGGTGGCCGTGGAGAAGCTCGGGAACCCGGACGAAACCTACGACGACTTCACTGCCAGCCTCCCTCCCAACGAGTGCCGGTACGCGGTGTACGACTTCGACTTCACCACAGACGAGAACGTCCAGAAGAGCAAAATCTTCTTCATTGCATGGTAAGTAAATCAATAGCAATTGAGGCCGTGGAAGTCATCCACCAGTTTCGCTTGTAGATCACACTTCTATCTAGCTCTTTTATTCATTCGATCAAAAGTGAAATAAAGGATGTTGATAGGATGAACCCAAATAATATATTTTAATGCCGCTTGAGTTTTAAGATAATATTTATCGTGAAGAACATGACATCAACAGCATCTTAGAAAATACCCGCCTAGCTATCACCATATCCTATCAATCTCGATTTTCTTGACTTCTGGGCTGATCGATCGAACTTACCTTTGAAATGGGAGATTTTAAGTAAGAAGCCAACATCATCCTTCCCGTTATATGATGTGATCTTTACCCTCGGATCCTTGCACGCGATCGTTCGTTTTTTCTGTATTTTTGATGATCTCGGGTGAACCGGATGTGCGTTCTCCCTACATGCAGGTCGCCCGACACGTCGAGGGTGAGGAGCAAGATGCTGTATGCGAGCTCCAAGGACCGGTTCAAGAGAGAGCTGGACGGCATCCAGGTCGAGCTGCAGGCCACGGACCCGAGCGAGATGAGCATCGATATCATCAAAGGTCGAGCTTTCTAAGTCTAAAATTTGAATTGGGATTGAATTCATGTTGTTCTTTCTTTTCTTTTCTTTTCTTTTTCATTTTTTGGGAGTCGATAATTCGTGTTTTCTTTTTCATTCTTCAATAATTCAATAATTTATAGAACCTGTTTGCTGTGTCTTGTTCCCTTTTTCCATCTCTGCCCGTTGGCGGGCAGTTTGCTTGCTTTCCCTGTAACTTTCATTTGGATTTTGACCCAAGGAATGTGACAGAACATCATCCTCCCACTCCTACGGCACGAATAGATTCTGAATTTATTTAATATATAGAAATTGCTGTACGTATCAATTTATTTCTTCCTTCATTCCAAAGTGTCTTATGAGATGGTACACAATCGTATGATAATTCATACGTGATAGTGTACGGTCCAGTGAAATATTACCCACACGTCATGTCATGTAATGCTCCACCTTCTCATCTTAATCTTTCTTTCTGAACTTAACCATAAGTATTTCATGGTTCACTAAGATCTCTCACCATTTACTAAAATTTTCATTTTTGATAATGAAAAAAATGCAATATTTATCAAATTTTTATTAGTTAGTATTACCTGGTATTGCACAAGGTACCCTTTCCATTTTCATTAGGTTAATGAAAGCTTGAGAAGGGACAAAAAAAATCTCGAAAATTTGCCCCTTCATCTTGCAAATCTCATTCCGATGATCCACAAACTTTGAGTCCATCTAATGAGTTAGACAAATCTTTTAACCACAAACCCTAACATAAAAGCCCAAAGAAGGGCTGATTTCGAATGATGGTGTCACGACCCAAAAATTCGGCAGAGTTTCCCCTGTATTTTGAACTAACCAGAAATGTAAAACCTGCTATAGAACAGCTCAACACGCAAAATCCAGCCACACCCATCCACAACTATTTCCCAAACCACAGTTATCAACCACAAAATATTCAGGCCGTGACATATGATTACACTATACAGGACTTCTATACATACTCTATTAAAATAAACTTATCCTAGTTGATCCCCGAATCTACTTGGGCGGCTCCACATGGCTGAGTGTCTCCTCTATCTGTAGAAAAATAATTTGCAGAGAGTATGAGCTGCAACTCAGTGAGTACTCAATTCCATAGTGAAATAACAATTGGCTACGTATAGACTCTTGCACAACTGTGTCGGCTCCTCGATTTGTAAAATATCGAAGATATATGGTCATATGCAACTCGACCAACATCATGCGACCTACCTAATGCAATGCATGTAACAATCATGTCAAACAATAACCATGGGGTCGCACTACCTCTGCGACAGAGTTATGGCGGTACCGATACTCCTCCTCTCCCCAAACGGTACCGTGACCCCGCACCTCAATCAATCTCATATAATTCTCCTTCCCGTGCCCTTCCCTTCGCACACACGCGGGGGCCGCCTATTAACATCTGGCGGTAAGAGTGGACCCGTCGCCCTCAAGTCTCTCTCCTTTTCTTACCTCTCCTCTCTGGTCTTTATTTTTCCCGACAGGGTCCGTGGGAAGTCAGCTCACATATTCCGCTGGGGTCACAGAGCCAGCGTCACTCATGTCCCATGTTTATATCCCGCCGGGAACCCGCGGTAGATCAGTAAGGCCCATTTCTATTTCGCCGGCTTAGCGGTCACCATGGTTATACACAAGCACAAACAGAATGCAGATCATGTATGAATAAATGCATGCCCAGCTAGCAGTATCACACATCTATCTAACAGCTACTCATTTCTAGACCATATCTACTATGTACCAGACACCAACAGATCATTCCAAAATGGAAGAGTGTACTCACAACCCCCCTTAGTCGATCAAATTCACAAAGCAGGGTCCTCAAGGTGTTGATCCCGGGTCTCCTCAGCACCTATCATATCATCCACAATAAGGTCAACATACACACTTATCCACGAATGCATCAGTAATTTATTCTCACCTATCATATTCAAGGAAAATATCTTCTTATGAGTTAATGATCATTTCTAAGGATTTGAGAGGGCATAGGGCTGTTCTACCGATTGATCCAAAGAGAGGGGTTACTCCTTTGCATCTCACCTTGTGGTGATTTCCTTCTCCCCTCACCAGCGTCTACTCTCAGCAACACAGGAAAATTGCGAACCCTTCAGCCGAAACGAAACAACCACACTAGCAGCACACACACTACACTTCTCAGCTAGCTTCAACTCGAACCCTAACAGTTATAGAAACTCAAACTCCCAGCAATAACACATAGATTTCAGCCATAGCGATTTCCGGACAACAACTCAGCAACAACCTAAGGAGGGTTCGAGTAACCGAGATTCTCACCTCAACGCCCGAAGTCAACAGTAGGGCAGTGGAGTCTAGAAACCAAGTCTTGTCCGCATAAAATCTCCTCCTCTCGGGCTCGATTTGCTCCCACAGCAGGCAGATGAAGATGGAGACGGATTGGAAATCAGAACCCTAGTTAGCCCTAATTTTCTTCTCTCTCTCGCGCGGCGGGGGGGGGGGGGGGACTGACAATGAAGACGACGAAGGGAGGGAGGGGGAGAAGGAAAAGTGGACGGGCTGATGGGCCAGCTAAATGGGCGGGCTCTCCTTGGGCTCACAATGGCCCACAAGATCGTAGCACACAAACAACTGGAATTGGAACCGTTACCGGTGAAGTATTATGAGGTCCTCATTGCGGGTTCTGCCCGTTCTGATTTTGCCAATACTTGTCCTCCCACACCTCCACCTGCCGGGTAGCATTAGCCTTGAGCTCCAAGGAATGTTGAAGCTCGGCCGGTTTGTAGGGAGGTGAGAGCCTGCAGGGAGCCGACTCGCTGGGTTCATCGACCATCGACTCGACCATGAACTTCTTGTATGTCCCAACAGCACTGCAAGCCATTGAATCAGGGCACAGCTCCACCGCACCTGGCGGCCGAGTTGGCTTGAATCTCAGCAGCTTCCCGTACTCGTTCAGCATGTGGAACATGAAGTCGTAGACGTACTCCATCTTCATGTCCTCGTGGATGAACCGGCTACCAGCTTCTCCGATGGCCTTTGCCTGTTGAGCAACAAACCTCTACTAAGCAATCCCGGGTCATGGGATGATCCAGAGTTTATCGTATTCTGGCTCGATTTAAGGCTCAACTTAGCTCGGAAATGCTGGACCTAGGGAGAGAGATCAGAGAGACCTTATCAGTATGATTGTTGCCCCAGTCCACAGCAAACTTTAAGGAGGTGCATTTGCTGGTGGCCCTAATGGGCCAGTAGTGCTGCAATGGCACCATTCCTCTGATGAAGAAGTCGTAGAAGTTTGGCTGTATGAGCAACGTCATCAAGTCACAAGCCAACATGCACTTCTCGCTCACCGACCATGCCCATCCTTCGGCATAAATCTTGTACCCGTTACGAGGAACAAAGACAAAAACTACAACCAGTTACAGTGATTCCTCGACTTATCACACAGGAAAGTCGCTGTTAGAACATCCTACCGATGGATGCACTGGTTCTCCAGGTTCAATTGCCTATATCCGGCTCGTGCTTGTTCGTTCCAGTCCTGTTACAAGTCAAGATATGAGATAAAACCAAGATCAAAGTAGGAAACATGTTTAGATTGAGGAGAGGAGATGTGAAGATAACCTGAACATAGAGGCGGGTGTTTCAATCATATCGGTTGGAGACATTGCATTTGAGGAGGTCGGCTCGGGTAGAACAGACATTAGGGTTCCCTCTCCAGTAAGCCAAAGGCACCCTCTCCTCCCACCGTGTCCTCTCATTGCCTTCCTTTATATCCTTCAACACTTGCCTCCATGGCTTAATGTTAGTCTCCACCCTGCACACAATGGGCTATGACCGATTCAGGCTCAAGTTTTGTCGACCCCCGATAAGGTAGAAAGTGAAGTTTTTTCATTTGCAAGAATTAAAACCCGAGATTGTAGTTACAGATCTTGTTGAGGGCTGATGATAATAATTAAGATATGAACAGAATGGACATTACCATCCCCAGAAGGACCAGTCCGGGAATACGATATCCAACGTCCAATCATTCCGACAGTACCGAAACAGCGACGGCGGCTTCTGCAGTGCCTGGTAGTCCTTCCTCCTTATCACTGGCCGGTCGTCACAGTCGAACATGAGCTCCAAGCCTGGTAGCCTTCCGGGATACTGCCTGAGGAGCTGCACGATTCCCCAAAGGGTGAAGAGATCTTTAGTCTGCAGAGAGGTCCGATACTTCTCGACGTAGGCTCGGCCATCGAGGATCACCAGCTTGAAGTGTGCAGTCTTGCGGGCCCTCCTGATCATGTCCGGTGTGATCCCAGTCTCCTTCCAGGGCTGCAGATCTTCGTGGATCCACCGGAAGTACGACGGGCATGATGATGAAGATGGCAACAACGGACGGCTGTGATGATTTGTGGGGTGGTGGCTTCTCGGGCACGTCGCATTCAGGCTCCCTCCACTTGGCGCATCTGAACGGGCCGGTCGATGTGCTCGGCAGTTAAAACCTCATAGAGCCGGAAAATATCGACTGAAATATTCCATAGAATGGAATGAAAGTGATTTGCCAGAGAAGAAAAGGAAGAAGAGCAAGAACTATAGCATGTACTTACAGCATCAACAATCCAAGCCATAAACGTGGCGACACCTACGACAGCAAAGACGGAGAAGAGGACAAGGGCCACGGTGTTGGCTCCTCTCTTCTTAAGTTGTCTCCACCGAGCTGCTGGTGCTAGGCGGCGATGAAGCCCGCCAACATTGCCATAGCATTTACTATTCCTAGCTTTCATTTGCCTTTCATGTAATGCTGCACCAGGTGATCTATGGAATCCGATTAATCCGATCCAAGTTTACGGCTTCGTTCAGGGGATGTCTTCCTCCTTCTCTTTCACTCCTTGAATATATGAACTGTAACAATCTCTACTGCTATACACATATCTATCTATATATGTAATACAGGGGGTGAGGTTCAGGTTCTTCTTCCTCATGCGAACGAAACATTTTCGTGGGTAGTGCAGAAAATGTGAAGAGCATGAGAGTCTCATGTTGTTCTTGTTCGTTCTTGCTGCTTAATGATGCCATTTCACGATTCCTTTCCATGGATTTCAGGATTACGAGACACACACCGGGTCACCAGCCTAGTAAGGAATAAGAGAATTTACTGAAGAGGGTCTCGTTGATAAGATGAGAACTGTTTCATTAACTTATTAACAGTGCTGGCATTGTTAATAGTGAATCATAGCATTATAGCAGTACATTATATATACTCGCAACTTTCAATCATAATATACGAATATGATAACCGACATGCAATCAATATGATTAGATGATTCTTTTTTCGTCGATAATATTCAATATATTCTTTTAAATTATGAAATTACTATCATATTGCTGACGAACAGTTAGGTTTTCGAGATAATTAGCCGTGAAAGATTCAATCAAAATGATATATTGAAAGGTGACCCTATCTAATATCTATACGGGTAAATAATGGATTTTCCCAAGACTACCATCTCGACCACTGATAGGACCTATCGGAATTGGGATCAAAGATGATAATCTGCATTGAAGATATACGAATCTGGGAAGTTTACCGAACCCATCCCATCCCATTTTGGATGGGCTCAGTCAGAAAAGGCTTGCTGCCATTAATTGCTTCTGTCACACTGCGGTGAGATTTTTCCTCCTTTCTTTTTATGTGTGTTAATGACTTCTCTCATAGTCGGAATGCTCCACGACTGACTTCGGGTGCTGTGTTTCATAAGTGAAATGCATATTCGCAATCGTGTAATCTATTTCCCTGTCAGGAAAAAATGGAGGAGAAGGCGGGCGGGAATATGGGTTGAAGATAGAGAGCACGGTGCAGGTGACCATTTATCCACAAGCAAGCTGATGAAGAGAGGGCACGGATTGAAGCTCGGCGTGGAGGAGAAGTCCTCAAGGCAGAGGAAATGGCTGTTAATTAATACCGAGACATAGGATACGAGATTGGCTGTTTAGATGTGTAAACTTCTCCTTGATATCTCAAGCCATACCGTGTTTGTAGATCTTGCAGAGGAAGAGTCAAAAAGAAAAAGGCTTCTTTTGAAAGAACCAAGCGTAGCAAAAGTTCTTCAGAAGTTCTAATGAATGATCTATTGGCTGCAGAAGTCCATTCTATCGTCAGCTATTCAGCCTTTCCCCAACAGGAGACCAACTCACGGGCCAAATGTTCAGTAGTTGGGGGAAAACTTGCAGGAAAAACGCCACCCGGAAATGCACCATCTTCATTAGCCCATAAATGAAATGATTCCGCAGTCAAATTGGTTTTCAAACGAGGAAAGGATGAGCAGATTGATATCAACAGTGGAAAAAATGGAGCGAATCAGATGATGGAGCTCTCTGCCCATTATAGATCGGCTAAAGGATCCTTAACATTTAAGAAATGAAGGAGACACTGATGCGGTTGGTCACTTGGGTTACGAGTCTCTTTCCGTTCCTTTGCTTGGGAACCAAAAGGTTTGACCAACTCCAAAAATTCGGAGGCTGTAAATGCTTCAAAAGATAACATTGATATCATATATATAATGTAACACTGCAGTTAATTTAACCTACAGCATTGAAGCCGATGTTCCATTGGGATCAGGGCTCCCTTCCAAGAAGCTCATATCATTGTTGATTGGAAAATCCAGCAATAGCTGCATGGCAGTGTCCGATGAGTCCTCTAACTCGCTAGAACACGATGAGTCAGACGCAGCCATCAGCTTGAGGTATGATATGCGGCTCCTGAACTCTCTGTCTTTCTGTCGCTCGTTTTCCATCCAAGAAGAGCTTGCAGGGGCCGATTCGCACTTCACAGAAGATGATGCCTGAGAGGTTGGGCTCTGGCTGGGGGGAGTCTTCTCTTCCACATGGATCCTTCGGAAGGAGTCTCCTACCTCAGAGTTCCAGAGCTGCAGGAAGAAATCAGAATCAGGTTTCTGCACAGGAGGTGATGGATTGAACATCAGGGATTCCCTAGAGAGCCGAGCCTCAGCCTCGAGCCTTGCGCTCTCCCACTGTGCCATGTGCCGTGTAGCCGGGGATACAGAGGATTTCTTAGGCTCCAATCCTCCAGGAGCAAGTGGCTCGTGCGTCTGAGGATCGAGCCCCATTAAAAGGAGTCGCTTCTTGAGGTGAGTGTTCCAGAGGTTCTTAATCTCATTATCTGTTCTCCCGGCCAACTGAGCAGCTATGGCAGCCCACCTAAAACATCACCATTGAACAAATTTTGAGTTCTAGGACATGAGAATGTGTCATCCGGAGACATTCTACTTCACTAGTACAAATTGCTAACAAAGATCACTTCTTATGATCAGAGCAAATTGTACCTGTTTCCAAGGATGCCATGCAGCTGAATCACAAGCTTCTCTTCCTCAGGGGTGAAGGGGCCACGCTTGATGTCTGGTCTGAGATAATTCGTCCACCTTAGCCTGCAGCTCTTCCCGCAGCGAAGGAGACCTGCGACAGTTTACAACAGGAGGCTTCATGAACGCAGATTTTCATTAATCTAGACTAACTACTCTTGAGGTATCCAAGAACTAGAGGAAATAGAAGATCATGAAATCAATCTTATTGAATCTTCATGAGCTCCAGCTGACCACTGAGGTATCAGAGTGACTGAGAAGGCAACTAAGAACCCAATGTATGGGGTCAGAAAGATCCATTCTTGCTACTAAATCTCAACTCAGTTATAGCTTCCTGAGGCGACCCCGGAAGTGAAAAGAACAGCAACATGGCAACAAATGAATCCGAGACAGTGGACTGAAGATGACAGAAGTCCAGGTAGAAGAACAAATTTGAACTGTTGCATATATGTGGCGTATACGTGCACATGTTGATAAATATGGACTAATAGTACCAGCGAGCTGAGGGAGTGAGCTCCAGTTTCCATGGCCGTTCTTGGCGATGTACTGAACCAAGATCTCATCTTCCTCGGGAGTCCATGGCCCTCTCTTCAAATCCTTGTTAGCACAGCAAGGCTTCCTGCCCATTCCCTTTTACCCTTGTCTTCTTTTCTATCTTCTCTCTTCATCCATCATACTCTGATTGATCTAAACACAAACACCAGAACAAAGAGAAGGAAGAACCGACCAGAAGACAAGATAAGAGGAGGGGAGAGAAACTGTGCGAGGATGGGAGAGCAAGCAAGGTGTACATCTGCGAATCATGGAACAAAGATGAGGCTTTAAATGATGTCTTCCCGTATTTATTGCATAACTTAGGAGGGTACAGCTGCATTGCAAGGACATACTAATAAGTGCCCCTCAGTAATCTAAATGGTAGTCTAGCGGAAACCTCTTGATCCCGAGTCAGCGACTTGCCCCTGCGTCAAGTTCACTTTTCTAGTGTACTGCAACTGTTAGAAGCACATTGAACATGCGAATCTTGTTTTCAAGACACTTTGTTTACCACGAAAAAGAGCTTTAAGAACGCAATCTGTTCAACTTAAGCCCAACCTATCTTTTCGCAACTGCCAACCTTGTTAAAATATATGCATTTGGAACAACAAAAATCTCGAAAGCTCACATTTATAGAGAGACAATCTTGGCTTAACCCCATTAACAATGTCGACAATTCGGGCCTGAAAATTCAATAAGTCAATCGTCCGGCTATTCGAGACAGATGAAGCGTTTGATAACTTCTGGGCAAGATAGATGTGTTCCGCTCCTACTTGAAAATTTTTTTCCGTGTGGCGGGGGCTCCAGAGCAGAGGCAGGAAGAGCCGAAATTGACGCCGGTTGAGCATTAAATGGCTGGCGTAATTCATACAAGCCAGAGAGTAAATGCAATGGATGATGAGATGTGATGTGAAACATTGATTTTCTTCCACAACTTTTCATTTCTTCTGGATGCAATGTAATGAAATGCAGCAATAATATGATGTTGCAGAGACATGGACAGGAGGGAGGCTTTTACAGCAATGAGGGCAACAATAAATGATGGACCGGGGTGAGGAGGAGGGGGACTTCCCTCATTTGAGGTTTCCAACATCACAGAAGAGGAATGCTCTCAGTGAAGCTGAACAGCTCAGAATGAAAAAAAAAATGCATTTAATGGCGGAAGGAAGTGAAGGAACCATCCTTTACACAAGAGGGGAGAGAGAGAGAGAGAGAGAGAGGGGGTGGAGTGTAGATCCCAACAGTGTCATTGAGATTGGGATTGGGATGTCAAGCATCAAGAGAACACCCCAAACAACAGCTACAAGCCCTTTTGACAATTGACCTTCTCTGTGCATTGAAATGGAGCACAGGCCCCTGTTTTCTGCTCTGTCCGTCGTCATAAACCTCGAGTCACCGTGAGTGACAAGCTTCCATTGATGAGCAGGAAGGTGAAACCGCCGAAGCTAAGGCACGGTTTGTCACGTTCGGTTAAGCGAGAGGAGATCACAGGAGCTGGTCTTTCTTCTTGCTCTGAATGGTTGGTGGGAGTCCGCGGTTCTCTCGGCACCGGCATTAATGGAAGGGGGCGAGGACAGAGTAGGTGAAGTTAACGTGGACCGTTCAAAGATCTTTTAAAGACACGGCCATCCGCTCTGCTCCATTGAAGCACGGCCGTGTCCGGATCGAGAGATTTGGAGTAGAGAGGAGGAAAGTGAAAGAATATAAATAAATTATTTTATCTTTTACAATCTTGTTTACATTTTATTTTAAATCAAAAAATTTTATAATAAATTTACTTTTACTTTTGGATTTCTATCTTCCAAATCCCTAGCAAGTTCAAATATCAAGTGAAGGATTTCTCCATCCCTCTATATCCCTCACTCCAATCATACCCGAAGGTTCAATTGGAAGTGTCTACCTTGATTTGAATCTTGTACGCTTTCAGGAAGCTTACTAATTTCGAGTATCTCTCTCTCTCTTCCATAAGGTCTCATGGACCGTCAAAATTGCTTCCCTTGGAGCAGTGGTTACCGACACATAGCTGCCATCTAGTTGAACTTTATCCAGCTGACTAATCCGGATCGCCCCGAGTCGGTCCATTTAAGGGATTAAGAACTCCCCGCCGCAAGTAGGACTCGAACTCGAGTCTTCCCATTGGATGATGATGAGTACCGAACCACTCTACCACACCCACGGTGGGTACAGAGCTGCCATACTCGTGAAATAGACTTGCTAGCATATCAGGTGACAGCATATCATTCACCGGACCATTCGACTCCATGACATCTACTTCAAGCCTTCAAACGAGAGAGGAGATTATACAGCTAAAAAGTTCAGAACGCTCGAAGCAGAGTTGATCAGGAGAGATCACTCAACCACACAGCACCAGAGCCCGTGTCCTCGGAGATGGGCAGGAATACCGATCGGACACATCAGAGAGCTAGGTCGACAGCTCACAACCCTATCGGATTCCAGTTATTAGTGGAAACATGGACAGCAAACAGCCAAGGAACAAGTAATATAAGACCAAAAGTGGGGAGGGCACTATGCTACTACCCGGTGTTCACACAGAGGCCATATCCATCACCTCAGGCTCCCCGTGTTAATGTTATCAGAGCATCACATTCAAACACCGTCAGAGAGAACATCAACCACCCGCACCCGAGGTTTCACTCTCAGGATAAATTCCAACATAAGCAAGACGCTGATCACGTAGCAAAAGCTCCATTGATCCTAATAAAGACGCACAACATGTGTTAACAGATGCCCCCAATTTGGCGACAATGTTGCTGACTTAACATCAATAATCAGTAATGCAATTAGGAACTCACCATTAACGCTCCCCCATTGCTGAGGAGACCCACATGTTACTGGCAGTAAATTGCCTGATCAATGTGTGGCGGAATCTGCTTTATTTCCGTCCCAAGTTCTTGCTCGATCCTATACCTGTTATGATAAGAACCACGTACGACTGAGTAACAGCATACAGTTCAAAAGTTTTAAGCACTACAATGAACTGATATGCTTACAAGTTAAAGCGGTCCTCATATGTAATCAGATTGACAGCTAAACCGAGGTGACCAAACCGTCCAGAACGACCTACCTGCACAGACACCAAAACTTCAGATGGTAACAAATATGAATGTTATTGCAGAGACAGGGAAAGCAAGTGCAAATTACCCTATGCAAATATGTTTCTGAGTTCTTAGGGAAATCAAAGTTTATCACCACATTGACTGCTTGGATGTCAATTCCCCTGGTGAATAGATCTGCAAAAATTATCCATTGAAAAAGTCCGGAATGATTACAGAAGAATGAATATGATTAAAAAAATATCCATGCATCATTCGACAGAACCTCTACTAAATAATACACTTGGCAATAGGGGAATGAATACCAATGCAAACAAGATTTCTCCAGATATAGCTGTGAAAGAAAAATCTAATGAACAATTCGTCAAAACTTGTCAACATACCAGTGCAAACAAGATTTCTACAGGCACCATTTCGGAAGTCATGAAATACTCTGTTCCGATGGTCTTGCAGCATCTTTGCATGTATGTAGAAACAAGAATATCCAAGTTCTGTAATCTTCTTTGCTAATAGCTCTACTCGATTAACTGAGTTGCAAAAGATAATTGACTGGTTGATTTGAAGCTGCCAAAGAAATTACCCGAATCAAGATAGTGAAGCATCGAGGCAAAGAACAGAAACTTCAGCATAATTTTACTTCAATTAACCTTTGAGAACAGTGTGTTGAGGCAATGAACTTTCTGCCTTTCTTCAACAAAAGCATAGTATTGGGTAATACCCTTCAATGTAAGTTCATCCATAAGGTTGATAATAAAGGGCTTTTGCAGATATCTCTCTTTAAAGTCCTTTACTGTGACAGGAAATGTAGCAGAAAACATCAAAATTTGACGATTGGCTGGCATGAATCGGATGAGCTGCTCCACGGATGGTTGGAACTCTGGGGACAAGAGCTTGTCAGCCTAAACTTCACCAATGCAAATGTATCAGATTTCTATAACTCATAAAAACTACAGCCTACTATAGCATTAAGATTATTCATTTCCAGACTGATTCAGCAAAACCTTGTTAGGATTCTTTGGGAATTGCAGTGAACTCATAGTGGCAAATAAAATATAGGATTAAGACACTGATAATGCATATAATATAGAGAAAACTGTCAAAATGGTCATCAATATTATAGCCAGCCCCCAAATTAATCCTTCAATTTTTTTGGCCACCAGTTCCATAAAAAAAATTTGTGATTTCATCATCAAAATAGTTCTGATGTTAACTAACAGTAATGGAGATCTGGCATGGACTATTGTTGATAGTGCCATATAGACAGCCACATCATATTTCCGTCATGGTATTTTTCATGGCATTGATGTCCGGACTATGTTAATGACAAATTCGCAATTAGTGGATCAAAATGGTGGCTAAAATAATTTGAGAACTAAATAGGTGTCCGGCCATAAATTAATGGACTATTTTGACAGTTTTCTCCATAATATATTATCCAGAGCTCAAGTCGCATAACTATTTACTAGTAATAGAAAGCTCCAAAAGGAAATTTTCTTCTTAATCAAGAGAAGAAATGCGAGATAGGCAGATTGCTTGGCAGAAAAGCACAAATCCCAAAAGGAGATTCAAGATGCAATTATGCCATGGATGATATAAGACTACAACCTCACTCCAAAACTTGCCAAGTCATAATATACGATAAAACATCATTTTGGAAAACTTAATGCAAGCATATTCCAGTTGGAGTCATAACCAAACATGAGCTAAAATGATAAGGAAAATAAACATGAAAGTAACATGAAATACTCACCTCATCCATCACGAGCATTGAACAATCTTTCAAAATGCAAACTCCTTTCTTCGCAAGATCTAATATCCTTCCCGGTGTTCCAACAAGCAAATGTACAGGTTGATACAACCGCATGATGTCATCCTTTAAGCTTGTACCACCAGTTGTGACCATCACTTGTATTTTCAAGTGTTTCCCCAGCTCCTTACAGACTTGTGATGTTTGTAGAGCCAATTCTCGTGTTGGAACAAGTATAACAACTGCATCAGATGGCATGTGTCAGATAACTGATGTCAGTCAAAGCAGTATAAAAGAAGCAGACAGATAATTATGCCCTGTTAGGAAAGGAAAAAGATTAAAAAAAACTGTTAAAATGGCCCACCAATTTATAGCCAGCCACCAACTTAGTCTTCAAATTATTTTAGCCACCATTTCGATCCTATAATTGCAAATTCATCATCAAAATAGTCTAGATTCAATGGTGTGAGACACCATGATAGAATTCTGACATGGTTGTTTATGTGGCACTACTAAGAATCATCCATCTCAGATTTCCAATACTGTTGATTAATGTCAGGACTATTTTAATGACAGAATTGCAAATCTTGAATGGAATTGGTGGCAAAAAAATTAGAGGGCTCACTTGATCACCAGATATAAATTTGAGGATCATTTTGAAAGTTTTCTCAATAAAAAAAGTGACTGCAAATTATTGACAACTGTGCAATAGATATTATCATCTATAGTTGCCCAAAAAAATACTGTTTATTTCACAAACAGAGCAATAATTTTCCAATTTGACCAAAACGTTTATTGCCACTTCTTCTTCTTCTTCTTTGCAGAACAAGACCATCCTGAAGGGATGATCACAGAAACATGATTTTGATAACCAAGTAAATAAAAAGAAAAGTACCTTGAATAACATTGTTATCCTGATCAATTTTTTCCAAGGCAGGAATGCAGAATGCAGCAGTTTTCCCAGTTCCATTTTTAGCTCTAGCAAGAATGTCACTGCCAGTTAAGGCAATTGGAATGCTTTCTTCTTGGATGGGAGATGGTCTCTCAAAACCCTTCTCATATATTCCCATAAGGAGCTCCCGCTTAAGGAAGTAGTCCTCAAATTCGTTGCCTTTTGTGGCTGTTACATCCTGAAACGTCAGAGTGAGAGACCAAACTGATTGAATTTTCATAAGATCAGTTCAGTGAACATGAACTTCATAGTTCTTATATCACAATTAATCACCCAAGCTATATTGGACTCAAAAGCATATAATAGAAGACATTAGTATCAACAACCATCATAAAATGTGGGAAAATAAAGAGCACAACAGATCATACCTCTGTCTTATACCGCGAGTCAGGTGGAGGAATATTCAACGTTGCTTTCCAATCTTGTGAACTACAAGGCACAAAAAATATGAAGTCAACGACTCAAATGTTTATCGGAGAAAATGAAGTCAATGATTAAGGCTACTTCAATTAATTTTTATCATGAATATCAAATGGTCTTCAAGCACCCAAGAAAAAAGGAAAAAAGAAAAGAAAAGTTGACTTCCTGCTGTTTATGATGGGTGAAAATAAAATACATAAAAAGCAAATCATTGTCAATGAAGAGAAGTAACACCGCTTTACGGTATTAACACAATATATGCATAACAAACTATGCTCCGCCTAGAGGGATGGAGGATTCTAATTGTGCCACAGGTTAGAAAGATCTTAAAATGGTTAATCAAAGTTTGAATACAATTTCCTCATACGCACAAAGCAGCATCAACTTCACAGATAATATCACAGCAGGTTCCATAGGTAGAGGAGCACAAGGCATTTTCCAGACCTTCCAACCAACCATTCAGCACAAATTAGTTACAAAATATAAAAGCCTCTACAAGGCAATGGAGCTTCCCTAAAACGAAGTTGCATTCAAACTATTTCATTAAGGATGAAATACGCATCTCGACATAGGTAGATTAGACAACATGCTCACATGAAAGCAAAGGCAAGTCAGAGAACACACCCAGAATCAACAGCCTCTGACTGGACAGTCTTCTCCACTTCGTCTAAACTGGCTTCTGCACTTCCTACCTGAGGCTTACGAGACCACTGTAGCTGCCGATGTTGCAGCGACTGTGGCTGTTGCTGATAATTCGGTTGGAACTGCTGTTGCCCTAACTGATTCCTCTGCACATACTGCATTTGCGATGCCCTAGACTGAAACGCTGGACCAGAGTTCATGCCGGCGCCGCCTCTTCCGGCGCCGATTCCTGGCGGATACCTCGCTCTATTGTTCATATAGAAAACTCAAATAATGATCCTAAACCTGATAGACGGCCTAAAGACCTAATTTTTACGCTTTTATACAAAACTATCCTCCCAAATGTTAGCCTAACGGCTCCACACTAACATAGAATCATTAATCCAAAATAAGAATAGTCAAAGCACTGGTTAGTTTCAGAGCTAGGGCTCCAATGGCCGCATAATCGTAAAATGGAGCGGAACCGCGGGTTACAAAAAGCGACTCCCACCTCCAGTGAAATACTCAG
This sequence comes from Sonneratia alba, assembly GCA_900174645.1. Lineage (NCBI taxonomy): Eukaryota > Viridiplantae > Streptophyta > Magnoliopsida > Myrtales > Lythraceae > Sonneratia > Sonneratia alba. The sequence goes on from FWPY01000041.1 coordinate 600,943, forward strand.
ACACTAAAAATTAAGATTTACACCCAAGTTAGTGATGCCAGGCTACCAGTCAATCAACAGAGCGCACAACCGAAGATAAGCGGACGACACAAGGATTTCTATACAGATCTGTGGAAAATGCGATTGCAATAGAGGTGAAATGGGAGGCCATAAACAATTCAGAGGCCGAGAGATTGCTAATCGGGGAGGAATTCCGTCGGCGTCACGTGATCTGGCGGAGGCTTTCGACGGCCTACAGGGAAGCGGTGACGACGAACGAAAATCGCCCTAGGGCGTCAAATAATTGGGATAAATTGCTATTCGCCCCCAGAACTTTCCTATATTTTGCAAATAGCATCATTATCCCCTGTAGTTTATACGCGCGCGCGCGCGCACACACACACAGAGTAAATAGTGAATTTGTTCTCCAGTGTTTTAGTGTCCCTAATAATATATATTTTTTGTCACTAATTTCGCCCAAATATATATATATATATATGTTTACTAGCACGTATTGAAATCTCACAATGCAACAGGGAATGAATTAAATTAACTTTACATTGCTACCAACAAGTTATAAGGTTAAGTTTTGTAGAAAGTAACCCAATGGAAATTAGAATGGAATGGTGATTACAATTCCTTAATTTAGTTTCATGTTCACCAATGGTGGAATGGAATCAAGTATAAAAGCTCATTTTACTAATTATACGCTTGATGGTTATACACTTGTTAAATTCAAACCATACTTATAAGAATCTCATGAAAAAAAAAAAGTGAAATTACTGTAATCAATATTTCCTTCAATTATCATTTTTGTTACGATATTTTTTTATATAGATTTTTTTCTTAATTATTATTATAATTTTTTATTTTTGTCTCTTTATATTTTATCATGAAAAAATAATTTTAAAAATATAGAAATTTAAAAAGGAAAATGAAAAAATCGGTGACGGAGAAAGGTTGAGTAGAAGGCAGGAATGCCAATTCCGTGCATAGGAGGTGGAATGGATTGGTATGAAGGAGGGTGAGTAATCGTTCTGTTGGAATGGCCATTCTGACAATTTTGGGCCTAACCAATCTTAGAAAAAGGAATGGCAAGGTGGAAGCGGTGATTCCGATTTTATTTCATTCTAATATACCAAATATGTTAAATTATATGTGAGAGTTTGAAATAGGAAACTATTTATATATTTAATAGTATTCTTAATATAAAACTTGATGATTTTAAATTTAATTTTTATCGATGACAATTTGTCGGTTGTCTTCTCATCTTCTTATCCTATGTTGATGAAGCGTCTCCACTGAATGTAGGAAGAAAAAAATCAAACCAACTCCTTCCACTTTTGGCCTCATGTCCTACCAACTTCAAACTCGATAGCTAATTGCTTGCTCGCAAGACCATCTCTTCTTTCTTTATTTCTTTACATTTTTAATCCAACTAACATTTGCATTCACGCCCACACCCAGGTCGCACAACAATGGAGGAATCACCCTCATTTCTAGCCGCGAGAAGGTACCCTTCACCTTCTATTTTCTTTCTTTCCTCCATGTTTGCTCCAGCAGATCCGAGTTTTCGACTTTGACAAGATTGACATGGGTTGGTCTCGATATCCAACATGATATGTCGAGGGTACTCATAATATGAATACCGGTCCCGCTCCGTTGTGGTTGCTTCACTGCATTGGCGTTAGATGATGACGCATACTTGCCTATCTTCTAAAAGGTATGCTGTCGTGACGGGAGCCAATAAGGGGATAGGTTTCGAGATCTGCAGGCAGCTGGCCTCGAAAGGGGTGGCTGTGGTCTTAACTTCAAGAGACGAGATGAGAGGCCGCGAAGCTCTCCGGAAGCTGAAGGAAGAGAGCTCTCCTGATCTCCCGGGTGAAGTGATCTTTCATCAGCTTGACGTCACCGACTCTAAGAGCACCGATGCACTTGCTGCCTTCATCGAAGCCCAATTCGGGAAGCTAGACATTCTGGTATACATATGTGCTGCTGATCAAAATCTGTCAGTTAGAAATGGCTTCGTTTATAGACGGAAGGATGGCAAAGATCAGCATTTAACTGTTCCTGGTGCAGGTGAACAATGCAGGCGTTGGAGGATGCATCATAGATGCTGAGGCAATAAGAGCTGCAAGATTTGAAAGGGTAAATACTGTGTATCGATCTCTAGGAATATTTCAGAATATTGATCTACACGAACTGATCGAGTCCCTAGCTAGATTTCTTTCTTAATCGTAAAAATAGATCCTAAATGATGTTTTCGATTAATTATATGATAAGCTGCAAGAAGAGTGGGGTAGAATTGCGACCGAGTCATATGAGTTGTCCGAAGAATGCTTGGACGTGAACTACTACGGCACCAAACGGATGGTCGATGCACTTATCCATCTTCTCCAGCTATCTGATTCTCCAAGGATAGTCAATGTTTCCTCCGTCGTGGGCAAGCCGGCTGGAGGTAAACTAGTTCTTGGATTGGATTTCCTTCTTCGTCTTTGCATTGAGCTGAATTCGAGTATCTTTAGCTGTTTCTAGTTCTCTCTGTCTAGACTATGCCGAGTGGATGGGCCAAGGAAGTTCTGAGCAATGTGGAGACCCTCACCGAAGATAAACTGGATGAAGTTCTCAAGAAGTTCCTAAAAGATTTTAAGGAAGGTTCGCTTGATATCAATGGCTGGCCCGTCGATCCATCCGTGTACGCGGTCTCAAAAGCAGCCCTGAATGCGTACACAAGGATCCTGGCTCGGAAGTATCCAAGCATCTGCATAAACTGCGTTTGCCCGGGCTTTGTCAAGACTGACATAAATCTGGGTGTAGGTTGTATAACTGCTGAGGAAGCCGCCGAAGCCCCAGTTTGGCTGGCCTTGCTAACGAAGCGCAGTCCTTCGGGTCAGTTTTTCGTGCTGAATGAGGAATCATCCTTCTAATGGAGAAAATAACAGTTGATGAATTTCATCTTCTAGTACTATTGCCTACTAAGAACCTTCTTTCGATTAGCTGCCCGTTAAGAACTTCATCTCTTAGAACTTCTGGATCATTTGAAAGCTGTGAATAAATGTTACACGAATGGAAGTGATCTTCTGTTTGAAAGAAGCAGATCATCATTCTATTATCCATCATGCTGCTATGATTTCTGTGCTGAATAATTCTACTTGACTAGCTCAAAATCTTGGCCGACAAAGCAATATGTTTTGGGACAAAGAGACAACAATCCGTTTTGTCAGGACCATGAAGTTCATGTATGCAAAGTATAGTACAGGGGCAAGCAAAATAGCACATAAAGAAAGACAATGAATCTGTTTTTTCCTTGAGGAAGATGTGAGAGGACTATGAATGGAGAAGCACCCGAAGGGAGCCAAAAAACGAATATCAGAACATGAACATGAAACATTCCTTTCTCTCGGGGCATTGAATGTGTTCTTCTATTCGATGAAGAAGCTCACTCTTCCACTTGATCATCGGATGATTCGGGCTTCAGCTCAGCAGAGGAAGAGTTGGTTCTCCAGTGGGTCGCAGAGTTGAGGACGTGCTTGTAGTCTCCTTTCTCCATGAACAAGCGGGCAAAGTGGTGCTTGCAGTACAGAACCCCATCGAGCGCAGCATACGACGAGTGGGTCAGAGGGCATCCCCCATGAGCGCACCTGAAGCATGTCTTGTGGTAGCATTCTCCCTCCATTGTCACCTGTTCGTTAATTGGTCGGAGAAGTTTCAAACGTTTCCATGAATCGAATATGACCCAGGAAAGAGATTTCGTTTACCTTTTCCAAGGGGTAAACTGTTTTCTCACAGGCAGCACATTTGTCGAGCGTTCCGCTGAACAAGGAAGAGAGCTTGCTTGGGGTCCTAGACTGTTATGAGCACAGCGACAATTTGAATCCGTCAGGAAGTCAGGAAACTTCATTTTGATTCGGTCGTGAAAATTACAGAAATGATAAACGAAACAGAATCACAGATACTGCCGAAACAGTTTTCACTTTGAGACAAATCATTTGATGATACTGGATCGTGGAGAAGACGCACCAGCTCGTGTTGCCTGTCAGAAGACTTGGCTGCCAAGGCATAAGAGATCCAGAAAACGTCAGAGAAGAACGATGATAATTACTTTTTCAATCTTTAATTATCAGAAGTAAGGAAAACGATGGGATCATAACAGGAACGAGAGATCATACTGAAGTTCTTGCTGAAATTGCCGGACTCCTTGAAGAGCTGCTCGAAGTGAGGCTTGCAGTAGAGGACACCATCCATGGACGAGTAGTTGCTCATCTGCCAAACACGGATACATTCGACGGAGAACAAATAAAAACGACTCAACAGCATGTTTTCAATTTTTTTCACCAAGACATCGATCGTTAATCGTCTTTCTATCAGATTCTACAGAAGAAAATGATGAACCCGCATGACTGGATGAACGATCTCCAGTCCCGAAATGAACACAAAGGACCGAAGAAAGAGCAACGCAGTTTCTCAGCAAACTAAGCGGGGGTGTTTTAAGCATGAAGTGGAGGCCTACCACGAGGGTGCCGTTGCAGTGGCTGCACCGGAAGCAGGTCTTGTGATATGGGAAGCCTTCGAGGGAAAGCATATCGACCACGTAAACGGTCTTGTCGCACACCTTACATTTATCCAGAGTCCCCGTGAATGCCATACTCGTCTCTTTTCCCTCCTCCTCAGCAGCACCGACTTCCTCTCTTTGGAGACTACCGGGTGTTCCTCAGACAAATCTGCAGCGTTCTGGATCGATCGATTTGTCTGAAGAAGGGGAGTAAGCCAGGGACGATGCCTAGTCCTCTGTGGGTCCTGTCTGAATTTTTGAAATAGGTCTGACGGGCTAAAAATGGAGGGATTGTTCCCTAAATGTGGAGGATGGACTTCCGATGATGGTGGATGAAGCGGAGGCTTATCTTTGCTCTGACTTCTTCAATGGCCAACTGTAGTGTCTTTTTGGGCAATTGACCTGAAATAGTTGTCCGAGGATTCAGTATATGTCATCAGGGATTTTTCTATGGGACTTGTCCCACAAAATTTATATTAAAAAAAAACATTTTCCTCACTAAATTACCCAAAAATTCATCACGTGCTGGACCAAGAAAAATTAAGAGAAAGAAAGAAGAAGAAGAAGATACAGCTGCAACAGCTGGTCAATTTCTGATTAATTCTCCGACGATGACAACAGCAAAGATGAGCTCACCATTGTGTACGTCATAGCTACTGAGGTATCGTCACTTCTTCAATCACTGTGCGAGTGCAACTGATGGATGATTGTTCGGACACCCGACTCGAAAGAGTTTCACCCTGCACTGATGTGTCTGGTCAGGTCGTCATTAATGGGGTCTATGGAGCGCGTGACCCCGACGAAAAATTACCGTGTTAGCTAAAACGAAGAACACGACAGTACCAGACATTTTATTACTCAACTTTACTGGATGATCAGGAAATGGCACGTTATTAGACTACGCTGTGAAAGGACGTATCGGCACGACACAGTCATTTTCTGTGAATGAGAACGAGAGACAACTTCCACACGGCCACTCCAGATGCGAAGTGGATTCGAGGACATTATTTGAACTTGTCTGGGCCGGGGGGTAATTCTTCGACGGATTGGAAGCTAATGGCCATTATTGGTGATTGCAGCAAAATTTGCTGCCGACTACTGGGCGGTCAAGGCTGGACGCACCTTCCGGGAAGCGAACTCGACAGCGGACCATCTGGCGAAGCTGGCGAGGACTGAACTGAACTGGCCGAGATTAATGCTGCACTGCACTCACCCCTTGGGATGAGCCGCCATTTCTCCATCATATATATTTGCTTCTGAATCGGTGGTGTAGGAAGATGGTAGAAATAACATAAATACGTGATTAATTGTTAATATGACCAAAATGACGGAGTATAATCAACATATTCAAACTCAATAAGTACATACAATAATATGTCTATTTATAAATAAGAAATTCACACATTCAAAATATCTAAATTTATTATAATAAAATATTACTAAATCATAATATATTAAACTACCATAAATAATATATATTATTTTATTATCAAATACTTTATTTTCTAATATAATAAATATTATCTCTAACTATTATATATATATATATATATACCCAGAAATGTCAATTAGGACGGAAGGTGCGTGTGACCAGTCAGATGCATTCTGATCCCGGTTGGGAGGACTTTTGGCACCTGCATGCGTTTAAGTAATATGATACAATCCTTTTTCATCCAAAAAAAATTAAACCTTTAATAAATCAATCCATATTTGAGTAAGTCATTGTCAATTAGATTCATAAATATTAAGTATCGTGTACCACAAAAAAAGTAGTTTTAAAGGATATATAAGTTTCTAAGGGATGAATGAATTTTAACGTAATAATATTATTCTTAATTTAAAAATAAATAATTATAATTAGATTATTACTAGCCGATGTCTCTGCATTGCTTCCATAATTTTTTTACTCTTTTCAAATTAATTATCAATAGTCATCTTATATCAGTAGTAGCCGATGAATGAGGATAAAATTTGACTAAATTTTTAAATTTAGCATTAATATATTTGTGTATATCGATTAAGTAGCCATTGTACATTGTTTATCAATTTTAAAATAGAGTTTTTTATTTCCTTCTGTCAGATCATCTGACGGGACACGTCATTTTCACGTAAACTATCATCAATCATATCCAGTAGAGTTAACGTGCCGTGTATGGCTATTTCATAGGTAATGCATAGTCGATGCTTGATGGATCAACGTGACAGGAATTTGCATCCAGTTTTAGAAATCAACCAAAATTAATTTTTGATTGAGACGATAATATCAGCTCCTCGGAATGAGAAGTAGCACAACAGTTTCGGGCAGAACTACCCGAACGCCGCCACTTGGGTCCGCTGGCGTGGACGCAAGCGGCGAGCACCAGCACGGTAGACCAAGACGAAATGAGCCGTCACGGTTGACCCCGTCAGCGTTCCCCGCCGTAAACGAGCCGAGTCATCCCTACAAAGTTTGGCTGGCACCTTCCCCTCTATCACTATGTGACACGTTTTCCTTCGCCTTTTTTTAATTAAAAAACTTATTTCCTTTTCTCAAATATGCAAAAGCCATATAATTAAAAGAAAATAGATGACATACTAAGGAAAGAGATATCGGAAATCTTGTTAATAATTGTGTTCATAAATGTATTTTCCTTTTTACTTTTTTTGTAAAAAAAATAATAACAAAGAAAATTATGGGAGATTATTAAAAAAATTAAATGCGTTTGGATCTTATTTTTAACAAAATATGTAAAATTATTTTAATTATTTTATATTAATTAAATCGTAACTTTATAAAATAATGTAAAAGCCACGTGGATAACCACTAATAAATGCGTTGAAACGTGTCGTCATCCTCGGGCCACGCGCCGGTCGACCAGAAACCACCTGTTTCCTTCTCTCTCTCTTCTTTCATGCTTCCTCGGTATCAACGTTCGTCAATATGGTGTGCATCCAGGAATGCCCACCCGGCAGACACACATATATTTATTATATATAAGGAACTCTTCAATTCCCCAAGTTCCAGAAAACGAAAGAAACTCGAGCCTATCCTCTCTGAACACTGCCCCGTCTCTGCACAATCTGTGGAAGTCCTCCCTTTCCGATCATTAATCTATCTCGTTGTGTCGCTCGGTGCGGTAGATTCCTGTGAACTTTATACAAGAGGCCATGCAATCTGTAGAGATCACAGTCATATCGGCCGAGAACTTGCGGGTCGGTAAGAAGCCTGTTAAGAAGGACGCTTTCGTGACCGTGAGGGCAAATTCGGTTGACGAATGCTGCACGACGAGAATGTCCGTGGAGGAAGGATGCAACCCGGCATGGAACGAGAAGCTAGCCATGGACCTGCAGCCGGCCGACCTGCACAACGGATTCATCACGCTGGAAGTGCACTGCAAGACCTCCTCCAAGATCAAGCTCGTCGGTGGAGTACGAGTTCCAGTCTCGGACTTCCTCGGGGGTTTCATGCCGAGGAACCACCTTCAGTTCCTGAGTTACCGGCTGTGGGACTCTACCTTAGAACGAAATGGCATCATCAACATCTCGGTGAGGGTGAAGTCGACGGAACCGTTCGGGCGGTGTTCGCAAGCTCTTCAAGTGCAGCCGAAGGCCATCGGAGTTCCGCTCGGGGAACAGAAGAGGTTCAGCGGCGTAGTAACAGGAGTTCCGGCGGTCTGGTTCGGTCATCACTGTACATACTAAGATTTTGGGCTCCAAGCCCTGCGAGTAATTGAAATTTGAGAAATCAACACTCCCAAATCTTCCAATTTAGCTACTTCTCTATTTTCGTTCCTCTTCTGGCCTTTCAACCAATCGATCTTACCCCCCCGGATAGCAACTTGACCTTAAGACAAGCAGTTTCATGAGAACCAGCTCCGGATCTGTGAGAAACTGCGATCGAATTAGCTCTGGTATATGGTAATCGATGATATAATAATGCTAGGTCAATAGAACAACTCTGATACAGGGCACAACGCGAAATCTGGGTCCTCAAGCCTTTGACTCCCCGTGCCTTGATGATGCACTTTTTATTTTTGAAACTCAATCTAGTACAAGGAATTTTTTTAAAAAAATTCGTGGATTCCCTGACGAGAACGGAATCTATTGGTCTAAAGCGGAGGGCATACGCAACCGTACACTGGTTTGTGGCATGCCACTCTAGTTGGATTGGGCATGTTGGGCTTTTAAATCATAACAAGTTTCATCAGACCAAGTTATCGGTCAACCTCTGAAGTTTCCGGTGACAGCACAGCGGGGTGAGATCATCACTGCATGCGCAATGTCTATCGAAAGAGAGCGTCAATTTTCAGGGAATCAGAGAGAAGATTTTAAATCGTTAAACACAGGAAAGGGCGCATCGTTCGCACGATAAGAATGAGGAATGGAAGAGTGTTGCACGTAAATTTGTGGGAAACTGGCCGGGCTTGAAAGTACAACCTGGACCCGACATAAAAAATTCATGTCTGGATAAGGTTTTTTGACCCGTCGGAGACATCGGGTTATGTTGATATTTATAATAAATTTTCTTAAAAAATAGTTAATTAAATTTAAATTTATTTTTGCTCTAATTTGGGATGGATTTGGCAGTCTAAAGTATGAAATATTCGTGCCGGACCAAGATTTTCGGATAGGCGGCATGGCCAATAATTGTTGGACCAATATGAATTTACAAGTCTAGTTGTAAGTGGATCGGTCCACCAAAATATGGATTTATTGCTATATAAAATTTTAATATTTAAAGGGTTCGATTTAAAAATCTCATCTTAAAGGAAAGAGTATCAAGATTATCTTAACCAACATATACGGATCCCCATATTTTTATCCTCACAAATCCCTCTGCCCGTTCATATCGCTCAAAATCCGACCAAAACATTTCAGAGATAACGAAGCAATTCTACATTTCTACGAGCAGATTACGGGAAAATTTATACGAGTTTGAAGTAGTATATGAATCAATGGCATCTTGTATGAATAGTCACCATTACTATCTGCCTAATCATGTACTAAATTCTTGATAATCTTTTAAGATGCGAACTCTGCCCGAATATGAATTAATCAGAGCTAGATCGGGCAATTGGGGCACGGCCCAAGGCACGAATTTACTATCGCACGGCCCACTATCTCGAGCAGTCCGAACCCGGCACTAATCACATAAATAATTATTTTTTAAAATAAATCTAAATAATTTATATTTCAAAATAAAATTTTATGATATGATTCACTTATTAATCTAAAATTTTTATTAATTTAAATAAAATATTAAAATAATTATATGTCTACAATTAATTTTTAAAATTTATCTAATAATTTTTTATTGTAAAACTTATTTTTGTATTTGTACAATTTGTTTGGGGCAATTCCGGTATTACACGATTTATTTGCAACCCAGAAACACCGATATGGATATCATTTTTTTGTATCATGCCCGGTCATGCCAAATTTTACTAATTCTAGTCAATGGTCAATATACTTCCGGATACCAGATGGTCTAAACAAAAAAAAAATGCAGCAATGTCATGTCAATGCGTCCAATTCATATTAAGAACATGCCAAACCAGCAAGACTTCACGTCGTGATATCCAATTCAGTGGGCCTGGGACTTGTATGTAAATTACGGAATAGAATTTGTACGATGGGATGAATATTCAAAAGTTAAAATTATAGGATGCGATGTTAAAAAAAAAAAGTGGTAGGGTTTTCTTTGCTATAATTTCCCTCTTACGTGTGACAGCAAGTGCCAAGGAGGAATTGTTTTCCCCCTTGCATGCATGCATGGATCGTCGCTTCTTCGGTCGTTTAAGTCTCTACCGGGAAAAAGAGAGAGAAATAGCATAAAAGTTTCGGGGAGGTGCGCAAATCCGAGTAGATAACGTCGTCGTTCAAGTCTGTTGGCGTGAAGATAAGACCGTTGACGCCGTCAGTGTTTCCCAACCGTGAACGAGCTGCTTCAACCCCCACAAAAATGTCCGTCGGCCGTCCTTATCGTCCCAGTTCATTTTCACATTATTTACTTTCAGCCTAGGGTTAACGGATTAAGCCGTGTCTAAATGGATCCCGGATGGCAAAATTCCTTTAACTCGGACATAACGCGCTTTGTATAATCTGGACCATTCCTAAATTATTAATACTTTAATATGGATTGATCCACCTATCTCATTCAACACGCACGGACTGATTACCCGTATGTTTGGTAAAAATGAGACAATTTGATGACAAATTTATATAAAAAAAATAACAAAATTACGGTATGAATATATTTAGATTATAATTTTAATAATTTACTGATAATTATCTATTTATATAGTAATTTTTATGCTGTGTCACCTCAATAACTTTCCGCCATATCATCCGAATACATCAAATAAAATTTTGTCTAGCCAAAAGTGAGATGAAAAACTATTTAGTGTGTAATTAACATTACAAATTAGCATGCAATGTGCCCAGGGCGGTGTTCGGTTCACCTAATTGGCCCAAATTCCATAAAATTTGATAATTTTACTGCTTCATTTACACATTTGGATATAAAGTGAGAGTAAAAATATTTTTTTCTAGGTCAACGTAAGTTACTAGGCCACCTCCGACCCTGTATAATCACTTCACATTGGGAGACATAGAATTCTTCAATTACATTGATGAGCCCTCTACGACGGTGTTCGATTTTTTGTATTATTGGATTACAATATAAATTTAACTTACAAAAAAATTCACTTTTCACCGTTGGAGTAGGATGTATTTTGAAATTATTATATTTAGTAATAATGTTAAATTGTAAATAAATAAATATTATATTATATTTAAATATTATATAAAATTACTATTCTAATATTTCCCTCTCTCTCTCCATGGGGCAAGGTAAAAGATGAGATTTAATGAATTAATGGTGGGTTTGTCAATGTAATTATAGAATTTTATTTTTTTTATTTAAGTTGATTAAAGGGAATTGAAGGTGTCCCAAAAAAAGATTATTACGACTTTTATTTTACATTTAAATATTATGAACCAAGTTGTAAAATTATTAAATTCCATGAAATCGGGCCAATTAACCTTGCTCCAAAGGGAGATAAGAGGAAGGAGAGGGGGGAAGGAGCGGTAGAGTGGGGGAGAAATTGTAGTATAATAATTTTATATTATATTAAATATTAAATGTTATATTATCATATACTAATCTAATAACTTAAAATATTTATCACATATAATAATTTTAAATTATTGTCCCCTTGACCTATAAAAAAATAAATATTTTAAAATTTAACTTGATATTATAATTTAATAATATAAGAAATCGATGGTCGTGAAATTTATTTATTTATTACGGAGGAGCGCGACACCCGTGATGCCTGCCTTTTTCTTCGACCCCTCGTATTTTCCCACACGCGCCGGTCCAAAGTCAACAGAAAAAATGAAGCCACCTCTCTCCTTCTCTCTCTCTTCTTTCATGCTTCCTCGTTATCAACCGCCTTCGTCAGCATTTGCATTGCCCCCCGCCCTGCCCCTGACATGTGCCGACACTACACGGACAGAGACGATGCTTTACAGCTATAAATGAGGAAGACCCCTCATCACCTCAAACCAAGTCCCAGAAAACCAGACCCCGAAACAAAGATCAACAGGGTCGATCCGCTGCCACTGCCATCATCTGCACAAACTCCTCACCTCCCCTTCGCTTCCACTGCTCCATCGGGGTGCTGGTGCGGCTACACTCAGCTTGATCAATCCTGCTACTGCGATAAATTCTTCCCGTTGCAGTTGCAATAACCCAGCACATATCTGCGACGGCCCCGTGCGCCTTTTAACACGAGATCATGCAGTCCGTAGAGATCACAGTCATGTCAGCCGAGAACCTTCGGGTCGGTAAAAAGCCCGTTAATAAGAACTCTTTCGTGACGGTGAGGGCTGACTCCGTCGACGAATGCTGCACGACGAAAATGTCCGTGGAAGGCGGATGCAATCCGACGTGGAACGAGAAGATAGCCGTGAACCTGCCGCCGGCCGACCTGCGCAACGGGTTCATCACACTGGAAGTACACTGCAAGGCCTCCTCCAAGAGCAAGCTCGTCGGAGGAATACGAATCCCGGTTTCCGACTTCCTCGGGGGCTTCGCACCGAGAAACCACCTACAGTTCCTGCGTTACAGGTTGTGGGACTCCACCTTCGAACGAAATGGCAGCATTTACATCTCGGTGAGGGTGAAGTCGCCGGAGCCATATGGCCACAGGTGTTCCCAAGCTCCCCAAGTGCAGCCGAAGGCTACCGGCGTCCCGGTCAGGGAGCAGGAGACGTCCTGCGGCGTTGTAACCGGAGTTCCGGTGGCGTGGTTCGGTCGTCAGAGTGCATATTAAGATTTTGGGTTTAAATTTCTCTTGCCGCCAATGCAGAAGGCAACGATGAGTCTAATTCCCCGGTCTTTTCCACGTGGTAATTAAATAACTACGGATTGGGTTATGTCGACCAAAATCCGACGGTATCGCGTGTTGAATGAAGTTAAAAAAAAAAATCGAACAAGTTGGTCAACTTATAATAACTTTCCAGTGGTGACAACAGCAAGCTGAGCTCATCTCAGTATGCGTGCACCGATTCATACAGAAGGAGACAGTTAATTTCAGGGAATCATCGAGACGATACTGATTTATTAATCCCCGCCGGATCATCGGAACGATATTCGTCAATTCTTCAAAGACGGATCGCGCTATAACCAGACCGGGTCATCCCGCACTCCATCGCTCGAGCCCGATGGCGCCCCCTAGGGTTTCACGCTTACGGTACAAATTAAAGCGTCTCCTACCAACTCGTACAAAACCCCACCCCATGAAAATCTAAGGATTGATACCGTGCTTAATAAGTATGAAATTTAATACTTTTTAAAATTTAGTATCAATCTTTTCATATATCATAATCAGGTATAAATTACACGTTATTTATCAAATTTAATACGTCATTCATCTTTTCATCAAGTCATCATATCATGTGACACTGTATCACACAAGATATTATTAATCACGTTATTAAAATTAATATATCATATACGACGCTTTGATTGAAAATAAACGCTATATTAAAATCGATAAATAAAGTAAAGTTGATATTTAATGTAAATGTATAAAAAAATTGATACTAAATTAGAAAATATACTTAATTAAAATATCCGTACATACAAATGTCATGATATTTACCAAGAAGTATTTAAATATATATGAAAAATACTGCGTCATTCAAGCAAATTATGGGGTAACATCCAACCTCGAACAACTGACAGGATTCTCATCCGGACGATTCTTCCTCGAATCTTCGAATAATTGAGTCATGGATTCTGGATTAGTACGAGAACGTACCAATCCCCGGTTCCACCTCACTTTTTCCGTCAAAATTCCTGATCTGCCCTCCATATCTAGACCAGCCAATTCGAGCGAGGCAGCACGGGATTTCAGCCTACCATCTAAGCCATCCGGCTACGAATTTTTTGTGTTTTGGAACATTGGAGTGCAACTCAATCAAATCAAATAATTTTAAATTATTTAATATTTTAAAATAAGATTATAGGATAAATTGATGAATTAATTTAAATGTTCTCCTAATTTAAAAGTTGTTAAAATGATTATTAAAATATAATTATTTATATATAATTAATTATTTTAATTTTTTATAATTATTATTTATTATAAATATTTTTTATACTTTGCTTAATATTATCTGGCAGCCCAAAAATTTCGAGCTCAATTTTGTTGGTGCCGTGTTATTTTTGGTAGGTCTATCCGCATCATATAGAAGTCCAAATCATCGGGCTGTAATATAACAAAACCATTGGGCATATTCTAGGAGCACAACGCTCCGAAATTTCTATGGATTTGTAACCATACGCGAATCAATACCATTGCGTGTGAGTAGTCGGTCACCCACCACGAGGTCTAATCATCGGAGTAATCGCGCGCTGAATTCGTGACGATTTTGGTGATTAGGATGTAATCTTTTTATTTTTTTAAAAAAGAAATTAATATAAATAGTAAAATTCTTTTGCTTGGAGCAAACATTGAGCCCTTTCGTGCCGTGACGATCGGCGATCGGCGATCGGCTCACGATAATGCCTAATTGCTTTCGGTCGTCAGAGTCTCTACCCCGAAAGACGGGGAGAAACAGCATAAAAGTTTCGGGCAAAACTAATCAAATAGCGTCGTCGTTCTGGTCCACTGGCGTGGAGACGATATCGTTGACGCCGTCAGTTTTTCCCGGCGTGAAGTGAACGGTGCGGCTTCAACCCTGGAAAGTTTGGCACCGTCCCGGCCTCCTCTGTAATTATTCATTTTCCTTTCATTTTTTATTTAAATTTAATTTTGCTTTTACTCTTTTTTTTAATTACAAATTATTATTCCAAACTTCTATGTAGGGATGTTGAATGGATGGTTCGGTTCAATTGAAAATGGTTCTGAAATAATTTGACCAAATTATGATTCGGTAGGTTAAGTGTAACAAGCCGGTCCTCTTCCAAGCCACGATTTAGGAAACATGAATTGGCATGAAACCGTCCTGAAGTGTGCCTGTTCATGGTTCGGGTCAGTTTAAACCACGAAATGTTCATTTTTTATTTTTGTCAAATTATTTAAAATGAATATTCTAAAATTTTTTACATTGAACTGATAAAATACAACAATTGATTTGCAGGATTTTGGATGGTCCGGGCTAGTTTTTTAATGGTTCCGTGCCGGTTTCCAAACGGTTCTAGACCGATTCAACTAGAAAACATATCAGGCAAATACTTGTTCAACATGCCTATTTCTTCATTTTGATATGTAACTGTCTCTCAATCTAATAAGAGTAGTAATGGATTGGTTTTGGAATGATTTCGGCTGCTTACTAATTGTTACGGATTACCAAACTGGCATATTTGACATTTACACCTCCACGTATGTTTTGTAATAAAAAATAAAATAAAATAAATTGCAGAAAAAAAGTCAAGGGCAGTGCCCTTTCGTGAACATCGTGTTTTCCCCCACGCGCTGTCCTGACATCGGCAGAGACAGATAAAAGTGCAGCGGAAAAGAAACCACCCCTCTCCTTCTCTCTGTCTTCCTCCACGCTTCCGATCACAATCGACCTTCGTCGGTCAACCTTTGTGTGCCCCTCCAACTACCCACACAGATTCAGATATCTATAAATAGGTGACTTCCCATGGCCACCCAAATTCCAGAAAATCGAAACGAGCTTGAGCCGGTCGGCTTCTGTCCATTGCCACAGCTCTATTGCGCGCATAAGATTCCGTAACAAAGTCTCCTCCCTTCCCGATTATTCTATCCTCGATCGACGTACCGGCCTTGCTTGTATTGCTCGATCGGGCGCAGTTGCCCTTACCCAGCTTTACACCCTGTGCTATAAACTTCTATAAACTATTATAAGAGGTCATGCAACCTGTAGAGATCACAGTCTTATCAGCCGAGAACCTGCGGGTCGGTAAAAAGCCCGTCAAGAAGAACGCTTTTGTGACCGTGCGGGCCGATTCGGTTGATAAATGCTGCACGACAACGACGTCTGTGGAGGGCGGATGCAACCCGACATGGAACGAGAAGCTAGCCATGGACCTGCAGCCGGCCGACCTGCGCAACGGATTCATCACGCTGGAAGTACACTGCAAGACCTCCTCCAGGAACAAGCTCATCGGGGGAGTTCGAGTGCCGGTCTCGGACTTCCTCGGGGGCTTCCTGCCGAGAAACCACCTACAGTTCCTGAGTTATCGGCTGTGGGACTCCACGTTCGAGCGAAATGGCATTGTTAACATCTCGGTGATGGTGAAGTCCCCGGAACCATTCGGCCGGTGTTCCCAAGCTCTGCAGCAGAGGGCCATCGGAGTTCCGGTCAGGGAACAGGAGAGGTTCAGCGGTGTTGTGACCGGAGTTCCGGCGGTCTGGTGCGGTCGTCACTGTACATACTGAGATTTTGGGTTCAAAGTACATCTATCTGCCGCCAAGGCACAAGGCAACAATTTGATACGTCACCGTGTCGTCCGCTTTCTGATTTTTCTATTTTCGTCCAATAACTTTGATTTTTTTTCCCTCTCCTAATTGGGGTCATTTTAGTAATTTCCGTCGCTACTCATGCTGAGGTGTCAGTCCATGTCAGAAAACTATTGACACGTCATCGCCATTTATTTCATTGTGACCGAACATAACAATAAAACCAACCCCTAATTTATTTCTGGTTCACAAACCAGCCGAGCTCATCTCATCTCATCTCGATCCAGATATGCTCTCTTCACTGTTGCTCAGTTGTTGGTGGTGAAAGTGAAAATGAGAGGATACTGAGAGGGGTCTCGTTTGAATCCGATGAACTAGGCTGGCTGCGATGATCGAACGTTGGAAGCTAACCGAAGTCCCAATGGATTCTGCAGGACAAGAAACTTGAGTCGGTCCTCAACGAGAGCACCGATTAATATGGCTCGGATTATTGTAAGACCTCGGCTTTGAATCGACTGGGAATGTATGTGTGCGTGGGAGAGTTCTGCTCGTAAGTGAGTTGATTAGGTGCGGACTAACATTGGTCGGAGTGTTGAGCTTTTCATGATGTGTATCTGTAAGGGTCTCCGACAGGAGAGATATCATAAGCTCTAATGCCCAAACTAAGGCAAAGATCGAAGGTGGAAGGTGAGGTTGAAGGGGACAGGCTATGGGGGCTGGAAGTGAAAGCTGGATCAATCGGATCGAAGGAGGAATTAGAGAGGACAAATGAGATCGATGGGTTTCGAGGATGCAGGGCGAAGAAGATGGAGGACTGATGCTCCTCCAGATTTAGGAAGAGGGCATCGAAAACCGGCATAATAGACTGGAAAGGGGGATCGTGAGAACCATATCCGATCCGCTGGTCTTGGATAGCAGAAGACTTAGGGTTCTAAAAGGAAGCCGCGGCAAGCCTGAGCTCGGGGAATGACGAGCAGCGGGATTGGAACTTGGAAGTACCAAGCGTTCCCGAAAAGTTTGAGATGCTGAGGAGTGGTGCTTCAGCAAACTACCGATCACTAAAGAAGATTTCAAGAGTCACTTCCTCTCTTGATTATGGGAAGCCTCCATTAATTGCACCCACAGATGCCCATTTGAAGCTGTACATTTCTAAGTCTAGCAGAAATTCCTCCAAAGCTTGTTCATTTTCACATGACGGGAAGCATTAGTTTGCTCTTTCCTATATAGCAAGCTCAAATGCGATCTCGGCTCATAAAGTCGAGCTTCCCTATAGCAAGCTCAAACGTCATGTAAAGATCACGAGAACATCTGCACACACATCCCTCTTCAATATTAGATGAACAGACAAGTTGTACGACCACAGCTCGGTCAAGAATTACAGAGCCCAATCCCGGATAACTTACTAAGTAACCTTTCCCGTGGTTAGATTTCATTACAAGTGGTTGTAATAACAATAAAAGAATCTCGACATGCTTGCTTACCCAACGGCTCTCACGAAAGTGAAAAAGGCAGATAAAGAAGGCACTCCCTTGTCAAAATATATATTGGAGCTCACGCTCTCGGTCAGCCCACAGTGTTTTCCATTTTTGGAAGCTCTTTCATCATCTCCACCGTCACAGCCTGGTACACATGCTGTCCACAGTGGATCGGCCAAGGCAGAAAAGGATACAGATATCCGAATGTATTGGTCAGTAGAGCGCATGAATAGCAAGTGAACCAACGACTAAGAAGTCCCCTCAAAGAGTTTGTCAAGAGATGTCAGGAGTGAACTTATGACAGATTGCTGTGCCCTTCAGTTCCTGGCGTGCTCGGGGATAAGACGGTCACGCAGTTCCTTGGATGCACCAGCCAACTCTGCAACACAAAATGCATTCATACAGATTCTCAAATAGAGCAAGGAACTGAAATAGACCTACATGGTCTACTTATTTAAATTTGATTTACCATATAAAATAATACAACAGCACCCTTATGTTCACTGTGCATGGACGAATCAGGTATACTAGAAAATGTACAGGCAGATCAGAGGTGCTTTGTGATTTGGTCCGTCTTTGTTGCAGAAAAACTAACGTATGTGCATTTTATCCCTAAGCTGGATCCAGGGACTGCTGGGTGATATTCCTTTCTCCAGGTACATAAAATGGATGAGAAATAACCAGCTTACCTTGGGCACTAAAATCAAAAAGTGCTGGTAATGCACGTCCGTTGGGTAAGGAGGTGTCTGGATTCCTCAGGTCATTGAAAAATGGATGTGCACAAGCCTCCAGCTGAAGCAAGAGGAACATAAGGTGAATCAAAGGTTTTTCTAGTGGATATGCAACCAATTTGATAATTAATTACAAAATTTGATAACTATAGCATAGTATTCATATTAATACTCACTGCAGTGCAACGTAATTTTGGTGAATATTGAAGAAGCCTCGACACAAGATCCACTGCCTCAGGAGGCATCCTCTTGTGAAATACCTGGAAAATTGCATTAAATAAATTAAAAACTATTGTAAATCATATACAATAAAAGACCTAAAAGTAAAGAAAAGGGCGTCTGAATGGCAACTAGTTGAAGATGCTCCCAACTCGACAAACCTTGTGCCATGAATGAGCTTTGATCTGGGGAAACTTGAATTCAGTGTAGTTGGGATTCATGCACTTGATCTCTTCTCTGGTGGGAGTCCCTAGGACCTGTCAAAGTACCACCAAGACAAAAAACTGCAATCAGACAGAGAAAGAAAAATAATTTAAGGACAACATGTACAAAAGTTGAAGAGCAAATTCTGAACCTTTATGATTTCCACTAGCTGATCGACATTGCTCTCCCCAGGAAACAGAGGCTGCAATAAATTAACAAGCAATGGAGAAATTATTACTCACAGAATATAACTAAATGAACAGGACAGATGTCATAGTCATCGTCCCTCACGTACTAGAATTTTTTTTTTCATTAATACGGCACGTAATAGAAAGAAGCATGTGAATTTGGATCAAATAAAGGAAAGTGAAAAATAAATAGATACTTACACGTCCTAGAAGAAGCTCAGCTAGGACACACCCGACAGACCACATGTCAATTGCAGTAGTATATTCTGAACCCCCAAAAATTAATTCCGGGGCCCTATAGTACCGTGAACATATGTAAGCAATGTTTGGTTCACCAGGTACCTAACATTGTAAAGAAGTTCTAGTTAGCTACAACAAGATTAAGGAATGGACTTGAGAGAGTCAACCATAATAAACGTACCAAAGAAAAATCTATAATAAACTTACCAACTTCTTAGCACTGCCAAAGTCGCATACTTTTAATTGGTGGGTGTGTGGGTTGACCTGAAGAAATATAGGCAACAAAACTTCATAAACATAAGGCATATAGACTATAACAAGTATTATTTAATGTCCAAGGTATAAGAATTTTGTATTACAATTCCATGGAGCGAAAGCACATCATGCGGAAGGGCAATATCTTACCAATAAATTTTGAGGTTTAATATCACGATGACACACACCAACTACATTATGCAAGAAATTTAGTGCACGACAAATCTGCATTCGAAGGATATCAAGTTAGAAATACAGTAAAATTGCCTAAGCTGCCCACAATCTACACAAGGGGAAAAAAAAACTTACCTGGTAAGTATATAGCTGCACATAAATTATAGGCAAATGTTGGTTCATTTTTACATATTGCCTTGAAACTTTGTAAACAGTCTCCGATACATACTCCAGTACAAGGTTAAGATATAGTTCATCCTTTTCAGTAGTTGAGAAGAAGCAATGCTTCAGTTGCACAATGTTGGGATGATCAAGTATGCGCATAATCTGAAGTTCTCTATTCTTGTATCTCTTATCCTGCAGCACCTTCTTAATGGCAACTGCTTCGCCTGTTTCTAGACACTTGGCCTGCAAGATACATATTGATTTATGAGAACAAGGAATTATTCACTCAAAATTTACAGGAAAAGAGGACATGTACACAGGCAAAATACCTGGAAAACAACACCAAAGGAGCCATTTCCTACCACACGCTCTGCCAAATAGGTTAGTGTCTACAGAGAAAAAAAATTACATATTCAACTTTGGCAACCTTTTAAATAGAATAAGGTATAAAAAAAAACTTCTTACGCTTGCAAGAAGAAACCACAAACAATTATGACTTCCAAATGTGAAGGATCTACAAAGGTATGCTAGGGAGCAGAGTCCAGACACATTAACAACTAGGCCAGGCATGCAGCGTTTAACATCTGCCATGGTCGGTAGCAAAAAGAACTCTGAATAGAAAATTGCTAGACCTGTTTGGGTTGACCATTCTGACCCCCCACTGTAGTTGCAACAACTTGACCTGTTTCAGCTCCATTTCCAGTCACAGTAGTTGGTTCTGTGTCCTGCAGCTTGAAATCAACAATATATAAAGCACTCCATCAACATCCAGAATTGTTATCAAGACAGCCTTTCGTGCACATAAAATGGTGAACAAAAATCTTCATTGTAGTTCTCTTTCAGCTCAAGTAAATTCAGAGTGTAAACATAATTTTATCCAAAATATAATTTCTTCTTGCAATATTAGTGCTTCTGATCCAAATTTCAAAGTTAATTTACTTTGCATGCACCAGAAGCATGATGAGACAATAGATGAAGCCAGATGTTGCACCATTTGATCATGGACGGATGACTTGTGATCTTTGATTCCTGTTGCTGGAATTTCCCGACGGATATGATCATCACTGTGTTTGGCATTTGAATATACATGGGACGTGCTTGCTGAATTGTCAACTGATGTCGAAGCCATATGCTGCTTGTGACCCGAAGCACCTTCCTCAAATGATTGTGCTTCTCCATTAATATTTGACTCCACTTCCCGATCAAGCTTAGCTCCCTTTGTGCTAGAATCCCCACCCTACAATGAAAAATAAGTGAGCTTGCTATAAAAGTAAAAGGGGATCATACTGAAGCCCATCAAGCTTCTAAGAATCCAAAAAGCTCTCCCACCGGTCTAAAGGCAGAGCCAAAGAAGCATATACATCATCAAGATAAAAATGTAATATGACGGTTGCTGAATTAGAAGCATGGAATTCCTGACCCAATATGACAAAAAATTGTGGCTTATAATCATGGGAACCCACATAAAGAAAGAAGAGGCCGCATCTAACTAACGGTCCATAACAACCGATGATGTCAACCTAGTGTTTGAACGATCACACTCATGAATATAAACAAATTAAACCAAATGGACAGAGCTTTAACAGATAAGAACAGAAGCTCTCAACCCTCATATCATCTACATTCAGGTTAATCATTTTTTCAAAGCTCCATGGTGACCTATGATTGAACATAAAATTGACAACATATTAATATTAAAATCACAATAGCTCGAACGACCACAGCACCGGATTGCCGTGACAAAAACCCGCAAATGCGTCAAGAACAAAGAGAAGACATGATAGCCGCAGCTGAGATCGCAGATTTCCAGCTGGTAATGATAATACTGAACATCAAAGTATCCGCGTCAGGACCCAAACTCGGCTGACATCCACAAGGACAAGCCTAACTGAAAGAAAGAATCGAAAATCCCGATCCTATTCGAGCCCCATTTCCCCGGGAATCGTCGGCTGCTACCGAGCATGAAAACAAAAGGAGAAACAGGGAAGATAGGGAGGGAGAGATACACTCACCGGATCAGATGAAATCGAGGTCCGACCCGAAGCAATGCTCCTGATCCGTCGCATCATATTCATCTTCCCTCCGCTTCAAAACGAATAACGGGAAACCGAATTCTCACCACGGGAAACAAAACAAACACGAGAAACCTCTGTAATTAACGGAAAAAGGGGGACAGATACGAAGCAGGACGAAGAAGAAGAGGGGACGAGGAGAAGCTTCGGATTCCTTCGACAAGACGGGTAGGCGATGAAATCCGACCTCTCTCTCTCTCTCTCTCTCTCTCTCTCTCTGTGCCCCCCTCGTCCGCTCTTCTCAGAGCTGAACCAAACAGAAAGACAAACACAACCTGTACGCCAATTATATTTAACTAGAAAATCCTTCCTCGGTCAAAGTTGGACCACAGTTTCAAATTTCAATTATGGCAGCTTCCACGGCTCCAAGCTCCTTTTCGCACTCCAGTCAAACCCGAATCCCTGGCCGTTGATCCGTCATCAACCTTATCTGATCCTACGGTGGCGGGTCGTGGTATCCGCGGCGGCGTTAGTGTCGCCGGCGGTCCGTTTTCCGATCTTGTCTCGGTGATTTACGTGCGGATAAAACAACTAGCTTTCCATGTAAATATCATTAACTAAATGACAACTGCTTTACTTTATTATCCCCTGGAATTAATTAGATTAAATTAATACTATAGAAAATTTCAAATTAATTTATAGAATAACCATTTAATCCTGTATAGTAATTGATTTTAGTCACTCTGTTTGTACCCTTAGCTTATGAGGTTGTTGCTCTCTTCATAACTGGCCCAATTTTCCCGGCCTCGGTCCATAACCGGCCCATTCTAATATGGACTTTCATTCGAAGCTCCTATGATCCCATCTCTGTGCAGTGGCTATGTTATGGGCCTGGGCCCGGGCCTGGCTTTTAGATTTTAGTGGACCGCTGATCCCACTACTTAACATTATATTGAACCACCGTGCCACTCTCTCTCATAGCCAGCGTATTACATATATGTCATCATCACTCTCTGTTTGCCCCGACTCGGTTCGGTCCTCGTAGTCGACTGACAAACTACGAGCTCCCATCGGGTAGAATGGACGGGGAGCTCCCGTGGGAAAGGCCAGGAGTCGAACATGTGGTGCTGCACCCCCGAGGCGTCTCTTGCAGAGTAGAGCTCAAAGTAAGAGTGAGAGAACAATTATGAAACAATTCGAGAGAAATTTATATGACAATTTACAGTTTGGTTTTGTCTTCTTTTAATTTCTCACTAT
Source organism: Sonneratia alba (assembly GCA_900174645.1). Classification (NCBI taxonomy): domain Eukaryota; kingdom Viridiplantae; phylum Streptophyta; class Magnoliopsida; order Myrtales; family Lythraceae; genus Sonneratia; species Sonneratia alba. The sequence continues at coordinate 624,312 of FWPY01000041.1, forward strand.
TCATTCATCATACAGGTAAGTGAGTCTGACAAGGCCTCCGCCGGCTGAATTATTGGAGTCAATATAGCCCGACAGGGGAGTCCACCGCTGACCGGAGAAAAGTCAAAATGTCCTTTGGCAAAGTCATGTTATCGCGTGTCCCCGTTCTACCAGTCATGGTTCCACATAATTTTCAATTGGCGTACAAAGATCCCATCAAAAATAAATAAATAAATCAACTTCAAGAGTGGACACTCGCTTGCCTGTATAAAAAAAAGAATATATCGAATTATTTTAACCAATTTATATTATGATGCATGTATTTGAATCGAATGGGATGCCGCTTTTAAAAAATGATATGTTTACTTATATTCTTTATATGTATATATGTATGTATATAATTGGGTAGCAGCAACTCAGTACATATGGATGATTCATGATGTGAGGATTAAATTCAAAGTCCGACGCACTCGATGGTATCGTTCTTAACATGAAATTAAAGTGATCGGGCCTTATTTCATCCGACGACCTTTTCTCCATCCAGACACATTCTTTCTTTAGTTCATATTTCAACCTATGCATGCAGGCAAAAGCATGCACGAGAATCGTGTCATTCAACCGCGCACTAAGAAAAAGAAGGGCAACGACGATACGGCCCTCTTTCTTCTGCCTTGGAAAGTGATCATATGAGAGGCATGACTCTGAATTTTTCCCGTCCCTCGCAAAGGAAGATTCATGGCTCTCGAACTCGAGACGATTAGTCCGCTTTTACACGGTAAGCTCATGGAGGAGAAGCCGGTTTGAGTTCTCGAACGTATTTGACGAGACATCGATGGAGTTCCATATAATTCCGATGCGTTACGCACGAAGAAGAACGGGAATCGTGGAGAACTACACAATAGAAAAGGCGATATCGAACGGTCTCGGTCAATTCACCCACGTTGTTCATCGATTCTTGCAACAAGTAGGCTAGGGAGATCTTGTGACGTGTTTTCCGGTTTGTTTCGAGTCCCCCAAGCATAGTTTTAAAAATCGGACCGGGCCGGCCGGTTCAACCGGGAACTGGCCACTCACCCGGTCCGGTTCCTACAAAAAAATCCAATTGCATATTTAAAGAGAAAAGTTTCAATTGAACCGGCCGGTTTCCGGTCCAACCAATGAATCTAATTGAACCCGTGAGAAAACCGACCGACTTAAAATTAAAACAAAAATAAAAACCTATTATAATATACCTATTTTATTTTACCAAACTTATATTTATATTTTATATTAAACTTTTCTTTAATATAATATTAATAACTTTTATCATAAATCATATTAAAATTATGATATTATATAAATTTATTAATAATATTATTTATTAAACATGCGGTTCAACTTATTGAACCTCTGGTCTGACCTATAAACCTATGAACTCATACCTACACCGGTTCCTGGTCCGGTCTGATTTTAAAAACTATGCCCCAAGTATAAGTAAGAACACATTCGTGGGAAAGTGCAGCCTCCCAACCGCACCACCACACATGTCGCATCCACGCATTAATAGGTTTTTGTTATCATTTTAGCGGGTTGGAGGGAGACGAATGGGATCAGAGGGAAATTTCTCTCCTGAGACTGGACTGGGGAGTTTCACTCCACACGCATTGACTGGCTCGTAAGATTTTATAGGCCAGATGGCGCTGCCGTCGCGGCCACGCCGTTCTCCTATCTGAAATGAAGATAATTTGAATCTGACTCTTATCATCGCTGTTGACTCGTTCACCCCGTTATGCTGTGCTTGATTCTTTACATTTAATGACGAGCGTTTGAGATTGACCGAACGGACAGCATCGAGCACTGATCACCTCAGACCGAAGGCCCATTATAGATCAAAAAGTCAGTATTTTTTCCATCGACGACTCGAAGGGGCCCGTTTGGTTGGTTCGTCGCACCATTACTTTACTTACAGTGCAAAAGTTAGATTACCCGAAATAACAGGCCATGCGAATTATCATTTGAAATTGTTATGGTTAACGAGCATTTTAAGTTATTGGAAAAGTGTACAAAAATAATGTTTAATATTTGATGCTATAGGTGGAAAATATATAAATTTACAATCATATCCCTTAGTTTAGTAAAAGTAAAGTTTGACGGGGGTGTTAAAGTAAATTTACAGTCGAATTACCCCTAATGTTCATCCAAGCAGGTAAAGTGGTTTCCAGCGGCAGCCAAACAGGGGCTTAATGTGGAAGGAAAAAGTGTGGGCCGGGGCGGTGATGCTTAGAGTTGAACCTTTAATCTCATTGATTGCGCCAGTCTGAATTCCTTGGATCTATCCACCCGTCTATCTCCCGCATTAATTGAAGCGACCATACCACCAGGTTGGCCCAAGTGGCCGACTTCATCAACGTCTCAATTTTCTCATTAAAACCCCTCATTCAACTGCCGCGGCTTTTCTTCGGCTGAATCGTCAAAATGTCATCCCAGCTTCACCGGCCAAAAAATTTACAGCCGATTTATCGGGTCTGTTGGCGGAGTGCATCGTTGTGGGGTTTGGCGATTGGTCTGATGACTGCTGAGTCCCACAGGCAGAAGTAGGGAGAGAGAGGGAGCGAGGGAGGGAGGAAGGTCCCTGGTGACGTTCAATGGTAAACTTGGTAAGCGCAAGTGCTCATGATTCGTATCAACAAGATTCGGTGCTCTCCCCGTTTTTCATGCATTATTGTGCAAGGTAGACTATTTCCACGTCGGTATGAACATGAGAGAGTACACGTAAACCATAAAGAAACGTTCCACCGGAAACAGCCCTCTGCGGGCTATTCCGTCGGGCGGTTACTCGAATCCCGGCTGGGAATGGGATCGACAGCTGTCGATGAGACCACAATCTCGACCGCTGGCTTCAGGGCACAAATTCCACGTCCTAGGACGAACAGACCGCGTATCGTATCGGGCTCGAGTGGTTTAATGTACCGGTGGTCCACCTTATTTCGATCCGGACAAGGGTCGGAGCCCCCTTTCGACATCGAGATTCCCATCCCCGATGACGCCCGACTGTCCAAAGCTACCATCCAAATACTGTCCAATAATACCCTATACAAAACTTATCGCGTTCTGCATTGATCCAATGCCATCACCGCAATCCATTCCATCCGCATTCAACTTCTATTCCTCCCACGTCCCTTCCCAATCAGAAGCCCATACCATCCATCCCCGACAACTGCAATTACGTATATAAGAATTATTTGAAAGAGACGTGGGATAAATAAATTACATTAGATATTTGGATGAATGGAATTCAACTAGAAGGGTGCCGGAAGACAGAACGGTGTCCCGTCGGCCCGGCTGACAACGGGGTCCAGAAGGTAATTACGGTCTCGTTCCCAGGTTCTGGAAAACACCGTTACGGTCAGCTCCTTGCCCCTGCCCAATCTTCCGGTGACGCGTCTGCCTCTCATTGGGAGTGACACGTCAGCGGTGGCAGAGGCCATTAAATGCTTTCAGCCCCGTTTTCCAACGCCCGCCCGGCTGCACTCCGGGCCCCACCGCGCATTTAATTGGAATGCTACGTCTGAAATTGCAAGCTCAGCTCCGCAGAGCTCAACCCGTGCAGACGCGTACTGCCCCACCAGACGGATAATATGTACGCCACACAAGAGACAACAGTCTCTCGATGGTACCTCAAGTCGGAGATCACAACAAAACTTGTCCTCGCAGAACACTTACAATAAATGTCAACTGATTTGACCCGACAGAGGCCAACAAAAACAGCACTGATCTTAATTAAATTTAAGTAACACTTAAATAAACAAAAAACCCAGCAAGCATTTTCTTCTTCCACTAATTTTTTTCCCCTTAATTATAAAATTAATTGACTAAATGTCCACGTCCCTCAGAGCCAAACCCCCGAGAAGGGTCAAACTGAGTCAATACCCGAACCACCACCCTTGCCTCTGAGCTAAGCGAGCTTTCCGCACCCGAAAGGTGAGCCGTTCGGCTGGGATCCTCGCCACCGTGCAAGGACTGCTGCCTCGCGGTTCGTTCTTGACTCAACCACCCCTCTCTCAACCACTCGTCCCGGTCCATTTAACTCATACCACATAGAGCCGAAAAGTTATTGTAGCATACGACTTATTGTTCGTTCTTCGCGACGATCAGCTAGCTCGTGCAGTGAAGCGCCGCCTTGATCTTCTGGATGGTGCACGAGATGAGGTTCTTGACGGTGTCCACGGACTCAACCGTCAGCTTTGCGGTCGGAAGGCTGTTCACGAGGATCTGGAACGCCACTGTCAGGAGCGACCCGGATGCCCTGTGTGATTCCCCATCTGCCGCCACAGGGCCAGGGCCGTCAGGGACTATGGAGAAGCCGGAGGGGAGTAGGGCCACGTAGGCGGAGTCACCGCCGTTCATGACGACGTGCATGGCCGGGATGTCAACTGGAGCGTACACGATGAGAGATCCCGACGCGTCTGTGCAGGTCTCCTGCAGTATCAGCATATTGCTGTGGTTCGCGCTCATCGCCTGCGTCGCCAAGAAAAAATAATGTTATAGCACGAAATGACTGTTCTGTCCCTATGCTTTTCACTTACCTGCGTAGTATGCCACCGACGCCGATCGTACATAGATGCGTCAGTTTCAGAGCAGGTGAGGGGGGAGAGTCAATCCCCCTCAAAGTGGACCTTTTAGACCTTTTCATCTATTTCCTAATTTATTTATTTTTCCATTTTCCCCCCTTCCTAAGGCTGACGAATGCCCACTTGCGTTGACTATTTTTGGTCTGCATGTGAGCTAAAAATCCGATGAATCTCACCGGTTGAAGCGCGAGGGCAATCTAATAAATACGAGATAAAGATCTCCGAACCACAATTTTCTGCCTAAGGCAAACGTGTAAATATTCTATTTTTGACTCTTTTTTTTAATGGTACAGGGGGAACTGACTCGGCAGGCTGAGGAAGCTTGTCTTTATGGGTACACATCCAAATTCCAAACTCGTCCTTGAGTTTATATATTTCTACGAAAGCCTGGAGGGACACATGCGTCATTTCACCATCTTCAACCCTCAAATAATTCAGCGAGTTTCTGGGAAAATAAAAAGGAAAAAAGAAAATGATGGAGGGGAGAGAGAGAGAGAGAGAGAGAGACGTACACTGGCGCGGAGGAGGGAGACGGAGTTGCCGTGATCCTGGCCCTTGGCGATGTGGGCCATCTCCTGCATGGGCCCACCGTTGGAGAGGATGTCCCACTCGCTCCGGAGCTGCTCGTCCCGGAGGAAGCTGAACAGCCTCTGCGGCGAGACAGGCAGCCACACCGAGGTGGCGGCGCTCAGCACGATCCCTGACGGCTCCCCTGGGTCGTCCACGCTCTTCCGGGTCATAACCCGAACGCCCTCGTCCCCAGCTCCAAGCTTGTTCCACACGTAGACTGTCGATCCGCACACCCCTGCGCAGAAGTTGGCCGTCATCCGCTGAGCTAGCTTCAGCATGCTCCTCCTCCCGCTCGCCGTTATCGCTGCACACAGCATCATAAACAGAGTCTGACGAAAACTGTCTTGCATCGTGTTGTTGTGCAGCTGTTAGGGTTTTTAAGTTCGCTGTTCATAGTAGAGAGCGCAGTCGAGGGTGAGTACCGGTGTGATCGTGGGAGGGGACTGAAGTGGACATCAGGATTGCAAGGCACTGGCACTGGCGCTGGAGAGTCGCCACCCACCTCTGTGCTCCGAACCCCAAGCCCGAGCTTATGAGTGGACGGTACAGCTCGTGTATAAGGCTCTCGTCGTACTCGGCATGCTCCACCCACGTCACCTGAGACCCATAAGAGTATCCATCACCGTTACAACACTTACTACCAACATGGGGTGATCTCATGCAGCAGAGCAAGTCATTGAACGAACTAGAACGAAAACAAGAGGATTCAAACTTGGATTATTCTCTCTTTTCAGGTTAAGATTGAGTCATACAAACCCACAACGACGTAATACCATCTCTTTTCACAAAACTCATATCAGTGACAGGTTTAGTGTAGCAAAAAATATATATATATCAATCCATTTCAAGAGGTCCATATATATTGATATATCTTCTCTTCGGGTTTGATTTTATCATGCGGAAAGTAAGGTACAGACAAAAGGATAAAGACACCGACTCCGTGGCAAACCCTGCAACCTAATGCCAAAAACAGTCCAGCGGATAGGAGATTTGGATTGTTGCAGAATGAAATGAGTCAACTCTCTACCTTTAGGTGGACAAAAATCAAATAGTTAATCAGATTGAAAATAAAAACTAAGGAACAATAAAAATGGAATGCCCAGAAAATATTTGACAATGAAATTATGCTGTGACGTGGGAATTGATTCTAATGGGCAGAACTCAACATAAGAGACCCTGATCAAGGACGCGGGATAAAATAAATGAACAACAGATAAAGATCGGTGCAATTGATATGGAATTCTACAATGTCTCTTGAATCTAAAAGTACAACTGCATGCAGTACCCAGCATCCCCTTATATCCATCCTTGAATGAGATCAACGTTCCCGCAGGATTTCAAGGAAAACATAATGTGAGTTGATGAGGTTTGACATCCAAAATTTGTGTTGTGGTTGTCCATTAAGAAACTCTTTAGATTCTCACAAAACAACAAAACAAGGCCCTGTCCTTTGGGGTTTTGACTACGAGGTCTTCCCTCGAATGACGCAAAACCATACACAACAGACACATATATTATATACAATATATGTGCCCTACTAATATTTCACATTTAATTATCTTGGTAAGATGACTATCTGTCCTACACCTACTGGCTGAAGGCTGATTCTAATTCATGACCATGCGTGGACGAAAGAGCAAAACCCCATTTCATGTGGTGGAAGAGCGCACACCAAGGACAGATGACTCTTGGGTCACTCCCAAAATCACCACATGTTCATGGAAGATTGAGTAACTCGGCTGAGTGGGATATCCGAGACAGCATCAAAGATAGGAATAGAAACATCAAATTGTTTTTTTTTAATTCAGATGCTGTTCCCTCTCCAACAGATACATAATTAAAAAAAGAGCCTTGCAGATTACAAGGCATTTACTTTCCAAAGGGATTATGAAATTAATGTGTTTGCACAGGAAAGGAAGCGACAATGGAGACTTCCAAATAGTTTTTTAATGGAAGCCTCGATCTAATAATGTACGGTGGTGCTTATTCTAATAACGAGAAACCCCAGTTACAGAAGATTGATGAGGTCATGATAAATTAGTGGTTTTGGGACCAGAACAGGAGCATGGGAATCAATAAAATAAAAGGGTCTTCCGCCTGAGGAAGAGTCCAAGACTCCTCGTAAGACTGTTTTGATGATTCTGTTTTGCTCTTGGGAATCTCATAAGACTGACATAGTAGAAACTCAGCGAGCAATCACCCAACTACTGGTAAAACATTTTTCATGGTCTGGTTGGTTTCCCTGGGTAAGAATGCTAAAATTCCCGTACAGCATCTGTCGAGGTCTTAAGTTCGAGTCTTTTGACTTCACAGACTGCACGGTGGCAACAGAAAGGATTTCGGTTGGCTATTGAATGTGAGGTTGTCATAATGATCAATGGGGGCGATGCGGACTGGCTCTTTTAGACTACAAGGAGATACAACTTTGCATGAGTCGCTCCAACAAACTCATTAAAGACACCGAAGAAGGAGAGGAATGAAACCCGACAGCCAGTTGGGAGAACTCAATTAATGTGGGTGAACTCATTAAAGACCAAGGAAGCTGTACCCATATATTTCCTAGGGAAGAAAGGAAAACGAGAAAGCAAGTTTTAAAGGACATATAAGGGTAGTATTTACCTTAGAGTATCCACTGGGCATGTCTTGCACGACACAGCCTGAAGGTAGCCTCCGGTAGCTCACAAATGCTGATGGGCTTGAAGGGGTCTCTCGGATTGCGTCAATGGACACATCCACCACAGCCCACACCCCTTCTGCGTGCTGCTTGCAGAAACGCAGGAAGTTCACTTCTCGTACTGGAACCAGTGGTGATAAAACTTGAAGCTCGGCATGCATCTAAGGAAAAACCAAAGAGGGATATTAACAGAAGAAAACCGGTGAGTTAGCAATCAATTAGAATCCGTGGGGGAATATTAATTGAGAGCCATGACTTACGAGGTGAAGTGCACCATTCCGGGTGCCGCCCATACCAGTAGAGACGACATCAATGGTAGAGGTCCGAGCAATCAAACAAGGAAACATCTCTGCCCACCGATTCTAATTCCCATTACATCAAACATATAAATGGACTTGTCAGTCTCTTGAATAGCACATTATGAGATCGGACAACCAACATGTAACAAGAGGAAATAATAAATTGTTTGGCGACCCAAAATTTCACGTGTCAACTACTGCCCAATACAGCTCCAGCTATTAAACCAAATCTTCAAGAAGCAATGATTTGATGACTTAAATCATTGCTACCATTTGAAACCTAAAGAGATATATATATGTATATGTATATATATTTATAAACCAGAGAACTGGAGATGCTACTAACCGAGTCCATTAGGGTCTCGACGAGGGCTAGGCTGTTGATGATCACCATCCCGGACTCTCTTGAGGCCTCAGTGACGAACCCACTCGGCTTCATTCCAATGCAAGGTGCAAATGTCCTCAGATACTCCCCGTGGTTCAGTATCTCTCTGCTTCCCTCAAAGCTGTGGATCCAAAGCGGCTCGTCCGTCTGCACCATCTTAACCAGCTCATCCATAGCAGCCAAAGCCAGCTCCAGAAGCATAGATCTCTCCATGGAAAGTCCCGGGATCCCTGCCATACATCTAGCTGCAGGGACAGGGAGGCTGCTGGTGATTCCGCTGGCACCGAAGTCTGGGAGGGGGCCCAGCCCTCCAAACCCAAGTTCGAGGCTGGAGTTGGGCAGCTGGGGTGCGATCGGGCCACCAAAGGAGGCTACCGGGCGGCCCAGGAACTTGCCAGCTAGGGCACAAACACGATCCAGCTCATCCTTGAGACGTGCATTCTCAATCCGGAGATGCTGCTCCTCAAGGGAAACTTCCCCGATGACAGCAGGGCCACCACAGTTGGTGCAGATCGGGCTCCTCATCGCATCACGGAGAGACATGTTCTCCGCCCGGAGCTTCTCGTTATCCTGCCGGAGCAGTGAGTTCTCGTGGCGCTCAAGTTGGGTCTGATGCAGCGGCCATAACAGCATCATCGACCAAACAAAACTTAGCTAATCCACACAACAGCATAATCCTTTCTTTAAATGGAAATAAACCAAGTTCGTCTTTTCTCTAGATTTTAGATCGTGAAAATAATAGTTTTGTTTTCACCTTCATTTGGGTGCGACGGTTTTGGAACCAGAACTTGACTTGCCGGGTTTCCAGGCATAGTCTCTTGCTGAGCTCCTGCCTTTGCTTCTCATCGGGATGAGGACACTCCTTAAAAAGACTTTTTTTGGGAAAAAGAAAATGAAGAAAACCCAAATAAATTCATTGGGATAATTCCAAAGAAAAAAGATGATGATCGGAGAAAGGATGAGGAAAATGGAGGGGGCGCCATGAAATCATACGCCTCAAGCTCTTGGATTTGCTGAGGGGTGTGTCGGTGGTAGCGCTTCTTCCTGGGTGGTTTGTCTGCGGCATCCGGTTCTTCACCGGAGGCGGCACCGTCCATATTGTCGGAGCCAGATCTGCTTTCGTGCTCCTGATCCAGCGCATCCCTGCTCCGCCGGTTGGTCATCCCCGCCGCCGCCAACTCGAAGCTCCCATCCCCCAGCTGGGTCACATCTCCATGGCTCTCAATCCCTGTTTGCTGCCAAACCCCAAAAAAAATATTATCAGGACCCAGGCCAAAAAAAAAAACAGAGAAGCTCGAGCTGAGAATAAGTGGACAAGAGTTTTTGTATTTTTTCGGGGGGAGGGTGGGGAAGAAGGGGAACGGAGGGAAAGGCCATACAAGAGCAAGAGAGAGTCCGGAGGAGTTGAACATAGACTTGGCGAGAGAAGGGGTGACGAGGCGCGGCTGAGCAATTGCACCAGAGGGCATATTAATGGCTGAAAGCTCGTCCTTGCTACTGCTGCCGCTGCCGCTGCTATACGGAAAGCTTATGCTGTCACCCCCCAGTCTCCCTCCTGAGATGCTGCTGCTGTCGAGAAATCCTCCAAAACTCATGAAAGTCACGCGCGCAAGGACCTCCAACTTCTCCTTCTGATTCCTTCACCCACGCACACCACCACCACCCTCTCCCTCCCTTTCTCTCTCCCCTCTAAGCCCGTCCGGGGCCCTTCTCTAACAAGAGCCTCTGGGTTTCCGCCACGGCCGTAACGACCGAACAGAGAGGACGAGGAGACAAAAGGGTGTCTGGAGAAGTTCGACCAGAGAGGCTCCAAATGTCTCCAACTTCCTCTCCACCGGTGACAGCTCTCCGCTGCCTGAGGAGAGAACCAAGAAACAGGCCGAGTATGAGGAGGAGGAGGATGGAGGAGAATAGAAACCCTAGCTTTTCCTATTTTATCCAGACTCCAGTGTGGAGAGAGAGAGAGAGAGAGAGAGAGAGAGTTTTATCCTGTTAACTGCATGCTTGACTAGAAAAAAGGCTGGCTGACAGAGAAAGAGAGAGAGAGAGATGGAATGATTTGAGTGTTCAGATTCATTTCCAAGGGCTAAGGTTAAAAGGTCGAAAACCAAAAACCGGAATTTCTCATGAGTATAAATTTGGCGATGGCCCCATTCCCTCTTACACTCCATTCCCTCTTTGTAATCCATTAAAATTCAGCGTTTAAGGGTTTAATTATCTAGTGGTGGATATGAAATTGACTGAATGTAAAACAGTCGACTTCATCACGTTCTTCTTAAGTATCAGATCAAAGATTTTGCACAGAGGAGAGAGAGAGATATGGAGGGAGAGGTATGAACGAACACATACACAGAGGAAATGGAGGGGAGAGAGAGAGAGAGAGAGAGAGAGAGAGAGGGGGGGAGGTGGGGAAGATGATAAAAGACGGGCGTAAACAGGGAAGGAAATGCAGTATGTGGATTCTTCGAAGCCATACAAAATACATCGCCCCAATAAAGGAGATTGGTTGACTCTTCACTTCGCCTGTTTCCTTGCCCATCCATAAAGTCTCTGATTGTCAGTGTAAAAATGCCCCCATCACCCCAAAATTAGGTTTTTAAAATTTTTTTTTATATTGATATATAACGCATAATAATCGACTAATCCATTGGACGATGCGTTATAAAATCTAAGATTGCCATAAATCCCTAGATACAGATTCCCAAGAGTTTCGAATCTGGCACCTAACCTGCTATTTTATCAGTTTACCAGCAAGTTTGACCGATCGGATGCTGTCGAATTAATTTTTTTAGGTCACATAAATGTCCAATTCTCACACACTAGTCCGGTCAAAATTTCATATGTTATCATAGTAGGTGGAAATTTATGATCGTTAAATCCGAAAATAGAAGAAAAATGTTCGGCTTGTAGGCGGTCGTCCGACTATAAAATGTTTTTTTTAAAGGTCTGACATGGGCCTGAGCCTGAAATAACCTGACCATCATTGGGCCCATCATCTTCCGATTGAAGACTTTAGTAGCCCATCACGCCCCAGCCCTGCCGACCGAAGAATCCAAACCTGATGCTCGAAAACTGTCTACTTGCATTCTACGTCACTGCATCCGAGCGTTCGTTCTCCCAAGTCCTGCCGGACCAGTGATTCAAAGTCGGCAAACGAAAGGGGCAGAGACGATGAAGGTGGATGGATCCACGTAAGAGAGGGGAAGCACAGCCCCCCGCACCAGCATCGTCAACTTCTTCTCCCTTTAATGTTCTTCTGCATTTAAGCGATGCTCATAAATGGATTTTGCAACCCAGCCTCCCCCACCGGACAACTTCCCCCTTCCCCTGTCACCGCAGTTACAGCCGCTCTGCCCCCCGGCCTCCGTGTGGAAAACCACGTCCCTATCATCCTCCATGGAATTCGAACCTCGGATCGCTGGCTGCTCCTCTTTAGCTGCCGTTGAGCGAGTTAAATCGATCTTGGAGACCATATTTATACTGTTCCACTTCTATTGCTGTTTTCTGATCCCCGAGTAATGAACTTTCTCTCGGATCAAAACTGTGCTCAGATCACTGGCGTCCTAAGAACATCCGAAATTTTGGCTCGATACTTCTTTTTTCCTCTCTTTTTTTTATTATTTTTCAGACCATTCGAAAAGGGTCATCTCTGTGTGCCCACTTTACCTGTACGGGGATCTTCAGATGGGGTCGATGGGCTGACTTCCTAGGAGCTCTTACATGTGATGAGCCATCCCACAGCGGGGTCCAGCCGACTCGTACCACCGTCGCAGGGCTCGGATGGTGATTGGAGTCAACATCAAAATAGTGGATTCGGACCCAGTCAATTCATGCCCTCTTAGATCTCGTAGGTAGCCCACATCCGCTGGATCTAACAAGTCCATCTATATCTCCAGAAAGCTGCGAGGGAGCTACCCGAATTCGCATTAGAAACTGTAGGAATTAAGGTCAGAAGATGTTATTTTCTTGATATCTAAGCGTCATTCGGTGATGCATCAACTTCTGGTGAATCTCGGATGAGAGCTTCGCCTTTAGGGATGCAAAACTCGGGCCATCTCCACCACCAGATTCACGAGAATACATCTGCAACGAAACCATGAGAGTGAGATATGGGAGGTTCGAGGACTTCATGGAAACGACGAGGCAATTACATCGCCGGAATTCGAAGAAAATGGTTTGACTTCACCTCTTTGGGGGCACTGTGAAGATCAAAGTTCGACGGCAACGATGAATGAGAAACTCGGTTTCCATCGAGCTCAAATCTCAAGCACGCTGCTGCTTCAACCACCATACATATGATAAGTAATGCGAAAGTGGCTGAAGAAGCAGTTCGAAGATGAAGAATCATCACCGTCATCATCGTCAGAATACTTGATTTCGCAGGATTGATGCTGCTGTCATTCATGTCATGTACTACCTGAGCATTGCCGCAGGAACTGAAACTCCTCCGTCCCGGACAGCAGAGGAGGAGCTAGCTGAAAGCAACGGGATTAGTGTTGCTCTTTCCGTGATAGAAATTCCATTATTCGTGCGTGGACCAACAATTTTACACTGAAGCAGTGGCACTTGCCTAATCACCCTTGCTGTGGAACAATTTTACACTGACAGGGTTGGACCTCGGCTCCTGCCAGTGTTACCAACTTCTCAGGTTCTCCACTGGAGTCATTCTAGACCGACATGCTGAACGAGAAAGGTGGTAACGCCGAGCCGCACGGTCCCACGAAGTCGACCATCAGAATATGCCGATCGTGTGAGTTGTATAAGTAAGGTTCACGCTCGGCTCTGATACCCATTCAGGATAACTAAATGCTGAGTTGGTTCCATAAAAATCAATTATAAAGTGCTTTTTGGGAAATTTTTAAAAATTATATTTATTTAATGATGAATGATTTTCGCACAATAAATTAATTGTATAGTATTTACTCTTAGTCATGTTCCCCACCTGCGACAAAAGTCAATTGACGAGAGAAAGCTAAGACGCAGGGAGAGATGGAGCGCATGAGAAGAATCCAAAGAGAAGAGGCGGTGGCCGCTTATCCGTGATTTTTGCTGCTGCGGCTGCAAAGGTTCTCTCCCTTCCCTCAATCTCTCACTCCACTGTCCTCGTCTCTTACATTGGCGGCTTCTCCCAGACCGACGCCCGAGGATGGCGACGCCGACGCGACAAGCAGTGGAGACGTACATGAGCATCACTGGCGCGTCCGAGTCACTCGCGCTTCACAAGCTGGAGGTGTGCATTTCCATTGCTTACTCGCTATCGGATTATTTCTGCGGAGTGAGAGTGTGACGGTGCTGTCACCTGTGGATTGCCACGTCTGTTCCGCCATTGATCTCATTTTATTTCACGAAGACGTTCCAACTGTTTCCGGAGTTTTGCTTCTGTGTGTGCGTGTGAACAGGGTGGAGGATCCTGGAGCACTGAGCTGGTTACAGCTTGAGCAAGCATGATTAGTGTCTGATTTGTGATGTGATGGCATGGTTTGATCGGAAGTGTTGCTCAAAGTTGCTGATCACTCGATCCGTGCCCTTTCTTTACTTTCCTTTAAACGTCTTGGTTATGTGATGACCTTTGCCTGGTACCAAAATCTGGAAATTTTTTCGCTCCTTGCCTCACCGTCTTCTAGATTTTTATGGGACACCAAAAAGATTACAGACAATCAGCAAGATCGGGAGAAATGCTTAAATATTCTACCATATGGTGGCCTCTGTGAGGAATAAGCAATGACATTGATTTAATGATTAACTGTTGCGGCAATTGTTCGAGTGTTGACAATTATTCCCTACTTCAATCCAATCTAATGTCGAATGGTAGGATCAACCAGTAATTTCTCCAAACAATGCTTGTATGTCTTCACGGTTTACAAGTTGATTTTTAGTTTTGTCACTTGTTGATTGCTTTCCAGGAACATGGAGGTGACCTTGTCCAAGCAGTTAATGCACATTTTACTGAAGGGGTTGCCCCAGTGTAATTCACTTGTCCTTTGTTCCTTTGCGTGCACAATATTGTGCCTTCTCCTCAGTTTAATCTGCATTATACCCTAATTGAACTCTGCAAGTTTGGATGTAATCTCACCGTCCGATCTTCCTTGCTTAGGGAAAATCCGCCAGCTCCTGTAAATCCATTTTACAGTCCCATGGGAGCGAGTAGCCACTCGCATACTGGACAGAGTGGAATTCTACCCATCCTCTCAGCTGTTAGAAGTTTCAAGCCTTCATCTCTTCTTGACCCCAACTATAGAAGGAACTTCTTTAATCAGATTGGTGCCTCTGCATTCCGTAACAGCTCGCCTGTTGGTTCCCCTGTTAGCAATGTTGGAGTAACCGATTTGTCAGACATGAGAGATCATCCAGGGTTTAGGCCTTTATTGCATCCTGACTATCGAGCTGGAACATATAATGCAAGTTTATATGAAAATTATGCTGAAGAACATATGATTCAAGCTGCCATTGAGGCATCAAAACAGGAGGTAGATTGGACCTTCTAACTAACAATGGCGGATGCATTAAAATGTGTTTCATCGTTGCTCTCTTCTGCATTTCACTTTTTCTGAACATTTCTTGTGGCATTCATATGACCTTTGTGATGCAGGCTTCCTCCAGACCTGGTTTTAGACAAGAGCAATTTCTCAAGGAAGAGGAAGAGTTAAATCATGCAATTGCTCTGTCATTGATGGTTGTTTAATTTTGGAGTATTTGCCTTTTAAGCCATCATTTTCAAGAATTCCTTCTTTACTATGTTATTCTCTGTCAGGCATCAGAGCTAGAAAAATTAAACCGGGCGCATGAAATGAATGGTCAAGAATTGGGAACACCATCTGCAAGCAATAATTCTGAGGACAAGCAGGAAGGCAGCAGCAAGGTGAGTCCATTTTACTGCCGAGTAGTTGATGACTGGGATTTGCATTTTGATGTTTCACCTCACAAAAGCACTAAGAAAGTTTCTCGTTCGCTTGCATTGCTTATGTCATGCTTTTTAAATTTTTATGACTTCTAAAGCCAACACTTATTACAACAGTATCTTATTTTTTGTTTTGCGTAGAAACAAGCTGATCCTCTGAGAGTCACAAAGGATAGAGTTATGTGAAGTGAATGCTGGAGTTATTTGCATAAGCAGTCTATCATGTCTGGCACTTTGTTTTGGGGTTCTAGTTGTTTTTCGTAAGAGCATATGCTCTTTTTCTGCAATAAAGATACTGTAATCTAAAGCCATGAAGCTCATCATGGCAAGATGGAGATAACCGTTTGGAGGGCCAATAGAGGCTGCACCCCACACCACCTTACAGGCGCATGAACAATAAGGAAAAAAATAGGAAAAATGATTTCTTGTTAGCTGGCTTTCATTTCTTTGCTGAGATATCATTTACTGCGATTAGCTATTCTCGTGGATGGAGGATTACTTTCATCAGGTCAAGTTCCATTGACTGAACGTAATCTTTGCTGAAAAGTTCCTATTGATGACAGCAATCTGAAAGAAGGCATGTGACAAAGGCAGATTCTCTTCCAGAGGAGCCTGCATCAGATGATGAGAACACAATAAATCTGATTGTTCGTATGCCAGATGGTAGTCGCCATGGTCGTCGCTTTCTCAAATCCAACAAGCTTCAGGTAGATGATTCATCATGATTCTCTGAGTGCATTTCTTTTCCACTTTACTCAAACCTTTTGTTTTGGTTGGCAGTATCTTTTTGACTTCATTGATATTGGTGGATGGGCAGAACCGGGCTCTTATAGACTGGTAAGTGGTGCAATATTCTAATCTTATTGGCTTTTTTCCCTTATTCACCTTTTCCTTTGTTTTTTCTGGGCGTTGAAGAAAGAGCTAGATTTTGATGTCCCTTGTTGATTTAATTCTTTGATGCTGCCGGCAGCATGACTTTGTGTTTTTTCTTCCCCCTCTTTGCGTCTTAATTAGACCTCCCTGTAGAAAGCATACGTATATTTGTTTTGAATGGTGGCATTTTCTCCTTTTTTTCCCCCTAATTAGAGGATTCATTTACTTATTTATAAGCTAATTGCCTCGAAACCCAGAAGCTCCTGTGGCTTTCTTCCATTTTTCTCTTGCTGGTTAGTGGGATGGTGAGATCCTCCCATCTACTAGCATGCTGAATGAAATTCAGACTTATTCCTAATATTCGTCAACCTTCTTATGGTTGACATACTGAAGTTATCTAGATCTATTTAATGAACAGATTGCTCCATACCCTCGTCGAGCATTCAGTGTTCAAGATTGCTCCTTGACTTTGAGTGAGTTGGGCCTCACCAGCAAACAAGAAGCATTATTCCTGGAGTTGATCTAGCTGGTACCTGCTGCAAAATATCTCCTTTCAGTGAGATCCACACGCTACTCTTCCCTGTTATACATTACTCATTCTCCTCAAGGTCAGTCGACTGTGGTTTCAAAATCATTAGATTAGTGTGAAGTTTCAGAGTCGACTTTGTCTGTATAGGTGATTGGCTTGGATGTTGAACATAGCTTCAATGTTCAGTCAGGCGAGTTAACATGTTGAGTTACCAAGGCAAACTCTCAGTCTATTTTTGCTTTGTCCGACCTTTCTCCAGCTTGAATCAGAGCCAAAAAATAGTAACATGTGGCTCACAGGTTACCTTGAACTCGAGCTTCAATTCATTTTGTTTAATATTATTTGGTCAATTTGAATCTGATGATATCGAACATGATTTGGAAACAGCTTATTTTCTAAAAGCTCGATTCTATTGGACCGTCAGTCAAACTCAAATCGAGTGGAGTTGGGAATCGTATACTAAATTCTTCTGGTCATAAACAAACAGGCCTCATTCAATCGTACCTGAACATTCTTCTGTCTCCACAAGAATCTCTCTTGATGAACGCATGATTTATACCCGAACATGGAATGTGTGGGTCGGGTACCAAAAAATGGATTGCAATTTGTCAAAATTGTGCACGTAAACATAAAAATCGGAGAACTTTTTCCAGGAAGCTATCTCTGAGATTCGGTTTTGGCTTCTACAGGCTTATCCTCTGGTGCTGTCCAGTATAGTTTAGTTGCCAGGAGTATCTTCTCCCTCTCGTGGGGTCCCTTCTCGTGGTCCACGATCCTCGTATTGTACTGCATCCCATCGATGATGCCCTTTACCTTCACCAGTACATCGACGTCGTCCCTGAATATGATGCTGCCTTCAGGCCTCAGGATTCTGTCCATTTCCAGCAGGATGTCTACGAACTTGCACCTGGGAGAAGGAGACATCGACGGTGCTTCAGAAGCTGCTAACTCATTCGTACGTGGTAGGTTTACGAAAGCAGCAAATTTACCTGTCCTTGTAGAGGCTAAATACGGCATTCGCGTGGATGAAATCGTATGTTCGTGGGTAAGTCGACATGGCCTCGCACCTTCAACAAAGAACGATAATAGTTATGTTTTCGTTCTTTTTTTTTATATATAATTTGGAGTAGAGCTCGGAAAAAAGTCTTTTTTTTTTTACCAGTTTTGGTAGGTTCCGATGAGGCCCCTCTCGTAGATGGCGCCGAGGGTATTCACCCTTGCCTCGACGGGGACGGCGTTCATGACCCAGACAGGATCGTCAGCCAGAGCGGCCGCGAAGCCTCCGAGGTACGCGTTCATGTCCAGCAAGTTCCTGTACCTTCCCCTGTCCGCAAACTGGTAGTCGACCGCCTTGTACCGTGAGACTCTCCTCTTCCACAGCTCGGTGTCCTCCCTAAACGTCTCGGCCGTGACTCCCTCGAGCCCACCGTTCGTGATCCTCGGAGGGATGGAGTTCAGCCTCCTGGGCCACTTTGCCAGCTCCCCTCCGGCGACTTGTTTGATGTCGGAAACTTCCGGGAGCTGGGTCAGGCATGTCTCCATCGGGTTGTACCTACGATGAAGATCCAAACTTCCCTTATCAGCAGGGTAGTTGAAGCAAATCCAACCGAAGATTGGGCCGGGAGAGATTGCCATGCCATGCAAGGTCGGGATCCTGAGCGGGACAGAAGGGAGGGAATTTGATGAGCTTCCGGCTGGCCTTGCAGTGGACATGGTTAGTTGGCTTCTGCCACACAGCAGTGTCACCTTTCTGGGTCAGCTTCTTCCAGCACAGGCTCCTCGCCACGGTCTCCATCTTGTCCTGCTCCGCCCTGAGATCCTCTGTCGTTCTGTGCCACCCTCTCCAGTGCTTATGCCAGTTTATTGGCGGGCCTGAGAGGATCCAATACCCTCCCGGCCGTAGAACCCGGTCGAGCTCCATGAGGTACGCTCCATCTGCAAAAATCGTGTCGGGACAGCATGGACGGATAACTTTTCAGGTCGGACCAGTGCCAGTAATTTTCTCGGGCTGGACTGACCTGGCCTGGTAGCCCGATAGTTTTAACAAAAACGGTGTTCTTTTAAAGGTCTATTGTGAATAATTTGATAATTTCGTGCATATCAGGCAGCCTGGCCAGGCGTGATAATCATTTCGGACCATGTTCCCATGCTAGGATAAGACTGGGCTGGCCTGAATTGCCACCTTGGAACGGGTCCTAGAGGCCTTCTCTTGGGGGAAATTAGATAGATTGAAGCTTTGATTTCTCAAATCGAATTGAATCAGATATCTGGTTCGGTTCTGTTCGAAGTGGTTCGTCGAATCGGACCGGCCTGGGGGAAAGAATGGGGAGAGTGAAACTTACCGTACTGGCCCCAGGGGATGAGGCAGCGGGAGCAATGGGCCATGTCGAAGGCCCTGGAAGGGTAAGGGAGTCTCTTGGAGGCAAATACCCCGAGGAGGGCGGGGACCCCTCTTTCTAGGGCAAACTGGACCTGGGCTTCATGGGTGTCCCTCGGTGCAAACGACATCGTCTGGATGCCCCTCGTCAACAGATATGCTCCCCAACTCGCCACCTAAAAATATAATAATTACTCCCTTTTTTGATATATTCCAATATTTAATTGCACGCACGCAAAAATATAAAATATTTAAGTTTTCCATTCTATGCAGTTAATTATGAAAGAATTAAATAGATTATCAAAAATGAAAATAAAATAGTAGAAATTTTATTGATCATAATAAAAATTTAAAATATTTCGATTCTATAATTATAACGTTACTACGATTGATCTCAGAATGAGGAATAATGTCCAATTCCGATCCGGAGGATCTTATCTATAATTCGCGAATCGTGGGCTACGTGTAACTAGAATGCAATGTCAACTAGGCTGATTAATATAATGGACAAGATTTTGATTTAATATACCCTTACGAACAGTGCCAAACCATTTTGGTATGCCAATCCTCAGTATCAAGCTAAAAAAGGGGGAGAAGATAAACAGGGGCTTAACTCGGGTCTGACTGGTCTCGAGTCTCGAGCCCTCGATGCGGAGAATCCGTGGGGCGCCCTCCTTGCCCATCAATTCAAGCCGTGTCGTCGTCGGCGGCTGGGTAGGTCTGAGACGCCCCGCCGACTTGGGTCAAAATCTAATGGAGGCCGAGACTTAGGAGGTGGATAATATTACAAGCCCATCTGATTGACTCAGTTCACCAAAATGGGAAAAAGGTGAAATGACTCCGGAGGAGAGAGGACTCCCAAGATTTTAGAAGAAATTCCTCACATGCCGATCTACCGGTTGACTTTTCTTCTCATGGAGTTCAGATTAAGCTGTGCAAGTAACTTATAATTTTTAAAATTAGATCAAATTAAAAATTTATGTAAATTTGAGTCATAAGTTGAATTAGAGACTTAATAAGTTGAATTATATATTTAATAAGTTTATATAATTTATAATAAAAATTATTAATATAAAATATAAATATATATTTAGTAAAATGGAATAAGTATATTGTAATAATTTTTATTATTTATTTTATTTTTAAGTAAATGATTTCTTTACCAGTTCAATTGAGTTTACTGGTCAAATTAGGAATTAATCGGTTCAATAGGAGTTAACCTCATTAAAAGTGTAATATCGACTGGTCCAGTCCGATTTTTAAAATTATGCGTGGGCCTGCAAGGTCAGGGCAGAGATCTATCAGTTTAAATTTTTAAATTAAATATGAGTTTAACATAAACGTTAAAGAATGGATTGAGCCCATGAAAAAAAAAAAGATGTTAAAATTTCCATTTTTCCATGTGGTCTATTTTGTAAATCTTGAGAGGCTCTCTTGGGCAAAAGTGGGCATGGGAAAAAAGATGACCCGACACACCAAACCAGAAGCTGCCTAAAAATTTGGTGGATTATAGTTAGTGGGGGGGTTGGTGGTTTTTTTACTTTTCCTGATCAATTTACACATAATTGCGTATTGGCCCCTTTGTAGTTAGAGGTTGTCTCAATAGCACACCTTAATCGAACTTGTCGACAAAGGACAACACTACTCTAGTTTTTTTTGTTTGGGGGGGGGGGTGCCAGGGGGCGGATATTTTGGCATCACAAAAATGGTGTTTTTTTTACGTACTATTTATGTTTTTTTCCCTATTTAATTTTCAGGACAACTATGTGATATTTGTCAATTACTAATTTCTTGCTATTAGTAATTAAATTAATAATATAGAAAAAAAACCCCCAAATTGGCATTTCCCCCCTCAAAAGTCCAACTCAAACCACCAACCTCATTACCATATCAACTGCTATTTTCAATCAATCCACCTTACCTTTCCTTATCCTCAATGAAATCCCAATTCAAGAAAGATTGCCATCAATCCGACTGGTTCCCCTGGTCCGGTTCACCGGACCGCTTATTCCAATATGCCCTTTTTCCCGATCAATTTTCATCAATGCAATTCTAAAATTTAATCCGAAATTGCATGGACGGTCCAGTTCATCCAGTGAACCGGAGCAGTCCCCGTTAAAGATGGTCACGTGCATTTTAGCGGAGAATGGAAATGTTACACTTACCCCGCAGCCGGTGTCGAGGGCGGTTCTTATGGACCCGTCCTTGAGATTTATCAGCTTCCCAATCTTGTCGATGTAGGCGTTGGCACCCCTCGGAAACATGGTCCCGCCGCCGGGGAACACGAACCGGTCACCCTCGAATCGGACCCAGTTCTGCTTCTTCTTCTCCACGGTCAGCTCCTTGTGGGGCACGTTGGCGAACCAAGCCATTTCCCGGCTCTGCGGCCATCGGAACGGCACCCTGTACCCGTGAGGCGCCGGGATCCGACACGTCAGCTTCTCATCCTCCTCGGGGCAGTGTCTCTCTCTGTATATCAGCCTGATTCAAATAGCACATGATCCGTTTGTAAGACTTCCAGTGCCTCCAGCTTAAAATCCCCGGCACGGATGACATTGGTAAAGTTTCATTTTTTTCAGTCTATATCGACTGATACGATCAAAAAGATGATGCATCAGCTGTCCGATCAGTAATCTAATTGGGTTTTTTTTTTGAGATCAGTGAATCTTCAGATGAATAGATATCCCCGGATTGGTATTTTCTCCGAGTCATTATTGTTTGAGTAATATGCAAAACTATTTGACGACATTCGAAACGACATGAATTATGCCTTCAACAAGGGGATCGATCGATCGATCGATCGATATCACGTTGCTGGTGAATGGACAGTATTACGAACCTGTCCCTGTCGAATCGGAGCGACCTCTTAACGTCCTCGCAGGGGGTGTACTCGGAGAAGTTGGAGGGGCAGGGAGGGAAGTGGACCACACGCTCCTCCGCGGCCACGAGGTCCTCCGCCCTGTGGTGTGGGGTGAAGTCGAGGACGGCAGGGTTGCTCTGCCCGGTGGCGTTGTGGGCCCGCGGCTGGGTGCTGCAGGTGGATGAAGCCTCCCTGGAGGAGAGGACGGCTGACGAGGGGAAGGTCACGGCGGTGCCGGAGTGCTGCCATAACCCGACGACGTAGAAGACGGCGCAGAGCATGGTGACGGCGGTGATGTGGAGAAGGTTGGGCCTCTTGGTCCTGAAGGGCGATTGAGGCAAGACGATCGGGCAGTTCCGAGCCATTTCAGCGGACTTCGTCTCCGACAGAGGATCGCAGCTGAATTAATTCATCCTCTGGCTTCAGGAAGCATCCCCAGTTTCTAGAGAGAGAAAGAGACGGATGAGCACTCGCGGCCTAAATAGCTCTTTTCCTGCAGAAACAGATCCATTCCAGAGATAGAGAAAGGGGCATTAATCATAACGGTGGTCATGACTGAGCTTTTCACATTCGTAGGATAATATATATATATAATGGACACATAATGGTTCATTAACCTTAATGCTAACAAATTACCCCAAATTACCCGTACGGCCTTTGTCAGACTATCACTGCTTTAATCTGATTTAAATTCGAATTAGCTTAAACCGTCAATATGAATTAGTTGGTAAATATTTCGGCGTAAGTGCAAGAAAAGAATTCGAATCCGAGATCCCTGATTGGCCAAATCCCATGTGTATAAATCTTGCACTACCCGGCCACTAGCGTCCTTAGCATGTCTTGTGATTCTTGAAGGTTGAATCGGTAATTTCAACCATTTTATGACATATAAAATACAAAATAATGTTTTTATTTAAAAAATCCGCGTGATGTTATTACAATTAATACAGGATCAAGAGATCTTAAGTTTCATTCTTATAAAGATGTTCAAACATTGCATTGCATGATCATGGAGAATGTCACATTGCATGGAAAGTTTCAAATGTGGTAAGATTTTGTTGGGTTATAGGTTGAAATCAGAGACGCTCGTGCTTGAGAAGTAGAAGAATTGATCAACATAATTGCATACCTATACTTGAGATATTTAATCTATTTTAGATACTTATCACCCAATTTAGTCATCAGTTTAGTTAGATTTAATAGTCAAATCGGACAGGACGATCTCTCAATTCTCAACCGAACTAGTCTAACTAGGTAACTTGTTACGGTTTTAAAAGTTACTATATGATTAGGGAAAATGACTAATTAATTTATTCCATTCTTTTAAAAATTCGGTTTACCTCGATAATTAAATGAACAAATAAAGATTTGTCAACATGTACTCTGATCATTTTTCAATTTATATCCATTTGAGTTCTACCATTTATAATCGACGTGCAGTATATAGATTTAGTATGTAAACACACATAAACTTCGGATTTTTTTAAGGTTCTCTTGTTTCTCTTCCCGTGGTCTGATTCAAAAAGAAGAAAAAAAATCCCACCGAGATGTCTGTCGTCTTCCTCGACTGGTTCCGTCTGATACCAAGTGGCAGAGCGTTTCTTTGCTTCATCTATCCGAGTCAGTGTTCACATCCCCTGGCCTTACTGGGATGAAGATCAGAGCCTAATTAAGAAAGGGGGATGGATCCTTCCGGCTCAGAAGTTCAGGTCTCCATCTCCTTGAAAACCCACACTTTCAGGTTCAAGTTCAGGCCCTGAAGCTCGCAAACCTTTCTGGGTGTTCTCGAATTCGTATCAAGTTCTCGGCTTTTCATCGATTGCTCCGGCGATCCCCACGGTCTGTTCCGTTTCCAAGATTAGGCGTTTTGTTGGGGTTATTGGTTTCATGGGTGCTAATCTCTCGGGGGCAGCGTCGGACGTTGATGGGGGCTGCTCCCCGATGAAGCCTGGGCTTGGGGACATACCCGAGAGCTGCGTGGCATTAGTCTTGGCGTATCTGGATCCGCCTGAAATCTGCAACTTGGCCCGATTGAACCGGGCTTTCCACGGGGCTTCCTCGGCCGATTTCATATGGGAATCAAAGCTGCCGCCAAACTATAGGGACATTATAGACAAAGTTTTGGACGAGCCAAAGCTGTTGAATCTGGGGAAGATGGATATCTACGCGCGGCTTTGCCGCCCTAATCCCTTCGATGGGGGCACCAAGGTATGATTCCTGGTATACACTGCATCTGTTCCTGCTGTGGTTCTTGCCTGAATGGCGGGGTCGTGAAAAGAAATAAATGTTGTGTTATTCAATAAAGATTTTTCTGATCTTAATTGGAAACTCGGGTTTGTGGCAGGAGTTTTGGTTGGACAAGAAGACAGGCGGGGTCTGTTTATCGATCTCTTCAAAGGGATTGACCATAACAAGGATTGATGATCGCAGATACTGGACCCATATCTCAACCGAGGAGTCAAGGTAAAAGATTTTCCTCGTTTCTGATGGTGTTTCTTGCAATAAGCATTTATGATTAGCAACTAACTGTTTCTCTTGTATAGATTGTGAATCTACTTCTGGTCCACTCTCGTTATCCATTATGCGAGGTGATAATAAGTTTTTAATTAGCGGCTGCTCCGAAGTTCAGCAAGTTTTGAAGTTAGTTGGCACTCTGACGGTCAGAACGTCCGCAATTCAATGTTCTTTGCACTACTAGAGAAGTTGATCTGTTAGATATTCTCCTGAGAATCTGATAGATTTGCTGATCCGTTTATCTCTAGTTTGGTTCTCAACTTTCAGTCATGACCAAAGACAGGAGGTTGCCTTGGTCTCTCCCAAACTTTAGGAATTAAGATAATCTTTTTTCTTTGCACTCAGATTCTACAAGTTTCCTATCTGAAATTACTGGGCAAATCCGGTGCACTGAATTCCATTTAGGTTCGCATACTTTTCACTATCCACGGATTGTTTTGGCTCAGAATTTAAAATTTCATCCGTCTGCCTTTGTGCAGATTCCACACGGTCGCATACCTACAACAGACATGGTGGTTTGAAGTGGATGGACAGTTGGAGTTTCCATTTTCTGCTGGGACATACAGCGTATTCTTCAGGGTCATGCTGGGTCGGCCAACGAAGAGGCTGGGCCATTGGGTCAGCAACCCAGAGCATGTCCACGGTTGGGACATTAAGCCGGTCCAGTTCCGACTGACAACATCGGATGGCCTACACTCCATCTCCCAGTGTCACCTGGAGAGTAACCGTGGGACCTGGGCCAACTACCACGCTGGAGATTTTCTTGTTGAGAGTCGTCCCGACTCGTCCACAAAGATCAAGTTCTCGATGAACCAGATCGACTGTACCCACACCAAAGGTGGGCTTTGCTTGGACTCCGTCCTGGTTTGCCCCAGTAGCATAGGAAAATCCATTAATTGATTCATCGGCTAAGAGATATAAATTCTCTAGTCCTGTGAGATGTGTAAAAAGCGTGAACAGGAGATTATATAAGTAGGACTATAGGGGTGAGGTGGCTCTTCGTCGTAGTTCTTTTCTTGGGGGCTATACTACGTCCGTTACAAGTCAGAACACGTGTAAATGTAATCCCGTCTCTTGCTTTGCTTTGATTTGTTCGATTCTTATGATGTGGAACTATCCTGTCTTCCTATCGATGATAGAGTCCATACAATTCTACCACGCCTCCTGATTTTGCAATGGCTCCAGCTTTGTGCTGCAACTGTTGAATTTGCTTGTCATATCTTAACTATACTTTCTCATCTTACAAGGCGGATACTTTTATTGTAGTGTTTGTGTTTAGTATTCCGTCTCTTTGTATCTAGGAGGGCAAAAGGAAATGCTGGTTTTTTCAAGGTCTCGTCATCCTCTGAAGTCAAAGGTTTAGTAGAAACATCTCCGATGGATTCTCTGATGGGATTGGGCTTTTGTGAACTGTGAGCCTCCTTAGACAGATACGATTGCTACCTTCCCCGGTTTTGATAGGTTCTACATATATTGAACCACAGATATTATGCGCTTTCTTTTTCTTAGTCAGGATCTTAAATTTGTGTCTTTTACAAGGATGCTTGAGCTATCGCTGGAATACCTCTCACAGGTCTTTTTATATTGTCGGATTATGGATCCATCATGACGAGTTAACTACTCACAATGCAAAGTCTTGGCTGTTTTGACTGCACTAATGGACTGAGCAGCATTCCTTGTGTTGAATCTTGCTGTAAATTACATGTTCAATTGGAATAAAAAGCAAAGTAACTGTCTTCATGTTGAATCTTCATTGAAATAGGTTCCTACCACATGTGTTCATGCCAGCATTCATGTTTGTGTCTATGTGATAAATCAGTGCGAGGAAACACACTCTGTTGAAGTTCGAATTCTCCCGGAATGCAAACAGGCTTTATTTAGCATTTGTTATTTTCGGCAGCAGTTACATGTTAAGCTCGGCCCACATATGCAGCTTCAAAATCGTTGCTTGTTCTAACAATTCGTCTACCATTTTTCTTACAGAGGACAGTCTGTATGTATGGGGCGGATTCATGGGTTTACACGAGGTTGATTGTTGATATGAGATGGCTTCGAATGGCAGCATCTGGTTGCCAATAGAGAAGCTGTCTGGCTGATGAAAACTCCATTTGACGAAGGCACAGAATGTGGGGGGTGATCCTGTGTGTTTGTCTTTCAAGTCTCAAATGCGAAACCTTGCTGGTAAAGGTTCAATAATTCCTCTCTCCACCTGCCTGGGGGATCAACAACATCTACTACCGTGGACAGAAGAAAGCGAAGCAAATACCGACATCTGAAATCTCCCTACCCTTGACGTCGATTTTCCTTCACAGCTCTACATATTTCCTGGTTGAGCCTTTTTGAATGGGCGATCTGCAAACGGCTATCTTCTCATGGCCCATAAAGTCTGGGCTTCCGCTATTTGGGCTTGACGCAGAACTTTGTTGGGCTTTATTTATTTTATTTTAAAATTTATCCACTATTAATTTAACAACAGTTTATGTTGTGTACGGGCACAGGGTTGAGCTAGATGTGATATGAACCTAACCTATCATATTGGGTAAGATTAGAGAATATTTAAAATGAAGCCTAAGTGGGTATGGATGTGACATTTAAGAATCGATAGGTTCCGATTTGACATGCAATGCCAGTTAGGCCGCACCATTATCAATATCGACCGTTCGTAATTTTGTATCTCCGTACGTCAAATCTCGTGCCTTTTTTGTACTATTGGATCCATAACCCACCCGACCAATCAACCGACTAGTAATTGTACCTTTTAGCTAGTTTATCATAATCTAAAATGCCCTAGATAATTTCAAAAGCCAACAGTACAAAACAATCAGATACAATTAGAAGGGAACTCGGGCTACACCTGGTATTTATACATTAATCAAGTTAATAAGAGTCATTAACTTGAGTGTGATTAAAGTAATTAAACATAATTTCATATAGGATCGAGTAGGACACAATTTTGGCTGATTTTAGAGATTATAATAAATATTTACTTAAATTATATATATATATAAGATGCATATGAAATTATCTATAATCCACTAAATTTTGATAAATAATTGTTTTAAATAAGGGGGAAAAAAAACTATTAGAATTCGCCCCAGACTGAATTATACAAAAGGAGATGGATGCCAGATGACCCCGCGTACAGGGTGATGACTCTATGACAAGGAGACATGGGGGAATCAATGGGTACGTGTTCCAATGGGACACCCAGATTCCTAATATCATAATTTTAAAAACTTAATTAGGTAAGTCGGTTCAATCACTTCAATTAGAAATCAATCATTTACCTTATTTAATTTCTATAAAAGATGTAATTGCACTTTCAATAAGGTTAATTTTGGTTAAATTGACTGGTTTCCGGTCCGATCAGTGAACTCAATTGAGTATGTGAAAAAATTGATGGACTTAAAATTAAAAAATTAAAATATATTATAATATATATTTTATTTTCATAAATTTATATTTATATTTTATATTAAAATTTTATTTAATATAATATTTATATTAATAATTTTTATTATAAATTATGTTCAAATTATGATATTATGTAATTTATTAGTAATATTATTTATTAAATATACAGTTCAATCTATTGAATTCTTAGTCCGACTCATAAATCCATGAATTTATACTTACACAAATTTCCAATTCGATTTAATTTTAAAAACTATACCAAATATAATACATGTTTACATCACGGCCCTCATAAAAAATTTAGATGTTAATCCCATACAAGGTAAGTCTGTCAAAAGCTGATTTGACCCGAAGGTAGACACAAGTTGCGGTCCAATCCGAATCGACAAGCCTAATCCAAGATTAAGAAGACCGTCAGCCATGAAAGGCACGGCGTACACGGAATCTACCCACACCGCAGGTTATGCATTAAAATAATGGCGAGATCAGGGCCGAGAAATAGGTTTTCACATGTCTTAAGCAATCTGTGTCTCCAGAAACTTTACTTGAATCAAACGTAAGACATGATGTGTGACAATTCCAGTCTAACTTATTTTATTCATTATTAACTCTAACAAAGGGATTAACTTTGGCCTCACCCTCCTCAAAAAAAAAAAAAAAACTAAGCACAAATCACACAGGAGACAATAAAATTGAAAAAAATAAATTATCATTTTAATTATTTATCTACAGGTCTCTGCCAGAGGAATTTGATTGCTTCATCCATAGTTTTAAAAACCGGACCGGGCCGGCCGGTTCGACCGGTTCAACCGGGAACCGGCCACTCACCCGGTCCGGTTCCTTCAAAAAATCCAATTGCACATTAAAAGAGAAAAAATCCAATTGAACCGGCCGGTTTTCGGTCCGACCGGTGAACCCAATTGAACCCATGAGAAAACCGGCCGACTTAAAATTAAAAAAAACACAAAAACCTATTGTAATGTACCTATTTTATTTTACTAAACTTATATTTACATTTTATATTAGACTTTTGTTTAATATAATAGTTATATTAATGATTTTTGTTATAAATTATATTCAAATTATGATATTATGTAAATTTATTAGTAATATTATATTATTAATATTATTTATTAAACATGCGGTTCAACCCATTGAACCCCCGGTCCGACCCATGAACCCATGCCTACACCGGTTCCCGGCCCGGTCCGGTTTTAAAAACTATGGCTTCATCCCATTTTGTGATTTTCTGAAAGCGGTTAGAATACAATTGAATTAAAATTAAGTATAATATATGACTTTACCCAAGCAAGGAATAAAGAAAATTAATTATGTATTTACATAAAAAAACATATTTTTAATACATTAATTCTAATAATTAACCCAAATCGTGATCATTCTCTAGATCTCCTCATTATAAAAAGAACTAATTATTGAATATTATTATTGATTATGTAATTATACATCCGTGTCGGCTTTCCTAGCTTGTTAAGAATGTGTCTTATACAGCAATTACATGCGATAATATGATATAATTTAATTATTCAATAAAAAAATTTACAAATGTAATTTTTTAATTATTAAAAAATAAAAAAATGTATATTAGATCAACATCTAAGGATGTGAAGTAATCAGTTTCCTCTTCGTATCTCTCCCGGTTGGGTTCGAGCCCTCCTGAGATTCTTGCTTCCCTTTCGTGAATCAAAGGGTGAGGTTTCGTGAATCTTCTTGTTCCTTCCCGCGTCTCCGCCTATTCCTTCCATGATATAGTCGTCTGCACTGGCCCCCTTTGCTCGTAGTTTCATATTTTCTGCGGCATTAACAATTTCATGTCTTTTGATTGTTTTGGGGGTTATTGAATTTGCAGAGTTTTGGGCTGTTGGTCTCCCATTCGTTGGATGTGATTTTTTTTCATCCCTGGAGTGCGAATTTCATTCTTAGTTTCTTAATGCCATCTGAATTTCTGGGTTTCGATCGACGTTGGGTTACGTTGTTTCAGATACATATCTATATGCTGAATATTTCTTCTGTAGCAAAATTGTGCCTTTAGGTTTGAATTTCATGTCTTTCATTGGTCCGTAAGCAAATGACATTTTTGTGCCTGAAGGTTTTGCGAAACTCGTTTCTTTCAGTATTTTGGTAAATATAGCTTAGTGTGAGCTCTTACTCTTCATGGCTTGCTGTGGGAAATTAGGTTGCACTGAGTGAAAATGGGTGTTGGTTCGGACTTCCTGCCCAGGCTCAACGAAGACATGTCCTTAAAAATTCTCAAAAGTTTGAAGAACCCTCCTGATCTTCTCCGTGCCAGTTGTGTATCGCGTTCCTGGCACCAATTTGGTGAGCTCTTAGGGCATCGCATATATGTTCTGTGTGATAATCTTCTTAACTATATCTGTAAAATGCAGTTAGTGATGCGATCATTATCGACCCATGGTGAAACCCAATATAAAATATGATAAGAACGCTACCAACTTGCAATAAGACATAACATCAAACATGGAAATGAATTCCAAGAACTGTAAAGAGCAAGTTTTGAAAGAATGAATTTTGGCCCCAAGAACTGCAACATCAGTTAGTGCGATTTTCTCTGGGAAATTGGGAATGTTTGCAGTTTCCACATTATAAGTATCATAGCCAGTTGAATGTCCTGACTCAAGCATACAGGTTGAATAGGCTTGATCAATAACAGGACAAACTAGGTGCTAAACTGAGAAATAGCTGCATATTGTTTCAACTGAAAGTTGATCTCCTTCAACAAGACTGAACTTTTCCTTGACAATCCTTCAGCAGGTAGGGAGTAGTTGATGTCTTCTAATGTATTTTGATTTGAGCCTGCACATAATATGCATGGATATTTGTGGAAAAATTACCCTGAACGCATTAACTCGCGGAAGCCCCTGGTCTATTGGAAAATTCATTTCCAAGTTACATATTTACCCAATAATTTGCACCATCTGTGCTAGGGGTTACAATCAAGGCTCTCTCTCTTTCTCTTTCTTGTTACTGCAGTGGTTAGAAACGGCCTCTGTAAGCAGATGTGCCTGAAAATGTTTCCACAGTTATCTGAAGTGGATCATGTCAAGGAGCCAAACTCATCCAAGAAGACCACTGCAGAAGCTGGACCAAGCAACTCCCTGGATTGGGAAAACTTGCAGAGGGAGAACAGGGTCTACGCTTTCCTAGCCCATTGCTGTACTAAACCTGTTGTCACAGAGTGTATTGGAGCCACAATCTGTGCTTCCAGCACCGATAATTATCCTGAAGAAGGTATTCAGAATACTCTCGAGAGAAGAGATCGGGTTGGGCACCTGGCCTTATACTGGTCAAGTAAAGGCAACAAGGATCCTTCTACTCCTGAGAAACTGATCTACAGGCTTGCCGGCGACATATGCATTGTAACGGAAATTGGCATTAAACCTTTCCAAGGTATTTCTTGACATCACTGTTAATATGCTTGTTTTTTATTGACACTAATGAATTGACAGAGCCTTTTCTTGTCATTTAAATCTCTTCTCTATTCAGCTTACTTTCAACTGGGCTTCCCAATATACTCTGCCAACTCAGTACGTTTTCGTATGGGCCATCCAAAAGGCTCAATGGATATATTGGGGCACCAGATGGACCAGGCAAACAATGAAAATGCTGATGAAAAGTTCACATGGACTTACACTTCACCTGAATTTCCGATGTCTCAGGTAAAATGGCCTTTTTGAAGCTCTGCATTAATCTCTCTCTTCTTCCCTATGTATGCTTGTATTGGAGGAGGCAATATTTAAGTAGCTAGAACAGTGAACCTTAGTAAGCTAGTTGAGACTAAGATGGTGGCCTCTGATCTGCTCTAATACCTCTATCAATGGAATGAGGACGTTTTCACCTTTTTGCAACTGATGGCATATGGTAGCGCTAGTATACCTAGTCCATTGGTTTCTCTCTTTGACCAAGGAACCTCAATTTTTGGGTCTTCCTACAGGAAAACTGCCTGCAGAAATTTAAGCTTCCAGAGCCAGTTCTCTGCATAGGGGGCATCTTGCTTGTTGAGTTGCTAGGAAGGGTGCAGAGGCAAGAAATAGATGGTCTCTTCTATATATGGTATGTTTAGTTTTCTATTTCCACTTGTTCTCGTTCTTGTTCTGCAATGACCTGTCATTACTTTGAAGAATTTTGGATCTTCACCAGAAAGTTTGTTCTCTTTTGCAGTATCACTCATGTTCAAGTCTTGGGTCGCCCATTATCACCTGCTTTTGGAGTCAAGATGCTCGAACCAGAAGGGAGGTTCGCGCTGAAGGTTCATAGATATGATCCTGAGGGCTTAAAAGAGACCAGGAATGCCCTCAATGCAACAGCATTGCAGAGACATATCCTTAACATTCTCCATGCAAATGAAATAGGAGTTGACCATGTGTGGGGTGAGGACCAGGATGAGTGGGACGGAGACGAAGCCTTGTAGGATGATCTTGGAATCTTAATAGTTTGCTGCCACGTACTGGACTGTTCATCT
This sequence comes from Sonneratia alba, assembly GCA_900174645.1. NCBI lineage: Eukaryota > Viridiplantae > Streptophyta > Magnoliopsida > Myrtales > Lythraceae > Sonneratia > Sonneratia alba. The sequence goes on from FWPY01000041.1 coordinate 656,792, forward strand.
CTCTCTTCTGTCAATGTTTAAGGTCACATTTTATTGGACTCATCTCCCGACATAAGGCAATCCAGTTCTCAATTGAGGTGAGGTTCTGAATCCATCGACAGTTTATTTAATGTGAACCTTGTTGGTTGGTTCCATGGGATGGATTGTTGATGTACGGTACGGGGGAATTAATGGAAATCTTTGTTGTCAATATTAGTTCTTTGGCCGAGCATAGATAGAATTTAACGTGCGAAGCAGTGAATTACATTCTTAAATACGAAAGTTTTCAAGAAGGGCACGGAATTTAGTGATTTTTGCACTAGATTGTAGAGGAACTCAGAAAATCCATTACTTTCATTGGTGAAAGATGCATTCTGACTGAGGAAACGGTGTGTGGTACTCTGATCTATGAGTTCTGAAGGAAATAATTGTTGTAAAATGCCAACGGAGAAGTGCCAAGTGCCTTGAAGGTTGTCAACAGGGCACTGGTGGAGTGGAGAATGAGTTCATGGAGGAGGGAGAAGAAGGTCCAAAAGAGCAATTTTATTGGAAGTGAAATTCACCTTTCTCAACAAAATAAGTGTCACGGAGTCAACCATACGCTACGGCGAGGACTAAGAAATGTGGACAATGAGAGCTCACCACCAGAGTTATTGGCAAAATTTTCATAGAAATTGTTGATTATCCGAGTTTTCGAAAAGGAGCTGCACCTCCATTTTCTCTGCATCACCTTATGTGCATACAGGCCGGGTTTGAGCTATGCAGAAGAGCGAATATCAATACTGTGACTCGAAGTTAGAAGCACGTGCCTGAATACGATGATAAATCAACTCATCTTTATAAAATGTATAAACCATGTAATAGACTGCAGTAATGATGCACATCAAATTTGATGATGCAATGGAACGGTGCAAAAGAAATTCTAAAGACATGGACGTTCCTCTAAAGCAGCAAAGTCGAGGTAGGAAACCCCAGCAAGCGTGAGTTCTGCTCTCGCCACGTCCAACGAGCTCATCTTCTACATCCTGATGGAAAAAACCTGCAAGTTGAGGATTATGCGTAATTTATCTCAAATAACACACGGAGGGTTATTTCAAGAACGTGAAGAATCTGCACCGGAGCTGAAGGGAGAAGAAGCTCGAGTCCCTCCGATAATATATGTAAATAAAGAACATTATCAGCTGAAGAGCCCGCCGCATAAACACCAGAAAATGAAGCCATAAACGAGCCGAGTAATAGCAGTCCGTCCACAGAGACATAATCAATGCTCTGATTCAAGAAAAGAACTCTTACCCACCAAAAATATTACTAGAGTGAAATTAGTGAGGTAGTGGCTGAGGGGCAGAGATTTCACCTTAGAAAATGCTCACTTTCATCAACAATCGAACGTAAACTTCCAAAATCTCGAATGCCCCGATACCGTATCTGTGTCTTATCACGTTCCTGCAGACGGAGAGAGAAGAAGTTACACCTTCTAGGAAGGGATGATGACCATTAGGCCTCAAAACCGACAATTACATAGCAGATTCAACGGCAGTTTCTCTCTCCAAAGACTCAGGAAGAACGCGGGAAGGTATAGTTCGTTGGGACCTGTGTCGGCTTCCACTCTGTATGATACGATATGAGTCCAATAACGGGCTTGTTTGGTCAGCTCTTCACGTAAGGAGGGGAACAACAACATTTCGTCTCTAACCAATCCTTCGTCTTCCCTTTTGCTCTTGCAGCGGTATCATTTCTTTCTTAGCTGCTGCACCGCCCTCCGCTTTTATCTCTTTCTTCTTGTTAGAAACGTGATATGGTTGGTTTTTTCATTTTTTGCAGTAGAATTAGTGGATGTTCTTGCATTTTAATTTTACACAATCAATTGTAACTCAAGTGCAACTAAAAATTTGTGCTTTTGAGCAGTGCGCCAGTCTTCATACGGTAAGTGCAAGCCCATAATGGATAGTTAACACCTAGCTGCTTGTTCCTTCAACACTCGTCATTCCAGCCTAAAATCTCCATTCACCCGATGTCAATAAAGATCAGCAACTCTTGTACTCTGGTAGGAAAGCCCAAACTGATATTTGTCCGGACACATCCCTTCTGAGTCGCCACTTATTCGCTCATAGTACTTCTTGAACTTCGTATCACTTTCGTAGCTCATGTCGGAGCTCCAATATGTAGTAGAATCCAGTTGTGGCCTCTGTTGATTGAAGAAACAAAAGTACATCCAAATCTGACGCGGTAAATGGAAGTTACAGATTACATGTGATAGAAGGGAAAAACCGATTCTCCCATCTGGGCAAAATTCTTGAATCCTCTGCTATCATCCAATCCCCTCAGATGGATTCAACGTACCGTCATTATACATGGGTACTCAATGTACGAAGGCTACAGACGAACTTCAAGTAGCGTATCCCATTCCCAGAGCGGGACGGAACGGACAAGAAGATGACAGATAAAGATTCATCACTTTATTTGCAGGAAGAGTCGTATAAAGTGATACCAGAGGGAAGTAAAAGGAGTTTACAGATACCCTGATCATCAATTTCCGTAAGCACCGGTGAGCATAGGTTAGTGATTAGCTCATGTGGTATGTAATTCAAATTCAGACATCCAACTACTGTGTTTCATACGTTACAGGTGCATCATGATATTAAATATAACATGAGATAAAACAAGAGAGCTACCATTTACAAATGGACCGTCCGATTCATCCTTCACCTCCCTCCTCACTATTTCCTACTGAACATGCTTCGCAGCTTCCCTTTCTCCAGCCTCTCGAGCAGTTTCTTGGCTCCAGGCACGTCCATCTCTGTCAGTTTCTTCAGGTACCCTATCGCACCATAAGAAATCATCGCCTTCTTGCATTTCTTGCTGTTTGACAGACACAACAAGCACGAGACTGCGTACTTTTTTGCTGTGTTCAGTGGGCCTGGATCAAGGAGCTGGACCAAGTTCGGTACGCTCTTCTCGTCCTTCTTGACTTCTCTGCAATTTTGGGAAACTGTCATGAGGATTGATATTGCCTGGGATGCTACCTCCCTTGCCCCACTTGACTTAGCCTCAAGCAGTTTGACAAGCAGAGCCATGCAGCCTGATTCGCCTATCAATTTCTTAATCTCATTTGTGCTGCAGGCACGACAGATTGCTGCAGCCGCAGCCTGTTGGGCACCTGGTGAGCCTGATTTAAGCACATGGACCAAGCGTGGAAGAAGCCCGAGAGAGACTAGGGTCTCAATTGATCCCGGACACACCAAATTCCTTAATGCCCCAACCGCAGATTCCTGAGGGAGTGGACCATCAACGTAAGCCAAAAGGCTCCTGATTCCACCCTCGGAGATCACACTTCTCCGAAGGTTCTCATTGCTTACTGTGAGATTCTGCAAGCACTCAGCTGCATATTCCTTTGAGCCCAACAGGATCCCACAGTCAAGAAGGCTGATCATGGCCCTCACGATGCCTTCCTCCGCTAGATTTTGTCTCACATCGGGAACAGCTGATAAGTTCTTCAGAGTAGCTGCTGCTGCTGACTGAGAGATCGAATCACCTGTTCTGCAGATCTCAATCAGTGGATGAACTCCACCATGGCCCACAATAGCCCGAGCTGTCTCTGACGACATGGACAAGCTCTGGAGTGAGATCGTTGCCTTCTCTTTGCTCACAGTACTTCCCGACTCCAGAAGCCTTATAAGAGGCGGTAAGACACCTTCCAAAACAAGAAAATTTTCACAACAACCTGATTCAGCAAGAGAGCAAATGACTGTGATGGTCTTCTCCCGTATCCTAGGTGACGTGGCAGTGAGTAATTGGACCAGAGCAGAGATGTTGCTCCGACCCAGAGCAGCCAAAACGTTCTTCTCATCCTCCTTCATGGCCTCAACAATACTGTCGAGGGCTCTGTGTTTCGCTTCCAAGTGCCCGATCTGAAGTCTTGCAAGCAGTTCCTTAATGTTGTTCTGGGTCCCAGCAGCCTCTGGTTCGGACAAGGTGGCCTCCCCAAGAACTCCAGTCTTGACCAGAAGGCTACAATCACGCAAATTCAGATCAAGTTGCCCCGACAAGGAGTCAAGATCGCTTTGCATCCTAAGCTTTCCCTCGTACTTCTCCTTCAAGCACAAGTCTGCTAATTCAACTGCCTCCTTCAAAGTAGCGTAAACTGCCTGCAACTGTTCCTTGCAAAGGGCGTTCTTCGAGAAGCAAGGATGGCTCGAAAGATCCGACAATTGCAATGGGATCTGCTCCAGCTTTGAAGTTATCATCTTCCACCTCCCTGGGAATCCCTTCACCTCTTTAGCCTTGTAAAGAGCCACAGGAACAAGTTCTTGCGTTCGAGAGAGCCAATTTTCAGCCAAATCTAAATCATCTCGAACTTCACTGCCCCCACCATCTGATCCCGCCATGGTTTCCCAGCAGAGCTGTTGAGTTGACGGAGCTCGATCAAACAACCAGCAGAAGGAGAAGCAAGATCAAGAAGTTTCCTGCAAGATGATGATTTAGATGAGAAAAACTTTGAACAGAAAAGTCTAAGGCAGTGGAGCAGTTGCAGTGTCACCAATATATAAATTATAGGCATCAATTTGGAATAAAATACAAAGAGATGGAAATTAATTAAGAATTTATCAAGGCAAAAAGAGGTTAGGATCAATGGCTTCAAGAATCTTATATGATCACAGAATGCTTGCTTTGCTGAAAGCTGTACGCTACACAACGAGTACCTAAAAGATGCCCCACGAGTCTTTTCTTTTACTTTTCAAGGGATATCATTAAATGCAAAAGGTATGAGAACACTGGTTTCGCACATATGTTTATAGGGTACAAACATGAATGAATATATTTAATAATGATTATCATCTGAATACAGCTGTGCGGTGAAAATGAAAGATTTTATCTCTTAGGATTAATAACCATTGTTTTTTTTCTCTCGCAGTGCACCAACTAGCATTCAGGTAGACACTGACTCTAGCCAATCCAAGGGCTCACCAAATAAGACTCCAAGCCAACACTTACCCAGCAGCCAACTCAATCTACCCATCCTGGTTAATAACTATTGCTTTGCTGATAAAGAAGAAGGGGCCAAATTGACTGACCTGGACACCCCCAAAATAGACAAGGAAGGGAAACTAAAAGGACAAGTCGAGTTAATTGGGCAATACTGCAAAGCAGAGGGATCAAGATTGAAACTTTACTCTTCAACAAACAAGATGGTGTAGTTGAAAAGTAGGATCATCAGATGAATTGCCATTCTCAACCCAAAAATACGTTTGATGTATTGGTTTACAGAGAGCCTGAAGAAAGAGAGAGAGGACTTTCCGTTGAAGAGAAGATAGGAGTCTCAATCACCAGCTGTATGGAGTGTATTTTAAATTACGTTCCAAGAATACCAACCCCATATATAAAAAATAATTAGAAAATTGCATGCTCAGCACCAATAAATACACGAGAGAGAGAGGAGAGAGAGAGAGAGAAATTTGTACGCCTGAGGTTGCTTTCACTTTCCCCTTCTTCTCAAAAAGAGCATCTGCCGGAGTTGGGTGGGTTTGGAGAACAGTAGCAGAGTCGGATCACTCGAACAGCGCAAGACCATAGGCAAAATCAGGTGAAGAACAAATCCCAAATGTTAAGCATAAAGCCCTTTTAGAAAACGGAACTGAATTGCCTTTTTCTTTTTCAATTTTTTGCAGAAGGGAAAGATCAAAGAAACCAAGCTGAAATTGCTTGTAGCACCAACCTTTTACGACTCGGAAACCACGACGAAAGCAACTCTCGGCAGCTTCATCTTCAAACCCATCCCTCTCTCAATAAACAGGAGGCGTTTTGTCGGCTGATGGAGAAGTAAACGCAGACAGCTCAAGAGGAAACAAGTCAAGGCTGGGATTTTTAGAATAGGCTGCAACAAGGGAGAAGCCTGTAAAAGAGGCAGATCAAATTTTGAAAATACCCAGCTTGAAAATCCGAGCTTTACCGCAACACGACAGGGAGATAGAGGTATTACGATCAGAATTTAATAATTAATTATTGATTTTTAAAAAAATCGAACATCTTCAAACTCTCAAACTCTCTCTCTCTCTCTCTCTCTCTCTCTCTCTCTCTCAACAAATAGAAGGCACGGTGTCAGGGGTGTGTCCACCCCTTCGATCTCTAATTTTTCTCCAAGAAATTAAAAATAAAACTAAAAATTATTTATTAAGATAATTAGAAAACTCTTGTATTTTACTGAAGCTCACCTATTCAAATATTTTAAATAAATAAGGTAAATAAGTTGACTATATTAAGTTAAAATAGTTAATAATCATTAAATTTGTAAATATTAATCAGAAAGAAAGAAAAAAACGGAATGGTGCGCTTTTCGATGCTTTTGCCGTGCGGTGTGCTTACGGGTACGAAGTTACGCCTCGGAGATCGAACGGCTGTAATTGGGTGAGATTTGAATGTTTTTTGTTTCGAGTTTTTATTTTAATCCTCCGAAATGATGACGTGGAGGATACTTCACGTGTTGGGTCAGCTTGTAAGGAGAGGATAATCAGCTACGACCGGTTCCACATCAGTGACCGCGGGAATGCTGCACGATCAGATCAATCCAACGGCGAAAGGTAGAGCGTTGCTCTGTCAACCGGTTTAACCGACCGACACGACATAAACCGGTTTTCTACCAACCGGTTTGACTAGCCGACACGGCACAACTTTCCAGAACTCGGAAGGCATTGGATGACTTCCTAATAAATATATCTCATCCCAATTATTGGCATATTGGAATAAACATTTTTCTGTTAGTGTAATGACTGAAGACTTTTTTTTTTTCATAATAAGTTACATATTTCGATTTTTGTTGGTAAGAAAAATAAATAAATTATTAGAAGAATTTTATACTGGGATTTGTTAACATACTGCGTATGAATGGTGTATTGAAATTACAGCAATGCCCCTTGTCATATGAATATGTCGAATACATTTCTTTTACGAGCTCAAGTCGTAATTAAGGACATAAACGTAGATTTGCAGGGATTTTACATACAAAATGACCGGCATGATTGGATAATTGTTTTTCGATAACTATTTTTTATGAGCACAATACTGTACCTAGATATTAAACGGACCAATTTGACTAGAACTAATCCATACTGCCTCCTAAACAAGCCTGAAATAGTTGCAAAACCGACTTGGACTTACAAAAAACTGTATAATTAATGATAGATTATTTATTAGTTTAATGTTAAAATTTTTAAGAATTATTCATTTAAAATAAAATTAAAAAATATTATAAAAAGAGGAAATAATCGCATTTCATAGTTCAAACCAGTCAAACAGTGAACCGACCTATTTAGGCCTACTTTTCAGGCCAGTTCATGAATTTCTGAACCATAACTTGTAACAAGGTCAATCGTAATTGGACCAAACCGTTATAGGTCTGTTTTAAACAAACTCAAATTGCTCATTTAACATGGCCAACTGTACCGATGGAGGAGATAATTGATCGAGGAAGAAGAGTCGTACTTCTGTATGAAATATTCTATGATTCTGGTCATGGAACAACAGCTCAGAACTCCCAATCATTGAAGGTTCTACTCATTTCAAAACATTACTACATACAGTGGAACACTCATTTTAGTCAATTCTTGGATTGATTAAATGCATCATTTATCGTATTAAACAACTAAATATATTTAGTAATCTTGACTAAAAAAAATGCGTAACCATGTGTCTACCTACAGGTTGTCGTGATGTATCAAAAGTTATCATTTTTTTTGTGCGATTGTATTCACGGGTTTTCGTAACCGTATTCAGACGTCTTCCGGTAATTTTACCCTAAACCTTTGTCGTAAGTCGAATCCGCCCTATGGCAATGACGTGATCCGGTGACATATTATCGTCAGATTTTAGAGAACAAAATTTTGGATCGATATATGATAAATCCAACATATATCGTATTTAAAAAATGTTGATTTTATTTGATGTTAGATCTTCATTTAATTCCATCTATTAAATGTCATTTATTTTTCTTTAATAACTTAAACTCGTAGGCAGGTAAATTGGCCACAGTAGATCGATCTTCTGACCATTATGTGTGATTGTGTGTGTGTATATATATGTATATGTTGGTATTAATGGAGATCATATATTAATTAACCAAAGGGACCCAGACCGGGTCATACAACCACCGTGCTAGAGTTTGCGGCCATAGACTGGACCGACTCCAACAACCTCGAGGTTGACCTAATAAGCCTAGAATTATACGGTCCATACATACACATCATTAGTCAAGATATCGGATAAGCCCTCCGGTGGTTCACTTAGAGTTAAGGCTTCCGTCGGAACAAAAGGGGGCAGCCTTCGCCGTCCGAGCTAAGAAATCAGCCGCACCATTGCACTCCCGGCACACGTGCTTCACCACGAGCCGTAGATCAGGACCTCGACCTAGGTTCTCATGCAGAGGCGAGCCGACCAGAGATTCAGGCACGATCCGGTGGTCCCGAAAGTCCGTCCGGGTCGCGCAGAATTGCAACGGTCGAGGATGCTCCGTGGGCCATCATGAATCACACTATCTCCCCGACAACGCTGTGGTCTTCGTTGGGTTCAGCGGAACGGAGCTAAAGACAAAAGACAGCGCGACAGGCTTCTCTCTTTAAAGCGGGTCTCTCGATAGATATGAAGCATGGTGCAGGGTCGACGTTCCCTGTGGCGTGGGCTACGCAGCGCGTGCAGTCTGCTGCGCTTTTTGCACACTCCAGGGATCACTGTTGGGCTCAGCAAACTATTGCACTTACTTCGAGAAGGTGAGTAAACATGTTATCCGTTCGATTCTCACGATCGACTCTTATTGTGATTGGGATCGGATTATACGAACATCAAAGATAATGTTAAAAGAGAGAGAGAGTGAGGTGTTATCCATACGTACTTTCACGGACAAGGAAACACAAGACAGACGGCAAGAAAAGCCAGGAAAATTACGGTCAAGCTCAGCTGTTCTTGTGGGTAGTGAAAGCCGAAGGGGGCATGTGTTTGACCTCGTGATCATAATACATCGACGGTCTGTGTTGTCCATCTGTGGAAATGTCTGGTCGAGATCTCAAGACCGGGTCAGTACCGTCAGTTTCCATAGTACATAGTTTACGATTTGAGGGGCTGGGCCCACTGGCTCACGTATCTATGCCTGAACTTCACCCAGCAGAGGTAGATACGCACGTAGATTTCCAAGTCGATGATGAACCCATTTTTTCGACAAGGGAGACGGTCAGTGCGAAAGGGCATGAATTTTGGAGGCACAGAAACATTACAGTGAGAGAAAATCGAACCAAAATACGAAAGATCATTTATGGTTTCAAGCGATGACAGCTAATACGAAAGCTGCTCCATATATTCAATTGGTGGATTAATTGATTGAAATCGCTTCGAATTAATGCCAGTTTCTGCTTTGTCGGTCATGGTTGGAGCCAAAAGAGGCCTTTCACATAATTTTTTTATAATAAAAAAATGAAGCCCTCATCCATCAAATAAGCCATCGATCAATCATTGGCAACAGGTTTGGAGCGGACATGTTAAATAGGTGTTCCAAGTCGATTCAAAATAAGTCCGGAATTATTTGTCATGTTAAGTATAATTGGTCAATTAGATTACTGGTCATAGTTTAAAAAAATATGAACTAATTCGAAATTATTTCTGAGCAGCTCGATTTACAGTTTGAGTCACTTTGAATCATAAACCGTGACTATTTCATCTTTTTTTAATAAATAATTTTAAATGAATATTTTTATTTTTTATTTTTAAACTGGTCTTATAAAATTTGACCACTTATTTACATGTTTTTTGGCATTTTGGACTAGTTTTGCAATGGTTTCAGGCTTGTTTCCTAATGGTTCCGAGCAAGTTCAAAGAAAAAACTTGTGGGCCAGTTTCAGTTTAACGGACATATCTCTTAGACTTAGTTCATAACTACCTCTAAACACAATAAGAGTGATTACGGATTGGCTTGGGAGCGGTCCGGTCAGGTTATGGGTTTTGATGGGCCTGGTCTGGGCCAAAATTGGCCCATTTAACATGTCTAGTTTGGAGGTTGTGATTTCATTTAATTGGAGAGGAAGTATCAAACGGAATAGGTCCGAGCACCTGAGTATTATCCTCTAATGCTTCAGAATGATATATGTGGGAAGATCTACGACATTCTTTATAAGGTCCAGCGCAGCTTAATGCCACGTCTTAAGTAGCCTTAATTCTATCGAATCTGACACCTCATTTGTATTCGAATACCCCCAAGCTGGCTAATTCTTCTAACGGTAGACTTGGGCTGCGATTTTTGGGGGCCCATAGGTGCATTTTGGGCTAGTAAGTGGGCCCATGCCCAGCCCATATGCAGTCAACATCTCAAAAGTCAGCCCCACAACTACATGGTTTCAAATTCAATCGGCACCATTATCCTCAAGCCGACGCATATTCGTGCGCCTTGTTATTTCAATCTCGCAGTCAGTCGGTCGCTGGGACTCCGGCAGCTCTTCAATGGCGGACCCAGCTCTTCACCATGAGACCCAGCCCCTGAAGCAGATCGCCATCGACTACACCCCGGAGGCCTGCGATCACTGCGGCGAGTCCAGTTCCATCGCCCTAACGTACGACCACCGCGGCGGCGCTCGTTGGCGGACCACCACCCGGTTCCAGTATGGAACATTCAGCGCCCACATCAAGTGCCCCGGCGGCAACACCAGTGGCCTCAACTTCAACCTCTACCTCTCCTCCCTCGAGGGGGACAAGTCCCAGGACGAGATAGACTTCGAGTTCCTGGGCAAAGACAAGACCATCGTACAGACTAACTATTACACCACAGGTCTGAGTCATTATCCGCTTTGAAAGCTGCGCATAATTCGTTACATTAACCCGTTTGTTTTAGATCTGTATTCCCTTTCACATTGAGAAGTCATTACTGACTAATGTGAATCGAAAATGTGCTGGCTGTCTAATTCGAGAATGTTTCTGCGCTGGAGGGAAAGGATCATCTAATAATTTATGCGTGTTTTCGCTGTATCATGCATACGACTGGATCTTGACGGGGGGCGAATCTCCAAGATCAGGACTTGCAATCATGCATTGCGCCACTAACTTTTCCTTTCGTGCACTGGCTGCTAGACTCGAGCAGCCTGGCACCTGAAACTATATTGATTCATGAGTGAAGTAGCTAGATCATGGGGATCTGAACCTGCATTGTATCTGCTGCCTCATCTTTCTTCTCCGTTTTCAGGGACTGGGAACAGGGAACAGATTCACGATCTGGGATTCAGTTTCTCCGATGGGTTCCATGAGTATGTGATCAAGTGGGACAGGGATTTCATCGAGTGGCTCATCGATGGAAAGGTCGTGAGGAGAGAAGACAGGAGGGCAGGGGAATCTTTTCCCAATAAGCCAATGTTCCTGTATGCTTCGGTCTGGGATGCAAGCTATATCGACAATGCAAGGTGGACGGGACCGTACATCGGCTCTGATGCACCCTATGTTTGTCTATACAAGGAAATCCATGTACCTGCAAGGACCGCTGTAGAGTGAGGAGCTGAACTCGGATCATTTCATTGGTGAGTTGGGTATGCAATCGATTTGCTGCTCAAGTTTATACTGCGTAAGAGTTATGTGTGCTGTGAGATCTATTCTATTTTTCTCTGAAATGGGGAGAGTGATGGTTTGTCATTGTCCTGAATAAGTCTAGTTTGGTGTACTCTTCTGTTGGTATGATCAGGTGACATGTTTGGCATTTTACCGGCCCTCTCTTTCATGTTCTGCTGCTTTTCATTGTGAGCATTAACCTAGGCTTGGAAAAGAGTTAAAAACAGCTTGTCTAATATGTTTGTCAGTAAATGAGCATTCTATGGTAATGATATTAGAAAGTCCAGTCACAACGCCTCTGAGTCTCCTTGAAGAAGGGCAATGCTGACTTTGGCTAAACTAGATGTCCACTTAGACGAAGAGTTGATTCCCTGGGATAATTCCAGCAGGAAGATGTTACACACTCGCTAGTTTCAGCTTCTCTGCAACCTTGATTTTTATACTGTAATCAACTTGCTGGGAACTTGTGTTCTTGGTGGGTAAGGTTCTTTTAATGAGATAATACCGAGCCAGATACAACTCTGTCATATGTGGTTGTAAAGGATAGCCATGGTAGCTAGATATGAACCGAAGAATCCAGTTTTTGCTGCTTCAATTCTGCTTGCCTTTCTTTTCTTTCCTTAGGGAGATAAGTGTTGGAGAAAAGGAGAAACGTAAGTTCTTCTGCACTGCGACCCTCTTCTACTTCTATCTTCTTGCAGCCCGACAGGGAGCAGTTACTGACATAGCTGGTGATGAATGGGGAACTGTGGCTGCTGATGTCTACACTGATAATCATAGGAACTGGAGGCCAAAGTTTCTGCTGTAGCTAACAGACACAAATATCCTCCGACGCCCATGCTGAACTGGGACTCTGTTTGGAGACTTAACCGTTAAGATTCCTCCGCCGCCAAGTTATCAACCTATAGTAACGGTCAGATACAACCACATGTCTATTCTTCTTGTCCCTGTCCTTCCCAGGGGTGGCCCCACAGCTGTCTGTGCGATGCAACGAGCAATTAAAAACGCACATACTGTCCACCTCTCTGGACCTCTACTCACCTCATCATCTCTACAAGATCATTCCATGCTCCTCAAAGAACAATTTTCTTAACTAATTTTCCGAAAATGGGATGGTCCTTTTTATGAGAGTATCACTAATTCATAATGAAAGTATAAATTACGGTTAGAATTAATTTAAGTGAAAAAATAATCTTATTAAGATATTATTTGTTATTCATTTTACAACGAATGATTAAATCAAATTTGATTCACATTTCTTGCTCTCCAAGCACATCCGGCTCTATCCCTTTTGGGACCAAAGATAGTTTGGGGTCAAACATGGTTTCTATATGATAATCGGATGAGCATGTTCTTCATAGCACTCTTATTCACGGGAGTGCTCTCGTCGGCTCCAAAGGGTTGGATCTCAGCCAGGTTCTGAGCTCAATCTCAATCCTATGAGTGATCTTGAGCAGATAAAATAAGCCGATCCATTCCCCTTGTCTGCTGCACTCATTGTCATGAATTACTATATCGAAATCTTGACCATCAAGTAGTTCTGAATGAAAATGCGGTGTTGCTAGAGAAGTGGATGGACAGGGTGAAGCTGAGTTGCACAGTTGCACTTGAGTAACTGGAATTCTAATGTTTTCGCCAGTAGCCGCATCATCGGACTACTGGCCTCGAACCAGTTCTGGAGGCAGAAATCCTCACTGCAGAATCCGGTCGAGACAATTTTAGCATCGAAGATGCCACAGTGAGGGTCAACAATCGGATTCAGTTGTTCTAATCACACACACACACACATATATATATATATATATACATACATACTCCCACCTTTTCCTCTCCTATCTCTTATGGCAGTGGATATATGCATATTATTATGCAGATGCTCAATATGCTTGGGGGGGAGTATCAAGATGGGGAGGAAGGCTCCATGAGTGGCATCTTCCAGGAGTTGGAGAATTCGGAATGGAGAACAAGCGACGGCCCCAACTTAATGTAGTCTATCCAAAATATTTAAAAAAATTCGTCTTCTTCGACTTCCATCTTCAATTCATTTCCGCCATGGGACTTGCTGTTCTCTCCGATTCCCATCCCCAGGCTCAGCTCAGTTCCACTGCTGAGAGAGAGAGAGAGAGAGAGAGAGAGAGAGAGAATGGACCATAATGTAACATCGGGACCATCCGCATCATCATCGTCGACCGATCACTTGCAGTAGCTGATCGTGTCGCTAGAGAAAGCAGCGTTCAAGGCCCGGCAGGCTCCCTGCCACCTCGGACCCTGTCCTCCTCCAGCACGCCCACCAATCACTCTCCTCAACCACCCACAATGCCAGCGTCCCCGCCGAGCCGATGCAGGTTGGTGAGAACGAGGATGACGAGGAGGCCGAGGGAGACCCGAGGAACACCGGGATTGACCGCGTCGACGAGGGGATGCGCAACTGCTCCATCAACTATAAGCGGCCCAAGCAGCCGGTCTCCCCGTCGGCCGCCGCCACCGCCGCCGAGGACGAGGATGAGAGAGGCCTGAGGGGCGGAAACCGGTTGGGAACAATGGGTTTCGATCCTTACTCCACTCTCGATCCCGTCTACCAATGTCATGGGTGACAATGTGCAGCGCGGAAACAACTTCTAGATCGCAATTTTTTGGGGGGTAAACCTTAAGCTCTTTATGATGTTGATGGTAGAAACATGAAGGGAATTGGGCACCGATCGGGATCATTACGGGCTCGTTCCTCGTTCTCTACATCTATTGATGATTACTGCTGATTATATGGAGGGCTCCGTGTCGGTCAAGGTTCAGACGCTTCTACCGTCCGGCAATTTGTATCGGTTTATTGCAAGTTACAACCTCAATGAAGAACACAATACACATAGCGAATTTTGGTCTGATCCATAAATATTGTGCGATGGTTCTCTGTCAGCAACATTTTTTCATGCTCGGATCAGGAACCTGCTCCAGCGTCAGTGACATTTACAACGAGTGTGAATTGAAATGGCCCGATGGATCGGACCTTTTCCCCCCCAGAACAACACTCTCCACTGCCTGTGTCAGCCGAACCCGAAGCAGATCGAGTGAGAGTCTGAGGAGAGTCAATTTCCCAACATGACTTCGAATATGGGTTCATCATTCGGTCAGTTCGACAGACAGAAGTCTTGGGAGTCCGAGCGCAAGTTATGGAAGGCTATTTCTCCGCGAGAGGCTTTCCACATTCTCAAGTTGGCATTTTGCGTGATCTCCCATCGGCAAGTGCTTCCAGCAAGATTACCAAAGATGATATTACTGTACTGCAGTGATCAAATTGTGCAGCTTGACAAAGTCATCCATTGTGAGGTCCTCTGGTCTCGACTGCACAGAAGGTCGAGGAATCTCAATTGAAGAGCAAAATCCCGAGAGGAAAACAGAAAATATATGGAAGGAACAACCTATTTTGGGGTCTCTTTGGTTATATGCTTACAGTAGCAGGAAGACCAACGCCTACAAGTGCGTTCTCAATACCAGCAGCTGAGTTCAGATGCTGGAGTGATTTTCTCAGCATCTTCCGCTTCCCATTAAATGCAGAATTTACCTGTATTCAGAAACAAGCACCGCATTTGACATGGTACAAATATAAATTCCAAGACATAGGATTTTAAAACAAGATTGTGGGTCAAGTTACAAACGAATAATCAGGCCTACCATTGAGAAGAAGCTCTTAGTGGAGGTAACAGGAGGATAATCAGCAGCTTGTTTTAGCCTAAACCTAACAATAGCTGCATCAACCTAATGGAGCACAAGAAATTAGGATCAGCTCCTTTGTGCAATTTAACTGCATTATTATTCACATGTTCAATAAAATGCAATCTAATTCGCTAGCCCACATAATATCACTGCATGATTGGTAAAGGAAAAGCTAAGAACTTGTGTACCATGTTGTTAAAAATCAAAAGAAATACTATGTGGAGAAAAATCAATGACTAGTGTATTTTTATGCATTTTAAATTGATATCCATGGAATTTCTTATAGGTGAATGATGTTTACCATTTATTGGATGAGCTGGCAAATTATTAAAGCATATTGCTTGGAGATAATTATGCTAAAAATTCCGTGCAACACTAGATAACTAGCAATAATGAATCCCAAATCAATACTAAGTTTGATGTTGGACATAAATATCCAAGGTCCTTGACTGATGACCTACATTACCAGCCACAGCAGGTCAACCATTAGATTGCACCCGCTCCTCTAGAAATGTATATATGTGGCAAAGACGAATATATGGGTCATCTATGCATTCTGTTACATTAATGGGATGCTGGCCAAGCCTTCAGCTTCGTTGTCAGTTTGGGGTACATCTGGGCTATGAGGTGGGATCAACTCCCAGAATCTTAATTTGTGTTCAGAGTCTATCAACATATAGAGGATAAATTAGTTTTAAAAAAAAGCATTGGATGTATGCCCAATGCTCTAGGGGGTGTGGATGTACTCACATTTGGCTGAGGGAAGAAATTTGATCTTGGGACACTAGCTATATATTCAGGAACTGCAAGTCAAACAACAAATCATAAACATGAAAAATGAAAATTTGTACGGTGAAAAGTAACATGTATACCAATCTCAAAAGAGCAGACTCATAAATTATTTTCACACGAGTTATTGGGCATTTGATGTATCCAATTCGATATTTTCTATCTGATAATCAAGGACAATGACGTTAGTAATATCGCAAAATTGAAGCTTCCTAAAGAACTGTTTTACCGAACTATCTTTGGCAGTTGGAAAGAAATTTGGGGTGATTTTCCCAAAATATGCAACTATAGATTTTTTGAACAAAAGAATATTGAAAAAGAAAATGCCATGTGGTAAATACCTGAATAAAAGTTCATGAAGACATTGATTGGTCGGTACTCAGAGGTGCCTGGTGTTGATACAGCAAGGCGGACCGCTGTCTCCTCCTGCAAAACATCCAACAGTTTTGCCAAAATAAGCATGCACATGTTCGTGAGTTAATCAGAGAATGATTGAACCGAGATCTCTGAATGCCCAACTAGTGAAGATTGTATCTTATACATCACATTCATGCTGCTTCTCCATAGACCAAAGATGAATTATTTTCACCTTTTTGTCACCAACCTTTTTTTTTGGGAAGGACATCAATCAACGTCATGCACATATAAATGCTAGAATAACCTCGGACACTACCTTGAGATTTTTGTTAACCCTCTTCTTGCACAGACACATGACTAATACTTCAGAACCACATGTTATATGCTTTAATGGAAAAAGATGACATAAGAGATCATTTACTGCAACTGGAAGATAACCCACCGTCCAAATATAGCAGAACTAATTGAACAAATGATACAAGATAAAATGTTTTCTTCTTAATGCTAAAAGATTTTTCAGGCAAGCAATAACCTGAAGTAAGAGAACAACTTCAGAGAAGATGTCACCCATTGGAAGGAGCTGTTTCACAACATCTGTGCTTATATTGAAGGGTATATTGGAGACAACCTGCAAAAAGACAGAAACTTGATGAATGTGTCAGGGAAGAATTGAAGAATATATCAACTATAATTCAGTATTTGTGAGATCACAGTGCACACTGCTAGTGTCTGAAAATGGAACTTGTGCAGCATTAAAGTATAAGGCCCATGCCTAATGGGAACTAAGGTAATGATAAGTGTTAACAGCCCTTTGGGGGTGTTTTGGGGTTGGTGGTTGGGGGTTCCTAGGGTGTCTTCAGTATCTTTTCCCATACATTTTGATGGATACAGATGTATTATAAAATATCTTGCAACACATGGAGTTCAACTTATTTAGCTCTAGGCTATTGCTTTCTAATATAAAGTACAGGCACAATACTAGAGATTACAGAATGAGGTATTAGACATTGAAGTGCAATGGTAAGTGGTTAATTACTAGCAAAGCTCAAACAAAATGTGAGATTGAAGCAAAAATCTCCACACACTTGTTCAGAATACTAAATAATCAAAAGAAGTATTACTTTTGCATATCTAGATTTTCCGCTCGACTTCAGGCTTGCCAGCAGTGATGACATATGGGATCGGATGTGACATTTGACAAAGTCCTCCTGCAAAACCTGCAACATTTGAGAGAAAATTGTTTAGTTGTTGAAATAACTAGTAGAAGAGATAGACAGAGAATTTCATAGCTTACCTTTAGTTGATTGCTGCCTGCAAATCTTTCACGCACAAGAAAAGCCATATGTGGATCCTGAAATGCATCACTCATGTCAAAAGCCTTCAAAAACATCTCTTATCACAAATACAGTTCTTTCCTCAAAGGTCCAAAATTGTTATTTAGCTTCAGCTGCAAACAAGAATATATGCCCTTATCTCGGATTGTGTCCCCGAGAATGCAGAAGGGTTCTCAAGCTAAAAGTACTAAAGTTAATAATGATGCATAGGTAACCTTCTCGATTGCAAGAACAGTGGCACCAACATTGATGAGGGCATTAGTCAGTGAACCAGTTCCTGGTCCAATTTCCAGAACTATGTCCCCTTCTTCCACGCTAGATGCGGTCACAAGCTGCTCGTTAATTTCATTGTTCAACATGTAATGCTGCAAAAAATAGCAGGCAGCAGTCAGAAGCAATCCATCCCTGCTCCAACTCAAGCACAACCAACTTACTCCAAATGAAGTAAAATTTAGATGCAGCATCAATGTGATTGGAACGGAACTAAAAGACATCTTTGGAATGCTCAAAGAACGGAGATAAATAAGAGTAAGAAAATGAAAGAAGAGAAATCACCCCCGACTATCAACACTTATCTTTCGTCATATTTGCAATCACATGTATCAAAGTCTTACTCTCCTCACTCAATTCAAGGAGTTCTCACTAGGAAACGGAGTAACAGATGTAGACCTGCCCGAGGGATTTCCGAGGAGTGCGGCCTCTTGAGTTGAGGGCTCTGAGAGTGGCGTTGTAGTCATCGGTATTTCGGGTCCGAGATCCTTTAGCGCAAGCGACGTATGGATATATCCTCCGCCGGGAGCCACCGCCACGAGAGCTGGCCGCAGGCGGAGGAAATGGTGGGGTAGCGGGGAGGAGAAGAGCCACGTCGCCGATCATAGTGGGTATGATTCCAAGTGTTCGACGAAATGGAAACGATTACCAATAAAATGGACCGACCGACAGAGCTACCACAACGGGAAAATCTTAGTCAAGCTTTTTTATTCCTACATTTATTTATTTTAAATTTATATTTATATTTTTTATAGTAAGTAATTTTCTAAATTAATCACACTAGTAAATATATTTTTATATATTTCAGTTGAAAATTAAGTTAAACTCTAAAAATAAAGAAGTAATTTGACAAATCATTCGATATCTCACCCACGACAACACAATCCCCCCACCCCCCCAAATTGGTATTTTCTATTCACGATGGATTGCCTTCGATTCGAGCTTGGAGAATGTTAACCAAGAAGATATGAATTTATTTGCTACTGAACATGATATCTGGTTTGCGTACCAAAATCACATTTATGGGCCAAAAAGGAAGAAATTTTCTAATATTGAAGCAATTCGCAACAGCAAGGTCAAATCACATTTTGAAGATGTCTAGAGCCGATACAACACAATGGCAACTAGGATGTTTTTTTTCTTTCTTTTTTTGGAAAAAAAAACAACGAAATTTAAACTGCCTAGGGATAGATAAGAAGGATCATAAAGGAACAAATTCAACCTGAACAAGCACAGAGACTTGACCGTCTAAACAACCAAATTGAAAATGACCACAATCTTGGAAACTTAGTAGTGATTACTGTAACTTGGGGTACGGGGGAGTTTCGCCAAAGATTGGAAAAAAGGGGATGTGTCACCAGAGCTGGAATGATCCACCGATCTGATTTGCGCCCGAGGGGGGCTTTATCGAGACCCAGAGGAGGGAGATCGAGATGGCGATGAGTCCCGACCACACGAACACGATCGTCGGCGTCCTCCCTCGCTTTCCCATCATCCCTTTTGCGAAGGGATAGAGATGGGCGAGTACCCAGAAGCTGAAGAACACTCCTCCGATCAGTCGGCTCCACTGCGGTATGATGCTGTACACAGTGCGGCACAGAGCCACTGCGATTGCGATCAGGTTTGTGAGCATGATCGTGATCGGGAGTATCATCAGGGACGTCCATTTGAAGAGGTAGAGGTCTGCGAACTCGTCGTCGATGTCATCTCCTGCTGACTTTGATGTCAGAGTGAACGAGATCTCAATGCCTGCAATAACCTTAAGCAGACCTTGTAGAACTGCAGCAATGTGAGCACTCGTTCCGCCAATCACCCAGAACTGCTCGTTCCTCCACCACTCCTCGAGCCCGATTCCTGACCACTTGATTTCGAGCATCGCGAGGATGCAAAGGGTCAAGGTGATGGCCAGCAGGTAAGTCAGGAAAGTCACATTCAAGGACTGAACTATAAACTGTCCAGAGAAGAGGGACAGTGCTGGGAGGAAGCAGTACACTATGAGGAAAATGGAGGTGAATGGATAGAACCCAACATTCAGGTAGGCGATCCTCTGCAGGAACTTCATCCTTGGCCCGGCCAGCAGGGCATTGTTTCGGGAGAAGAATATTTCAACGGAACCCGTTGCCCATCGCAGGACCTGGTGGAGTCGATCAGTCAGATTGATTGGAGCGGTCCCACGGAAGGCATCCCTCTTTGTCACGCAATACACAGATCTCCATCCCCGGTTATGCATCCTATAACCGGTAACCACATCTTCGGTGACGGATCCGTAAATCCAACCTACACGCGAGCCCCACTCAGTCTTGTCTTCGTACCAGCATGAGATCACACTGATTGCTTCTGCGACGGTTGATGCATCCAGCAGCTGCCTAGGGATCGTAAGAGCGCCTGGTGGTCGCCCATTCCTGACTGATGGGTGGTCTGCCAGTGGCCGACCCTGAAACTCTGATATGCATATAGAATCAACAAAGAGGGTTGAGTTACCGAACTTTTTAGGAAGAAGGCTGACATTATCAGCTTCCTCATAATCTTCGATACGGAGGGACTGGTTTCCTTCATCAGGAGAAGCTTTCTGCTTGGAAGCAGAACCTGCAGTCTTTCTCGAGAAGATCCGGCTCCAGAAGCCTAAGCCAGTTCTCTCTTCCTTGACCCGAGGAGGGTCGAACCCATAGAGTGCAGTCCGACGGAAGAGACACCCAGTGCCGACGTAAACCGGGCCTTGAATGCCATCAAGTGCACGCATGTTCACATCGAAGAAGACAGTGTTGTGGTTGGCGTAGCGGTCTGATGGGTCAATGCCCTCAAATCGCTGTGGGAACTGGACATAGCAGATGCGATCCCCACCTCGGTCCATCATGAAGCACATGCCTTCCTTCAAGGCCTGGGAGTTGTAGATGTAGTGATCACAGTCAAGGTTTAGGATGAAGGGTCCGTTGGACATTATTGCTGAGGCCCGAACAAGAGCATTCATGGCCCCGGCCTTCTTGTTGTGGTCATAGCCCGGTCGCTTTTCACGGGAAATGTAGACTAGCATAGGAAGTCGTATGTCTACTTCAGTCACATCAATCGAGGATTGATCAACTTCTTTGCTGCGAAGAGGCTCATCACTTGGAGGTTTCAGCATCACCTGCAAGAAACCCGAACACAAGTAAGGTTGGCTAATTGATCGAAATAAACAAGAATGATTTGTTATCAAGACTGAAAGAAATTGTACCTGTATGATGCTTGCATGATCTCCCCTTGAGTGTTCAGCCACAGGACTTGCCCAATTGCCGGGCCAGTGGGTTCCATCAGCCATCCAAGTAGCTTTCTGGATCTTCAACTTGTCGATCCCACCATCTGTTCCATTCTTCTTTTGCAATTTCGTGGCCTTGATCTCCTCTGCTGCATTATATGCATCTGATCGTCTTCTAATCGAGTCAGCGAGGCCATTGATCCGAACCTTGAACTCATCATACTCCCTTTTAACCCGCCTGCGATCTCGAACAAAATCAGTCCGCACCTTATCTTTATACGGATCCCTCTTCAGGTTGAAATATGATTCAGGATTCCTTGGCTCAATATTGTGCTTACGACAAAATGGAACCCACAAATTCGCAAAGCTAGCAGCCTCCGCCATAGCTTCGAAAGTTAGAAGGGAGCCTCCATCATCAGACACATAACAGGAGAGCTTCTCAACAGGATAATCAGCTGCCAAAATTGACAGGATTGTGTTTGCAGTCACTAGAGGTGGCTCTTTTTCAGGGTCTGCAGTAGAGACGAAGATATCGACGCCTGGAAGATCAGACTTTCCACTAGGAGTCTCAAACTTCATCCTCAAAACTTCCAGATCGGCGGTCCTGTTGATAGGACATAGCTTTGGGAGCTGGTCTAACAGCCACGAGAACCCGAACCAAACCTCACAAGTTACTGACATGCCCCATAACCACATTGCATCTTCATTTGGGTGCCTGATCCTCCATGCCAGTAGCAGTCCAAGAACAACCACTCGAACAAAGATTAAGAGCCTGGCAGAGCATAAGAACCAGGCTTTATATATAATTTGTTGTAACACCCATTTAGTAAAGAAGGAATATTGAACAGGAAATATACCTGTACGGGCTAAGAATTGTTGTGGAAACATTTAATTTACGAGTAATCGGCCTCCACCGGTTCTCATAAAGCACCTGAGGATTCCCAAATGCATCATAGCTACCGTTCATATCAGCTTGGGGCCACATAGCACTTCCATATCCGTAACTTCCTTTTGTCTCGAAAAGCCAGTTCTTGTGATCAAAGTCGTCTGTCCCTGTTCTATCCAATGACATCCTTGATCTCATCATGGATAGTCTCCTCTCCTTCTTTGACAGTCCAATAGATGAGTACCGCCGCCTCAATGGGCCCATGTCAGGCTCCTCGCCCGCTTCCGGCCCATCATAGGGCGCCTTACACCCAAGACAAGTCGCATCCCCATCTCTTAGTATCTCTCTATAGCATTCCCAGCAAATCTTAAAGCCACACTCGCATGGAACAATCTCGGCCCCTCGTTCATCAGTCATGACCTTCCCATCACACCCGAGAATTGAGCAGGATGAGCCCTTTGCCCCTGCCATCTGAGGGTGGCTCGAGACCGAGTTAGTCACCTTGCCCTTAAAGAAGGCCCTGGTAGGGCAGCTATGCCCGCCAGTGAAAAGGGAATTGGACACATAAAGGTCCTCTACTCTCTCAGCTGTCGAGGGTTCAACCGAGTCATACAGTGACTGGTGTTCAGGCGTGGGTGGTATATGCACGGTGTAGTTCACGAATTCAACTCCACCATTGAGCTCATCTCGACCATGATTCACTTGATGAATGGAGTGAGTGCTTCTCGTCAACTGAAATTCAGCTGCCATCCCTTCCTACCCTCTAAAAATTTTCACTTCCAAGGATACACCGTTTAAAAGTACCTGAAATTTATCAACGAAAACGAATTGCTTAAACTTGCCTCTCAATATCTTGCTATAGCGATGTACTTGTCTACCAGCAGAACCATCCATTTGTAGCAATGATTCTACTGCAGAGTGTCCAAGTTCTCTCACCCACCCTCATGATTAATGAACACGAGTTCTACGCTAAGCATTTGCGAGCTGGGACATATAAGAAAGTCTACCTCAAAAGTTTAAGCTGACACCCAACTCTTTCACCTTCCCAGAATATTTTCCGACATGGGATTATAACTCTCAGAGGCAGACATCGGCCGTTTTATAGCAAGTTAAAGGAACATAGCAAAGTTACCTCACCGAAGCATCCGCCGCAGCTCCTGAGACTGAGGGCTGAGCTTGGGCCTGGAGGTCTTAGGCAAAGTCTGCTGCATTTAGAAGAACTGGCGGAGGGGATCGTTTGTGGGGGATGAAGAAGAGTTAGTTGAGAGTTTAATAGGAGGGAGCAACGAACGACAAGGTTGATACAAGTGAACGTTGAAGGTGTTTGAATTTCGAAATTTCGAATGGAGTAAAAGAGGGAGAAAAGAGCAGAAAAGAATTTCTTTCCCAAAAAAACAAAAACTTTTTTCCTCTCTGAGTTTAAACGGTTGTCTGTTAACGGCCACTTGCATTTTCTGGTCCACTTGTTTGACCTTTTGAGCCCCGAAAAAATTAGATAGGAGACAAGACCAGCTCCCGACCGAACCAATCCACGACACAAGTCCTTTATTTTTTTTTTTAAGGTGCAGTCCAATATTTAAAAATCTTATAAACCTTATTATCTAAATTTGATACTAATTATTTGATAAAAAAAATTAAATCTTATTAATTTTTCCTTTTTAATTACACTCGAATCAAATATTTTATTTAGATGAAAGATATGATATATTAAGTTATTTTAATTACATGCACGTCGCCCTCCTCCATGCATGATTGAGTGTGATGCCCAAGAAATGCAAACTTAAAAATTGTAAACATTCAGAGACATATTCATTTTAAAGTAATGTTTTGAAGTTTAAATTTCCTGAGTGAATGGGCTGTTGTCATCCAATATAATTGCCAGCCCTTTATTTCAAGCCTTGAACCGACACCTTTGAGCTACCGTGCTAATTTAATTGTCCACGCCAGACAGCCCGTTACGACAATTTTCATACCAGAGTCTTATGTCCTATGAAGATGATAGATGTAAGGAGTCACCTATGTTTTTGCTACTGCAGATCTTGAGCATGATTTTTCTGGCTCCTGGCGTTAGCTCTATTGGGGAAGGAAGGCATTGCTCCTTTGACAGGAGAACTCCACTCCCATAAGAATGTTCTACTTCAGTTTCAAAATGTCTCAACTTATATATGTTTTAAAATACCTCTTACTCTCTGCAATTGCAGCAATATTGCTCTCTCATAGGGTATTTGGCAGCCCGTCTTGGAGGCTACAGCTTTTCTCCTGCATCAATAATCACCATGGATGCTTCATCCTCGGACCAACCAGAACCTGCAAACTCCTGAGACTATTTACAGTTTACCCACCCACTACTGGGTCGAAGAATTTCCAAAAGATGAGATCTCGTAACTTCTTCCAAACAGTACTTGAAATTGATCAACCTTTGGCATCCCCACAACTTATCCATTCTATTATCTTTGTCTTCCTCCTTTCGTGCAGCATGCAGTAACCATTCGAGGGACCCGTTCTCCAAGATTAACTACTTCTCTTGGTACTTCTTTAAAAGGGCGGTTCGTTTTGCCTTCAAACCCTATGATCGTTGCGCCTAGTTACGACTTTTCCTTGTTGCCTCAGGATTTCAGAGGTAAGCTTCTGCCCTTGCACCCCCAATCCTACAAATGAACTTCAGATGAGACGGGAAAGGATTTCCAAGATATCGAGAAAGCAATGCTAGGGGATCAATATCGCCCTAGGTTTTCGGATCTTAGAGTCTTGTCATATCACCCATATAAAGAGGGGATCGCAGTGTTCCCCAATCAACTTCACGTGTAGACCTCAGGTAGCCTATGCTATGCCGGATGAAGTTGTTGAGTTGTGCCATTTTCTAGGCATTGTTGGTTTAGTCTGCCACTGAAGTGCAAGGAGAGGAGCCTTAAAAATTTTTTTTATTAGAGTATTTCAATATTTCTCTAGGTTTGCTCCTGACAATATGTATGGTCACCTCCATTTAACTCCTCGTTCTCCTTTGGTTCGAATGGCCATAGTTCAGGGAAAAATGTCCTCCAATTCATAATGGAAAAAAGCCTTTCTTCCTTATTGGATATGGTTGTCATGGACTTGGAACCCTTGCTCGAGAATTGATGAAGACACAAATCCAAGCTCCGTTTGTCTTCAAGCGGGAGCGTCACAGTTGCTGCTTTTACAGGGATCGGTGCAAAGCGCAGAGCATCTTCACCGGGAGAGCATTGTCTCTAATGACAAACATGATAAAGCACAGTCTGCTGCTTCAGAGGTTTCATCCATGTTCTTTCCAGATTCTAGCTAGCTTAGCGACTGTGGATCTCGTGCTTCATATGCTACAGGCAAAGTTGGATGAAGTCACTCGAAAGAGGAAGGAAAATACATCACGATGGGGAAGTAAAAACGTTGACAAAGTTAATAACTGCGACCAATTTTTCCACTCTTGTTCGCTTGCAAACAAACAAGAAATTCTCGATTTGCCGACAGCTTTTTCTAGCAGAAATCGTTTGACGGGAATTTCGGTTGGAAATTCTAACAGAAAATGGTGACGGAATTATTTGCAATAGACTTGCGGTAGAAATTGGCCGTCGAAAAATTTGCGGTAGTGCTCTTACCGAAAAAGGTGATGCAGATATTTTCCATCAGAATAATCTGACGGAAATATATGACGGGAAGTTTTCGTGAGAGTTGTTCTCATGGAAAATCTAACGGAAATAATTTCAACTGCTGATTCTTACGAAAATCTGTTGGTAACTCCACTGACAAAATATGAGAGACTTGACCGATGGAAATATAACGGAAATAAGTAAGTTATATATATACCACATGTTATTGTTGCCATCTTTTTAACAGCATATCTTACTTCATTTTCTCTCTACCAAGCATTCCTCCCTCTGTAGCATTGTTCATTGTGGTAAGAGCAATTTCATTGTGGCTTTTCCTTCTTCATTGGGTCAAACAGTTCTAAACTCATTTTGAACCAGCTCGGAGCTAACTTTGACCACCGATTTTAACAACACTAATATGCAATTATGGCCGTCGAGAGAAATCTAACGAAAATAAGTCATATGTACCTTACATTATTGTTTTCAAGGTTTTTAGGCTGCTCGAGATATCAATCGTGCCTGGTTGGGTGTTTTCGGGCCATCACATATATAGGGCCGAGCTGAGCCCACAAGCACCACAAAAATTTTCCAATAAAAGTAAAAAATTTAAATTATTTAAATAAAATTTTTTAATTTTTTGTTTCGTTTATTTACATTAGTTACATTGGATAGAATTCTAATAGTGTTTGGGCCAGGTTTTCGGGCCGACCTAAAAGTACAAGAAGGCTTTCGACATTAGGGAGAGAATTATGAGGAATTATTTTTAAATTAATTAATTATATACAAATAATTATATTTAAAAAGTATTTATGTTTTTTTAAAAAATAATATAAAAATTATAACCTGCCTTGTTGTAATTGAAAATTGAAATTTCCCTCTTCTGTCTCTTGCGCACTTTCTGCAGGTCACCGATAGAAGAGTCCCTCGCAAGGTGGTTGACGGAAAATGGGGCTCTATGAGTTGCCCACGGAAGTTTCTCCTGCAAGATTAATGGAAAAAGGGGCTCCTCACTAGAAGGGTGATTTTGCTCCGACATTCTCGCTGTGGCCCATTCCTTCATCCTTCAGATCTT
The DNA here is from genome assembly GCA_900174645.1 of Sonneratia alba. NCBI lineage: Eukaryota > Viridiplantae > Streptophyta > Magnoliopsida > Myrtales > Lythraceae > Sonneratia > Sonneratia alba. The sequence goes on from FWPY01000041.1 coordinate 683,586, forward strand.
GTCTTCAATCCATTTTACTCTCTGTTGCTTTCTATTGACAGCTCACAACAGCTCGAAGAGCCTCCAACTCCGACGCACTCCGGCTCAAACGCACACCAATGCACATGACCTCCAACTCGGATGCCTTGAGTTGGAAAATTCCCTAGCTCAGACACCTCCAAATCTAAATTTTCCCATGTCAAGCGCCTCCAACTCGGACACCTCCAGCTCATAAGCCTTCAGCTCGGAAATCCCTGAGCTCAAACGCCTCCAGCATGAATGCCCCCAACTCGGATGCCCCTAGCTCAAATGCCTCCAACTTTGAAATCCTGCAACTCGGACACCCTCTAGCTTTATCACATCTACGACCCATTATTCAAGGTATTGTTGTATTGTTCTACTCGATAGGTGTTTAATTGCAATTTTGCTACGTTGTTGCTAGCTTTTGCATCAATATATGTTGGTATGAGGTCCAATACAAATGGATTTATTTGTTATTATGCATGTCTATCATATGTTACATGGACTGTTTGTTGAATATTACTCGTTGCTGCATATGTCATTATTGCTTTCTTCACTTTTTATGCCTTGGTTGCTTCGTTAACTTTTTCTATCATCATTGGTCAAAGGTCTGCTACTGTCTTCTCTGTTCTATTGCCTTTATTGACTTCTTTTCTTTGTTGTGTCACGAGGGTGAAATCCTGCAGAGATTGCAATAGATGGAGGCTCATCAAAGCTCATGGGGGGATGCAGACAAGTTTCATGCATCCACATCGAAGTTTCGTACCACCAGCATTTACCATTCCATCACCGCAAGTACAAGCTAAATATTGTGCTCCATAAGCGTCGCAGCCAATAAGGATGACATCAGTGTCCATTGGACATCCGACTCTATATCCACCGGTGCGTTCGCTATTTGATGAAGATTCATATGTCTCTTTGCTCAATGATTCATAGTGCACATTCATATGTTTAAGATGTTCGAGGAATCCTAGAAGGCTGATTGATGGGAAGGATTGGTGGTTATCTACGTACTGTTGACATAGTCACTTGTGATGACTTTTGAAGAATGCGAAGATGGCGCACAGGCATGTATTTACAACTTTTTGACAAAATATTTTATGTGCATATGTGTCATTTACAACTTTGAGAAAAATGCAGTTTTGATTGCAAATTTATCTATTAATAATGTGATATAACTATTGTAATGAATATTGTATTTGATACTTGCAACTTATATATTTTTATAAGCAAGAACATAGCAAGGCTGAAGTAGGGCAGGGAAAATTTGTTGTGCATTGCCCAATCTTTTCCGTTAGTAATTTATGTTGGAACCATTTTCCTTGAGATTTCCGCGAGAAAACATCTGATGAAAATTCTGTCAAAAAATGTTGTCAGTAATCTATCAAAAAAGTTTACTGATGGATTACCAAGAGAATTGGCCTCGGTGATTATCTGATGGATTTGCGTTAGTAGTATTAGATGAAAATTTTCTGACAGAGATTCCCTGAAGACATTCTTCCAGAAAATTGCAAAGGACGATTCTCTCATAAATCTAATGCATTTGCATCAAATTTTTGTCAGACTTGAAATTTTCATCAAATCTCCTTCCGAGAGATGAATTTTCTTCGGAATATCCTCTTTTCCATGAGATATGTCTGACAAAAAATCACAAATTTCCGATAGTGTTGTAAACCAAGTGAGAATATTTTCTCTACGTGATCTTAAACTATATCTAAGTCTAACTAAAGAATTTCTTGCTAATTATATAAAAGAAATTACCGGACTTTATTTGTTGTACCTGTTGACCAAATTTTGTCACGCGGGGTAAAAAAGTTATTTTTCTTCCTATATAAACCAACCGGTAATGCCCCTGACTAATCCAACTTGAACCGGGTCGGCCCACTAGTCACAGCATAAGTCTTTTCCATTCGTAGCACTCGAACCGCTATCTTGTTCAAGGGAAAGAAGCGTCGAACTATCTCAACTAATTTATATTAGTTCTTTACTTATTTTATTTATTAGATTTGAGTATAAAATATGCCGAAAATGGAATGGCACTTGTTTAAGATAAAATAAAAGTGGAATGCCCACCAATTTCAAATTAAATTAAGAACTTACATGAAGTACAGTAGATGGGAAAGCACGTCTTTCTACGTGGCAACCAAATTCCACGGTCCCATTGTAAGGGGGGAAGTAAAAAAAGTTGGCAATAACGTTAAGAACGCGGCAAAGAAGATTTTTGGTTACGCGTTCTTAACAAACTCCCATCTACATGCATCGATCGATCGGTCGGTCCGTCGGTCGACCGACTTGATTAACCTAACTAGGAATTTATTGGTTTGTTCATCGACCAACGAAAATAAGTCTGTGACGGGGTCAGCTGAGCAGCATGTGATCTTATCATCACTTCTCGATTTGATTCGTCAATGGCGGGAACATAGCAATGGTTGTTTTTTTTTCTAATTTTTAATTCTTTTTGTTTTTTTGGTAAGTGGTAGAAAGCTACTTGCCCAGGAAGAAAGAGATAGAGATAGAGATAAGCAACGGCCAAATAAGGAAACCGAGCTGTCTTCTCCTCACCAGGAAGAATCACAGAAAAATGAAATCCTCGTGACCAGACCCACGGACTTATCTCACGCCGTTAGTGTCTAACGGCTCTTTTACGGATTTCCAGCGCTTCGGCCACAACTATTGCAACAAAATGAATCGGAGAAAAACCGTTATCGTGCCAGAAAACGTAATTAAACTACGTGATTATTTTCTCTACTTTCTGAAAAATATCTCAGAAGCAAAATGTAATCTCAACTCTGAAGAGGAAGAAGAAAATTTGAGATACAAGAATTAAATGGGCAGTATATTGCATACCAATTATGGCAAATACCCACAGACCCCCTTGCCCCTACTTAACGGCGTCTAACCTCGTCCACTGTTCCATCCCTCCTTCCAGCTTCTCGCCGTAGGGTTTCAGCTTTGGGCTCGCCATCCCCTCTGCCCACTCCCTGCACCTATCCCGGTCCCTGTTCCCTCCTCCTTTTCCTACCTGGCGGGTGGCCCCTCTCTCGTCAGCAACAACACATCACAGCAGTCGCCCCCCGCTGAGCGTAAAATTCACTGGTGAGGCGATCCATTCCGCCATTGAGCTTAAGCTGTTGCTTTGCTTGTTATTTTCGATTCTGCGAAATTTCGGTTTTCCTAGTTCCTCTCCACCCGGCGCTTATGGGACCGGAGATCGTTTCCGTCTCTGAGAGCTCTCTTTTTTTTTTTAAAACTGTTTCTTCGCTCCGATCATTTTCAGTCTACTTGTTCTCCGAAAGGGAGAATTTGTTTCATAATCTGGTGATTGTGATGTCTGATCGATATATTTTTACTGATCATCGTCGAGGCTCCCCGGAATGTGAAGCCTAGTATTTTCAATATTATTCGATGCGTCTCTGGAACATATGACTTGGAAACCCCGAAATGTGATCCATTGTTTGTTAGAGCAGTCTCTGTGCTGTTGTTTGTTTTAGTTTTCACCCGTCCGATGTAAATTGTGGCGGACTTTTGATTTTGGTGGAGTCAGGCTTTGATGAAATATACTGTCTGTTGATTGGATTTTGCAGGAGCAGAGCTGCACTGGCTTGTGAATTAAATAATAGGTTCCTTCACTCCAGTGAATTGCTGCTGTGATTGACATCTGAAAATTGAAGAGAGAGGAATATGTACAGTCTGAACACTAACTGCATTACTAGGTACATGATCTCTCCTTGTTTGCTAGTTGTACTTCTTTTATCTGATGATGTTTCTGAAGCATGATATTTAATTGTAATTGTTTGCCTTCTAACATTATTGAAGAACATACAATAAAGAAAGACTGGGGGACACCTGTGCCACGCATGGATCTTGTTATTAAATAAACTTGATCAGATGAATGACTGAAATGGTAAAATAAAGTTGCAATTGCACTAATGTCCTATTGTGTGATCTTTGCCCTGTGATGTTATCGAAGATCATACAATAAAGAAAGAGTAGAGGACATCCGTACCATGCACGGAGCTTGTTACTAAATGAATTGATCAAAAAACTGACATAAATGGTAAAATAAAGTTGTAATTGCATTAGTGTCTGATTGTGTGATCTTTGCCTTGTAATTTCATCGATGATCATGCAATAATAAAATACAAGATGCAAACGTGCACCATACACAAAGATCTTGCTATTTAATGAAATTAGTTAAGAAAAAAGACAGGAATGATTCAATAGAGTTTTTAATTGCAGTTCATTTCTGATTATGTGATATTTGCTTTCTACTGTGACTGAAGATCATGCAATGAAGAAAGACAAGCACATACAGATATTGTTATTTGATGAAATTGATAAAGAAAAAAATGACACTAACAGTAAAATAAAGTTGTAATTGCATCAACGTCCAATTATGTGATCTTTGCCTTCTAATGTCACTGAAGATCATACAATAAGGAAAGACTAGAGGAAGATGTGCACAACACACAAAGACTTTGTTCTTTAGTGAAATTAGTAGATAAACAAAAGACAGAAATGAGTTAACAAAGTTCTTGGTTGCAGTTATTGTTTGATTATGTGATTTTTAACTTCTAATATCGCTGAAGATCATAAAATAAAGGAAAGCGAAGAGGGCACCCATGCTACACAAGATCATGTTATCTAATGAATGATAAAAAAAATGACGGAATTGGTGAAATAAAGTTTTTAATTGCATTAATGCCCATTTATGTGATACTTGCCTTCTAATGTTGTGAAAAATCATAGAATAAAGAAAGACCAGTGGAAGACATGTTGAAGTTAGTAAAAAACATTATTTATAAACTCTGTAATTACAATTTAATTCTGATTATGTGCTTTTTGCCTTGTAACGTTGCTGAAGATTGTAAAATAATGGACACCAATGCTACATGTGGATCTTTTTTTTCCTGATAAATGCAGCAGCCACATGGATCTTTTATTTAATAATTGGATTGAGGAATTTGGAGGGGAGGGAATGGGAGGCTAAAAGAGTGTTAAGGAGGGGCGGTAGGGGTCATGGAGGGATAAAGTATGCCTCCATAATGATTGTTTGAATAGTATTATGGGGGGGAAGAGAGGGGAGGGATAAAGAGGGCTAATAGACTGCTTCACACTTAATAACCCTCTCAACAATTATAGGGATATATTATAGGTTAATCCTATATCCCTCCTTAACCCTCCTATTCCCCCATATTGGAGAATGAGAAAACTGATTATTGGAACCTCTCAATCCCTCAATCGAAACATGTAGGAAATTAAAGAAATGATACAAGTGGTAAAATGAAGATTTTAGTTGCATTAATGTGCAATTATGCTATTTTTTCCTTCTAATGTCATTGAGTTCACATGATAAAGAAATATAAGAGGAAGGCATGCACCACACATGAAGATCTTGTTATCTAATGAAATTATTAAAAATGATGAAAACGATTTAATAAATTTTTTATTTGTAGTTGGTGTCCAGTTAGGTGATTTTTGCCTTCTTACTTTACTGACATCATACAATAACAAAAGATGAGAGGACAATCATGCTTCATATGGATCTTGGTATTTAATTTTGAAGAAAAATCATGCCAATGGTAAATAAAGTCTTAATTGGTCATTGCATTAATGTGTGATTATGTGATCTTGTTCTTTTGATGATCATACAATAAGACTAGATGAAGACTAGCCAAATGGAAAGATCTTGTTATTTAATGAAATTAGCATAATAAGGATAGAAATGATCTAATAAAGTTTTTAACTGCAGTTAATGTTCAATTATGTGATTTTTGCCTTCCAATATTAATAAAGATCATATAATAAAAAAACCTTCATAAAAAATTATCATACATTAAAGAAAGACAAGAGGACACCCATTCTACACATGGATCTTTTTATTCAATGAAATTGGTTAAAAAAGATCGATACCAATGGTAAAATAAAGTGTTAATTGGTAATTACATTGATGTCTATTCATATGATCTTGGCCTTCTGATGTCACTAAAGATTATACAATAAAGAAAAAACTTCAAAGACGTGTGCTACAAGCATAGATCTTGCTGAAAAAGGACACAAGTGATGAAACAAAGTTTTTACTTGCAGTTAATGTTTGATCATGTGATTTTGTCCTCTTGATGTCCCTAAAGATCTATATACTTGCAGTTTTCACATACAATAAAGAAAAACCAGAGGACCATGCTACGCATAGATCCTGTTAATGTCTGATCAAAATTGTTTTGTTTGCATTAATGTCTGATTATGTGATTTTTGCCTTCTGATGTAATTGAAGATCATACAATATTGAAAGAATCGAGAAGGGTGTGTACCACAAGCATGGATCTTGTTATTTAATGATATTGCTAAAAAATGACCACAAATAATTAGATAAAGTTTTGATTACAGACTTGCAATTAATGTCTGATTATGTGAGTTTTGACTTTAAATGCGCCTGAAGATCATACAATAAAGAAAGAAGATTAGATGAGGACATGTACCATGCTCATATCTTGTTATTTAATGAAGTTGGTCAAAAAATTGACACAATGATTAAATAAAGTTTTGATTGCGTTGATGTCTGATTATGTGATTTTTGTCTTTTGATGTTACTGAAGATCATATGATGAGAGAAAGACTAGCATAAGACTTGTGCCACAAACTGATCTTTTTATTTCCTAACATTGGTTGAAATTTGACATAATTTTTAAATGAATTTTAATTATCTCAATGTCCAATTATGTGATTTTTGCCTTCTAATGATACTGGGGGATCATTCAATAAAGAAAAAACAGATGAAGGCACTTGCCATGCAATGATCATGTTATTTAATGGAATTGGTCGAAAAAACTTAGAAAAATGATTAGTTAAAGCCTTAACTGTATTTAATGTTCAATTATATGAATTTTTTGCCTTCTGATGTTAGTGAAGACAATACAGTAAAGAAACACTAGAGGAAGATGCATGTCATGCATAGATCTTGTTTACTTAATGAAATTGATCAAAAAATGACAAAACGATTATGTTTTAATTGCTGTTAATCTTTGAGTATAGGATTTTTTGGTAATTGAAATATGAAAGTAATAAATAAAGAAGAAAGAATTGAGTTTTTTGTATGTGGTAAAGAAAGGAAGATGGAGAAAATGAATAAAAGAGAGTGAGAGTGCATTACTTGTAAATAATTAGCTGCATGATTAATAAATTTGCTATCTTATTTTTCCTTAATCTGATGACAATTAAAGCCTGAGCTTTATGTGTCATGGGTAATTTCAGAAAGTGTAAAAAAAATAAAAAAAAAGGAGCTACTCCCTTGTAGTAATATATAAGACTAGAAGTTCATTGTTACTAGGCACTAGTCTTGTAATTATTAAATTTGATAAAAAAAAAAATTACACAAGCTATTGGATCTAGTCTTAACTGTTGTTGATGTCCAGTTATGTGATTTTATTTGTTTATTTATTTTTGCCTTTTGACGCTACTAAAGATCATACAATACAGAAAGACTACGTGAAAATGCATACCTCACTCGGATCTTGTTATTTGGTGAAATTGATCAAAAATTTGACTGTGTGATTAAATCAAGTTTTAATTGCAATTGAATTCCAGGCATGTAATTTTTTTTTTTTTGGCAATCTGAGTAAGAAGGTTATGTATTATATTAAGAAGAAGAAACTTGGTATTTTGTAGATGGTGAAGAGGGAGAAAATGATCATAAAATAAGAGAGAGGGAGAGAGAGTAGTAGTACATGAGAAAAATAGTAAATCGATGGTTATTCAGTTAATAAATATATTATCATGTCCGTATTTTCCATTAATCTAATAGCTATAAAAATTTGAACTCGATGTGTCTTGGCTTATTTTAGAAAGTGAATGTTACCAATAAGGGGAGCTGCTACCATATAGTATTATAGATATAGATATAGATGTTGCTTCAGTTATTTCCGAGTCATAATGCGACATCCTTTTGTTATATTTTATTATCTTTTCAACTCATAATTGTATTCATGGGAAAAGTTTATACATTTGAGTGAACACAAGTATATATTATTTTTGCTTGGTGCACTTGTTACATGTATAATTGTTCATTCACAAGAATTTGTACTTAACTTATGCAGGGTTTCCAATCTCTCCTAAATGGAAGTGCTTCTGTGAGATTTACCAGAGCTAGTTTTATTCCTTGGTTTTTTTCTTGTGTTTGTGTTCAAACAAGTTTCTAGGAATTGATTAACAACATATACATATGGAGAACACACCTGGAAAGGAATCTAATGACAGCAATCAAGTGATCTTGCCAAAGGCAAAGAGAAGACGGGCACCTGATGAAGAATTTCCAAGCAATGCTGCTTGTGCTGCACTCAACATGTGTAACCTGCCACCTGAAAAGGTCGGAAAGCAACAGAAACTCGATGGATTTAATGGTGAATCTGTGCACTGTGCACGTGTTGTCCAGAACTCTATTGTGAGAAACTACTCAAATTTCATGAAAAGTGGGATGCCACAGCGTATGCTGTTTCATCAGGATGGTGAATGGACTGATTTTCCACAGAATCTAGTCACCTTGATCAAGGAGGACCTTCAGATGAAGAGGACTGCTGTTGAGGTCGAATTGAATGGATATAGTTTTCTTCTAGATTTCTTGCATATGTCATGTGTAGACTTGAAAACAGGTTCCCAACAACTTGTTGCCTGGATTGATGAAGCTGGTAGCTGCTTTTTTCCAGAAAATTTTGCTGCTGACTGCTGCAACCACCATTGTGGTGAACATGAGGAACATCTGGACCGGGACCTTTCAGTTCCTCGTGAGTTGAAGCTGCAGCTTGAAATTGACATTAATGGAGGGGATTTGAAAGAATGCTATGGAGATTCAAATGCTTTTGAAGATAATATGCAAAATGATCAGAAACCTACTGGCAACCAGTTGCTTGTGGCAGTTGAAGGTGGTGAAGGGGGCTGTGAAGGGTTTCCTGATCAGAAAAATACTGATACAGCTGAAGTGAATCAGCAAGTGAAAGCAAATACCAGTCCTATGGTTAAACCTACTGAGGAGGAATTGGACCCTGAATTTGTGCAGAAGATGTTTCTTATGAACATGATTTCTTTTGCTGTTGTCAACATAGTTGATCTGCAGAAGTGTCCAAGTCCTGTGGGCCAAGAGCGGTTTGAGCTCTTTAAGAAACAAGCTGAAATTATGGAGAAGCTGCGCGGAGATGCTAATGTCCGCTATGCATGGCTTCCTGCTTCAAGTGGAGTGCTATCTTCAATCATGACATCCGGTATTGGAGCCTGTGGGCCGTTGACAAATAAGTCCACATACGGCATCGGTGTTCATCTTTCTTCAGTCAACTGGCCTCATATCAGGTTTGATCTTTTCTGCTTGGTTTACTTAAAGACCCTAGTGTATGCTATACCAGTTCATGCATATGGGATTACTTACTGACCAGTGTATGTTATATCAATTCCTGCATAGCATATGATCATTTCTATTATTAATGCAAATAATGATTTTAAAAATGTGTGCACTTCTTTGGTCAAGCACATGCATCTGTTGGCTTTATGCCTCAAGCAATATAGGACCTTTGTGCCTCAAGTGCACCTTGCACTTTTCAAACCTTGGCTCCATTAATGTTAGGGTTGCATTTGTTGGCATTAGGGGCAGCTGGAGCTGCTTTATATGATGATAACTGCTGATAATTGATACCTCTTTCACTATTCATTTTTGTCCCCTTCTCATGTTGCTTCATGTCACCTTTATGCATTGTATTTTCCTTTTCCAATATTGTTTTAGGATTTCTGGATTCTAAGGCTGTTTAGGGCAATTTGTGGCTCTGTATCTTCTAGTTCTTTAAGAAATTTGGAGATTGAAAATGTGTTGTCATGTACGCATGTGTTTTGTTTTGCCATTGAATTTCATTTCAACAATTATAGTGAGTTAAACTTTTCCTTTTCTCAGTGTGAAGTACTGTGATGTCAATGAGGATGGGGTTCGACATGTGGTATTTTGCCGTGTAATAATGGGACATATGGAGTGTCTGCCTCTCGGATCTAGACAATCCCATCCAAGTAGGATGGAGTTTGACAGTGGAGTGGATGATATTCTGAATCCAGCACACTATACAGTATGGACTATGAATGCAAACACCCACATCTATCCAGAATATGTCATTGGCTTCAAATTGCCAGCGGAAGCGGAAGGTGATTCATTGCTCCTTGAGAGTTTGTTGTTTTGATCTTTTTGTCCTTCTAACGTTGATAGTGTTGAGTTTGGTCCATCCATGGAATGGAACATGGAAAATATCTCCAATATTCAGAGATCAACGTCTCAATCTCAATCCTCCAATTCCACGTGAAGTTGGGTGCAAAAATGGATAGAAGTTTTTGGTTCTAGGGAACATGACTTCATCTCCTTGGTTGGGCTTTGTTACTTCCAGGAGATGATTCCTCAGTTTCAACTCTGATTCAATGAGTCAGTCAGCTTAGCACTTATTATATACTGTCTTGTACTTTGCACATTAGGACTGCGATTTTCCTTTTGTAATTTTATGCAGGGAATTCGAGTGGAAGGAGGTTTGAAATTGTATCAGATGCAGCTATAACTTTGAGAGGGCCTATATTACATCCGGTAAGCCTTGTACCATGCACAGTAATATCTTTGAGTAGATGATTCCTCAGTTTAAGCTCTTCTTTCCCAGCAGCTTTGTATCCATACAACTATATTGATTTATCTTTTACTGCTCTTTTCAGGGGAACAATGGTGAACCTGATTCAGATAATGAGGACTCACAGGGTAGAGCTTCTACCGTGTCTTCAAATGCTCCAGGGGTGCCGAGATCCCCATGGTTGCCTTTCCCAATGTTATTTGATGCTATCTCTGACAAAATTTCCGCCAGGAAGATGGCTATAATCAGATCAAACTACAACTTGTTTAAGGTAAAGTTGTAACTTAAGGGTGCCGACAATCTGGCAGATATCTATTCTTAACTGTCTAAAGATCTGTCTCTTTGGTATCTTCTCAGGCGACAGAGATAACCAGGGTTCAGTTTGTCATGAGGTTGAGGGCTATAGTGGGCGACAATCTATTGAGATCTACTATAACAGGCCTCCATTTCGGGGTAATGTGCCACTATAACTTGTTAATACCCAAAGAAAAAGAAGGGTTGTTGTTTGCTGGAATGATTCTTTGCTGATTACATCTCAAACCTGCAATAATATAAAATTTGCCTTACAAGTTCCATAAATTTGGTTTACCGTGAGCTCAAATAAAACTATTCACCGTTTGGAACAAGTTTTTATACATCCAAGAGACTGGAAAAATTTTCATGTCCAAAGCTTAGTGTGTGCTTCAGGGAAATAGGGAGCCTAATCTTTCCAACCTCTAATTAAATTTCAATGCTTGCAGGCTCCTGCAGATCGTGAACTTCAGGTGGTGGGGCAGAATGCCGGTCATTGATTTCCGATGAATGAGTTTCATCTGTGGGGATCAATTTAGCTTTAGTTACCCGAGAATAATGAGTCAACATGAGGTTACCAGTTCTTTTGGCTGAACAGCCCTTGGTTTAAGGTTGCTGCTTAAGCTTGTTGTGATTCCCTTATTATATTAGACTGTTAGCCATTTTAGGGGGATGTCATTTCGTACTTTTTAAGACAGTTTGCATGGTATCTTCTGTTGTGACTCTCTTTATGCTGATGGTTTCATATATCGGGTTTAGAATATTTTCCTGCGCTCATGTGAGAATTTCTCGGCTTCATATGTTTATTCGCTGTGGTGACTCATGCGTAGGCTTTTAAGCCTTCCATCGTCCTGTTGGGGGATTTTGCCGCTCACGGGGAGCTGGTGGTATTGGAAAGGTAACCAGCCAATGCGGGGCTGGTGGATGCGTTTCCTTACCCTGTGTCTTAGTGGTGGAGGGGACATGTCCCTCAGTGGATTAGTTTAGTTCGATACTGGGACAGTCAGGGCGGCTTCATGGGATCGGTCTGCTGGGGCAGAGTTGGTCGATGTGGTTCCTTACTTCCTCAGTGTCCCAGTGGTGGAGAAGATGATGTTCCTTGGTAGGTTACTTCAGTTCAAAACTGGGTGCTGTTCAGGGCTTCACAGGATCGGTCTGTCGGGGCAGACGGCTCGAAACTGGGTGCCGGTTAAAGAATCTTTTCATCCCCCTTAACTCACGCATTTGATACCGAGGGTATCGAGTGGCATGGTCCGCGCGAGCTGGATGTTCCCTCACCTGACCCAGGAGGCCTTAGAACTGGCGCACTCTCTTCTTGGGCCAAAATCATAGGAGTGAGGCTCTACTCAGCACTCGGGATGTGGACGGATATTTGAGTAGATGTGAAACCTGTAAGGAGTCACTAACCACGCGTGGCAGATCATAAGTTCGGGTAGAGTTAGGAGATGTGAACGGGTGGGTATTCTATATAGATTTTGGAACTCGTTGGAATAATTCACGGTGCGTGGCTGCCGATCACGACGTCGGATAGAGCTAAGAGAGATGTGATGGGGGCACTGAGTGGAAGATGCGGAGCTTTGTAGTGATTCATGATGCATGCAAGGCTGCAGATCATGAGGTGGGGTAGGGTTAGAGATGTGAAGGGTCTTGAGTAGATCTGGAACTCGTAGGGAATCCGACACGCGGGGCAGGTAGGGTTAGGGATGTGTGCGGGGTGTCGAGCAGATCTGAAATTTGTAGGAATGCACCGCGGAGGGCGGCGGATCGTGGGCTCGGGTAGAGTCTGGATAGGGAATTTAGGAACCGGTAAAGGAACGTGTCTTAGCCATTGGTTCCATCGAGCCAGACAGAAAAGACACAACTTGAAGCCGGAACCGGCATTTGGAAAGCAAGAAACAAGCATTGGGCCTGTGACCCGGCCCAGATGCTCGCGTATCAGGTAGCACTCCAATCCAATGGGTTGCTGCCACATGGCAACACCCCATTCACTTTCCGTCCTGTGCTGCATCATCACTCATCGTCTTTGGATTTACCCATCCACAAGCATAGTGCTCCTTCAATTGAATTCGGAGGAGAATTACCCGAGAAAGATTCGGTGCCCCTCCTCAACACTTGATTAGATTCCTGGAATACTTGCTTGAAAGATCAGTGACGGGCTTCACCGGATGGGGTGTCTGTCGGGCCACATTGATTTCCGGACACCCTTTGACTTGGCACATTAATGCCATCGGGCCAAGCTCGATGTATATATATATATATCTACTGGTCCAGTCCCGGCCCGAGTCAGTTCAAGTCAAAAGCCCCGCCGGCTCGCATTCGAGCTTTACCTGCACCACCCTGGGGCCACACGGGCAGTGCAGCATCAAACCAAAACCAAAACCGAGATCACGGCCTAGGGTTCACAGCTACAAGGGGAAACAGAGAGGCTGGGAGGGAAGAAGAGCATTCTCTTCCACTTCTTTTATTGTAGTAGTCCAGGAGGGCACGAATGACCCTCCCAACGCTACACAAAGAATGTAACAGACACTTGAACGTAAAATCAGAAAGCTTAATCAGAGGACAACCTAATGACACGGAGGGAAGCTGGGGCACGGTAGGAGCCGAATCCCCCTCATCCAGAAACAAATTTTGTACATCAAAGGACTGAAAGACCCGAAACCCCCAATACTCTGAAACCTGAAAGCCTGCTAAGTTAGGGCTTTCCCCCCAGCCTGACGATGAGGCAAAATCACCTCCCTGGCACCGAGAAGAAGCCCCAAGGATGTCGCCCATCCCGCAGGTGCGCTCTTTCCCCTATTTTCGGGGAGGGACGCGCACAAAGAATCTAACCTCGAATCCCTGTCCCTAAAATCTCAGGTTAATATTTTTCAGCTTGCCGTGCACCCCGTAAATCAGTCTAATTTTTCCAACTGTTGTTAGAGGAGAATGATAAGTAGCCCCTGTTAGAGAAAAGGCAGATTGTTAGGTAGGAAGTCGGGCTGTTGCAGGTTGGATGACCTGATCCTCTCCCCCTGTTGCTGTTGAAGTCTGCTAAACTCCTACTTGGTTAAATCATGGATCCTGAAGAGGACAAACCTCGGACCTTGAGGCGCTTTGGGCCAATCCCTACAGGGGGAGGTTCCCATATTGTCCTTCCCCGCTCGTGTTGGAAACCATCTTTCGAACCTGTTCATGCTGATCCCTCTTACTTGTTAGCTCCCCGTTAGGCTTCTTGTATTTGATGGAGATAGAAGCAGCAGAAGTTCCTTTGACAAAACTGTCCCTCGAACAACTTTCTAGAGTTCCTTTCTGATGACTATCACCGACAAAACCATACTTGGACCCATCAGCTCCGCGATCCTCAACTTGATGCTTCTTCAGTCTCTTGAATCCCTAGCAATAAGGATACAATTCAAAGGGGGTGATTCAACATGTTTCGCCGGGTTGAGAACAGTAATGCACCAACCAGCATTCTTAGATAAGGAACTAGATAAATTCATCAGATTTAGTTCAATTGCAGGAACCAAATACCTGGTGTTCAGAATGCTTTGGGACTGCAGTATGCTTGACAATCTTTTCTCAGCTTTTTACAAGGACCTGCGCTTGACCCTGAATATCTCTTCTGTATCAGACTCATCACAGTATTCATCTACATGCCTGCTGTCTGATCCACTGTGAGTGGCTCCATGGCTAGTCAGGTATCCATCACCTGACAAAGAGCATGCAGACGATTCATGTGCATTGTGATATAGGTCTTCGGAAAGCCTCCAAGACCTGAAGTTGCCAGTTTTTCTGCAATTTTTTGATTGAACAGGACAATATTTAGAAAGTTTAACTTGATTTATATCAGAAAATTATTAGTATTCAACGAAAAAGATGTAGCAAAAGTAAGGTGCCATAAGCCAATAAGAATGATTGACAGGAAACAGAAATAGCAGCTGTCATCTTACATTGCCAAGAATAGATACGCTTTCAACTGGTTCAGGCTTTGGAACAAAGCAGGCACGAGAATTTTCCTGTGCTTCAGGCCTATGAGTCCAGCCTATCTCTGGCTCTGGCCCTCGTGACTGAGAAATCATGCTTGCAGGTTTTTTACTTTTGGAATTAAAATTTATATCACAATAAGGAAAATATTCATCCTTATCAGCACCTTTAGGCCGCTCACAAATCGGATATAATTCATCATCATCACTAATCTCCCCATGAATACTCTGCATTATTTTCACTTCTTGCTCGAACCTTTTGGCTGCATCTTCCATTTCCAATATATCATTCCTCAAACACAGAATAAGACTGCTCCCACATGAAGATTCAAAAGACTTCACTCCTACAATAATAAGTCCATAAATCAGAGGATGCAGCAGAGAATCAATACTTCAGCATGAAGCCGAAGAAAGATCAAGTAATACCATGTCGAAGAACAAAACAGGATGCATGTAGCACTTGCAGGTAAGTAAGCTACATAGCAATCACGCTGCAGATAGTGCAGAGAATGGTCACATGGGAAAATGGCGAAACACCACTACAGGCTCCTGATTTAATTATAGACCAGCGAGCACGATGGTAGAATCGCATCAATTTCACAAAAGAAACCTTGACTGAGCAATGAGAAGCCAAGTCTGCAGAAGAAAACTCTAGATCCTCATACTGCAAGATAGTGTCAAGAATCATCGCCTCTTTGCACAGGAGCTCTTCATGAGGAAGCAAAGGGACCCTATTAAGGAGCGCGTAGCGCCTAGTAGCTACAGCCCCTAGAGGGAACCAATCACCCAGAGCAAAATTTACCGCCTCACCACAATTAAAACCTAGACAGATGTTCAGAATTTAGAGATGATCAGAAAAGAAAGGCTGAACAACTCAGGTGTGCTTGAAAGAGCAAGATAAAATCTATCTCAAGATCAATTTCAGTAATGATGGTACCATACCATGACTAAATTCCTTAGCATTGATAGGCCCTTGGGAAAGTGACAACAAACTCCCCCGGCTTCTGAATGGCCTTGTAAACTGGGACATTATGTTCCAACAAGATGTTTGGGGGAAAGAGAGTTGTCTTTCCCAATAATACATCAAAGGCTCCATCTTCCCCATCAGTAGATAGAATGTCAGTTGTATACACATGTTCCCTTGCAACCTTCTCAAAATCCAGAGCTGCATGACCAGGGACGCCGTACCATGTTTTAAAAGCTCCACAATGATGATAATTGATACTGCAAGACAAGAAGATAACTGACCACAACAAACAAAGATTGGAGACACTCTTTTGAGCAGCTGACGTGGGACATGTTACATACCTATACAGGTAGTGATCCTCCACATGCCAAGCAAAAATACTGAATAGCATTCCAATATAAAGCATGGGATCGGTTACTCCCTGGAATACAAGCAACATCGTGATTTAGAGAACTGAAAATGGGAATGTAGGAAGTTAGATCCAAACTTCTGTTGAATATAAAGAAGTTCTTGTAATACCGGAATTGTTGTCTCGAGAAGGCGCAAAATGGACTTAGGCAACCGAGAAAGATTCTGGCATGACATGTAAAACAAGGGCATCAGACTAAAGCACAGCATAGAGGGTACAAAACAACAGCAAATTTGCTATTAGTTTGATACTGTTCAAAAATAATAATTTTGCTTGGACCAACAAGGAATGTGTAATAATAAGGTGAATAAACAGCAATTAATAAGGCGACATCTAATCAACTAGGTCCAAAAATCATTGCAAAATTGGAACTGTTTTTCACATCAAGCAAATTCTTGCTACAAGAGGAAAAGTAAAGCATTAAGAGGTGCGGATATACACCTTCAAATTCCATTTGCTATTTCCAAGTGGATCAGATGGAGATGATGAAAAGGCACTGCCATCAACATCACAAGCATATTCAACAGTTTCTGTCTTCCCACCTGCAATTTCATTCCAGAATTCCTTTTCCATGTATGATGCTGGAAGACATCCAGCACTGTGATATCTATGAGCAAAAAACTTGTTCGCCATTTTCTCAAAATCACGAAATGTATAGTTTCTGGAAACACAATGTAATAATTAGTTGAGAGATTGAGAGATGAGAGAAATTTGTCATTATTCAGGGTGAAAACCCACCTTCCACTCATGAAAAATGTGACTTTGTCCTCAGGAATCCCAATTCAGCAAGTCGCAGAGGTTGCACCCGGGTGGTGAACTTGAATCCTGGTTTCTCCTTCATCAACACAACTCCAGCAGGACTAGATGCACTCAGAGGAGAGACGATCTTGCATATACCTGACAAAAACTAGAGGTTCAAACTAAATGCTATGATTTACGAGAAGAGCAATTTAGAACCCATGATGCAGAGCAAGAAACAACTTTGAAGAACCCAATTGAAGTTCCCATCAAACCAGTTAATGAGGGAGCGAGCTAAGAAGTTCAAAATAAGTCAAGGAATATTCTATGGGTAAAAGATTATGAGTAAACCAAGGTCTCTCTTGTTCGGTGTTCATTTCCTCAGAAAGTCTCTTTTTCGATCATGAATTTAACTCAATTGGTTGGGTAACTTGGACAAAAAACGTTAGTGAATGGTTAGCCGTGTTTAATTTGATCATGAATAGACACATGACAAGAATTTAATGCTCCACATGATGCATAGATTGTCTCATTATTCTTTTTAAGAAGGCCTTCTGGAAAGTCAACCTTTTTAATATCAGGGATGCAGAAGACAAATCCAAATGGGTCTAGGGTTATCAAAAGATGACTTGAATAATGAATCACATGACCTTAAAATATGATTTCCTAAGCACTCAGATTCTAACATATATTAGACTGTGAAAGGCAGTCGCTTATTAGATGAAATTACCAAATCTTGATGCTTCTGGAGCTATCTTTTGCAGATAGATCAGAGGATCATCAAACTCCTCCTTTGATGGATGGTAAACAGGGCACTCTGGAATCTTTTCAATCCAATCCAAATCATCCACATGAAACTTATCCACCTTTCGCTTTGGAAAGCCATCATTACCAGCTGAATCACCATGACGTGACCCCGGCAAAAAATTGTCATTGCCATGTATTCTAACACCACAACCAGTAGATCTCAAGGCATCTCCTCCACTTCTACACATCACCTTAGAGAGACCAGCAGTCTCCATTACAGTTGCTGTCTTCAATCGCTGAAGCCTTTTTCGCTTCAGAAACTCTAGGCTATTTTGAACATCTTTAGACAAAGAAACCCTCCTTTCCACCTGTTCAGAGAAGGAATAGGAGCATCAACATGACTAAGGCTCTAAATCCCATGTCTATAAATATTAAAGAAAGCCGATTACAGGGCTACACTACAGGTTGGAAATTGGACAGCCCATATGCAAAAAATTTGAGAGTTCACTTATAAATACCGAAGTGAGAGATATTGATGATGAATTCAAAAGAGTGTGGCCTGTTAAGATAATCATGAGAAATAAACCCAGTTTTTCCACCTCTAACAGAATAATAAGTTCATCATCAATACACACTTCTCATTTCATACATCGGCACTCAAATCCAAACAGGATTTCCTGAAATTCACACCCACTTCTTAAATTGAAGAATTCCTTTGATAGTAGACCATATGAAACTATAATTCCCCCTCAAATCAGCAGTACATCCTACTACATACAACACAATCACAGCAGCATACCCACGGTAATCTAACAACCTCATCAGAAATTACCAGAGGAACTAAGTATTGCAGAACGTATGTCAGCCTCTGCTTCAGCTATAATGTCAACCTCACTCTTCAATCAATATATGTGAGGTCAAACTAAGGACCAAAACTTGGAAAGAAAAGTAAAGAAAATAATGAAATAAAAAACTGACATGCAATGAAATTCAGATTTCACTGTGCAAGCCAATCGAATGTGCCTCTAACTGCAAATAGGACATTCCTAATAGAAGGAAAATCTGAAACTCTGACTTTGAAACGGATCAACGGCCAGAAGCAGATATCCGATGTAAAATTAGCTTAAAGCAAAAAAACCAAAAACAAAACAAAAGAACATTGTAAACTTAGAAACTGAACAGAAGTCCTTCGTTCTTTCAGGAAAGCATTAATGTTCCAGAATCTGGAGAAGGAATAGAGAAAGTGACATTTAAATTACCGCGGAGAAAGCCGAAAAACAAAAAATATTGAGAAACCGCGTGAATGCAGAGCGACGTACCATCTCATACGAAGCGGCCTCCGTTTCACCCCCCTACCTCACCGAGAAGCAGCTAGACGTAAATGGAATCTGAACGCTACGGACAAACCCTAGATCACATCCTCGAACGGAGAATCAGCTGCCTCACCTCCACAATCACGCAACGTCACCACATTATCCAGACAGGCCAAGACGCGACCCCACGGAATCAGAGCAGAGAATCCGCAAGTTTCACCCACCAGGGCGTGGAGAACTGAAGGAGGGGACCAAGTCAGAAGCAGCTGAGGGAAAGGCGGGCTGTTTTCCGGCAGAAGAAGCGCATTCGCGGAGGGAAGGCAGTTTCCCGCGAGGAAAGGGAGGTTCCCGGTGGGGAAATGGAACGGGGAAAAAAAAGGGAGGGAGAGAACAGTACAGGAAAAGCGTAGACGGACAGCTCCGGAAACCGAAAAAAGAAAAACAGGTCGGATAATTTTATAGTTATATGGTATCAAATCCTACTGCTTTTGTATTAAGAACGGGGATTTCCATGTTTAATTAATAAATTAGAATAATTAAAAATATTTTAAAATAAGTATATTATATTAGTTTTTCCATTTATTTAGAAAAGAAAGAAAAAAAAGTAGAAAGTGCCGAGGAAAGTGGTGTGGTTGTTAGGTGGTTCAACCAAACGACTGCCGTGCCGAAAACGCGTTTCTCTTCACTACTGCAGCCGTTTCTCGCACCTACGGGGGAACTTTCTCTTGCTTTTACTGACGATACTGCCCTTAAGGGGCCCCGCAATTTACGCGCTAGAATCCGAGTGTGCAATGGACGAGTTGTAGTACGCGGCGTGGGGGGGCGGTGGCGGCGGGGTACGATCCGGTCAATTTTAAGGACGGTTGCAATGGACTGGCTGGCTCCCGTTTCGGTCAGAAGAAGAGGGGGATGAGAGGAACAAAAAGGTTGGCTTGAGCCAAGGGGACGGAATAATCGTCACGTGTGCCGAATGCACCGCAATCCACATGAACAAAGCAAGTTAACCTGACCGTCCAGATCGGTCAGAGAATCAAGCTCAACGCCCGATCGATCATCTCTGCCCATAACGGAGATGCGTTGCACTCCCGCATCGAGACAGCTGATCTTGCCCAACCCACCTTCCCAGTTAGTTAGCCACGGTCGTGCAAGACGATTTCGCCCCCTCCGCGTTTTGACTCAGGAAGATTACAAAAGGCCAAACTAAACAATTGGAACCAGCAAATTTTGGGGAGAGTACGAGGGGCATTGTGACTTTTCGACGTATCCCCTCCCCACGCATGCGTGACGGGACTTGGACGGACGACAGCTGGGCCGACACGTGAGTTACACAGTTGAGGACATAGGCGAAAACGTGGCGGCCCATGGCACGGGGAGTTCTCTGAGATCCGCGCAGTTGTTTTATTTTTTACCGTGTGCGCTTGAAACCGGAGGTTAGCTGGCGGTTACTGTTGCCTCACTGCGCCCGTTTGGACCGTCGCACCTTTCCGCCTTTATGCGTCCGCCCGTTTCCCACTCGGACCGATGCTCCCGGTCACAGGTAAACGCGAACCACTAACTTCCTCCCCCTTTTTTTTTTTTTTTGATAATTAGAACCACTTTCTTCTCTATCCATAAATTATAATGGGCTTTTTACATTCCACAAGGGGTAAGAGGAAGTGCAATTTTCACTTGTAAAAATCAAACTCCCATTACCCGATGAGATAGCTCGTAGCTGAGGTGATTAATCGAGTCCACGCTACAAGGGACAAGATAACGTGAGAGAAATCAAATTGGAAGTCGTGCACAGCGGTGCAGGTCACTAAGAGCCTCGTGATCAAATCTCACATCACCTAACCTGATTGGCTGGTTCCTGGCCCCCTTGGAGCCCTTTTTGCTAACGCGGAAGCCTAATGATTAGTTATGCTACAAGTCAATGAATGAGCTGAAGCCCTTACTAAAACCGGTTCATTTCCGTGATTCTGGCGGTTCGGCATCTTCTCATATCCAAATCCAATTGTTTGTACCGGTTGTCCAGTACAACTAATCAACATAAATTGATCCAAATAATTCCTCATCTCTTTTCTTTAAAATAATTTACTCAAGTTAGGTTTTCCCGTGTTGATTAGATGCCACCCTGGCACCGAGGACATTTCCGTAATTCGGTAGAATTCTCCGCCACCAGAGAGCAGCGCAGCAGCTGAGATTCCGCGAACCGACGGTCGCCAATCCTCGCTCTCTGTTCACCATGAGCTCGCCCATCGTACGGCGTGTCGTTTTCAGGGCACTGTCGATGAACAAACAGAAGGCGAGACGAGAATAGAAACACATCCCTCGTGCTTGTTAAATTTCCAAAAAAGGAAATTGTCTTCGCTAGCGCGCACGTTGTAAGATGTAAAATGCATCACACTTAATCGGCATCTCCTCGCCGAATGTATTGATGAGTTGGTGAGACACGATCGACAGCGGAGATTCCGTCGCGCCATCGCCCTCCTCGATTCACTTGCACTGTCCCATTTCAATATTGCTAAAATCATCCCTTTTTACCTCTGTGTTGAGCCTCTTCTTTCACTCTTACTGCGAGTTTTATCTTCTTAAACTGAATCCGTTATCCATGATTTAGGCGGTTAGGCGGTTAGCATTGTTCTTAAATAATTTACGGGATAATAATTCTTCTCTTTTTTTTTTTGCCACAAAGAAGTTTTTAAAAAAATTTTATATTCTCGATAATGATGAACAACCATAACAATAATAATTATCCATATCCCTCGGTGACTAGCCGGTGTGAACCGGACGTATTTGTCTCATCTCACTTCATATTATTCGACCAACCAAATATAGCCTAAAGTACTAAATATTTGTAAGTTATATATAAATATATACACACACCAATTCTTGCAGGTGGTGAAGTTATTGTGTGGCATTAATTGTCACGTCCTGCAAAAGTAATATATAGTAAAGTGACAAATTTAAGAGAGGGAGAGAGAGAAGACTGAGGTCGGTTAAAAAGTGAAGCAGGTGTGTTGAAAGGTGGGTGGATTTCCATGACCGTCACCCAACTTGTTTGGAAGGCAATGAACATAATTGAATCCCCCAAAATGGGCAGATGGGACAGACTTTAGAGTCTTTACTGCCCCCATTAACCTACACAGAAACTCAAGGTGTTCGAAGGCCACATATCACATGAATGGCTGACTTGACGGTGGCGACCTCCGAGTAGGTGCAACCTGCAATAAATACGACACAGTAGGTGCAAATTTAAACCATTCTCTGGCCTATAAATTACCAGATAATTTGGTCAAATATATGTGCGCTTAAAATTCTTTAATTATAAATTATTTACTATTAATAATTACTACATATAAAATCATACCATTTTTTCCACTCTTAACAGAAAAGAATATATGTGATACAATAATATCATTTTCAATATCGGCGATCCTATAAATATTCAAATTTTCTCTGCGCCCTTTGCTCTCTGTTTCTTCTGTCACCTTCTAGGCTCGTGAATTTTCATTAAGAGCAAAAACAAACAAACAAACAGAACATAGCACAAGAAGTGACTCAGATCTTCTGATCCTGAGATGTCATTTGCGCACATGATAATGAACCACCGTGTCGGACTCTTTGTTGGATGATTGCTCGAGGAAGCATACCTTAGAAGCGTCATTTTGCTTCCCAAGCATATGAACATGCGATATTATACTAATCCTTTCAAATTAAAAACATAAACCCGAATCACCACGAATCCTTATCCTAACCAAAGATCTCAACTTAACAACAAAAGTGATCGGATCGTATGGTTAGCAAGCAACCCCACCCGCAACATACATATAATAAACAGTAAGCCGCTTCGGAGTCAGGACCTGCAAGAGGTAGTAGGTGTGCATACAATAATACGCAATGAATAATTAATCCGAGATGCCTACTCATGGAACAAAAGCGTACTGATTAAGTTGGGCAAGCTCTCTTTTAATTAAATATTTTATGTAGATTAAGATTATCGATTAGCGTACAAGTTGACATAAGATTATGAATCATCTTAGTACAAGCAAGAGGCGAGGTTGGGCGCTGACATGGGCAGACGAGATTTTTCAACACCCCTTTCCTCTAAACGGAACATAAAAAGCTCGAGCATCGCGAACGGAGAAAAATCGTGCGATGAAAGCATTTCAGCTCGTAATGTGTATCGGTCTTCACAGATCAATCGATATTTGTTGGATTTTTAAATATCAAGTGTGGACCCGATTAAAAAAAAGGTCGGGAAGTTGGTCATCGGAATCTTATTGGATTTTAAAAAAAAATCATTTAGTGAAGTCTTAATCAACAAAAAGAGAGCGGGATGCGGGACATGTGCTCGATTCCGTCAAGGACTACCAATTGATCATGTTGCTAAGTTTATTATTAATTTACGTTGGAACTAATTAACAGTTTATTATTATTAGGAATTATTTTAAATAAAAGCTTCCCGTGGATCCAAGTAAAACCATGTGCCACATCCATACATACATACATACACACACATACATGCACCCATAGTATGTACATTTTTTATATAAAAAATCCGAATAAATAAAAGGCTAAACAGGATAGAAAAGGAACAAGCAGCCAATACTAATTCTGTCGGTCAGCTTTTCGATTTAAATTTTAAACGTGGCCAAAAAAAAAAACCTTCATCATCGCCATCACATAAAATTTTTTATCAATAAAAAAATGTACAAGAAAATGTCCCCAACAATTTCAAATTTCAGCATTGCTTAATTTTTAGTCTAATATCAATGTTATTTAAGCAAACGGAAGAGGTAATTGGTCTTATTTTGGTGCATTTTAGAGCATCCTTAATAAACCGTAAATTTAACTAATGAAAAAAAATGAGACATAAGGATTAAACTATAAAGTGATTGTTAAAATCATAACTAGTAGCTCAAATCATAATTAGTTATATTTTTTTATTTTCCACCCACAAAATTATTAATTCTAATTTAAAAAATCAATCAATTTAAACTTTCTAATTTTATTCAACCCACTTCTTTTTAAAATAAAAAATTATATTTAATTACCTCAACCACGCTCAAATTAATACCTCTAATAAATTCTATTGGAATAATATATGCCGTTTGGTTTGTAGTACGAGTTAGTGTGTAGTATTAATTAATAAAAAGTCAAAAGACAATAATTTCCATTACTTTTCTTATTATTCTCCATATTATTAATTCAATATGGGATTTTCATATTGAGAGAAGAAAGTGAAATAATAAATTCTTGATGCCGATAAACTGTTAATAAATTGATAATACCCAGTACGTCATGTTCAAGTTGGAAATTCTTAAAAGTTTATATTTGAAATTTAATTGACAGATCTTAGATTATATAATATACCGTCCGATAGATTAGTCAGTTGTTACGATGTCGGACATTATCGATATCAAAAAAAAAGAGGAAGTGGAATAATAAAAGTGGATAAGGAATCTTCTTATCTAGACATCTAGACATGTTTGAAAACAAAAATAAAACATGTGTACTATGTAAGAAGAATATGACATGCGGAATGCATGACCGACTGTCCGTAGATCAGATAATCGATTAGGTGACCGTGTCAAGCCAAGACTGTTCTTGTGGCGGCCTCGAGACCGACTCCCCATAGGAGCCGAAGAACTCTTGATAAAAAATGTGTACATTGATCCTTGTGTGATTTTAAGAAGAAAGAGTTGGTTTTGCCCTAACTGTGGTTATTATTATTAATTAAAAAAGCTTATTCTTTTTATACCGGATCTCACGAGCTCAATTGTAATGGGTTTAAAAGTCAAATTCATTTAAGAGAAATAATTTCCCATTTATATTGCTAAAATTTCTAACAATATCAGGGAGTCCACGGATTCGAGTAAATAATCCGCATACAAGGCTAATGTGTAAGGAGGAAACGAATGTACGATCTTATGAATCGCTTAACAAGTGTTCACATTCTGCTAATCCTTATTGTCTAATCAATTAATATGTATTGTAATATCAACTATGAATCTAATTTCTATTTTTTCGATTACAAAAAAAGCTCGTGAATGTATAATGGATTATATATTAAGAAAAAAGGGACACACATGGAGCTCATCGATTAAAATCGGGACTTTTAAGTCTTAAATTAAGAATAATAATATTGCATTGAACTCCTCATCAATAGACAGTTTATGTAAGACAATAGATAAAAGGATATGTGAATAATTGGAGCTTACCGTAATAATATTATCATCAGTTTGGGATCAAGGGACCCTTAATTAGATGGAAAATACTTTTTTATCTCTTTATTTTATTTATTTTTAAATTGACCGATATCTTTTATTGATCGAGAAATACCACAACAACGTGCTCCATGTGTATCAATAGGAACAAAAATGTCGGACAGCCGACCAGGAGAATAATTTCATGGTGGCCGAGAATATTTCTAAGGCAGGACCATATAAAATTAATCTTAGGCTTCCAAGCTAATCAATGAAACAAGCACAGCTTCGTATACCAAAACGACACGCATAATTTTGCAAAATTAAAAGAAAACGGCACGCTCGGTCATTAGTCAACAGTTTGAACTCGTTCATCTCCGTACGTATTGCTTCGGTCGACATTTTACCTTACTCTTATGTCACATATTATTCAATTCAATCGGTACGTGGAACCGAATCAGACATCTGAGCCAAGAAATTAATAGTACGGCCGAAATTAGTGGAGTAGGCAGCGCGCCGAATCATATTCATCCTTTTCTTTAGAAAATTTATTTTCTAAATATTGCTCAGACAAAATAGAAAATCTACTGCACGTGCCAAAAAAAAAAGGCTGCGGCCGCAGCGGCTCGCACTGAATGATTGTCTCGTTTTCGCAGGATGTTATGTAATGTTTTACAGCACGTGCCCAAAAGAATAAGGAAGCTGCGGCGCGCACCCAATAATACCTCGTTTTCGCGAGATGATACGTGCGTGCCTGCGTACTTTTGATTGACTTGTAATTGGCCCAAAAACTAGTTAGCCTATTTCAGCATACTGCCATCTTACAATTTTTTTTTGGGATACACCGCATAATATTTATTCTATGCTAATAAGCCATTATATATTACACTTACATGTGACGAATTCATAAAAATGTAATATAAATTTTAAAATTATATGATTTTTAAAATTTTAGTTAAAATTTTTTTGAGTAATCTTTTTTAATCATAAAACACCACTTTGGTGATATATTTAAGTTATTACTGTAATAAATCATTAAATTATGATGATGTGAACGTGACATATAATTAATGTGCTGACTTGACATTATCATGTCGTATTATTTTTCATTTAAATAATGATATGACACCCAACACTGCCATGTCATACTAACATTACCCCATCCATCAAAGTGTTATTTAATAGTCCGTTGTTATTACGAAAATTTAAATTTATTGTGAAAGTGAAATTTTATAATTAAAAAAGATATTTTAAAAATTTTAGTGTTTAAATTTAAAAAAATCAAATAATTTTAGATCTACCGGTATGCATTTCCATAATAAGTTAGTTCAGTTTATTGGAATGTAAACATTTTTAAACAAAAAATTTTCAATTCATAATACTGAAATGTATGGCCGGTAAATTTTTATGGGAGAAATTCATTAAATTCAAAAGGAGGCAAAGAGGTCGCGCCACGTGGCAGTGCGGACGAGGATTAAGCAGCAATTTCCAGCCGCCTGGGGCCGGGGACAACTTTTTGACAAGCCACTCCCAAGTCCCGAGGCATACCTCTTTTGACTCTCCTCCTTCTAATCCGGTCCAAAGCAGCGGCCATTTGTTCCAATTTTCTTCCCGCCCTTTATTTAAGAATATGGTAAATTCTATCAGAAGTTAGGTCTAATGATCATTCTAATACTTGCTGCAATCGAGTCAATTCAAATTTCGTATGGATGGATGAAACTCGACAACAGATTCTTCTCCACTCACAATACATGAATTCGATATATTTTTTACAAGAAACGATGTCCGATTATCTCGATTAATTTAAATGGATACCAACAAATATTTAAGTATATACATGTGTCCATCATATGTAACTGGGCATAAGCCAAGGCACGCGAGCAGTCTCCATCAGATTCTTCTTCGAAGGTGACACAAGGTGATTCGCACAGGGTCCTACTTTTTGAGATTCAAACTCAGGGTGCACGTCTCCTTTCCACGAAGATTCGAAGTGCTATAAGGTTATAGCTGAATAGTATACCTCGAGAACCGACATGAAACATCTTTTTTTCCTTTAATTAAGATTTCGAATTCGGATATTATCAATAAAAAAATCATGTAAATATTCAGTTTTATCTCTTAATTAGTCGACACTGCTCAAGCATGGATCTTTCATGACTCATTATGCTTTCGTTTATCAAGATTCCAGTAATATATGTGCGTGTAATTGCACTTGCTCATCTAGATGTTGCAAAACGGTCCGTGAAATTTATAATCGGGATCATACATGGTATGCATATCTATAGCTGGTCTCAGCACTCCATTTATCACGGTCTCCAGCAAAAGTTTGGCCAACAAGCATATGCTCGGCTATTCATCGCACGAGGAGGTACAAATGCAACCTTGTTGCAGATACATACAGACGATCACGAACGCAAAACCCATCTTCAGAATACTACCCAAAGGAGAAGGCTCGTTTGGGCAGTCGAGATGTAACTTCGGGAGACCTCCGAATCCGATCGAAGATCCATCTACTGAGGTAGAATGCCGTGTTTTCTGTTGTGTTAATTACTTCCGATCAGTATTGTAGAACCCCAGTGGACGAATCGATTCAGAGACTCGAACACAGCATGTTGCTCCAAACAAGAAATATAGAAAAATGAGAGAGAGACTCCCCTGTTTTTACATCCAAAACTTGTCCTACGATTCAGTGCCACGTCTTGGCCAGCACATTATATCTACACACACGTGTATGTATATATATATATATGTCCAATTGCATTATCGACAGACACCGAGAGGGCCAGGCCTTGGGTTGTCTCTGAACTGTTGCGCAAGACAAAATAGAAAGAACCCTAATATATGTACACACACAATCACACATACATAATATATAACATTAAGGAAGGAGGGAAAATGCAAGAGGCCATACCTTTTAAATGATTGATTATATGTACATGACTTTAAAGTATTTTGTCACCTTCCCCGTGGATTCCATTTCCATTTGACGACGACGTGAATCGCCATGTCTCCTCTCCACTCATAAAGATATATATATATATATCAAAATATTTAATATATATACTGATGCACACACATCTTCACAGCCGACATAGACTAGCATGTCAGGATGATTCGACAATTCTTTCAAGCAATATATTGGGTTCAAACAATATGTAATTATTACATCATATTTATTGATACGTTAACTTGATTTAAATATGAATTAATCAGATTTTATTAGAATTCAGAATAATAAGACAATACATATGAGTATATATATATAATATATATATTCTTCTTATTGGGTGAAGCCCTTTTTCTTTTTTTTCTAACAATATTCTCTCACATTTTGGTAGTATCGGTTTCGAGTTCGGAGGCCAAACACTCGTCTGTCAAAAAGATTGTTGCTTCCCCCACCTTTCTCTTTCGGTGGCAAAGACCAACCCAAGAGACCCTCCCAGGCCGACCGCCCCACCTGTTTTCATGGATTTGGTTTCATGGTTCTCGGAATGCCCCCATAATTTAATTATTAATTATAAAATAAAAAGACAACACACGCATACCCTAAATGTTTGATTAATGTGGATATATGTACATCAGCCTAAACGCCGAGCAAGTGGGTCATATACTCAATGTATCGATTAAACTTGAATCGGTATTTACTTTTAAATATCTTTTTACATGTAATCATGAAGGGATTCGTCCGGACGATACGTTGTTGATTTTTTTTTAATCTTTTTTCAACAAATGAATCAATCATATGTTGATAACAACAACGAAGATTAATTAGATTAATCTTTTGATGCCGCCGCGATGGGTAATCGAAGCAATGCATCTATCTTGCTTTGACGTGGCAGTTAATATGCGTCGGGTCAACTCTTGATCCAATTGTGGGTGCAGGGTCACTTATTTTCAATTTGCTTACCATTTTATGCGCTATTTTTCTTTCTTTTTTCCCCCAAAATTAATGGGAAAAATCGTTGACCCGTTCAACCACGTGAAATTTGTTCTAATGAGAGTTTAGAAATTCAAAAAGAACTGCTTCACTCGACAATTGCCGATGCATCATGTGAAACCAATGGAATGCTACATAAATTTTATTTAAATTTGGTTGTATTTTACTAAGTTATTTCAATTTTATCTCGTTAAATTTGATCACGTGCGCTAATATTAAGTTTCGTTCACCCTTAGACTAAAGTTCTGTATCCCTCCCTACATGAAAGGAAATTTCATTCAACGAGATTACATTGGGTTGCAACCAAGTTATTATTATTATTAATGCACGTTTACATATAATTTGATGGGTTATATATGTATATCTGTGTTTATGTGTATAGGATGGTGACAAGAAAAAGATCAATGGCATAAATAAATAGACTCTTATTAATTTGAGATTAACATATGATAAATTTAATTTATATTAATAAAAAAATTTTAATACCCTCTTATTTATCTCTTTATTATATATGTACTGAATTTTTAGGAGCGAATTATGTAATAGACAGAATATAAGGTAAACGGGTCAATGGCCGACAATTCGGCTTTGACTAATAGCTGAGAAAGTGATGCAGGTAGGGTTGGACCGTTGACTTCTCATTTTGCGTGCGAGTGAGTGAATGGGTCCAGATTGTCAAGCAGGAATGCTCCCCGCCACGCATCGGATTCCGGAAAGAGTCAACTTTCCCTTTGACAGGTTCAAACTCAATTCACCAGAATAGAAATAAGGGAAGATCCATATGGTTTGACTTTTTTTTAAAATAAAAAATTAATATTATAAGTTTGAGTTTTATAAATAAGGAAATTAATATTAAGAGGGTTTGAAAGTTACGGGCTCATCGGTGTAAATGAGAATATATTATTTGAGATTAAATCAATAATCATCTTATAATTGAGAAATGCGGTTTTGCACTATGACATCTCCTTCAATATCGAATTAAGAAGTTTTGAATTCCTCCAAGTGGTTAGCCTTGTGAAATTGTGTAGTATGCACCACCGACTAAGTGGCCTCTTTCCCTTGTATTGATGACTAAGGTCTACCTTTCGTTTCCTCCCCAAATTTTCTCGATGTACTTAATTATCACTCCATTTGTTAAAAGGTGAATCCCTCCTGCTTGTGAGTCGGTAGATGATCAACGGGGAAGCTACCGCCGAGGTAGGCCTGACAAGTTGGGCTGGAGCTACGGCCCAAGCGTTTTAGTGGCCAACATGGGCCTGGCCCAATGGGCTTTCTGGGAAAAGCACCGCTCCCCCACCGAGGGCCAAGACCGAAAACAGTTCTCTCTTCCCCACAGACGAACTCTGAAAATCTTCCTTCCCTTCCACGGAAATGGCGCTGCTCTCCACAGCATCGCCTTCCTCCTCTTCCCTACTCTGTAAACCCTACCTCCCTCTACCCCCCTTCCAATTCAAGTCCCCTTGCCTCTCGTTTCCCTCTTCAACAAGCAGAAGATTCCCTCGCCTTCTCTCTTCGATCTCCCCGGGCTCTTCCGACCCGGAACCGAATCCCGACTCCTCGGCCGCCGACGAGCCGTCTGCCGTCACCGACGAGTGGGGTGAGAAGTCCGACGCCGAAGGGACTGACAAGTACTCCAGGTTCTCCGACTCCGACCCCCCGAAGGAGGAGCAGGAAGATGAGTGGGGAGCTGATGTTGCTGGCGGTGGGACCATGGAGGGGTATGTCTCTGGGGGTAACGGCAACAGTGCTGCTCCGGCGGTGGCGCCGGAGGTGGACGATAAAGTTGGGGACTTGAAGAGGTGCTTGGTGGATACTGTCTACGGGTCTGATCTCGGGTTCCGGGCGAGCCCGGAGGTTCGGGCCGAGGTCCTGGAGCTGGTGAATCAGCTGGAAGCGGCGAACCCTACTCCTGCGCCCGTGGAAGCTCCCAGGCTGCTCAACGGGAACTGGGTCTTAGTGTGAGCACCATCCCCTTAACCTCATCCAATTCTACGTGTCGATGATTAATGGCCTCTTTCTAATTGCATTAGATTGTTTGATGGTGCATAGATTCTGGAGTAAGTGGTACCGAATAAAATAGGCGCATATTGATGCTTTGTTGTTGCAAATCTACCTGTCTATCTGGACTTGATGTGATTGAGATAAGTCGATACTCATAGGTTCACATTGACTTATCATGTTCTCCTGTTATGGGTTATCTGTGAGAAAGGAACACATGTCGTCAATGGTGGTGTGGCTGGTTTTTGGGTTATTGAGTTGGACCATGTATGTATCTTTCTAGTGAACCCAACAAATTTTACTCACGATGTCTCTATGCAGATCACTGTGAAAGAATGTGAATCCAATAACTTCCACTATCATATCAAAGTATATTCGATTAACTATGGGAAAACAAATGGCTTTTTGCTTTTGATTTCTTAACTGAAGGAGCTTACTTTGACATGCTCAAGTGAATGAATCATTGAGGTGATTGAGATGGATCAGAAATTATTGTTGAGCTTAGATATCTGAATCTCCCAACTGATATATCAATGAAATCTCAAAGCCAGTCTTCTTTGATTTGAATTAGTAGTTTCTGTTAACTAGAAGAATGTTAACTATTCTTCCCAATTTATCAGGTACACAGCATTCTCAGAGCTGTTACCTCTTCTTGCAGCAGGTGCCACTCCTCTCCTGAAAGTGGACAAGATATGCCAGTCAATTGACATCAGCAGTCTCACAATTCTGAACTCTGTGACTCTGTCCGGCCCTTTAGCTACTTTCTCCTTTAGTGCATCTGCTGCTTTTGAAGTCAGAAGTCCTTCAAGAATTCAGGTAACTGATCCTTTGTGCTTTTGCTATAAAGTAATAGTTAACTATGACCTCTCCTCTTGCACAAGGTTTAAAGATTTAACTGATTGGGCAACTCTTATAGTGGAATATGTCCAGATAAAATAGAAAAAAGAAAACCCAATTTAGATGGAGTTGACCACAGTGAAGATTCATGCGTTGGTCAGAAACTCCTACAACAGGAGAGATTTTGTATAGGTCTGCTTACGTTGAATAGCACTTCATCATTATTTCACAGTTACTTTTAGAGATGACGTGCGACTATGTGGATGTCTGATTTCTTGTGCCTCATCTGGTGGTGTAAGTAAGTGAGTTCTTATTTCTTTTTGGGTTATGCATGCTGTAACAAATATGAAATATATGTAACTATGTATATATCAAAACTTTCACCTACAGGTTTCAGCAACTGCATGGGTTGTTCTGGTCCTTAAATTTTTTGCACTTGCTATATTGATTCATGTTTTATATCCACTTGCCATCCCTTAATCAAACAACGTGAGGCTTTCAAATCCTTCAAAATTCATGGATATGAGTGCTGAAGGCTCAAGGGACATTAATGATGCAGGTTGAATTCAAGGAAGGAACATTTCAGCCTCCAGAAATAAAGCCGAGGATTGATGTCCCTGAGAGTGTGAATGTGTTCGGGCAGAACATCAATCTGATGCCCATTCAGCAGTCCCTCGGCCCTCTGCAGGAGGCTGTGGCAAGTCTGTCGCGTGCAATCTCAGGACAGCCACCGCTCAAGCTCCCAATTCCTGGAAACAGGGCACAGTCATGGCTTCTCATCACGTACCTTGATGAGGAAATGAGGATCTCAAGAGGTGACGGCGGGATTTTTGTTCTTGTTAAGGAAGGGACCCCACTTTTGAGCTAATTCCAGTAAGATTAGGTCTTCCTCTCTTGTCTGTGCATTTCTCTGTAAAGGGTATAGAAACTCATTTTCGTCCAGTTTTTCTTGTGCTGGAAATAATGTTGGTAGTATGGTCTCCCGCAGTTTCGGCCACACAAATATGATCACGGATTTTTATTTTTTGGAGGAATGACATTGATAATGATGGTGAACTTGTGAATCTATACGCCGGTTTTGTCTTTTCATTCACACGGCTCGACCAAGGACTTTAGCTAACGGGGGGAGGCATCCAATAATTCGAGCCAATTCGTTTTCGGCTGAAGGCTTGTAAAATATGATTTAGTTAACTGGAAATCAGTCTATGAATATGGTTTCTTTATTGGCTCATTGCGCTATGACTTTTGATGTCTGAGGTTTGCCTGTCCCTGCTCCATGTTGCTAATCCACAAATGTGAATAAATAATAAAGGAACGGTTCAATATGTGCAAGGCCGGCCGGGCAGCGGCCTATAACTTTGGATTTGTTTTTTAAGAAAAAAATGTTACCAATAAATTCTTCAATCAGTTGCTTAGGGGCACGTCGCTTTCTCCTCAAAGGGATTGCTTGAGAGGATTTAGATGGATCAATTTTGCAGTTTATGGACTCGGTCAATCGGTATGAAGTTTCAACAACTGCTTTTTATTAACGTTGCGCACTTCTCTGAGATCCCGATGCACACTGCCTTGGGACATGTCAAGAAGAAACAAGTGACTGAATTCACGGATGAAACTCTGGTTCAGCTATGAATTTCTTGGTGCACTTTCCTGGTGGTTATATTGTAGTAAGTGCAGATAATTGATTTCGTCTAACGGGACAACGGCCAACCAACCGACCGACCGACCGACCAACAACACCGTAGCTATAAATGCCCAAATTGAGGAAAACTCTTTCATTGTAGCAACAAGAGGATTGACTCAAATGGGGAAGAAATCGAGTTTTGAATTGAGGTGATGTCCGGGTACTGCTGGAACTAGTTACCGTGAATGCCTTCACTCAGCACAAAAACCATTGTGTGTCCTAGCTCAGCAGGTACCGGCAATGATCTTAACACAGTTTCCCTTTGCTATAACATTAAGTCCATTGAGAATAAAGCTTGTGCGGATTCAGTTTGAGCTGAATTTCTTCACTGTGAGGTAGATCTTTTTCCTCAATAAAAATGGGTGTAGAATCACTGGAAACAGCTCATGTTGGTTAACATATATATATATATATGTATGTATATTAATATCACCCTTAATTAAGACTTCAAAAATCGCGGGTTTGACAGATTCACGGGGGGTGAAGACCGGTGGCCTTAGGAAAGGGTAATAAGGTGCACCAATCACGGCCTTGGGAGGGCGTCTGTTTTGCCGGTCTTCTGCAACTCTCTGCCTCTCTCTCTCTCTCTCTCTCTCTCTCTCTCCCCCCAGCCGTCACAGGCATTTTCATAGAGTCATCATCAATGGTGGGAGTGAGTTTTTAGGTGTTGACTTTCGCATGCAACCGAACGCCCTATTCATCCATTCACTCATTCAGACCATTCCGTCTCTCGTTTCCCAAAAGATCCTTCTTTAAAGGCAGAGAGAAGACTTGGAAATTGCTAGTCTGCTACGTGTCCGGCAGTCACAGACGAAATTGGCACCACCATTTCTCCTCCTCCTCCTCCTCCTCCTCCCAAATTCTGTCTCTTTCCATCGGGTACCCTCTTCTGGTTCACAAGTTTCTGTCCCTTTGAAACTCCTAACAATTCTGGGAATTGATTGAGCGCCTCGAGAGGTCTCACATGGCGGCCCTGTTTCAGGTATCTAGCAGTTAGGCAAGACTGCAACGCAGGGTCGAAGTTGCTCATCGGAGACAGCCCCTTTTGTCCCCCGGTTTTCGTTTGTTTCGGGTTTTTGAGATGAGCAGCGACAGGGGATCGGTGAAGCTAGACGAGGGCCAGATTGCGGAGCTCCGCGAGATCTTCCGCTCGTTCGACAAGAACAGGGACGGGAGCCTGACCCAGCTCGAGCTCGGCTCACTCCTCCGGTCGCTTGGGCTCACGCCCAGCCCCGAGCAGCTCGATGCCCTGACCCACAGGGCCGACACAAACAACAACGGCCTCATCGAGTTCTCGGAGTTCGTGGCCCTCGTGGCGCCAGAACTCCTGCCCGGCCCCAACAATTGTCCCTACCCTGAAGAGCAGCTGAGGCGGCTCTTCAAGATGTTCGATCGGGACGGTAATGGGTTCATAACCGCTGCTGAGCTGGCGCACTCGATGTCCCGGCTCGGCCATGCCCTCACCGCCGAGGAGCTCACTGGGATGATGAGGGAAGCCGACGTGGACGGCGACGGGCAGATCAGCTTCGAGGAGTTCGTGCGCGCGATTAGCTCTGCGGCTTTCGACAACTCATGGGCTTGATCCGAACTTCACATCATCCAGATCAACTATCTCCGATATCAATCGGTTCTGTCCCCATCATTGTCGGTGTATCTATCGCCACCCATTTGCCCGCAAGTTGAGAGTTTATGGATGTTAGGCCTACGAGTTTAGCATTTCAGAATAGTAATCATCAAGATCATCTCAGTGTTGGGCAGGCTTATTTTCGATATGCCCATCTCTGATGGGTAAATTCGTATTCAGAAGTCAATATGTTCCGGTTTGTGAATGAAGATTGCTTATGTCTTCTCTACTGGCAAGATTTTAGCATTGCGAAAAATTCATACGATCTCACTCTACATGGATATGCCTTAAAGGCTGTCTCCTGTTGAGTACTTCCGCAAGATGTACGGTCTTCCATGGATCATAATGATAAGAGGCGACATCCTTGTATAATTCTAAGAAGGCAATAGCAAAGAATTGAGCAAATGGCAAAGCGGATTAAAAGGTTCTCCTCAACTGATGTAGAAAAACAATCTTGTGTACAGCAAGCCAGCACTCCACAGAGTAACTCAACAAGCAATCCTAAGAGGTGAGGAAGCAGAAAGGGATATCTCTACTCTGCTTTCTTCTTCTTCTTGGATTTGAGCATCACGAACCCGATGAACAAGCACAAGAAGGAGAGGAGCACCACGCCAGCAAAGACAGGTATGAGGATTGCATATTCCTGGGCAAGGAAGTACCCGTGGATGAAGTGATCGCTATCTACGAATGGCTGCAGAAACACAATAGATTGACATCAGAAGCAAGAACGAAGATTGATAAATGGGAGTCAAGTGAAAGCAAGGTAACATCACCAGTATGATGACCCAAAATGTATAGTAAGTGAAAATGGATAAGCTGATCATTGATAGTAAGAACCCAACAGCTCTATCAGCCAGTTCCATTCTGATACTCCTAGCTTCGGGTCTCTGCAAATGAGAAGCCACTTTATCAATAAGCCCATTAGAAAAATGACCTATATATGAAATGTGAAATTAGGGTTTGGTATCAAGTGGAAAATCATGAAGAACAACGGGCATGGTGAGATGCATCCGTGAGTGACACCACTGCTGGGTCAAGCAGCTCAAGAATGTGGAAATACGCTTAAAACAGAAGGATGTTTCGAGTTCGAATGGAAAATCCAATTAAGAACAAACAATTTATAAGCTCCGATAGGCATTGCTTGGAAGTTGTGCGGAAAACACTGACAACAGGCATCAAGGTCATAGATAAACCACAAGTTAGGACCGCCGGGCGAAAAATCAGCGGATTCAGCGACACAATCTGAAAAAATGTTGATCCATGGGGTATTCAGATGACAGCAAACAAGAGATCCCAGATTCAAAAATCGATTCCGTTCAGCTAAGCCGTATCTCCGAAACTACAGTTTGCCTATCGAATCAGCGAACCAAGAACAGGAAAACCGAATCAGCGCAGAGAATGAGTGAGGGAGATTACTCCAGCTGGATTGATTGTTGCAGCAGCCTGAAATCTGAGCTCAAGCAGGCCAGGCCGGGCGGTGATCTGCGGAAGATTGAGAGGCTCTGAGATGACGAATCAATCCAGAGGGAAAACCTCAGCGGAGGAGTCCGATTCTCTCCTTCACCATAATGGATATTCCTTTAAAAAAAATGAATTTGGTTATTTTACCTTTTTTACTTTTTAAAAAATTGGTAAAATAACAAAAGTAATTTTTTTTAAAAAAAGGAATATCAATACAAGTAATTTTACAAAATATCTTTTTTTTTTGTGTAATGGTTAATTAATATTTTCATTAAAGGTAACATTTTCCATCAAGTTTTCCTTTTAACAGACAGACCCTTCACTTCACTGTATATTTTCTAAAGATTCCTAAAATTTTAGAGAATTAAATAATTAATCATGAAAATAAAGCCCAATCGGAACATTCTGGCCCATATGGAAGCCCAATTAGAGGCCCATTTCCAACTCTACCAGGCCCAATCAAGATTTTTAACTTCAGCGGACGTGGGAGATGTTTCCTAGTCTTTTTTGATGCCTTGTTTCTAAAGTGTGTCTTCATAATCTGCCAACACATCACGTCAATGCAAACTCGAAAGGAGGAAAGATCATCGGACGCAGGGTCATTTTCTGTCGTGGAGTCTTAATTCTGCACCCCCCTAGTTTGTTTTTTCTTCTATTTTTACCTAGGAATCTATATTTGTCCCATTATGCTCCTTGGTGAAAGTGGTGCTTGTCCATCACAAACAGAAAATATTTTATACAATAATTACACTACGTCAACCTATCTTTATTTTCCTATTTTATTTTATAGTTATCTTTTTTTAATTCAATAACATCTAAAGTAATCCAATACTTTTTGATTCTCAATAATTAAAAGTTAATATTTTTCAAATTATATTATATCAATATATCACATGATATAACTATTATATAAGATAATTTCTCTAATTACATGGAATTGAGTTTGGGAGAAGCAAAAGCCAACGCAAGAGTACCATTGAGGATGAAGAGAACAATACGGGACAATCTCAAAGTCAATGATTAAAATTGATCAAACGATGTTCCCTGATTATTGACAAATTCGGGGCGTGGGCGAGGTTGATTGAACACTCAGTGCATAATGGGTCGATGTAAACCTTAGGGATCAAAAACAGATTATTTTAAACGTCAGGACGGGATATTGAATTTCGCATTTTCTATTTTCGCCCAATTAGGGGAAAAAGCAAAAACAAATAAATTTCTTTGCCGCTTTAATGAGCACCACAACAAAAACAATTACGAGCCTCCTGCCCAAGCAGCGCCGCCCACGTGTCCCCTCCACCTGCCCGTCCCCATCGAAACAAATCTCCTGCCGGCAAAAAGATACAGAGCTCTCTCTCTCTTTCTCTCTCTCTCTCTCACTGGAATTCCACCACTAATCACAACGAAGCCTCCCAAATTCTCGGCCTCCTGCATGCCCTAAATTTGCCTGAATTCCCCCAAATTCTCGTTTCTCTTGGCCTTCTCCTTTCTTTCACGGAGAGGTTTCCTCTGTTTCCCCGGGAAAGGAGAAAGCTTTACGGGGTGTTGGAGGCTGGTGGTTGATCGGTGGAGGTGAGAAGAAAAAAAAAAAGAGATGAGCTTTCAGGATCTGGAATCGGGCCGTGGCTTGGCGGCCAGGCGGGAGCTGATCAATGGCAAGCAGGACGCCACCCAGGCAGTGGCTTCGGGGATATTTCAGATCAACACCGCCGTGAATACTTTCTATCGGCTCGTCAACACCCTCGGGACCCCCAAGGACACCCCTGAACTCCGTGAGAAGCTGTGAGTTTATCGACATATTTATTTGCATTACAATTTCTACCTTGAGCCTTAGATGATGAATATTTAATGGCACTCTTGGCAGAATTATAGGTCTGCCGTTCTTCTTATCAGTGCGTTTTGTTTTTTTAATTCAGTTTTATTTATATGGGCATCTGTTGTTGCTGTGCCGCAATGATCTGAAGAATCGTCCATTTTTTCTCCTTTTCTTTTTTCCCTAAAAGTTACAGAATTGAATTATTTGTGTTCCATTGTGGTGATCCCAGTTGAGCTTCTTTGCGATTTCATAATGGAGGAATTGAATTGTAATTGGTCAAAAAGAGGAGTTCTTTATTGCAATGATTATCATATTTGATGTACGGACAAACTGCCCCTCAACAATGGCATCGATGAAATTGTGTCTCGGGATTAGAGTGCCTAACTGGGACACGAAATTTTGCACCTTGTATAGTTGAGACCGCTCATATGAATAATAAATTAGTACCTTGTTTTGAATTTCCTTTGGCCCTTGAAGTGATAGCTGCTCTGATGCTTTTGATTGACAGTCGCAAAACAAGGCTTCACATTAGCCAGCTGGTGAAGGATACGTCAGATAAACTTAAGCAAGCTAGTGAAATTGATCATCATGCCGGAGTTAGCGTAAGTTCATGCTAATCTGTACTGGAGCAAGATTATTCATTACTAAAGGCACCTGTCGAATGCAGAACTGAGATCACAGTGAAGTTTGTTAATATGATGTGCCTTTCAAGTGTGGTTCCATGATGAGAGACAACTTTACTGCCAAATCATCCTGCATGATCAGTTGCTCTCTAGGTCAACATGCGGCAATATTTAAGTCAAATTGTCCTTCTTTCTGATGTGAATATATCTGTTCACTTGCAGCCAAATAAGAAGATTACAGATGCCAAACTTGCAAAAGATTTCCAGGCTGTTCTCAAAGAGTTTCAGAAGGCTCAGCATCTTGCAGCTGAGAGAGAAACAGCATATGCCCTACCTCAGGCAGTTCTTCCGTCCAGGTATTTAACTTCTGGGGCTTCAGATTGATATACTGGATTTCTTTGATCAGCTTCTTATCAAAGTTGTGCATCGTGCTTATTACTTTGAGCCGTATGGCTGTGAAGAGGCTGAAGATTTAAAATTTCTATGTTTGTTTATTGCACAGTAAATACATGGAAAAGCTGGTGGAACTTTGTGTCGTCTGATTCTTATTATTCTTTCCAATTTTTGCAAACTTGATAGCTTCACTTCTCTAACCTTATGAGTTTGTGTGTCCTCCATGCAGTTACACAGCTAATGAACTCAATGTAAGTGCAGACAAAACTCCACAACAACAGGCTCTTCTTCTTGAATCTCGAAGGTTAGTGCTTGGAAAAAAAATCCGTCATTATGCTCATTACTTAATCATCAAGCTTGTGTTGGACAATCCCCTTGATTAAGAAGTAGATCGTATAATGGCTGCAGCTGAACTCTTGAGTTCCATTTTATTGAATTGATCTAGTATTGTGGTGCTTTTGATACTTGGGGCTTGTAATAATTGAACTCCTGAATATAAAGGATGCAACTAATATAGTTTCTGAATGGATGATCTTGCAGACAGGAAGTCTTGCTGCTGGACAATGAGATTGCCTTCAATGAGGCCATAATTGAGGAAAGGGAACACGGAATTCAAGAGATTCAGCAACAAATTGGTGAGGTGAATGAGATATTCAAGGATCTTGCAGTGATGGTCCATGAGCAGGGAACTATGATCGGTAGGTCATCTTTGTTCTTTTCTCTGGTTCTCGAGTCTCTAGCTATTTGCTTGATATCATCATAATCATGTTCCCTGATCTTGTGAGGTAGATGATATTGGGACCCATATTGAAAATTCACATGCTGCAACTGCACAAGCAAAGTCCAACCTGGTGAAAGCTGCGAAGACTCAACGATCAAATTCATCTCTGGTGATTCTAATCACTTTCTCTGAAGCTTTTTCAGATACGTCTGCGCTGTGTTATTAGTTGGGGGAAGCCTAATATTCGCTCCTTTGTTACAGGCCTGCTTGCTTTTGGTGATCTTCGGGATTGTGCTTCTCATTGTGATCATAGTGCTTGCATTTTAACCAAAAGTCTCAAATACCTCCACATATAGTGAAATCACAGTATCCACACAGGGAGGGTGCATCATTGGTCTATGCTGAAATGATGGTGTTCTAGAGTGCCGACCCTTCTAGAATCAAGCATGCACATGAGGTTTCGAATCTTTGCATAATTTTATTCTCTTGACCATTTCCTTTTCATCGGGGGATTGGGATTGGTTGGTTGTTTGATGCTTTTGTTTCTCTGAATTCATTCCTTCTATAACGGTCTCCATAGATCATCTGGTTAGACGGATGTCTATAAATATTGCAACTAGCTTCATGGCTGGTATATTTCTTAGAAGGGCTCGTCTTATCCTAAGAGTGAGGCGAGAAGAAATTGTTTAAGCGAAGTTGAACGATGGTGGGAACACTATTTTGGATATAATTAATGATATTTATTGCATGTCTGTATCTGCAAGTTATTGATCAAGAAGTTGCAATGCAACTCAGGGGCCGTTTCCTTAAGTTAAAAAGTATCCTAGGAAATCTCAAAGGGAATCAAAGATCTCAACTGTGGATGCTGCTTACCCAAAAAAATGTGCCCGACCGCCCCTTGCAGAATTTTTCTGGATCCGTCCTTGATTAGAGAGAGGTGGTCTTTACTCCGTCCATCCAACAGCCATCACAGAGAGCTTCCGGGGGGTAGAAGTAAAGAGTTTGTAACTTTTCATGTCAAAAGCTGCGCTTTTTTCCTGCTCGGCTAGTATTCCAACCGATGAACATGATGAGAAGTAGCTCATTTCCAGATCTGCATATATCCATGCCGGCGATGTCAGTGGTCGGAGGCATTGCGAACCAGCCCTGAAACAGAGAGATTGAGGCTGATAGGACGAAGTAGCTGCTTCCAACTGACTCTAGCGACCGCAAGGAATACGATTCTCAAACTACCACTACTAACTTTTTTATCGTATTTACAAAAAGATTCCCTAAACTATCCCATTTGTTACACGGGGGTCCCCGTCCATTGCAGCTTTCATTTCCCATCCAACCTCATTTCCATGCAAGACAGCAAAAAGCAGGATATGCTCGGTGGATTTTCTCCATTACCTCTCCCAATTTATTATGCCTCCTTTTACTCATCTGGGCTTCATTGTTTCGCAGTATCTAGGCCTAGTTAGCTGCTGGTTTATGACATCAGATTTCCCGAAACAAGCGAATTTTCTTGCCCTTTTCCTGGGGGAAATAAAATGCATGTCCTACTCCCATAAATTTCGTGGACTTTCTCCTCCTTTAATCTGATCTCAGTTGACTCAACCAACCTACCAGACGAAATTCCTGCTAAGACTTGCAGATTTTGTAGTGTAAGTTGGGAGACAGATGGATAGCTCTTCAGAGTTTCTTTTCCTCCGCGTGCAACGAGCTTCCTAAGTCAACGTTGAGTTCTAAATAGGATCTTCATTCAACTTCTCGCTCTTGACTGACAGCTAGGAAACTACCTGGAAAGTGCTACCTGATGTAGCGAGTAGCCAAGCAACAGAAAGTCCTACTCTGCCCAGCTTGTTTGTCGCAGTGCTGAAGTTGATGCGGTGGCTGCCATGGACGAGGAGGAAAAGTCGTTGGATGAAGACAGCTGGAAGTAAAGATGTAATAAGGGCAATATGTGACGGTTCTATGCTGATTCAAAGGGGCATAAAATAATTTGGTTCAGGAAATCATGAGTCAACATAAAACCGGGCCTGAGTGGGTTGGTTTGAATCATGAACTGTGTTCCTTTTTTAAAAAAATTTAAATTATTTAAAACGAATATAAATTATTAAATTAACTTATATTTTAAGTCAAAAATAATGTGATAATTATAAAATTTGAGAGTTTTGGGGTAAAAATCAGAAAAAGAAAATTTTATGGGTGAACAAAATCCATCTTAACCATTGCAATCAACTATAAAAATTTGATTGTAGGCTTTTGGCAATTTGAACAAGTTTCATTATAGTTTGGTCCGGTTTTGTGCCAATTATGGTCCCGGGCTGATTTTTCAAATCGCTATGAGCAGATTCAATGAAAAAACTTGCCGGGTTGGTTCCGGTTTAGTGGGTCTATTTCTTAGGTTTTGCTCGTAATTACTCTCAATCCAATAAAAGCAGCCACTTACCCATTTAAGGATGGTCCATGCTAGTTCCACACCAAACTAGTTCATTTACCATCTCTATCTGGAAATTTGATTAGGAATCGCCCTCGTATCAATCTAATAGCCAGGCCCAGTTTGTTTCTTCGAGCCACTGAGTCTTGCCACTTCATGAGCAACCATAAGCACTCCTGATAGCATTTTAGCTTGTGCAGATTCAGCAAAAAGATTCAGAGAGGTGGGATTTGAAGGTGAAGCGCTTTGCTTTACTCAGAAGCAACTTTTCATGGATGGGGCAGGAGTTGATACGAGGACAGTGAATCATCAGAGGAATCTCTTGGTCTGATGCACA
Source organism: Sonneratia alba (assembly GCA_900174645.1). NCBI lineage: Eukaryota > Viridiplantae > Streptophyta > Magnoliopsida > Myrtales > Lythraceae > Sonneratia > Sonneratia alba. The sequence goes on from FWPY01000041.1 coordinate 726,685, forward strand.
GTTTCGAGTTTCACGAGTGTGGTTTTACACTCGATATTCATTCCCGTCACTCTTATATTATGAAATTTATGAGAATTTGCTCTCTGTCATGATATCGTTACCCATGATTAGTTCGACTTGTTGTCTCATTTTAAATAACAATATGCTCGTACAATTGAGAAAAGCCCAATTTTGTGCTTGTTCAATTTTAATTTTTCTAAATGATTTTTATTACGGTTTTAGTTTTGAAAAAAGAATTGAACATGTGAATTTACACGAGAGAGCCGTCCAATTCGACCAGTTGCACCCACTGGGATCGTCACAGTGACAAAATTGGCCCTAGCAAGTCACAAGGAAAGCATAGGTAACTTGCATACCATTGCAAAATTGACCTTCTCATTAATAAAACTTTTTAATATGAATTTTTTTATTCAAAAATTAAACTAAAAAATCTATTTTATTTGATAGTAAGCTGTGGAACCATATTCATATTATTGACCAACATAAGCGGATATATTCAATATTCCTTCTATTTAAACAAGCTGTTAGATTTAATAAATATAAAAATTTTATATTTAAAGAGATTTAATATTAATATACTAGTTCAATTTGATAAATAATTTTATGAAAATTATTTTAGGGAGTGACGTGGCACGGGATGGGCGTCAGTCGGCGTGGGTTGGGGGGTTGTTGGTCACATGTTCTTTCGTGGTGCAACGATTGTCCGCCCTGAGGGCACAGTCTCCGGCCGCGCCGTTCGCATTTGTCACGTGGTTGTCGTGGCTTCTCTGTCACGCCTCTGTCTCCCACTGACATACCTTTGAGGGTCTGACATGTAGACTCATGTATCCTGAATTATATAATTCTTTATATTTTAATAATCTTATAATAAATCTTATCTGCATTTATTTAATTTTAGAACAATTTTTTATATTATCTAGCGCAATCTAATATATATGATGATAATAACAATTTCACATTTCAGCCTTAAAATGTATCAATTATGATCTTGATGTTTTCTATTATTAACAATAAATAGTTGAATTATCTTATGCAACGGTCATACAACGTATCAGTTGGCATAGTGTGATAATCTAATAAAAAATTAAGAGATATTAACTTCTCATAACACTCTTTATCATGCATTTAGGGTATTCCCATAATACTCCATCAAAATTGATTTATATGAAAGATTTATCAAGTTCTCATAGACATCTCAACTTAAACCTCTACTTAAATATGGTATATTTAATTGTTAAGTAAAAATTTTAAATTTAAATATTATAAATAAAAAATTATATTATTTAAATAAATATATTTGATTTAAATAAGAATCTATCTATATTTAAAAATATTTGAATATCAACCTATGCAAGACAGAAAAAGAAAAAAAATGAAATTTTATAAAATGGAGGCAGCACTTTTCTTGGAATTTCCGCCACCGGCCACACGACCTGTGAATCAATCATCTCGCTTGACAAAATTTTGCCCCTAAAAAAATCCCCATTGAGCCAGAAATGTTTGAATTATATACATATTAATATTATATTTTCTATAAATTAAGATTTTGTTTTTTTAATATAAAAAATCACGAAAATAAAAATAATCGGGATGTGTACTATGGAGTTAAAGAATCGGTTCAAGTTCAAGCGAATTAGATATATAAATGGGAATTAGTGTATGTGATTCATCACAACTTTCTTATTTCACCTCCTATGTTATTTTTCTTTTTTTATTTAATAATTTCTTTTGTATTCCACTAATTTTTTTGGATTTATTTAATTTTTTAAAGATGGGCAATTCTCAATTTTTTATTGAATAATTCTACTACATTAATATATCACGTGATATAATCGTTACATAAAATATTTTCTCTTAACTATCATATTATTCACAATATTGCATTATTTGTTTGTTATAGTAATTGTGTTATAGCTGATAAATTTTACTTTATTAGAAAATACAAAAATGTAGAGATCAACAATTAATATTATCATAAATGATCTAATATTACCTCTAATTTAATAAATTTTTGATAAAATAATTATAACTTTATATATATTGTAGTTATCATTAATTAAAAGATAATTATAATACCAATGCAAATAATACCCTTTTATTTTAATTTAGAAATGAGTTACCTTTGACAAATTGTAAGAAAATATAATTATAAAAAATATATTAATATTATCTTTCTAAATCTAAATATCTAAAATAATATTAAATTATAAATTTCAATATTAAAAAAATTAAAATCCTAAAATATTAACCTCCTACAAAATTTTGAACTTTAAAAATTATGAAAAAAATTACACCCTAACAAATTTAATGAACCGTAAAAACAATTTTCATAAATCCTAAAAGAAGTCAGCCATAAGAAATAAAAATGAGATATTTTAACTTTTCTGTTTTAAAGAGTAAAAAATCTAAAATTAGTTTTTCGCTATATTAATAATGATAACTTTTGTATTTGACAATAAATAATTGATTGAATATAAATTATTTATAAAATTAACTTAAGGGTATATTAGGCACTAAAAAGTTGTAATTAGTACGTTTAATAGCATTTTATTATACATAAAAACAAATAATTACCTATTATATATGTGTCTAACGGTACACAATAGAAAATTTCAGTTAAAATTATAAAAATGACTATAAATTCCATTAATAACTGTTTGAACTTACCATAAAAAAATCGAAAAGATTGCAATTCATACGTCACTTAACGGTCGCTTTCGCCACAGCAAATATTCACTCTCTCTCTCTCTGTCCGGGGGAGAGAGCAGAGGAGGGAGGAGGAAGGACCGAGGAAGAAGAAGAAGGAGAAGAAGTGTCCCATCATCGAAGCCCTGAGAAAGACAGGGCGAGGAAGCTAAAGCCAATCGTCCCTGAACTTCTCCCTCTTTCCAGGGGCGGATTTGGGAGGAGGTTTTGGGGCTGGGAGGCGATGGACAAGAATTCGAGATCAGGATCCAAGTTTCCCCTGAATCATAGGGAGGTAGTTGGGGCTTCCCTAGTGCTTCTCGGCTTTGCTATGGGCCTTCTCGGGGTTTACCTGACCATGCCCGCCTCCGACTACAGCTTCCTCAAGCTGCCCCGGACCCTGGATGATCTTCAGATCCTCAGGTATCTCCTCTTATCTCCATGATGGATGATTTTCAGCTTGAGATGTGACGCTATTTCGTGAATTTCGCATTGCCGTTTTCCTTTGCTTGTGGGTTGGAACATTTCCGTAGTCTGTTATCCTGCCTCCGATTTGGCGATCTTTTCCGGGAGCGAGTAAATTTTCTGCCTTTGTGCCCAATTTTGGAGCTCATAGTAAATTTGATCTAAAATAACGTTCTCCTGTTCGGTTTCTAGCTGTGCTTGGCATTTTGATTAGCTGCTTGCAGCGTGAACGATCTTATTCATCAGCAGTTCCTCACTGGTGATTGGTTTCAAGACCTTATACCTAATATGGTTTTCTTTGGGCTTGTATTACAACCTCAATTCCTTATCTCATTTGGAAATAGCAAGTTCGAATTAACTGGAAAAATTATTTTTATTTGAGAATAGTTGCTTCTCGAGCATGGGATTAATACAACAGGCGATCCATTGTACCAAAAACCTTTCTCGATATAGTTGGTTCTTGTTTTTCTTTCAATTAAGTTTTGCACCTCTTGTAGTTGGAAGTATCAGAAGTTTTGTCATTTTGTGCATTTAGCTTTAGTAGTTGCGACTTATGTCACAGTCAATTCTCTGAGCCACGCTCAGAATTAGTATGTCCTCATATCGTAAGATGGTTCTGGTAGGATTACTTGACTTGTCGGACAATGTTACCTTGACAACGAAGTGGGAACTACATGCATCTTTATACTACATCTTACTAGTTTCGTATTCCATTCTGATTTCTTTTCTTAGGAGTTGATATCTTCATGTCCTTGCTTTTCTTGTTCCTGTGATGTGGTTTCTTCTTCAGAACTGGTCAATGCATAGGCATGGAACTTTTCCTGGTTTGCTACTCCGTGGTATGAACCTCTTGGAGTATGTATTGTGTTCAGTTTCTTTGTTGTCAACTTGTCTTTGTTGACAACAGTTAGCAATTTTTCTGATTCTTTACCATGTGCATAGACAACTTCTCTTGTATGAATCCTTTGGTAGTAACTTGGCCCAGGATTTTTTTAATATATTCACGTTTTTTTTGGCTGTGCTGTTTGTGTTACATTTTGCCTATGCTTGCCCTTCTATTCTTACATCTCAATTTCTTCTCCAATAGTTCATTTTGTGTAACATACGAGCAATCTATGGAAGAAGATTTTGATATCATTTTCCTGCTTTGCTTGTTTTGCAGAGACCACCTTGAGGGCTACACAAGTGACTATACTCTGCAGGTTCTGGTTGGATACTGCATGGTCTACATTTTTATGCAGACTTTCATGATCCCAGGCACTGTATTCATGTCATTACTTGCCGGAGCCCTCTTTGGTGTTTTTAAAGGTGTAGCTCTCGTTGTCTTCACTGCCACTGCAGGGGCGTCTTCATGTTATTTCCTGTCTAAGATGATTGGAAGGCCCATTGTCTTCTGTCTGTGGCCTGATAAACTGAGCTTCTTCCAAGCACAGGTCAGTTGAGATCCTCACAGTTGTCTTCATTCAAGGCTCTGCAAGTCAAAGCAAATTCTGTTTTTAAACTTTCAGGTGGCTAAAAGGAGAGAACGGCTTTTGAACTATATGCTTTTCTTGAGGGTGACACCAACTTTGCCCAACACATTCATCAACTTTGCTTCCCCCATAGTTGATGTACCTTACCATACTTTCTTCTTGGCAACTGTCATTGGACTCATTCCTGCTGCTTTTGTCACAGTCAGGGTAATTTACCAACTATAACATGCGTTGCTTTGATTAAATTCCATGTAAATGGATAAATTTATGTGCATCTATATAAATCATTACCTCTGAGTAGGGCTTGGGAGTCCAATGCAATTAATGGAGGAGCCAAGTAGTTTCTCAATCATGTTAAAGCTTCAGTAATTGCAATTGTGTGAAGTTGCATTGACCTGATCTCATGTGTCGAAATTTCGGGTTGTTACTCTATGTTAGGTTTATGGTAACGAATCTTATCATACAGTGCTTGGTATGTCATTTCCTCCTCGAGTTGGAGGATAATAGTGGTAGTGGTGGATAAGTAATTGCAGTCGCAGATGTCATAGTAGAAATGTATGGTCTTATGGGCACCTCTGCTTATCTCCAGTTTCCCTCTCCATATCTGATCCTATGGAGAAACCTGAACTTGATGCACTAATGACAGAGAAGTGCTCCTCTTGTGTAGGCTGGAATCGCTCTTGGGGATTTGCAATCAATCGGGGACCTGTATGACTTCCAATCTATCGCGACTCTCTTCTTCATCGGCGTGATCACAGTCACCCCGACACTAATGGGGCAAAACAAATCATAGTGTGCCCATTGCATCGACCTTCTCAGATGTACACGCCTGCCTCAATCCTCAAGGTTAGCTTTGTCAGTTCTGCACCCGCCGCACGTATGACCACGTCAATATGAATACATGCATAGCCTGTTTCTGCAGTTTCCAGGGAAAAAAAGAGCGGTGTTAGGGCAGTGCGTGGAAGTGTGAAAATTTTGCACCCTGGAGATACGCAATGAATGTGGGGTAAAATGGAAAGCAGGTGAATGGATGGATTTTAATGTATGGTGGCGGCAGGTTCTTTGGTATATTTTGATGACACTGATGAATACGTATTATAAAGCGACACTCTCAGTTGCTCTTCACCCTCAAGTTGTTCGTCTCTTTCGGTGTGATTCAACTGGACAGCCCGCCGCTGTCTTGCGATCTTGTGATATCTGCCATCGATTCTACGCCATGCGGGGTGGGCTAATTGATTCGCTTCGGTGCTTGACCTATGAGGTAGTACCTCAAACGAGATGCTTCTGCACGTACCTTCTATGATCATACTGGTTATAGATCATTGACTAGCTACCATATCATGAGAGTCCATCTTTCACATAAAGTAATAATTCCTCAGAGAGGACCCTCCAATTTTTTTTTTCTTTATAGAGTATCATAAGCACTTGATCCAATACCAAGGTCTGAAAACTAGGAAACAGTCGGAGCAACCTCAGCTGCCACCGTCTGTGCCTCAGGTTCATCATCACATCAGAGACTTCTCACGTTCTGTGATGAATGAGAATCATAATAAATGAATTGTCATACACATGACGGGGTGTATCACAAAACGTTATTTGAGCACGGAATTGCTACAGAAACATTTCATCCGGATCACATCCTAGTATGACATGATTATACCGAAACTAGATTTAGAATTTCTTCAGTACTTTCCTCTTTTTATTCTGCCGAAAGCTATCTGGCGTCCTGCTCCCTAGCTTCCTTTTCTTATCGGTTCGCTTGAAAGGAGAGCCCAACTCCTTCATCGCCTTTGCCTTCGCCTTCCGAGCTGCGACTGCAGGCCTTTTGGTTGTTCGTTCTTTCCCTGCGGACCCTTTCTTGGTGCTTCCTTTCCCGAACTTTACGACCCCGATACTTTTCCTCCCCAGTCTCTTCAGAGCAGACGAGGATTTCTTCCCATGCAATCCCTGGTATGATAGGTCAGCTTTACTGAGCCTCTTTTCTGTGACCGGGGCATTCAAGTCCAGAGCTGCCCTCTTTGAGGGGAAATCTGCTGACTCTGAAGGTGATGGGTGGCTTCTCTTAGATGGCGTATGATTGGGCCTCGCACGGAAGAGCCTTAATTCCCGATCTCCAAGCTTCAAGCTCCGTTTCTTAACAACCAGGTTTGCCGCTTCCTGCAATCAAATTTTGATTTGACATATCACCAAATTGGTCAGTTCAATATAAACCCCACAAAAATCAACAAAATCTGCTGGTTTGTTAATGCCAAAGACATAAATGATCACATACAACCCTTAAAAGGATAGTTAACACCAGAAAAAAAAAATCGACTAATCAACTAGTATATTTGTTTGGGAGACCAAGGATTACATACCCTTGTTTTAAACAGTACATAGGCAATACCCTTTCCCAAGCTTGAATGAGGATCTCTAACCACTCGCACTGCTTCAATGCTGGACTCCAGGTTATTAATGCTTGCAAACAACTGATAGACTTCCTCATCCTGCAGCAATTCAATGAGAAGACGTCCACTTACTCAAAAGAAGAGAGAAGCAATGGAAGCAACAATGAAGCAACGCAACAGTAGTATGTAAAAATCACCTTTACATCAAATGGGAGGTTACCCACGAAAACAGTCCTCTTATTATCGTAAACAGAAGCATCCTCTCCTTTCAATTTCTTGCGAGGTGGACAAGCTCTGTCTACACGTATATGATTTCCTCCAACCTAAATTGGATGACGCATAATAAGTAAAACATCATGATTTCACATCCAAAATCTAAAATAGCAACACTACAGATAGCCAAATCACTCACCACTGCCATGTTATGGGCCAAAGATGCCTTTGCGGATTCTTCTGATCTGAACACTACATACGCATGGATGCTGCATCAAATTTTATTATCATCAACTCATATCACAAGTCAAATGAAGAACACCCAATGTAAAAGAGCATCCAGAAGCATTTCATAATGTTTTCCAAGAGTAACAAGGTTCAACATTTCAGGGAGGAGATAAACGATTTTGAAGTAGCTCCAAGTACATAAGTGAATAGGGGAAGAAAAGCATGCACGCCAAACAAGTATTTTTCATTGTTTAGGAGTAGAGCCAAAAGACTACAGAAAAGCATACATAAAATCCAAAAAAAAAAAAACAATATCATAATTTATAAACACATAAGAAGATATTATGATAAGCTTCAACTACGGAACAAGTACAGTACCTGTCTACGGCATCGTTAATTTTCTTCGTGATGATAGCACCTTTCCTTGGTATTTTAGTCTGCAAAAGAAAAGAGAACAACACATTAGAAATCCAAATGCTCGATCACACATGGAAAAAGTCAATTTAACAAGAAGAGAGCTTGTATAACTCACATCCAATATTGGCACTGATCTTATCCTCAAAGACTCGATCTCTCCAAACTTGCTGAATTCCTTCACCAACTTCTTCTTCTTCGTTTTCAAGGGCAAGTTCCCAACAAAGACAGTCCTCAACAGCTTATCCTCATCATCAAATCCCTCCTCCTTCACGACCAGCATATCTGTGGGGTTGTCCACCTTTTTTTCTCTTCTTCCCAATTACCCTTTCTCCTCCTCCTTCGTCTTCTACAGACGGCCCATATTTCATCATCTCATAAGCCCTCTCAAGCTCATCTCTTTTCCTCTTCTTCCTCTTCTTCTTATCCTTCTCGTTTGATTTCTCGCCATCACTGCCAACATTGCGACCCACCTGCTCATCATTATCAAACGCCCCATCTGACTGAAGCCCTGATTGTGAGGGTTTCATGCTCACAACCCCCACAGCATTCGACTCAGAGTCCACATGGGCATCTCCTTCATTGAGCTTCTTCAATGATTTCTTCGATGGAGAGCCCGCAGAGCTAGCGTCCTTTCGCTTCTCTTTCTTCGATTTCACCGTCTCCGAAGGGTCTCCGTCAACCGAATCTCTGCTAGCTTTCCTCTTCTTCACCTCAGCCTTTGCTGAATCGCCGTTTTGGGGACTGTCAGATGGATTCCCGGAAGTGCCGAAACCCCGCCTCAATTCATCGTGCTTTCTCTTGAACGGATTATTGTCGGAGAAGATGGAGCTGAAGGGGTTCTGCTCCGTGACGTCTCCAAACAGGGTCCTGAAAACGTCGGGTTGAGCTGTATCATCGTCCTTAGGGTTATCAGCGGAAGCTTCTGGCTCCTCCTCTTTCTTCTTCTTCTTCCCCATTGTCCCCAAATCGGCTTCAGAGAAGGAACAGAAACAGATTTCAAACCCTAGGAATCCAGGGAGGCAACTGTGATTAGGAGAGAATGGAATTCAAGGAAAACTTAAAAAGGCCATGGCTTAGTTGGGCCAATTGTAGGCCCATGGGCCAACAGAAGTTTGGCCCATAACATGAATGGTCCGCAAACATTCTTCATTCATTTTATCATTTCCAGAAAAAAAAATCGCATTAATAATAACAATAACAATTGTAAGAATCGCCAGTTGGTTCATTCGTATCGTCTCTATCTCCCGACACTTGACGAGGTTAGGTCAGTTGAATTTCTCGACCAAAAAAAATTATGTGTCGACGAGAACAAAAATTAAATAGGCAATGATGTTACAATAGTCACATTACTAAATACGGTACACGGTACACCATCATCTCCCGATATCTGCCAGGCAGACTCAAACCTACATAAAACCTATCTGATTAACGGCTGTGATTGATCTGGCACATAACTTCGCTCTAGACAATGTCCTCTGATTAACGGCTGCGATTGATCTGGCATGCAACTTTACTCTTCGTCTTCATCCTCATCTTCATCTTCCTTATCCTCATTCGAGTCCTACTTCCTCGATCCGGCGTACGACTCGCATTACCTCTGACTCGAATTCTTATTTACTACAGCATAATCTCTTCTTCCTTATTCAACTCCGTGTCAGTCAGTGATCTCACAGCTCTATACAAATGTACATATATGTTTCATTCCAGGAATCCGACCTAAAAGGCCATCATGGCTGGCGTAGTTGGAGAAGCCTTTACACGATCGTTTCCGAACTCTATTTCTTCATCTTCCTCTTCCTCTGCTTCCCACATGAAATGCGCATAGGATCCCAGCACTGTGCTGCGATAGCCACAAGCTTTCTCGATCACATTCCGATCGCGTGAATCATCACTTGGTACTGGAATTATAAAGCAGCTGAGCACTTACCTGTCCTCTGGTGAAGCTTGAACGGCTTGGTCGAAGTACGATCCCGCTCTCTGTCCGTCTCTCTGCGTCTCCCAGATCAACTTCCCGTACAGGGACAGGACTTCTCCGTCTCCGGGACTCGCCAGTATTGCCCGCCCGTAGTACTCCTCCGCCCCCGAAAAGTCTCTCTCCACCTGATTGACAAAATCAGATCAAACACCCATCATCCCGCAGTGATCAATAAATTGAAGTCTGATTCAACTGGAAATGGGAAAAGAAGTTTGATCGACGAAGCGGATCCAGCTGATACCTCGTGGAGATACTTGCCGTAGTTTCTGAGCAGAAGAGGATCCCCGGGGTTTGACTTCAGCATCGCCAGGTAGTAATCGCCCATTTTCCTCCTACTCCCGCCGGATCCACCGCCAGATCCATGATAGCCGCCGGACTCGCTTCCGTCTCCGAAGCCGCTGCCGCAGAACCCGACCTCCTCCACCAGAATCCTGCTCCTCTTCCACGTTTCCTCGAAGTTTCCCTCTAGAGTCAAAGACGGTTCGTCCCCAGGGTCAACGTGCACTTCATCCGGTACCCTCGACGTGGATGACAACGATCGGGCACCGGGAAACGTGCCAACCGACTTAATCATGTCGCTCTCCGACAAAGCCCGCCGGATTCCTCCATTCCGGCGGTTCACGTCCAAGTGAAGGGTTAACCTCGGAGAACCGGCAGTGGTCCTCTCGCCTGAGAAAACTCCGGGGAAAGTGTTCTGACGAGACAGAGCCACCCCCATCGAAGCGGTGAACACCGGAGACCGAGTGGTAAACGAGCCGGTTTTCAGCAGCAGAGCTTTCATGGCTACCGTCCAAGCTTCGCTATCTCCTTTTCCGGTTCTAAGAGTGACCGAACTTCTACGGTGCCTTGTGTAGTTCGCGCTGCTAGGTTCGCCCTTCCCTTTTATGAGCTTGAGCTGCAAGACGTCATATATGTAGATAGACGTACGATGTGGTGACCAACTTTGACCCCTGCAGCATGAGATGTCGACACGTGTCGAGATGCACGTGACGGGTAGCTGAAGCTTATGTCTGGTGGAGCCGCCGATGGAGAGTGGCATCCTGGGCCTCTCCCCGTGGCAAAGTGAAAAAGGAGAGAGCGTGAATTGAGTGACCTGTCGGACACGTGGAGACGAATGCCAAAATATCTTACCGGATAGCCATGTTTCTGGCCCAGTGGCATTGCCTCGACTATTATCCGGTAATTCGGGCGGTACAAGAATTTTTGGGTTGTATTAGTATGTATCAAAAATTATGTTGTCTAAAAATATCAATTCTGTGTGAAATTATCATACTTTATGTTGCTTGAAATCATATGAATTATATATAAAATTATTTTTAAAAATAAATTTAAATAATTTATATTTTAAAATAATTTTTTTATCATATAATCTATTAGTTATTCTAAAATTTATATTAATTTAAATAAAATAATTCAATTATTATTAAAATATAATTATATTAGTATAATTAATTATTTTTTAAAAAAATATAATTTTATTTTCACCATAAATTTTTTTTATACTTTCATGCCAGCATAATTTTTTTATATCATGTTAGTATGACCCGAAAATATCGGCCTAGACACACTTTTTTTGTACCGTGTCCCTTTTTGCCAACTCTAATATTATCCCATCTTCATGTATATAAGAGTTGATTATAATTAATTTAAATAAAAATCTATGATAATTAGTTATCGTAAATATAAATATGATATTTGAGGCCATTCTAAGTTTCAATTTTCTACTAAAGTTAATTTTGATTGGTTTGATATATTTATTATGAATGAGTGAAGTCATATACATTCGTTAGTTAAGAATAAAATTCCGACAAGAAATGCATGAGTCCCACCCAAAGTCCTACCCAACTTGCAAAGGTTATGGACAATCTGATTGTCCTTTCTGCTAATCCATTTACACAATCAATAGTGAAATCTGTCACCAGCCAAAAATATCTGGACGATACATTTACGATTCCGGTACGGGTTGGATCGTCTGCAAACAAAAGAGACAAGATTAGGAGAATCAGACAGAAAAAAAATTTTGAATTAGTCAATGTAGCGTGGACAATCCTAAGTTGAAAATGTCGGTTATGTTTTCCATCGTAAGTTGTTTGGGACCCGGTTGGACCAGGAATCGTGAACCCATGCTGTGGCCGGTTCCTGCTTCCCGGTCCGATCCAGTTCCTCTCTGTGTCCTTTCCCTCCTTTCTTCTCCCGGTGCTTTATCACTCGTTAAAATCACCAATTTTGCGTGTTTGAGCACTCTGCACAGATTCCATGCCCTCATCGGGTTCGTTGTAACGGTTTTCCGTTGCGGTGGCTTTAGACCCAGAGGATTAAGGATTAGGGTGATAGGAGCCCGAGACGTCGCCGTTGGAGGTATGCGTCTCTACGGCTTCCAAGGAGCTCCGCAGCAGACTTTATAAAGCCAATTCGAAGGCTCCTATGATGGAGTCTCTCTCACCCATCAACTCCGTCTGTCTCTTCTTCTTCTAGTCTTCTGCACCGTCGCTTCAATGGAATTCCTCCAGGTCGGACCTCAGCGCCACTGGACGCAGCCCATGAACCCGTTCTGCTTCAGGCTCGGGACGAAGCTTCCAATCACGAGGCTTCACTTCAGGTCCCTCTTCGGCTCTTGCTCTATCAGTGCTAGCTTAACTCCGGGGTCAGCTGAAGTCGCTGTTCTAGAGTCTCAGGGTTCAGAGAATGCTGTTGTGAGGAAGGAGAGCTCCGGTGTCGACGGGAGTCGGAAGGGTAGGGTTAGGGTTAAGTTCACTAATGCTCAGCTGAAGCAGAACTGGATTGATTCTCTTTCTTGTCCATCCATGGTCGACGGTGGGAGTGTTGGTTGTGAATCGGCCGGTTTGGACTGGGTTCTTGGTATCGACCCAGATACTTGTGGCGCAGTGGCATTACTGAAGCCCGATGTGTCGGATTATACAGCTCAGGTATGTATGATGAGCCTAGTTCATGCTTGTTATGACTCATTTTAGATCTTGGGAATTCTATGACAATTTGTTTTTTCACTTTTGACTTTTAATGAGCAAAATGTGAGCCATTGTCAGAAGCGCTTGTGGTATTCTTGTAGGAACAAGATCCCGCGTTGATCTTGCATGTTTTCCCCTGGTTCCATTTGGTATCTGCCGAATTTCTTTGTGGCTCAAGGACAGATGAATTGAGAATCTGACGAAGTGCTAATGATTTTATTGGCTTGTTTAGCTTTTGGTGACATCCTTAGGATCTGTATTTCAAACAATTATTCTACCGGCTTCTTTTGGCTCTTACACCTGGGTGAATTAGTGTTTTTAATTGATAACTTGACTGCTTTTCTGTAATTGATGCCATAAGTATGTGTTTGATTATAGTTTACATTTGCTATTGTTATGGTTATAGCCACGGTTCTCTTAATCCATTTTATTGAGCTCCATAGTTTAAATTATGTAGGTGTTTGACTCTCCTTCTATTCCAGTAGTTGTTGGTAAAAGGGTTCGGAAACGGTTGGATCCCAAGTCTATTCTTCAGCTGCTTCAAAGTTTAGATGCCCCAGCTGGTACGTTTGGCAGCCCCATACTTTGTGGTATTATAGACCTTCGAGGTTTTGATGGCAGCAGATAGAGAATGTAAAAATATGTAATAATCATATCAATATCTAGCCTGTCTTTGCAGATGTGACTGAACATTTTTTTTCTTCGTATTTTGGATTGGATCCCATTCCTAGTACTTAAGATTTTCTGTTGAACCTTGAGTATTATGTTTATTCATTGTGGCAGGTCCGCATAGCTTTATCATTTTGTCACTATTTGTCAAAAGATAGATGCACACTTTTTTAATTTGTGTTCCTTTTAATCAAATTCTTTCAGTATCTTATTCGCAAAAGTATGGAAAATTGATAAACTCATTGAATGTTCTGGTGTTACTTCAGGAACAAAAGCCTATATAGAACAATCACTTCCATTTCCACAAGATGGGAAACAGGTTAGTTTAACAAATAATCTGAGTCTATTTGTAGTTTATTTCTGTCAATTGCAATTTATGTTGTCTCTTCATTTTTGTGATTGTTCAAAAGTCAATTTCATTCAAGGGAAAAAATTATAAATGGAGGTCCACATCAGCTCTACTCCATTAAGCTTTTCATCTTTAACTGATTCTTGAGACATATATATTGTGAATCCTTGTCGAGTGTCAATATTTTCGAGTAAAGCAACATTTAAAAGATGTTCAGTCCTTAGTAGGCAGAATAGTGATGAGTTCCTGTTCTTATTCTAAAGTTAATTATAGCAAATAAAATATCATGTTAATTCTGTTAAGTTTCTGCTGGCATGAAATACTCCAGTCTCCACTTAGTGGTAAATTAGTTTATAAAAAAAATGGCCATTATAAAGGCGATACTGGCAGCTTCAATATATATATATATATATATATATTCAAAAGCCTAGAACTGAAGAATAAAGTAAGCAAATTGTTTATTAAATATCTTACTGTTAAGGATTTCCATTTATTCTTGTGAAGTTTTTTCCTGTCCATGAAGGGTTGGTGGAGTGCTGGCTACGGATATGGGCTATGGATTGGGAGCTTATTGGCCTCAGGGTTCTCTGTTATTCCAGTCCCGTCTAAACTGTGGAAGAATGGATTCGAACTCTCTGGAAGTAGATCCTCCAAGGTTTTTCCATTCCAACCTGAGTCATTAACATTAAAGCATATGTTGTCTAAGCATTTTCTAGTTTAAGTATAGAGTGGGAAAAGAGCTCTGAACAGAAAATGACCATGAACTTTCTGATCCTTCTGACAGGATGATAGTCGATTGCTTGCGTCAAAGATGTTCCCTACTTTGAGCGCTCAGTTGAGGAGGAAGAAGGATCATGGTAGTTTACCACCTTGATTAGGGTTTTGTTCATGTGAATGTTTGTGTTGGGTTCTGCTATATAATGGATTGATATTGTCACTAGTATGTGATTGAAAACTTACATGACATGGAACTGTCATTTCCTGGTCTCTAATATAATGTTTCATGGTTGTGATCACAATGTTTGCAGGTAGGGCTGAGGCTCTGCTCATTGCTGCCTATGGCAAAGGCTTAAGGGTTGATTCGGATCTGCTACCCATCTCAAAGGACTGATTTTTTGTTTCCTGAGATCTTTGGTATCAAAATCCTGCTGTTGTATTTTGTGGGTTTTGATGCACTAGAGTAGCTATAAAACTAGAAACAGTGGACGAGTCCAATGGGAGAACAAGGACAAGAAATATCATGTTCCCTTCCCCCCAAAATCTGGCTAATGCAGAGATATTTCTCGCCATTTCTGTCCGATTTGGACAAAGCCGACGACGAGCCTTAAATCTTCTATGTGTACAAGTGAGACGGGGCCCAGGAAGTCTCTGGGAGCTACTTTTAGCTCTTGAGGCGACACTAGTAACCTTTTGGAGTAGGGCCGGAGATGTATGTGCGTTTCAAGAATGTAAGCTTTTGGGCATTCAAACATTCAATGGAAGGAGTGACTTCTCTTTCTTGCCGCACTTCCATTATGTTTGATGAATCATCTGACTTTTACATGGCGATATTCTGATATTCCTTCTCGTTGCAACGCGCTCATATGATTGAGTAAATGGATTCATATGCAACTCTCTCCACCATCAGCCCAATGAAGAAGATTGTTGATTTCGGTAAGACTTCATGCGATGTCCGAGCCCTTCATGATAACTGGTTTAGTCATGCATCCGAGTGGTGGACGAGCTTGATGCTTCAACTTGCTTGTTCTCTTTTTTACATCGATCGTGCGTAAACGTCGTACGATTGAAGGTGTCTTGTGTTTAAAGGATTATTATACTCATGGGTTCTTAAATGGTTTAGAATCAAACTACAGCGTCCTTGAGTCGAACACAAGCAACGGATGTATCAGATTGCGGACATTTTGAGCTCCATGCATCCACACGGTATTCGACTTCGACGCATGCAGGGAGTTGGACCCCAGGGGCAAAACTGAAAATCAATTATAGAATAATTAACTGGTAATTCCTAAGGCTTGATTTTCGTGTTTTTCGATCCTTTCTTCGAGAGACGCTCTTCGACAGAGAGAAGATAAATGCAAAAGCAACTTCCCGTCTCGCATGGCTCCCGGCTGGTAGCAAAAGAAGGTATCAGAGCCAAAAACGTGATCCCTAAGGGTGTCAATAGCTTCCTTTGAGATTCTTGCAGATTCATCCAGTTGCTGAGGATGCGAAGGAAAACTCCAATTACCTTGCAGTCGTGGAAAGTAGCATGTCATAGAGCATTGGCTTCGTTCAAATCACGAGTAAAGATTTGCTCAATCTAAGACTTGGCACTGGTTACCTGATGCTTTCGATCAGTACACCACAATCAGCAGGCTGCTCGAAACCGCATTCCCAAAAACGAGGCAGACTCGATGAAATACTCATGAAAGCTATGGAAAACCATGATTATTTGTGCTCAACGTATGGACCAAGAGTTGACAGAAAAAGCAGGCGGTTTGACAAAGAAAAACTGTCAGCTACTTCAGCCATTCCTGGCAGCTGTTAATGAGGGCAAGTTCAGTGATAATGATTCCACGCTTTGAAACCACTCTCAGCCTTGTTTGCTGCATCATCGCTGCTTATGTGATCCGCGAAGGAAGAAGAGGAATCAGGCTGCTTGCTTTCCATTAAAGAACCAACAGAAGCTGGATTTTCACCATCTTCATATGCTTCTTTTTCCTACGATCAAGAGAGTGGGGAAAAAAGGAAAGACGAAATCTACACAACCATCAGATAATTATAGAGCCAAATTCTCGATCAGACAGCTCAATGTCCGCAAGATGATATCCATTCACATGCCACTTCAGTTTGTGATGAATGGTCGTACTGTATCATCATGCTCTGGTTCTGTCTCTGTGTCGCCCATTCTGCACAGCATCTCCCTTATTATGAAGTCTCACTGCAGAACTGTGACATAACCAGTTGACGCCATTCTAATGCACTGAAGGGGTTGATTAGCTTGGAAAAAAAAATCATTTCACAGTAGGATTTCAACAATTTCATATTTCAAGATTCCATTTGTACATAATGCCAGTAATAATTTGATACAATTGTGGGTTGCAAAGTGAGAGAAGACTGTGCAGTTCAGTAAATCTCAACATGATGAACAGACATGAAGCGATTCAGCACAGGAGACATCACTCTCTTCTAGTTGGAATTGTCAGCAGATCAGGAGGAAGCGCAGCAGGATCGAGCTCCCAGCATTCTTTCAGGAAGCTTGGGACCTCACTGCCCTCGAGCTTCCTCGCAGGAATTTGATGCGAACAGACACCAAGATCAGTTTTATTGAGCAAGTGGACTGCATGAGCCCCGATCTCCTGTCTCTTGAACACTGTCTTGAAACCATCAACCCTTACAAGGTATGCCATGCTGAGCCCAAAGGCCTCACTGTAGGAGGTCAAAAACACGACAATGTCATAAGAACATTTGTTCCCATGGAGTGCCCAAATAGAACCTTTCTTTGGGAAGATTCGATAAAGCTCTCTAGCTGCCCTCTCGCAATCAACTACGTGGGAGAGCAACTTCACAGACTTCAGAGCTGTTCTCTGCGCAACCTTAAATTGCCCACAGGGTAAAGTAGAAGCAGCTTTCGCTGAAGGATGCCTGACACTACCCTGAAGATCCAAGCAGCTAACTCTCAATGTGAAAGGACTCAGAGATACTTCATTGATCAAACAGTAACTCCTTGGCATTCCATCGACCTTATCGTATACCGACCATACTTGCCCTTTCTTAAAACGCCTCTCTGACCTGTCCTTATCGAAATCATAAAAGTCAGAATCTTCAACGAGCATAATTTCCATATTCTGATTCTTTGATTTTTCAGCCCTCTCAATCCCCTTATCTGTTGAATTATTTCTCCTCCATGTTCCACGTCTATAAACTTGGAGATGCTCTGTCTTCATTGAACTGCTGCATCGCATAACTTCAGAGTTATCTGATACTTGCCAAGTTTCAGTATCACGAGCAATCTTCCCAGAAGTCTTCTCTGCTGTCCCCTCCTTCTCAAGCCCTTTCTCTTTCTCTTTTTCTCTCAACATGATTTTCCTTCGGTTCTTTTTTTGCATGGCCTCCAACTGCATCTCCGCCAATGTCATCATTTCCTCCTCCACTATTGTTGCATTTTTATTGACCCGTTTCTCTGTCATATTCCCAACCCTCCCCATTTCAGACTCTCTTTTCTTTGATCTCCCTCCACCTGAATCCGCAATTCCCCATTTTGTATTATCTACACTACTAGCTTTCCTCTTTGGCTCCGACTCATCAACGGAAATTGCTTTCTGTTTTCTTTTTGCATTCCCAGCTTCACGTTCTGACAATTTCTCTTCCCTGTCCCAGTTTCCATCAACATCTTTATTATTATCTCCGATCTCCACAGCCCTAAAGCTCTTTCCACAACTCGGGCAAACCAAGTTATGCCCCAGATACTTCTTCTCGAACTGGTGCAAAATCTTACACCATGAGCAAGCAGTCCAGAACCTTTCCATTACCACCTCATCCATCAAACTGTTCCCTCCAGAAGCCTCCTCTTGCATCCTAATCCTCAACTTCATATCATACTCCTTCCTCCTGATTCTATCATTCAAAACCCTAAATGCATCTCCAACAACTTTAAATGCCTCCTCCGACCCCAAGCTCACATTTTTATCAGGATGAATTGATAAAGCTAAGGACTTGTACTGTTTCCTAATGCTGTTGATGTGAGAGAATGGTTCCACTTGGAGGATCCCATAGTAGTCAGGCATGCCGGAATTGATAGAAGCCGAGGCAGCAGCCAGGATTTTGAAGCAGATGACCATTTCAGAGAGGCCAGGGAGGGTAGGAAACAAGCGGTAAGCAGCCTTGGCGTGCTTGAGGGCGGATTTGGGATTCGACGACTTGAAATCGGCCTCCGCTAAAGATTTCAGCCGCAGGGCTTCTTGCTCCGGATCAGCCTCTGCCATTTTTGCACCGGCAGCCGGACTGAGAACAAGGTAGGGTACGGAGGGTTTAAGTAGGGCTCTGCTGTGCAATGAGCCAGCAGTTGGCTCTAAGCTTGGAGATATGGTTCGTTGCTAGAGGCGTGGACGAGAGCCCTATTAAAGATAAAATTTTCAGTGAATGATTTGAAGATATTTGATCCCACCGAAGAAATTCGTACACTACAACTCTCTCAAGTCCAAAACTCTAGGGCAAAAGTTTGCAAGGCCAATTTCTGCTGTGGAGTACTCTGCGCTGTATCAACCAAATCGACATACAACTATGTACCAGCCAACCCAGCAGCTCAGCAAGAAACTGAAACTCCTCTCCGTCGCTTAAAGAGACCACGAATATGCCCTACGAATGAGAAGGAAACATCTCACTTCAGAACTGGGCAAAGATGTTGCTCTAGGGTTGAATTGGGTTGATAGAGCTGTTGCAGGATGTCGCCCTAGAAAGGGTAGACGAGCGGGGTGGATGACTTCCACGGAGAGCCGGTGTGTGAGAAACACCTGATTACAATGAGCCAATGCTGGATCATCAGGCCCACTAATTCATGGGCCCATTTAGGCCCATGGACACTTATGGGCCCATTTCTTCCAAGGCCCAAGGAGTTAGATATTGATCAAATGTTTTACATTCATATAATAATCATCTATAACTGAGATTTTCGTTACAACGCAGAGGACTCAAGACAAATTCCTCAGGAATGGAAAATTGAGAAACTTATTTTCAAATATGACCCTAAACTTTGTACATTTTCTGGATGAAGTACTCAATTATAACAAAATTTCAAAAAAGACCCCGTCAAGTATCTCTGTGTTTTTTTTTACCCTGCCTTATCCTTCCCCTTCGCTCTTCACTCTTCGTCGTATTTCCACATACAACGGTGCGACAATGGCGACACTAGAGGCCGCCCTCTCGGTCTTCTCCGGCAATCCTCGTCATCCTCAGCGCTTCGTCAACCTGAATCCACTTACCTCCCTAAAGCTCCAGTTTTCACTCTCAGCATCCCCTTCTCTCTCCCAAAAGTTCCTTCCTCTCCCTCCATTTCCGACCAGCAATGGCAACGGGCCATCCCTCCAATTATGCTTTTCTGTCCAGGACATGGAGGTAGAGGCCGAGACGGAGTCGGGCAGTGACCAAAACATAAAGAGGAAGCTTTATGTGGTCAACTTGCCGTGGTCTCTCTCCGTTGTGGACATCAAGAATCTGTTCGGCGAGTGTGGAAATGTCAAAGACGTTGAGGTTCGTCGATTTGTCAAATGTATTTATATTTACTAGTGTTAGTTGGGTTTGTTGAATTGGGTTCCTGATTTATGGATTGCATTTCAGATTATAAAGCAAAAGGATGGTAGAAGCAGGGGGTTTGCTTTCGTAACTATGGCTTCAGGGCAAGAAGCTCAGGCTGTTGTCGAAAAATTCGACTCCTATGTGAGTGTCTTGCAATCTGCATTTAAGACTGCAAAGTATTATCAGTGTTTCGGTCCCGCTAATTTAACAAAAGGGCATGTGAAATATGTTTTAGCCAGAACCTGAGAATTCACGACCAGAAGAACTTAAGTGTCATTTTAGCAAGCAAATCAGTTTCAAACTTTGTACTTGGCTGTTCATTGATAGCTGGATGGATAATTGACTTGTGTACTCATAAGCGTCCTACAAGTTTGCTTCAGCTTGTTGTTCCAGGCTATGTTCATACAGATTTAGCATTTCGAAACCTGAACCTTAGCCCGTAAGTTTCACTGTCAAGCTCCACTGATAAAGAAAGATGAAGAGAGGGAGGGAATTAGTCAATAATTGCTGATAGTTATTTCATTGAATGTCAATATTTAGATGTATAGCATTGCAATGACGTTTATTAGGTTTGCCAGAGCAAGGAGTTCCACTTCCGAAGCATCAGAATCAACTTCTTGCTAACTCGAGATCCATCTGCTCTTTCCATTGTTTAATTGATAGTTCTTTGGTGTGTATGTCAGTGAACATTTTTCTTTCCTTTTTCATTTCCGTTCATTTTATAAATTTCTAGGTGTAAGTTGAAGGGACAATCCTTGTCTTATCTTGTTTGGCATATCATGAACACATTCTGAAGCACTAGTTCTTTAAATTGCAGGAGATCTCGGGGAGGATTATCAGAGTAGAGTTTGCTAAGAGGTTCAAGAGACCTTCTCCTACTCCACCACCTGCAGCTCCTGCACACAAGCTCTATGTCTCTAATCTTGCATGGAAAGCAAGATCAACCCACCTCCGAGAACTATTCTCTGAAAATTTCAGTCCCGTCTCTGCTAGAGTTGTCTTTGAGAGCCCCTCTGGTAGATCTGCTGGATATGGGTTTGTCTCCTTTGCCACGAGGGAGGAAGCAGAGACTGCACTCTCGGCTTTAGATGGAAAGGTAAAGCGGCAAATCCTAGAGGTTAATTTCTGGCGATATATGCTATGCTGCACTATTATTCAGCAGTATTAATAGCCTTGATATACAATTCAAAGACAATTTTCATGGACTTTCCTTATGATTTACAAGGTTAGGAAGCTTGAGCAGACTAATACCTTATTTACTGTCATATCATCATAGAGCATGCTAGGATAGGACTGTGTAACTAATCAAGTTAGTGACAGATCGTTATATTCCGTCTAATTATGATGTTCAGCCAAAACAGTATATGAACTGAACCTTGGTTAGAAGAAGGTAGTGGAAAAAGAGATTAACCTGCCATAAGTTTCATGCAGGAATTGATGGGTCGTCCGCTTCGTCTTAAATTCAGTGAAAAGAATGTTACTGAATCAGGCAATGAGAAAGAAGAGGAGGAGTTCAAGCCCGAGATTCAACCTGAAAGTTCATAAATTTTACATATAGTACACTCATGCCTCACAGTGGAGATACTATAGGTGATATCCATGTTCTGTATATGTCTGAAGCCAATCTTTTTTTTTTCCTTCCCCAGCAGCAATGCTACACTTTATTGTTGTAACTCTGACGAGCTGAGCACACATGCTTACTGTCTTTGATCCTGTTGAGCTCTGAACCTCGAAAATGTGACGGACTGCAGTCCCTTCTTTTTTCACCTTTTGGATTTAGGCCTCCTTGAATGTAATCACAATCGAAGAACAGGGTGATCTCTCTGTTTGGCAAGAGGTTCACTTATCAGGGTTCTGTGTTGCAAAACCGTCGAGCTCTTTGGCTACTATTTTCATGACTTTATCGTATAGATGGTATGTTTCTGTTCATTGTATTATTATACTTACTGCTTGTGACTGAACCATCGCAATGTGACTGACATGTATGCACATGTTTAAAAGTAAAACATCAATGTAACTGATATGAAACTGCAATTGCAACAGTCAAAATTAATAGAAGTCACTGTTTAAAAATATTTATCTTAATTTGCCTCTACTAAAAGATGATGAAACGCTCATCTAACCTTTGTGGAATCTCATAACTCAACAAACTACAGCATTTTGCTGATTGAGGCCGAGATGTGACGATTCCTTTATGCAATTGATTTTGGGACTTTTTTTTACAGGACATAGCTACTGATATGCCAAAGGGTATTCTTCCCTTCCTTGAAAGGTCGAGTTCATGGGAGTGGATAATTTGCTAAAGAGGTCACATCCTTATCCAATGACAGATGCAGTTATGGAACTGTAACTTTTAGGAACATGAAGACTTCCAACAACCGTTGAGAGAATCCTGAAAGCTTTTGCAGACCCGATCGCCCCAATCTAACTTTCTGGTTTGTTTGTGTGTGCATGTGTAAGCAATTATACTTGAAAGAACAAGACACCTATGTAAGTGGACCCAGTGCAGCTCAACTCCTCACTTTTCATATGATCTTTTCCCCCAAATCTTGCACTTCTGCAGCGAAATGTTTGCTTCGTTCATCGAGACTCGGCACTCTTGTCTTCTTCTTTTGTATTTTGTTCACTATTCAGCACCACGGAAGGCCAGTATACATACCGTTGGATTTGACTGTAGTGGGTAAGTCCTGCCAGCGCGTTGACTCGTATCAACCAGGTCCCGGATGATTGATCGATGCGGCTCGGGTCACTGAATGGTCCAGTGATGGATCCTCATCTTGGAATTTTCTCCTCCGTTCTTCTTAAAGCTTCCCTCGTGAAATAAATGCAAATGAATATTAAGATTCAAGGGAGGGCCCATACAATTTTGGTAGGCTTCCATGACCATTTGTCTGGTCCTCAAATAGGGAAGATTCTAATTCGAATGACGTCCACACTCCACAGCGTTTTCCTCGTCGCAAATGGATGTCGTTTCTAGTGATGCTGTTTATGGATAACCCATAGGTCGAGGCACATACGACGAGCCATTAGCACCGTTGAATTTTTTGCTGCTTACAGAGCCGTGATAGGGCCGAGTTTGGAGTGTGATATTCGCCGGAATAAGTTCAATTCGATTCTTAATCTATTTCCCGTTGCTTTCTAGGTACAAGGGACACTCATTTAAACCCATAGTGGGCATGGTCGAGTTGTTCGGTACTTATCATCCCAATAAGAGGACTCGAGTTCAAGTCTCACATGCGGCAGGGAGCTCTTAACCCCTTAAATGGGCCGACCTGGAGCGATCCACATTAGTCAGTTGGACAAAATTCAATTGGATACTAACGATTTATACAAAAAATGGACACTCGCTTTGGAAGTGGAAAAGGTGATCCTCGCCTGAAACTGTCCTTGTAGAAATGTACACAGCATGCAACCATGTGCCACTGCTTTCAATGCACAAATCTCAAATTTCCAGAGAAATAGGGTCTGGTAGGCCATTGTTGCTTTTAATTTATAATCAAGAAATTTTAGTTTCAATTTTTATCAATAAAATTATTAATACCCCTTTGTTCGGCTATTTTTTCTATAATGTGAGCTGATACCATACCTGTCTATGTACGAAATAGCAAAATTAGGCAATGCTGGCGATCTGACGTATAGTAAGACAGAAGACTATGACATCCACGTAGGATTACCACAACGGAGATGTCGGCATGAAACCGAGTTTTTCCTCTCTCTTTTTTCCCCCATTTCGCTCTTATCGTATTATGTCATCAAATCAGATAATTGAGCTTTCCACTGTGTAGGTTTCTATCACAGCTTAGGGCCGACTTGATTTGTAGACATACCCATGTTGTGCTGTGTCTCGCTGTCTACACATTCTTGGAGACCATTTCGAGAGAAGAATGGAATGCCATGTCTTAAACAGAGAATTGTCGAGATTCTATACACGATCTTAATCTCGGGATTGTTTCCATGAGCATCTGAACTCCCAAGAGATCACGGTCGAGGGACCTCTTCTCTTCTTGTCTTTCTAGCGACTCCAAAGGGCACCTGAAACGACGCCCATCGGTGACGAGAAAAGCCGTCCTCTGGAGGAGGCTGCCGCCGTAGGACCCACCACCGCGAGCGGCAGCTTGCGGCCACATCATCCTCCGCTCTCTGTCGAGGCAACTCAGTCACTAAACAAAGAAATAATCATCACAGCAGTAGGGAATCCTTCGACAATCTTCCTACTGTACATCTTATTTCACGGCTATGGACGACCAAGTAGCACAATCTCTCATCTCACACTTCCACCGAAGTCCAATCTCCATCCAACAGTGTAGTAGTATAACCCTGCCGGAGCAATATATACAGACTCTTCACATAAGCCCAGGAAAAAGGGCGTGTGCAAAATTCTACGTATAATTTTGACCCTCACATGTTATCCCATATCCTGCAACTGACCGACCTTACTTCTTCTGATCTTTCCACTTAGTAATTCTTCGAACTGAACCTGAACCCTCCAACTCGTATGTATCCTATATGCTTCTATTTGCATTCCACGGGGCCGGCGCCGGCCTCTGCAGCTCCGACCGCAGGACGAGACCGGTTTTACACATTTCTACGGAGCTTACGCATCCGTACCACTAGTATTCTATCATTAAGCAGCCCATTGGTGCTCGGTGAGGGATTCCCTTCCTCCGCTTGGCGATCCGGTAATTCGGCGCTGCCAAACGGGGAGTCGACGGGCTGAAGCCGTAGAGCTTGGTCTTGGTCCCGGCCTCGTGCTTGCTGCGGTGGCGACGGTACGAGTCCGATGACCCGATCGGTTGCATCTTCTCCTCCTCCTTCCTTGCGAAGTTCTTCGACGTCCCCACGATCTACGATTCATCATAACCGAGTATTAATCTTGACATTGCTATCAGAAGATAAATGCAGAGAGGAGGCTATCAAGCCCGGAAGGAAGTAAAAGGGCCATTGATTGCTTCAGGAGACGAAGCGGGAAGAAGTCAACATTGGTGAACCAACAACTTGACTTTTGTTTCACCAAAGTCAACATACAATCCTTCCCTGATGCCTGCCTCTGTTTAACAAGATTTATTGCCATACTTGGACGAAAACGAAATTGATGGAGCTGCAGAATACCTTGCAGCCGAGGGAGCAGAATCGAGAAGAATCGTGGAGGCTCCGGTCACAGACCTCGCAGGTGTTGGTGACACCCTTCCCGGGTCGAGGCTGTGGCCGCTCATTCAAGAACACGACCCGGGCGCCGTTGATGATGTAGGTCTGGACTCCGGTCACGTCAATCACCTTCTGAATCTCCGATAGCCTGATCACATCGTGGTACGATGACCTCCTTATCTGCGCAAAGACCGAAGACCCAGAAAGCATTATATTCAATTGCACATACTGAAATTCGTCAGTCGAGGGTCCAACAGGACGATCGGACAGAATCAGAGGAATCGAGAAATTCAGATCAGAGTATATATCACCAGAGAAATGATCAGAACACGAATTGGGGGATTAAATTTCTGCAGACTAAGTCAACGAAACTCATCGTCTTTACTACCGGCGGTCACGGGAATCTTCGAAATGGAGTTGAGATTTGATGAATTGTCGAACCTGAATTGAACGATGGTCCTCGTGGTCGGCGAGGCAGAGGGAGCAGAGGGCGCCGTTCATGCAGTCCAGGCAGTACATGTTGCACTCGCTCTTGTGGGAGTCCGCGTGCACCTTGCACTGCACGAAGAAGCTCTCCCTGAGCAGTGGTTTCAGCCATGGCGGCCAACTGCCAGTCTCTTCTTCAGGGCCCTGAGAACGACAGTCACATCAAAATCGTCAGCTCAATTTACCGTCTCCCTTCTCCCAACGTTAACTCAAGGAGAGACATGGGTTTGTGCACACCATTGTCCTCCTATTCTTAACGCTTGATGTCTCGGATTGTGCTCACCTGGTTATCGATCGCCAGCATTAAAAACAGAGTGCTCTGTTTTCCGCCTTGCACAGAGAGAGAGAGAAGGAGAGTGGTGTCGGGGCCAGAGCAGAGGGATGGGTCGTTCTTATCTGCCGCTGGGCGGTGTAAAGCCCACTTCCGAGCCTAACTCCCAACCTAAACCTAACCCCACCATTAAAAAGCAAAAAAAAAAAAAAAAAATCAAGAGACCTCCGAACACTCAGTCCAGTCCATTCACATACCAGATCACACTTAAGCATTCGAGCACTGTCAATTTTAATTCCCGATTTGATTTATAATAGCAGACAATATCACTAAATCAAAAGGAAACCATTGAATTACCATGGAGAACCCAATGACCTCTCGTATGTATAATAATAATACGGATCAACAGCATGTTTCCATATATTTTACTCTTAAATACTATTTTAACCTTGAACGGTCGACCAAGTCAAATCTCTCGTAGACAAAATTCTAGATGGCCCTCACTCGCGATGATGCATACGGTTGGGAGAAACAAAAGCAACGAACAAATGTGACATCTACAGAGGATGATCAGTGCCCATTTTCCGTCTCCCGGCACCCTCGTCGACGTCCTCTGACGCCGTCATGTGAGAAGAAATAGGACCCGCCCAGAAATCTGTCGTCGAGCGGACGTGCGTGTGGCTTAAGGAACCATCCGCCTCCGTCCATTTATTCAAGATTTATTTGGGTCCTCTCCTTTCCTCGTGAATCATACGACAGTGTGTGTGTGTGTATATATATATATATATGCGTGTGTGACATCACCAGCAATTAGCGTATATTTTATTCCATATTCATATATATATTTTTACATTTATATTTTATTTCCCAGTTTTACTGAAAAATTTTACTGATAAATGACTTATCTCTAGTAGCTTACAATTTTATGGTCTCAAATTAAAAATTTTAATTGAAAAGTGGTAAGTTTTAGCCAATGCCGTAACTCCATCTAGAAAAAGGTTATAACGGTAATTTAGGAGGTTATAATTTCTCTCTATTTGACGGTACATATAACCATATAAACATTTATATATTTGAGTTGCTTGGTCAGCGGTTGAAAAAGAAAATCATTATCGTCACATTATCACTTAATATTAGTTTGTAAAATTCTTTTTTAAAAAATCAGACTATATATATATATATATATAACAGAATTAATCTTCTAGGATTTACTCAATATTATTATACATTTAGGATTTGATATCAAAAGGTAATTTTCTCGACAAGTTAAGCCTAATTACGCCCATAGAAAAGTATAACGGTGATTCTGCTTTCGCAATATGGATCGAAGGTTTTGACCGAAGGGGCCGAGGGAAAGCGAGAGAGATTCGATGCTTCTGAATATGGAATTTGTATGAAAAGGGCAGGAATTTCCGGGTGCCAATTGAAAGTGGACCGTGCATTTGTGGCGTGGGGCCTACCACCATCCGAGTCCTTTCGTGGAGAACGTCGAACTTGGGTTCTTGAAGTAGCCATAGAAATGGGGATAAAATTGCAATTTTATTTTCTTTATTCCTAAATAAAACCCTAAAAAACTTTATCCTTTTATAAGCCTACCCAATTCAAGCATGAAATTTGTGTCGAGAGATCCAAAATCCATCGGATACGATTCACAGTATGGATTCCCAAGAAATTCTTTGATCTCTTCCGGAAGTAAATGTTTGATTATTCATCTCCTTCTCACGTTTCGTGAATAGTCGGAGGCATAAGGTGTTTACCAAATTCACTTAATAATGATAATATCTTTCGAAGCGATGACGTAGGAATTCTCGAATCCGCTCTCATGGGTTGGGATCGGATGGAAAATGTTTGTTATCCTTGGAATGTCTCGTAAGATCTCAATCTCAATGGAGAGATTCGCCAAATCATTCTAGAAGGAAAACGTGTCCCTTTCCTGCCGGTGAATACCTTTCTTTCACCATAAAATAAATCCCAAGTTGCCCAAATTGTTCATTTCCTACAGCAGTTATTTCAGCATGTAATAAATATAATGCATTGCAAGGCAATCAATGTACATGAACACTAGATCATTAGAAGTGTGCCTAATCACCACCATCCAATCAAATTGAAAGAGAGTTTGTAGTGTCTTATCGGCTCGAATTATTGGTCGGAGTGGTTGGACATCTTTCCCTATTGCATGAGGTCTCTGGTTCAAATGAAGGGAAATTCGCACATGGAAAGTTCTACATCATAGTTAATCGACCAAATTCGAATCTAAATTAGTCATGATTCTGCGCAAAGCTTCGACTTGATGTCCTTGGTATATGCCTCCGACCTATAAACTCTCATTATCCCTCCAAATCCCCCGATCCAAACATACATTGAAAGAAAGAGTACCGCCTCATGATCAACCTATGAACTCGACTGTCACTGATGAGATGATGCCATATGTTCTGTGCAAGATCTAATCCTTAATCCTTGTTAGTTGTCGGCTCGGAGGATTAATTACATAAGACGAGGCATCAGCGAGGGACGCCAAATGGGACGAAGCAAAATCAGAATACTTAAAGGTCCATTCAGCAAAATGAACAAATAAATAAAGCAATTACTTCTTAACCATTTGCGGGATCAACTTCGTGGCTCCTCCTTGTTCCTTCGGCCTTTTGATAGTTCGGAAGAGTTCAGTGAGGCTGCCGACGCTGATTATGTGAGCTTTACCATTGGAAGAGTGTCTCGCATCAGGTTGAAAATTACGAGAGACTCGAAAGCCGAACCCGATCAGGTAGAAATCGACGAGGAAGGAGCGGCACGGAGAGCTCATGCAGTGGCACGGACAGCTGAGCTCTATGAGTCGGCAGTTACCAGCGGGTTCACTTATCGTACAAGTGAGCATACCGAAGACAGTCATATGTCTAATGACATGTTGAAGCTCTTAATCTCAAGGTTAATGATTTTGTTAAAGTTCAATAATTTCTAAATATCAGTTAATTTATGTAAAAAAAAAAGTGATCCTAAAAGGCGATTGTGAAGTTAACTACGATATAATAATTCTAATTGTTTAAGAACCATATTACAATTAACTTTACAACCAAATATTGTAGTGTAAATTTATTATATTATGAAATTACAACATATGCTCGGGTAATTAAATTGATATAATTAGATATATTTTTTAAATAAATATTCAATTAGAGTATTATAAATAAAAATTTTATAATTATAAAAATTTTAACATATGGTAAGCAAGTTTGACTCTAACGTCCATCGGTCAATGCTAATTACACTTGTCAGGACATTTTCTAGTGAGCCATAGTTAAGTAGGACCAGCCAATTTTTTTTCCTTCTTACCCGATTTAACCGTAGTAAATCAGGACACAGCATTCCTAGTTAACCACGGTTAATTGTCCCCCAAACTTCGTCTTATAAACGCCGAGCCCAAAAGAATGAAACAGATAGCCAGTCGAGCTGAAACAATAACCACGAGGAGGTGAAGGAAAATTCGCAGAGAAAGATTGCTCGGTCAACACAGGAATGGCGATATACGTGGACGAAGAAGAGGTGTGGAGATGCCCGGATCACCCTTCGAAGCATCGCCGGAGCGGAATCTGCCCCACTTGCCTCCGCGAGCGACTCGGCAACCTCTGCCCTGACTGCGCGAGCCTTCGCCCCTGCGGCTGCTGCGCTTCCACCGCAACGTCTTCCTCCGCCTCCTCTTCATCGTCTTCGTCCTCGCTCTCCCGGTTCTTCTCCGGCGGAGGTGGCTCCACCGGCGGCATCGGATCCGTCGGCCGAGTATCAAACCTGATCGACTCCGAGCCGTCATTCCAGCGGTCGCGCTCGGTCGCTGTCTCCTTATTTCGCTCGCGATCAAGGTATGCCAACGACCTTGACGCCGGCTACCAGGGGAACGGGGACAGGGGCTCTCCGACAGGCAAAAGCAGCGGGACAGCGTCATTCTGGGGGATTTTCGGGAAACATAAGAGTAAAACATCCGGAAGCGGATTCGAGGAGCCGTTGCCGCGTAGTGGAGACGAGAGCAAGAGAGCGGAGGATGAGAGAGAGGCCAAAGTGGAGGAGGCGGGAAGAGCAGCGGAGGAGCGGTCCAGGATGATGAGGAAGTCGAGGTCAGTGGCCGTGACATCGGATTTCTTGGCCCGCGGGAAACGGTGGAGCTGGTACTTCCCCAGCCCAATCAAAGCCTTCCGACAGTCGAAGCCAGCGGTCCCGCTGGAGCGCTCGCCACTGTACAGAGGTTGAATTGAATTTTCACCACCAGTTACGTGTATCTACCTCCTTGCCCTTCATCAAATTTTAGCAGGGAAAAAAATAAAAAAATAAAAATCAAATACCAAAATTTTGAGAGGAGGGCGGAGGATTAAAATTATGTGATTTTTAAAATTTTAAAATTTCACATCCCTAATTTATTTAAATTTTTATTCTAATAAACGGTTAATATGATAAGGTTTGTAAATTCATATATGAAAATAATATATAAGATTTTTTACTTTAAAATAATGATACGATGTATTATAGGTCATTGTCACGTAAACATTTGAGGATGTAATTACATTTATATTACTATAATTTTTATAATATGTTACGATAATTATTTAAATAAATTACGAAAACTAAATTTTAAAACTTAAATTAATATAATATATTCCTTTGATAAGTTTATTTTCCTCTCTCTTCCTCTCTCCTTTCCATGTTTTCTTTACTATTAAAGATAAATTTCACATATTATCTTATTATATCTATTTTGTAATCGAAAAAAATTAATATAATCCATATTATTCACATTATTCACGCAGCAGAATACTTAAAAATTTTACAATTGGGTGCTCTTCAAGTTGCATCGGCCACCTCATAGCAGTGACATCCCCCTATTTCCAACTCCATGCTGTTGTCGTCTTCGAAAGACCAGTCTTTTCTTACCGCGTGACCTTACCGACCAAACTTCGTTTCGTCCGTCAAGCGGTCATGATTTGTATTATAATAAACGTAAAGGGCTGCCCATCTCAGACATCTGAGGATTGACCGGAGCTGTCTCGTTGAAATCGGCACGTAAGAGTTGATGGCATCTCAACAAGGGCACGGCACCGATACGGACCGAGTTCGACCACTAGATCTTTCTAATCTAGGTTGAAAGTAGGAGTGGTTAACACACAATTACAGTTGTTGTACGTCAATCTATAACATAGACCCCAAGTGACCAGAGACCCTTATCACGACTTAGCATTCAACTAAACAACCTTCGCCTATATAAAACAACGGTAAGAGACTTGAGAATGCGGCCAGAGATGAGATGCAGTGAAAGAGCCGGCAAATCAAGTGCGAATAGGGCATGGAATTGAATTAATCGGCTATGATTGGTTTAAGATCTGGATAAGTTCATCTGGGTTCAAGCATATTAGTTAAGATTTACTTAATTTCTTGATGTGAGACGGTAAATTTTGAATAAGATGCAATACGGATGTCATTATGCCCGCTCACTTTTGTCATTTCTCATGCCATTAGACTCCTCACGTATGCCTTGATCAGTGCTTCATCCATAAAAAAATGCTCACTGAAGATGTACTTGATAGTGCAGGAGAGGCGAGAATGAATCCAAATCGCATGCGGTTTTACTGAGAACCCTAGAAGCTTCGCACTCATATTTGATTTCTCGATTCAAATCCAGTGCAGCAGCGCCTGCGAGGGACAGAACGAAAGGCAAGATGATGAATAGATGAGAACGCAGTGAGAGACTTGGGACTCAAGAAGAAGGTGTAGAGTTTCATCTTATAAGCTGGGATGGATTTTACGGGGGGCCGGGGCAATCATCTCCCTTCAATTCGACAAATTCAATAAATTTATTTATATAATTTGTTGATCTTATTTATATTTTTATTAAGTATATGAGATTTTACACTTTAAAATTGACTTTTTTTATACTACCCATGAGTTTCCTAATAATCTCTGGAATGAATGTAGCATATGTACGTTTTCTGTTTGTTGCCCTTCGGGGGAGACTGTTTTGCAGGTTCCCAAAAACTGTTCGACAACTTCTTCGGGTTCGGAGAACGGAGAAAACGAACGAACTAACTAGTCCAAATGCAGATTAAAAAGAAACGGAAAACGTGATTGGGAAGCTGATCTGCTGGTGGGTGTATCTGACTGTATTTTTGCATGTTTCCAAATTCTTGTGTCTTGGAAACCCGAGGAGGAAAGTAACAGCCCACATGGTCGTAAAGCATAGTTAATGTAAGTCTTAATTATAAAAGATAAAAAATTTTCAATCAAATACAATTTGACTTTAAAGGGAGAAAGTTTACTAAAATGAAATTTCGGTTTAAGGGAGATCTTTCAAATCCCTAATATTGTCAGGTCATTGCTTCTGTGATCCCCACTAATCACACAAACCTCACATGCGCAGATGGTGGATTAGTCTCTCTCTCTCTTTTTGATGTGAATACAGTGATATTAGAATCAAAAAATTGGCCAATGTAATATAGTATAATCTTAAATAATCTTATCGAATAAGTCGGGAGAGGATGTCCGGGTGTTACCGCAGTTCTGAGCTCTATAGCAAGTCTTAGGTCGATAGATCACGAACCAAAACAAGTAGATAAATCGGATGCTTTATTCAACTAATAATGAAGAAAGAGGGAGACGGAAGTAAAGCAAAAGGAAAAAAAAAAAAACTTTGTGGAGAGTATATTGATGCTAACAAAGTGATCAAATAACCTATCTATAGAAGGACTGAATGATCCGATCCGATCGGTGAAGCCGTCGAAACCAGGACACTGGCTTCACCTGCACGAACCTGCTGGCGAGTCAAAAGGGACTCGAATCGCAGCGCCTAATTTGTTGACTTTCCATAAGGCTGACTCACCGCGGCGGTACGCATTAGCGCCGGGTTGGCCCATCCAAACGGAGCGATCTGGTCTCTGGCCTTTTGGGCTCAGCTGCGCGGCCGAACTGGAAGTCAACCATTGACAACCAGCTGCCGTAGTCAAACACAACGAAAATGCTTCGGATCCATACGTATAGAGATATATCGATGCATTTATACGCACCTACTTAGATGTCCGCCCGTTGGGATTTTATTATTCCATGGATCAGTTAAAATTTTATTTATTTAATTTAAAAAATAAATAAAGGATGGACATTTGTGTATGTATGAACGGGTTGACGAGGGAGGGCGGACGTCAGGGACCACGGGGAGAGAGAGAAGCCTAAGTCCCGGTCATTATTTCCTTTTTTTCGAATATTATATCGTAATAAAGGATCATTCAAGAAATTCAAGAAATAAAATTTAATATAGTGATGTGTTTTTTTTAAGAAATAAAGAATAAGGCCCAACAAGGCCCATAAGACGAATCTCATGGGCTTAAGAAACAACAAATTGAGCCCGAGTGAATAAAAAACATCACGTGCTTGTCAAGAGTTGGTTTCTTCCGTACGTCTCATCTCCATTGCCCTTACACGTCCTGTGGATTCTCTTATCTCCCTCTCCCTCTCCCTCCCTCCCTCCCTCTCTCTCTCTCTCTCTCTCTCTCTCTCTGTCTTTGTCTGTGCGCGTATCAATGGCGAATCATCGGATCCTCGTCTTCACGTATGGTACTCTCAAGCGGGGATTTGCCAACCACAGGCTGATGCAGGACCTCATCGGCTCCAATGACGCGGTCTACCTTGGCCGCTACTCCACGGAGCGCTCCTACCCCCTCGTATGCGGCCCCTACGGCATCCCATTCCTCATAAATCTCCCCGGACAGGGCCACCGCGTATCAGGGGAGCTCTACGCCGTCTCCCCCGGCGGGCTCTCCCGTGTCGACGACCTGGAGGGCACCTGCGTCGGATACTATGAGCGCTCCACCATCCGCATCCGTCGCCTCGAGCAGAACGGCGCCGAGGAGAGCTGCGGCGGCCTGGTGATCGAGGCGGAAGCCTATTTCGCGCACAGGAGCTACGGGGAGGATCTCTGGAGGAGGATAGGGAGAGTTGGACTGAGCGAGTACGCGGACGCGAGAAATTACGTGAAGAGATCGGACCGCCCGGAGGGTTGGACCTTCATCGAGGGGATTAGGGCATTTGCATCATCTAATTGAAGGACTCCTCTGCTATACCCGAGAATAATCGGCAGGTCTGAGCATCTTTATCCTGTCTGTTCGTTCATCCATCGATGGTCTTCATCTGATTTAGTGACTTTCTCTGTCTTGTCCCTGGGATTGAAAACCCCCATTCCATCAAAAGTCGAAAAATTATTGTATCCATTATGATTTGCTCATCTGAGACCGAAATTGTTGGAGTCTGTTTGCCGCCAACGGAACGTTCAGCCTGTGAAATGAATCGCCTGTCTCGTGTTCGTCCGATCATATGCTTTCAAATTCAACATTCAATCTCCAGAGCACAGTCAATTCTCCAACTTGAGAGGACTGCTTGATTCGTCGATTCCGTTGGACCAACAGCTTGATGAGGGGTACAGTTCACGTACTTGATCCCAAAAAAAAAAAAAGGAATCTTCCAGGTTGAAAAATTCAGAGAAGTGATCCATGATATCGGGCTAATAGCGAGATTCTTGGTTTTCATTGGTGGAATGAAAGTTGGTGACGGTGGCGACCCCATTAATGGCAGCCCGTGTCTTCATTGGACCTCGAAAGATTCCATTCTCAGCTCCTTGCCGGATTGAGAAAAATACCGACTTTGGTATCTAATTAATTAGTTATTTGGATGTTAATCACCTGAATCAACATGGTAGAAAAAAAATTGACAAATTTTACCATTTTTTCCCTGCATAAATGACGTTTTACTTCATTGACTGAATTGACATAGTTGGAAAAAAAAAAATCTTCCTTCGGCCACATCGTTCATCCTTAGCCGGAATGACACCCTGCTCCATTGACTGTTATCATAATTGGGCCGAATCCACCACTGACTGTAGCGACTAAATAAAAATTGTATCCTTCACCTCCAGTTCCCAAACTTCAGCTATTTCTCACTTTCATCCCAATTCCTCTGCGACTCCCCTCCAAGCCCCCCACCCACCCGCACCCACAAACCACTAAATTCAACTCCTTTTATTCTATGGCCACTGTTCATGGGATCGCTACTTGCTAATTCAATGCGCGGAGATTAATTTCGACGGGGGATTCGATGCTAACGTTGTCAGCTGCTGCTATGACCCAGTTCTCGAATCTTGTACGAACTGATCAATCAGATCTGTAGAAGATTCTTGCAATTTTTACTCACTTAGCATGGTTGCTTTACGAGAGTGTGGCAGATTGCATGTAACTTGAGATCGATTTTTACTACACGTGATTGTTGTTTGTTATGATTGACTCTTTAGGTTATCACGGTACGTATTGTTGGTATTATAAGCTTCGTCAAGTTAGGAATCAGGTGGCTCGGATGTCTCGAGAACCGAAGTTCAGGGACAATGAAGTTGTGAACGATTGAATTTCATGCATACCTGGTATTAGTTTCCAGTACCTCGTGTATTGGAATGGAGCCAGAATTTAATTCCTTAGTTCCGAGTTTCGCACAGATATATCCGATGCTTGCCCCAGAGATGGGTTCCTCAAGAGGCTTCCGATCTATTCTATACCCGTGCACCTTACTTTCATCCTTTCATCAGGGTGACATCAATCCAACATGAAAGAGACTCTCGGCAAGAAGATTGGCCCTGCTAGCTTTTCTCGTTTGAAATTCAAAATCGAGAGATAAAGTTAAGATCATTGAATACTCAAAAAGGGAATAGTTGAAGGCAACGTACAACTGCACAGGGAATTTTGTAGAAAGAATGGTCCTTATCAGCTCGAGCGTGCCCACTAAAAATGCAACTTGAGATGGACGACGGGTCCCAGCCAGCATGCTATTGCCCACTATCTGAACTCAGTTAGCAGTGGTAGCAAAAAACCATGCCACTCAAATCTCAAAAACCCCGATTTCGAGGGTAGAATACAAATCAACACGGTGGTTCATCCTCGCATTTCATCGAAATGCAAAGCTGCGGTAGGTCACCGAACTGCCGGCGGTGTTCGTAAGAGGGTCGAGCAGGATAAGGTTTGTCAAAGTGTACACGTCACTTTGATGCTCTTTCCTTAACCCCTCGGTTGGATAAAGGATGCGGCGGGGATTTGGTGGACGAGTCCAGGATTGGAGAGCAGCAGCATTATCGCAATTTACAATGCTTTACGGTATATGTGTCCATCAGCTAATTAAGGCAATAGTTGCACAACCACCCCCATCGCCTGGTTGGATCGCACCACCCCAGCACATCACATGAATACACCCGTGAAGTCAATTGGCCAAGATTTTGGGCAAGGCTATGAAATTAATTGATTATTATTTAGCTTCTGCAACGATCGAGTTTCCCGACTTCATGCCCCCATCTTGTGAATCCCAGCGCTGATCTCCATCGATGTAGATGCTGCATCATCCCTTTTCAGAAAGAATAGAAGTACATTCTGTAAAAACGAACAGACATGTGTGTGTGTGTGTGTAGTTGGATGTATGAAAATCTTGCTGGTTGTTTGAGCTCGGTCAGAGTTGCCATCACGACGGGGAAATAAAGCAGCAAGGGATGAAAGCTAACAAAAAGGATCAGTACAAACTCATTAGATTACTATCTGAGTGAATTTAAAAGGTTAATATATCAAATGAGACTGCATCTTACATCCTTTAGCTCGAGCTCTCAGCTGCAGCCACAGCAGGTTGCAGTACATGCAGATTTCGCAACATCAGAATGCCTCTCATCAACTGATCGAGCCACGATCAAAGTACTTGAAACTGCACTGCAGAGGAAGTGCACGCCTCAGTTATTCGAGATATCCCTGCTGTCACCGTTAATCTGTGGGATTTACCCGACCGGATATCAGCAGTTGTTTTAAGCATATGCACATAAACTATTATTTTGATTGAATGTGAGGGACAGCAAAAGCTCATTATTTTAGGTCCAACTGATTTCTTCCGCTCCTATACTACAAATACTTTAGTGGGAGAGTGAGTGACGAAATTGGACCAATTCAGTGGAAGCCGGCACCCACTGTTCCTCCTCTTTTTGCATGTGCCTCACTGTGAGACGCGGTTTCTTCCCCCACTCTCCCTCCTTATAAATACCCAACTATGCCCGTGGGATTTTCAGCCAACTTACTCTAATGGCTACGTACAAAACAGTCTCCTGTGTTGCTTTCTCAGTGTTGCTGGTGGTTGGAGTGTGCTCCGCTACCAGAGCCCTCCTCACGCTTCCCTTCCCGGAGTACACTCCGGAAGTTGGGCACTACGGTGGCGGTTATGGTGGTGGAGGTGGAGGTGGGTCTGGTGGTGGCGGTGGGTATGGGATTGTAGGGGGTCATGGTCACCCTGGCTATGGTATTGGTGGTGGAAGTGGGCAAGGTGGTGGTGCAGGGTATGGTGGCTCTGGAGGGCACGGCGGCGGTGGCGGTGGCGGTAGTGGTGGAGGTGGCGGTACTGGTGGTGGAGGTGAGCATGGGTATGGCGGTGGCGGTGGTGGCGGTGAAGGGGCCGGTGGTGGATACGGTGCTGGTGGCGTGCATGGAGGAGGGCATGGTGGTGGTGCTGGTGGTGGCGGTGGTGCTGGAGGTGGTAGTGGTGGAGGGTATGGTGGTGCTGGTTATGGAGGTGGCCATGGGGGCGGTGCGGGTGGTGGCTATGCTGGAGGAGCTGGTGGTTACGGTGGAGGTGGTGGCAGTGGTGCGGGTAGTGAAGGCGGAGGTGGCGCTGGAGGTGGTCATGGGGGTGGTGCTGGTGGCGGCTATGCTGGAGGAGCTGGTGGTCATGGTGGAGGAAGTGGAGGTGGAAGTGGTGGAGGGTATGGTGGTGCTGGTGGTGCCGGCTATGGAGGTGGCCATGGGGGCGGTGCTGGTGGAGGCTATGCTGGGGAAGCCGGAGGCTATGGTGCAGGTGGAGGTGGAGGCAGCGGAGGTGGATATGGTGCAGGAGGTGCGCACGGAGGTGGATATGGCAGTGGAGGAGGAGCCGGTGGAGGGTCAACTGGTGGTGCAGGTGGGTATTCTGGAGGTGGCGGCGGTGGTGCTGGTGGCGGTGCTGGCGGAGGCTATGGTTCCGGTGGTGCGGGGTATGGTGGTGGTGCCGGCGGTGGGCATGGCGGTGGCCACGGTGGCTACATCCCATGAATGGCATAGCCTTCTCACTACCAACTATGACCTCTAAAGTGGGAACTCTTCTTTCGTGGGAAATAATATCTACAAGCGCAAATAAGGCTTTATAATATAATTATTAATCGAAAAATCTAATAAGTGTTTCATGCGGTGTTATGTGAGAAGTGAATTCAGTATTAATATTAATTTTACTTTCCGGGGTGTTTTTCTTTTTCTTTTTCAATTTCCCCTTCCACCTAAAAATATCAATTAAACATCTTATATAATATAATTCATGACTCAAAATAAGTCGAGTTAAGCTCTCGTGATTATAAATCTTTTTTATTAATGAAAATTTAAAATAGAAATATTACTAAAAAATTATATATATCAAATTATTTAAACTAATTTACGATAATATCAATTACTATAAGAGATAATAATTAACACAAAAATATATTAATGTGATAATTATGCACTTATTCGGACACTTAATATGGAAGCCAACGGTAGATTGATAATTACACGAATGTGATCGACTGACGATTAGTCCGAGGTGACGGTATCCCCTGTCAAATCCGTTCCGAACTCTCAAATTCCCGAGAGGGTTCCCGGAACCATGCAGAGCTAGCGCACGGGATTCTTGGGATCTCAGTCGGAGCGCGCCCTCTTCCGACCATCAAGGGTTCTCCTGAGCGGTTCGGAGATCGATGAGAAACGTCAGAATCGGAGTCAAGGGAGAAGCCAACGAGTTCACGATCGTGGAGCCGACGACTCCTGATCATGTCCCCACCTCCATTCTCGTTCATCCTCACCGTCGTACAAGCTAAGTCTTTCCATGTAGAACTCCATGTTCTTTCTCTGGTGCCTGCCTCCACATTGAGATATTCAGGTCAAGTATACATAAAGATACATTTACGTTCATATATGGAAATCGTGGCAGGCTTATACCACCACCACCACCACGGCGCTCATGGATTGGTCGAGGCCATCCATGAGTGTGGTTCTGTCTTTGGGTGTAACCTGCGAGATTTGGCTGACATTTTCATGGAATTTTGTCATGTTCCACCTTGCAAGGGAAAAAAAAACAAAGGGGTTTTGTTCTTCAGAAATTGCTAATTAAAAGGGATAATCATGGGAAATTTTCGACATTGCCAATGTTCCTTGACAAGGGCTTTAGATGCTTAAACGTGCAATCACCTCTATGCTTTTTGCCATAGAGCTGCCCGTCATCGGAATAATGTATACCATGCATTGTTTCTCTAACTATACATTTAAATGGGTGATTTAAAATTTGAATTTTAAGTTGGGCAGATCAACGAGAATTTTTTCAAAAATCTCGATCCGACTGCAGATTAATTTTAATATCGTTTCAATTGATTCGAAGATATTATGTAGTACAATTAAAAAAGAAAAGAAAAGACAAAAAGGACGCATGCTCCTGACGATTGAAAATAATAGATTTCTTCCTGTAATGGAGGAAGAAGATGACCGTTTAAAACCGGTAAATATCTTATATTATACCCATTGTATTTTTGTTGCTATTCCTAAAGTGCCCTCGTGCCTGCCTCCTGTGCCCCTGAGCCTTCACCTTCCCGCTCCAAACATCAAATAGAAGCAACGTGTAGAGGTTTCCCGCTCGTGAGCGAGATCAGGGGCTTGAAATCAGAGCGCCTTGCAAGAATCAACCGAAATTGCAGGAGGGATTCAGTTTGCCCCCTGGAAGGGGTGCTCAGAGGGCCGCTCTTGCGGGAGAGATCCAGTTTGCCCTTCTTCATAGCGACTTCCTAGTGACGACCTCACGATTTCGTAAACCAATCTGATCTTCCCTCCCTCGATTTGCGATCCGCGGTGTGAGGCTGCAGTCTCCCTTCCCCGTGACTTCCTTAATTTGATGAAATGTTATTACTTTTGTTACCGACTTGGATGGAAAATAGAGAATACGGTAGGCGTGAAAAAAAAAATAATAAAAGAAAGTTTGCAACTCTTCTAGTTAAATTTAAATATTTGCAATAGAATTAAGAAAAATATAAAAGTTGGTAATTTTTGTAGACATTTATTTATTTTATCAATCGCTTATTATTTACATGTGGGTTTGTGAATTTTCTTAAAGTAAATGTGAATTTACTATTTGGTCCCTTTTTTAAGTGGAGTGATATGTTACAATCATCGCCTCATCTGTGCAAGAGCTCACTTTAAACCAGAAAATGTGTTATCTAAATCTCTCATATTTCTTTTTAAAATTTTAATTAACATTTAGATTAGGATTCTATTTCTCCGTGCCCATTCTCATTTGATTATGGAATCACACTTATTACATATCATTAGACACCTATCCCCAATGATTGTCAACGACTTTGACATTATTCTTCCTTACTCATATGAGAAAGAGAGACGATTAACTGTTGAATAAGAGTCAGGTTACTTTGAATTACACACTCGAGTCTTAACAACTAAATGATTACGAGATGGACTTCTCCTTTTATACTCAAACTTATCAACTACAATTTTTATATTTAAAATTGACGAGATGTAAGTCTATACAATAATTTGTTCTAAGACTATATGAAACTTTAATTCAATTGGTAAAGGTTTTATACCTATGCCCAACTTGGTCAGAACCACAGTGATAAGAGACAAAATTGCATTATTCAATTATGAATACGATTATTTACTGGATGAGAAAGTGATCTTATTCTAAAATAAACTAAATTTCTTATTATGGTACATTGATTCAAATACTATTAGATTATATCGAATGTATATTTACAAAGAAAGACTTGGGCCATAGTAAATTTTTTTAAAAACATTGAAATGTGAGATTTGTGGTGTTTGTGGGAGTATATAGTTAGTTGTTAAATTCGGTATGTAAAATTAT
The DNA here is from genome assembly GCA_900174645.1 of Sonneratia alba. Lineage (NCBI taxonomy): Eukaryota > Viridiplantae > Streptophyta > Magnoliopsida > Myrtales > Lythraceae > Sonneratia > Sonneratia alba. The sequence continues at coordinate 767,644 of FWPY01000041.1, forward strand.
TCTAAAATTAAATGTGATTTAAGAATTTCAAGAATTTTGGATGTACCCATCTTATGACCAAATTTATAGTAATTTTTTTTTAAAAAAATAGTATATAATAATAAATTTATAATAAACTGGACCTTTACTGTCTTTTTTTTTTTTTAAATATCAGTTGACCACCACTATCTGATTACTTCATCCTACCAACGATTTGCTAACGGCCGTCATCAACAAACTGGTGATGACTCCTCAACTGAGCTGATACCGACAGGGGCAGTTCCGCCATTTCAATCACGCTGGACGACTGTGAACGACCGAACCGTTTACCAATCTTGCCCTCAGCCCGGAGCAGCTGCCTGTGAGGGCACTATCGTCAGCGCAGGAAATTCCGTCGACCCATCAAAATGGGAGAGCGAGGCACAACCTCCGAGAACCTGAAGTTCGTCGGATCGATAGATCGTAAAAATCGTTCCTTCTCGATTTTCTGTCTGTCTCTCTCTCCCCTGAATTTTCCCCTTCGCGAGGAGTTGAATCGAATCGAACTCCTCTTTCGATCCCTCCTCCGGAGAGCTTTCTACATTCTCTTCCATGGCGTCTGAGAATTTCTCCGACAAGAACGCCGTTTTCAGGAAACTGAAGGCGAAGCCGGAGAACAAGGTCCGTTTGTCTCCAGACAATTCGATCCCCTTCTGACTTGTGTGATGCTCGATCCATTGTGCTGCTGCAACCCAGTTCAGATCTGGGTTTCCACCATCGAGATCTCAATTTTTTTTTGGTTTTCCCTTTCCCTCCAGATGTGCTTCGATTGCAATGCGAAGAACCCTACATGGGCCTCGGTGACATTTGGGATCTTCATTTGCATCGACTGCTCCGCAGTTCACCGCAGCCTCGGTGTCCATATCAGCTTCGTGAGGTTTGTTTCGATTTCAATTTCCAAAACTGCTTATTCTCTCTGCATGTTTCCTGAACCAGCTTCATGAATTGGTGTGATCGTGCAAACATTTGTGCTGTTGATATACTGTTGGGGTTTCTGTGCTTAGATGTCGTTCCTTTGTTATTTTCATATCTCTGGGGCATGCTACTGAAATGAGTCCCAATTTTGAGCCGATCAACCCTTAAATCCTTCTACGCGATGTCTTCTCTGAAGCTTGAGGCGGTGCATCTCAAGTACATTGACCAGTAGTATGAGAGGATTAGAGTTGGATCCATGGGGGTAATGTGTCCGAAAAGCAAGCGCTGTCTCTAAATTAGGAATGCTCAATGTTATGGAAAATCAATTTTTATTTTGCCATGATTTGATGAATGAAATATCGCATGGGGTCTATTGGTTCTTCAGGCTGCCAAAATTGGTGTTATAATATATTAAATATAATAATTGTATGGATTGCTTCTTCTTGTTCTGGATAGACAGCATTTTAAGTAGATCAAGTTACTGGGATAGTTTTTCTTCAAAATAATTGATTATGAGGCAGGAGGAGGTGTCAGCCACTAGAATTTACTTCTATGTGCATTGACATTCTGAGGAATATGTGAATTTCTGTAAATCTTGTAGGATTATAATTTTCTATAGGATGATGGTGATGTCTGATTATGCACAGACTAGGCAGCTTCCCCAGATTATCACTATGTCTTCAAGCTTGAAACTGTCATTGTATCCTGGAACATCTCAGTGCTCAAAGGACTTAATGATTTTCTCACTATTTCAGGGAATTTGTGGGGACTGATAGTCCACCTGGATTGTATCAGGAGTTTAAGTTGAAACCTTGGCCATAGGGCGTGCACAATTTTTCTTTAATCCACTAACCAATTAATCACCGCTCATTTTATGCATCTTCTGAAGGCTATTTTCTGGCTATGAGTTATACTATGTTTCTCATGTAGATCCACAAATTTAGACTCTTGGAGTCCAGATCAGTTGAAAATGATGAGTTTTGGGGGGAACAACCGGGGACATGCATTTTTTAAGCAACATGGATGGACTGATGGAGGAAAAATTGAAGCCAAGTACACATCAAGGGCAGCTGAGTTGTACAGGCAAACACTCTCAAAAGAAGTTGCCAGAAGTATGGCTGAAGATGTAGGTTTGCCATCATCTCCTATTGCTTCTCAGGCAAACCAAGCATCCAATGGGTTTTCAAATTTCAAGGTTAGTGAAGCTCCTAAGGAAAACTCCTTAGGGAAACAAGAAGTTCCAGAGATCTCTGCTTCTTCAAAGGCATCTCATGCTGCTGCAACCACCTCTGTGAAAAAGCCTTTAGTTGCCAAGAAATCTGGAAGGACTGGGGGCCTCGGTGCTAGAAAGTTAACTACTAAGGTACGGATCTGCTAAATGAAGGAAGCCACTAGTCTGTGCAGTAACGTGTTAGCTGATGTTGTTGCCTTTTCCACATGATATTTGATACACCCTTTTCCTGCTTGGGTTTTATGTTGCCTGCATCAGCCAAACGAAGATCTTTATGATCAAAAGCCTGAGGAGCCTGTTGTTCCAGCTCCTGCTCCAAGAAACAGCATTCCTATGGCTGGAGCTGGACCGCCTATTGCATCTCGCTTTGAGTATGTAGAAAATGTTAAGTCCTCAGAGATAAGTTCTGGAGACACCCATGTCCTTAGTCATGTGGCTCCACCAAAGTCGTCAAACTTCTTTGCAGAGTTTGGTATGGACAGTAGTTTTCCAAAAAAAGGAAACTCCAACTCCTCCAAAGTGCAGGTGAAAAGAATTGCTCTATTTTGATTGCTTTTATAGCATGAAAGAGGTCCACGTCAATTTATCTTACTCATTACTCTGGTTCAATTTGATTGTATGTCTTGTTAAGTTGTTGGAGCTAGTTGGACTGAGTCAAATTTATGATGATTTTCTTAATTTTGAAAATGACTTTTGACTATCTTCTTGTATCTTTTTAGAATAATGAGTTTTTCTATGCATTTTTTTCTGTCTGATGGAGTGGATATAATGCCTGAGATTCTTTTATGATGTCAGTTTTGTGGATGAATTTGTTTTTCCATTGACTTTTAGTTTATTCAACCATGTGTACCTATATTATGTTATTAATTTTTCTATTTGTTTGCTTTCTTCAGATTGATGAAACTGATGAAGCAAGAAAGAAATTTTCAAATGCCAAATCAATTTCATCAGCTCAGTATTTTGGGGATCAGACTAAATCTGGTGATATTGAAGCTAAAGCCTCTCTGCAGAAGTTTTCGGTATGTTTCCATTCAATTAGAAGCCTTTTTTTAAAAATTCATTTCTCAATCTTCTTATCTTTGTTGTCCTTATTCAATGAAAAAATGCATTATTTTTATATGGTGGTGCGTTTTACAGTGTTTCCAAACTGGAATTGCGGTAATTTTCCTAGTTGATTTGTGAAAATGGTTTATATAATGGTGTCATTTAATAATCAACTGTTCTTGGTTCACATCTTCGATGCCTGATGCATCTTATTTGATTTAACATCCAATACTAAATTATCTGGCCTTGTTAATTTTGTGTATTTTGTCGCTGTGTCCAATGCCTGATACAGTAGAGAATGGAATAGAGTGACTTTCGAAGTTATGACATCAAGTAATTTCAGTACTTTTCCGTTCCTGCAATACTAGAGAATGGCTGACCCGTGCTATGCATGGTGTCGCAGTGTGTTATGTGTGGAGAAAATAGAAAACATAATAAAAAATATGTAAAAATTAAGATTTGAAGATAATGATAATGGCCAAGAAAAACATGCAAGGAGAAAAGAAATGTAAGTAATAAAATATATTTGGAAGTTTTTTTTAATAATAAATTTTGTGGTTTAGTTTAATGGTAAACAAGAAGATATATGTGAAAGAGGCTATTGGTTCGAATCCTCTTTTAAGTAATTTTTAGCTATCGGTCAACTTCTTTAAGGGTATTTTTGGAATTTCAAAAGTGAGACCAAATTGGTTTAGTGGCTTAAAGTAATAATAGATACCTGATTGATCATTACTTTCTTCTCTTTTCAACGTCTTAACTTTTTGAGGTCCAAAATACATGGAGAAGCTCATTTTATTCACCAAGAAGTGATTTGTTTTCTGCAGTTCTTGAATCTTGATATTCATCTCCTTTCTTTTTGGAGAGTAATAAAACTGAAATCTGCAGCATCTCCTGCTGAAAGGGTCGCTTTTCATAATGTGATTGCTCTGGTATCATTGCAGGGCTCAACAGCCATTTCCAGTGCCGATCTCTTTGGGCACGACTCTGATGCTGCCCTTGATATATCTGCAAGCGACCTCATCAACCGCCTATCTTTCCAGGTACCTCAGGGGACCTTCCTCTACTGCCTTTACTCTCGTTTCCTATTTCACTATAGTTGGGTTTGGCTGCTTGAACGTGCTTCTCTCCTCAACCCTCTCGACAGGCTCAGCAGGACATATCTTCACTCAAGAATATAGCCAATGAGACTGGGAAGAAGCTCAGCTCCATGGCTTCTACTTTACTAAACGATCTTCAGGACAGTAGAAGCTCGGCTTGGCTGTGATATGTGTCTTCTATCTCTTATGTTTCTGATTTTCCCTTCTAGAAGAAACGAGGAAGTCTGTTTCCTGCCTTTCATTAGCCGACTCCATGTAATGGTGAATGTAAAAGAGAGAGACACACAGCGAAGGAATTCATTTCAAAGACTAATGAAAACCTTAAAATATTCTGAGATCTTACTATTCTTGTATCAAGACATCATCTGCTTGTGGATTGATTGATATATTTTCATTAATTCGCATTTAATTTTCTAGTTTCTGCTTGTTAATCTATCTCTTAAGCTTCTAGTGCCCTGCAATGAGTCTCCAGACAAGGAACAGAATTGTCATACCAGTATATGCTTCCTGAACAGTTGACGAGGTTGAAAGTCCGATTCCCTCTTGTATGGGTAGTGGTTTCTTGGGCGACGTTAGCAGTACTGTGATAGTTTGCTTTTCCTTTTTTTTTTTGGGTATTTTCAGCAATTTGGGATATATTCATTCTATAGGATCTTGAGATTGATCCTGGGATCCCGTGGGATAAACAGATATGTGATTTCGGATATCGAAATATTTGGAGTAAAAATGCCTATCTGCTCTATCCTCTCTTAACAGAAACTCATCTTCACTTATTTAAGCTAGATGTATCAAGATCTTCGCTCGTTTCACTTCGATGACCCCTCGGTTGATGGACATGGTGATTGGAGCTAAGGGCTGGAGAGTCTTCAAACAGGCTCTTGGAGGTCGGCTCAATGTTTAGCCCTCGTGCTGGCTAGGTTTGTTCTAAACCGAGTTACCACTTGATTGTGGTGTTGACCCTTAGAATTTATGAATATTAAGAGAGGGAAGTCAAGTTAGGAGTGATGACACGATTTGACTCTCTAACGCCCAAATTTGTAATTGAGGAGAAAAGGAAAATGGTAATATAGATAGATTTTGCCATATATATCGAGATTTGAAAAATATTAAAATATTTTGTGCTTAATAAGCATCAATTTCAATTGTCTAATTTGACTCTTCAACACTCGAAAAAGGAAATAACTATTGGTATGTTACTGCTAAAATGAGGAAATATATATACACATATGTACAAAAAACAACATGGCCGCATAGGCAATCATACCATATATACAGAGATTTGAAAAATGTAGAAATATTTTATGTTTAACGAGGATAAGCTTGGACGGACTCACATTCCTTTTTTTTTCACTATATAGTAATTTTATGTCAACTGAAACGTATATCGAGATTAGTATGCAATCGTGACGGAATTCCTGAGAAAATTACCGTCGACCTCCTTAATTTAAAATTCGATTTTTAAATTACCAATTTAAAAATTTAGTAAGAGAACTATTGGTCCAACTCTAAGTCGGTAATAGACTCTACATTTAAGTTTTAATTTTTTTAATTATTTTTCTCAAAATCCAGGGCTGTGGATAAATGTCCCTTTTTATTTTTCTAAAATTTCTAATTCGTGATCGTAATCTTCCATAAAAAGGCTGAATAGGTTATTATTATTATTATTATTATTTTTCATCTCCTCTCTCACGCTCCACAGGGCACAGCAGTGTTTTTGACGGAGCAGTTGTTGTCGTCATCTTCGAGTCAAACCGCAGCTCGTCAAACCGGATGAAGCGGCCGTACGCTGTGAAGAAGACGAAGAAAGAGAGCTCTGCGGGGTGAAAAAAAAGTCATGGCTTCACCGTTTTCCCTCCACTTTTGAAACCCCACCCCCCCGGCTAAGAAATTCCGGACCTTTACTCAGTTCCCTCCTAACCCAGAAAACCCACCCTTCCTCCCCCGCAATTCTCCTTGTTGGTCTGTCTTATCCATCTTCCCGCTCTCCCTGTCTGTATACCCATGGAGATGGCGTCGTCTGGCATCCTAGATGAAGGGGAAGACTCCCATTCCATGGGGCAGCTCCTCCTCTGCGATGAGGCCCTCGACGGTCCTCTGGTGATGTCGTCTCCCGTGGCTTCTCCCACTGAAACCCTAACCGTCACCTCGCCGCCTGCAGGGTTCGGATCCCCGCCTGAAATTTCTTCGGAAGGTCAGCAGCCCGCGTCGGGTTCGCCGGCGGACCTGACGGCGTCGACCTCTAACCAGCCACTGCTTCTGACGTACGGACCGTCGGAGCCTCCTCTCTGGCGTCAACTCCAGAATCAGCATTGCGATAATCCGGTCGGTTTCTCGCCTTTGACCAGTAGAGTCATGCCTTCGGGAGTTGTAAGTCGTGTCCCCTTCTGTAGCTTCCGTGGATATCATTCAATTCTCAATGCGTGTCCCCAGTTTCTCTGATATCAGCTTCGGAAATTATTCTATCGTTTCAGCATTCCTTCATACTGTATCCAGTTGAGGAATTCTTTTGACCATGTGCTGATGACTTTCCTCGAAGAATTCTGTCCCTTTTGTTCTCTTTTCCTTCTATAGTATCTGAAAGTTGGTTACTTTCCGGTGCTTCAGGGGGCTGGGCTGAGAAATCTGGGCTTGACTTGCTACGTGAATGCTGTTCTTCAATGCTTAACACACACTGTTCCCCTTGTTCGAAGCCTCCGTTCTTTGGACCATGCCAGTCCATGTGATCGTAAGTCTATAATTTTTGAAGCTTAACCTTTACCCTTTATTTGTACTTGTATAGCTTGAGAATTTCATAACTATGCATTAACCTGGTGGGTAATTGGGATTTTCAGGTGCTAGAGAAGATTTCTGCCTTTTGTGTGCCCTTCGTGACCACATTGAAGCTTCATTAGATTCTTCTGGCGGGATTATTTCACCAGTGAAAATTGTTGACAATTTGAAACGTATCCTCCTTATCATCTTCCTTTGCCAATCCCACTAATCTGGCTTGTTGACTTTATAACAGTTTTAAGTATCAGCTAAGTAGCCTGTGTAAATATAATTTTGTGGTTCTTGACTACACAAAACCAGGGATATCGTCCTATTTTGAGAGACATCAGCAGGAGGATGCTCATGAGCTTCAGCAGGCCATGATGGACAAACTGGAACGGTGTTGCTTGGATCAAAAGAGGGATCCGAACTCACCTCCCCTCAAGAATATAGTGGATGAGGTGTTTGGCGGCCGCCTTGTCAGCAAAGTATGAGTCTGAATTTGACTCTTTTTTTGTTACTCTCTGTTGTTTTTCTTGACCTTGATATGGCCAATACTTGAGGTTTTGATTTTTTGTCCCTTACCAATCAACAGCTGCAGTGTTGCAGCTGCGGTCACTGCTCTTGCACTTATGAGCCCTTGATTGACCTTAGTCTGGAGATTGACCATGCTGAGACTTTAACTGCTGCTCTTGAATCCTTTACAAATGTGGAAAAGATGGAAGATCCTGAATCAAAGTTCAGGTGCCAGAACTGCAACAAGGATGTTTCTGTAGAGAAGCAACTTCTGGTTGAAAAGGAACCTACTGTTGCAGCATTGCATCTGAAGCGATTCAAAAGTGATTCTGTCACTGTTGAGAAGATAGATAAACACGTGTCTTTCCCCCTAGAGTTGGATCTTGGGCCCTTCACCAATAGCCATGAAAGTGATGTAAGTATTAGTTATTAGAAATTACTGCAATAATTGCTCACAGCATCGACTGGATAATTTATTTGTCCAACTCTGCCTTCTTCATGTGTAGGTGGAACTGAAGTATCAACTCTATGCAGTTGTGGTTCATATGGGAATATCACCTACCTGGGGTCATTACTTGAGCTTCGTCCAGTCCTCTCCTGGAATATGGCACAAATTTGATGACTCAAAGGTGCTGTTACATGTTTCTTTGGGGTATAGATTGAAATAATAATTTTGTGGTTTCCAACTTATTTTTGTGTGTGTTTGTATTGTTAATTTTTTCCCTCAGCTTCTCATTAGCTGGCGTCTATTACATGCTAACAATTTTTGGCATTATTACATGCCTGTACACACTTTTGTGTCTAGGATGAAGTTCCAGGGCTCATTTTTTGTTACAGGGAATAATCAAATCTGCTCCAAAAAAATAAAATGAAAATTATTTGAACAAAAATGGCAGCCTCTTTCTGATACTGGTATTTATATTTGTTCTATTTCAGGTTGTTAGGGTTCAAGAGGAATTTGTCCTATCTGAGGATGCCTACATCCTGTTCTATGCTAAGCATGGCACCCCTTGGTTTTCAAGTTTGATGGGAGAACGAAAGACCATAGAAGATAATCTTATTTCAGGGACCTCTCCGAAATCAGTTCTTGACAAGGTGGACACTCTGTACACTCCATACCTTGCCTTTCCCAATGTGGAAAGCTCTGCTTGTCATGAAACTGCTGACAACTCCTCAGGTATCTCTGTCCCAACATTGATTCTTGACAAAGTTCACTCTCACTACATACTACGACCTGTCCTTTCCAATTTTGTGAGCTCCTCTTTTCACAAAGCTGCTGGCATGGGAATCACTGCCCCTTTCTACTCAGGAAATTGTTTTGACACAGTAACTGAAGAAAGTAGAGTTGATGAAGGTGGGACTAATGGAGATGATTGCCGCAATCATGGACTATACGTGCTTAGAGTTGATGAGAATTTCATACTCTTACACCATCAGTGTCTTCAGCTCCAGAAGCTCACAGTTTTCAAGGCAAAAATCCTTCAGGTATTATGCATATGCCCACTATGATTATATAATAATGTGGGACCTTTTTCATCACTTATTTTCCTTGAAAAACTGGGAAAAAAGCATACCTTAAGACTAATTCTGATATTTTCTTAGATTTAAGAATTGGTTCTTTTTTTTCCCTTTTTTAAAAATAGTTTTTCTTATATTTCTGTTGCTTTGACAAAAACTCACCTTTCAGCAGATCTGGTTCATTGAGTCAATGATTCCTTGGAAGAAAATCACTCTTTTTTCATCACCGAGCAAAAGGAAATTAGTTGTTGAGCAAGCACTTCTTGAGAAGCTTGTAAAGTGATGGAATTGCCCTGAAAGAATTTTAGCACACAGGCATCTTTTGTTTGGTCCCTACATGGAAAATTGAAGTTGAGTCATTGTGAAAAGTAAAATAAATGAAAACAAAAAACCTTTCTCCAACCTGGTCCTTGCATTTCTTTCAGAGAGATTTGTGACAAGTAGCAGTGTGCCAGTTCATGTACTTTCAGAAGCAAGCAACAGGTCCACCACACTGCGTCACCACAGGAAGACTGAGCAATCAAATTGCAGGAGACAGCTGAGCAAGTCACTCGAGGACTCGAAGAAGAAGGAAGCTGTCAGGTATATGAGAGGAATGCCTACTGGTAGAGCCTTCCAGCTTTACAATGCCATGGTCGGTCCTCGAAGCCCCGGGTCAAAGAAGAGGGTGGCTAAGCAAAGAGTGGGCGCTTCTCTCTGTGAGAGGGTCAGCTCATCGTCTGTTCAGCACAGGTCCAGGTGCAATCGATCAATATTTCCTGCCGTCCTCTGATCGCTCATTCTCTTAGGACATTTTGTAAATCAAATGTATAATTTGGGATTCATAGGTGAAGAGCTCTGGATGATTCCAATTGAGTTCTCTCTAGTTTTTGAGCTGCCTGCTGCTCCATGTTACTGCTAAATCAAAAGTTGATGTAAATGCGCAATAGAAATTCAGATTCTCTGGCAATAGTTGTTCATGTTCTTATTTTGATTTAGATTTCAAAAGTGCCCTCTGCATATGTATATTCTCGCCCATGAACTCCATTTCAGGCAGTGGATGTCAATGTTCAGTCTTCGAATGTTACCTGCCCCATGAGATCCGCCTACACGGCTGATCAATCTGCTTGATTCCCCACATCTCCATTCTCCCCGACTGAATACAAGCAATTTTGCAGAACCTAAATCCACAGACCACACGAGCTTCTCCTTTGGAAGCTATTCTAAGCTAGTCTGTCTTCTCTTCTGACTTGCGACTTGCTAGGTCTCGTCCCAAGGATTCCCTCTCCCATCCACTGATTGTTACTCTGTCACCTCTTCCAGGGCAACCCTGAGACGCCTGACAATATCTTATACTGCGTTTAGTCAACTTGCATTATCTGGGCAGTCTCTCTCTTTTTTTTTTTTGTTCAATGCATTATCTGGGCAGTCTCAGCATTCCGGTTTGAACCACACGAACCTTGGAGCGCAAAATGTGTCTGATTAGTGCAAACTGATTTTTGGAATTGATGAGGACCTGAGCGGCTCTAAAGGGTTGTCTTCATGATTATCCTCTGCAATTAGTCTTTGGATCAGATTCGGCAGGTCAGGTACACTATCCGGATCTCCCCTAGCCCAGCAGCCAGATCGACCCTCTGCAGGTAGCTACCATCTGAAAACGAGCAAGGTGACATAGACATGCACGGGAAGATGAATCTGCTGCCATTATCAGGATAAAAAAAAATCAACTTAGGTGATGCTCCAGCATCAACAAGTGTGCAGAACGCTCTTGGCAACGCAAACCACTCATCGATTTTTCACACCACAGACCCTCTCAAAAGTTGAAGCCCTGGGAGCCACCAAATAATTGAGCGAGGATTCAACACATTACGTTTCTTATCTTTAGACTCCTTGGACGAGATTCAAGCCACCCTTTCAGTGGACGAACATAACTCAAGGGTTGCTCCCGAGCAGAATGTAAATTCAGCAGCTACTCGAGCACTCAGACTCAGTGTTTGCTCCAAGGAACTCAAACCTTTGTCGATCAGTTGCCTTTTCCTTAGTGCTCTATCTCCTCTAGTGATGTGAATAAAAGACTGATATGATTTACATTGAACAGATGGCAGAGTTTACGAAAGTGATTTCTCATTCATTTACATATCGATAGATTCTTTACTACCAACATCTCTCTTCCGATGACAGCCGGCGGAAGTGATGAAGGCCCTGAACTTTTAAGAGATATATGAGAGAAGAGATTAAAGGAGTGCATGGAGTCGTACTAGTACAAGTTTTCCTCTCTTGTTTTCCTTTCGCCTGTAAACTTGGAGATGATGGATGTAAACAGAGACAGCTTTTCCTGGTCGAGTTTTACCTTGATTTAGATGGTTTGATGTTCGTCTTATCAATCCCCCCAAAATATAGCTGGTTCAGCTAATTTTTCTAATAACAAAACACAACATCATCCCTTTTAACGACAAAGACAGAGACAGCAGAGCCGATGTGTTGTAAAAAAATCCTTGACCAAATTAAGGTTCCTCGATGGGGCTCTTCTCAGCTCCTCCTCTTTCCCTTCCGACCATTAACCTCAGCAACATCCCAATAAGACTCAAGCCCCTCTCCTCTCTCGGCTTTCCTTTGGTCCGGTGTGTGTTTTGGCTTTCCGGCCCAATATGAGCCTCAACTGCCTCAGCTGCCAGTCCCTGCAGAGGACCAACTCGGACCATGACTGCCGGTCCCTGAAGGAGAAATGCCACAACCTCTGCTGTCTGAGGGCCGACCAGAACTGGTCTGGTCCGCTGTTGTCCCCATCCTACGAGGAGATCCGGGATGACAGTGGACCTCTCGACGCCACCGCCCGGAAGAGGCAGAAGGGCGAGCGGAGGCTCAGCACAGGAGCGGTGATCTTTGGCGGCAGCGACTTGGGGGTGAGTCCCGGCAGCGATCCGGGCTTGGGGCAGCCGAGGTTGGTCCGGAGCAGCGGCATGAGGCGGGACTGGAGCTTTGAGGATTTGAGACAGGCTCGGAGGGAAGGGAAGAGAAAAGAGAGGCACTAAACCTTGAAAAAGCCACAGCAACAGCATCTCTGCTCCATCGACCCGTTTCCAGAATTCAGTTTCCTCCTCTTCTTTTCCACATCTTCCATCTCTTCGTGTCCATGACCGCGTGCTGCTACGTCAAGTTCAAGTCGGGTCAGTCGGATGAACAAGACGGAACGATTATGGTGCTCCTGCTGCTGGTTGTACATTATATCTCTGTACCCGTTTCTACAGTTCGTTCATGGCGATGTGATCACTGTTGTTTCACCAACATTCACTTAGTCCCTAAGAATTTACGAAAGGAATGGACCGATTTCAGAATACTCGTTCTAAGCGACGGCACCAGGCCATGCATGAAAGACGTATATAACGAGCCTCCGGCGATCGTCGACCCGATTGATCTTCTTCACAGATATCCTGCAAAAACCGAAGAACTAATTGCCAGAGGTTGCCGATGAGCAACTTCCATATATGGACACATTTCAATGGTTCTCTCTCCCCCTATAATACTGGCCTTCTTTTTCACTTCCTTTTCGTCGTAGAGATTAAGCTCATGCTGGCTACTTAGTCATCATGTCAACAGAACTGAACGAGCATTTGACCTTAATATTCTATTCCTCGCTCATTCTTTTAGAAGTTGGGAGGCACTGTTATCGAACTCAACAATCAACTGATGTCCGCACTGATATTCTCGACGATCCATAATCTTGGCTGACCGACTCTTAAATGGGTATGCAATAATCATCACCGTACATCTAGAGGGGAGATCAAGAGGGAAGTCTCCGTCATATTTTCTCTAAAAATCTAGAATTTGGCGCGGTGCTCTCTCGCTGAAATCTCAAAAGACAATTTTTGTTTTGCGGCTACGATAGCAAGGGAAGAGCAAACCCAGAACTTCCAGTCCCTTGTCCTGGGCGGAGAAGGTGAAGGTGAAGGTGGGATGGTGGGTCTAGATTCGATTTCAACGGCGCTTCAGTAGTATAGCATCATCAAATCCGGTAAACAGGTTACCAGAGCAAGGCCTTGCCGCTGCAATAGACACTTCGATCTGTCGGAAGCGACCCGTGTCATCCCCTGCGCCTTAGAGCAATGTTTCCTCCCTGCAGCAGAATTCCAGAATGATCGAGAGCTACCACTAACTACTACTGCCAGAGATCCTTCACATCTGAATATCCGTTCCCGCCACTCCATGTAAGGTACCCGAAACTCGGTATCTTCAGCAGCTCCATGAAACACAGTTGATCCGATGTTTCTTTGTTCCGGTTCCCGTTTAAGCCTCAATAATATCGAGAAAAAATCATCAGACATTTCCTGGGGATAGGTACTATGAGATTATCTAAGAACAACTGTCTATACAAGAGCTAGCTTTATTCTACGAAAGAAGGGATCGCGAAGGAAAACTGTTCAATTTCAGAAACCAAATGAAGATAAAAGCATCGGTTTCCTAAGTTAGATCCTATTCAACCTCCCTTATTAACAACCCGACTATGTTCAAAAACGTCTTTCGTGCCATCAGGCTATATACACTGCATGGTTCTGTAAGGTTGCACGATTCTATGAAGGTTAAAACCCGAGATACCAACAGCAAGAGAGAGGGTTGACCCAGGCCGCTTAGGGTATCAAATTTCTTGATCCTCTTCCCCTCGTGATGGCAGTGCAAGAGAAAGGCGGATCGATATCGACAGTTCCTCCTCATCACTCTGCAATCTTTTCATTGGGCAAGTTTTGTCATCTGAAGGCTCAAAGTTCAAACTCAAGGCCTTCCTTTTCCCCATCTGGTTTACAGGTCCAAGTGAAAGCTCAAGATTTACATCCTCAAGGGTGGATTGCTCATCACCGGTTGGAATTCTTGCATCATTGATATTTTCCGCACCACTGCTGGAAGCAATGTCCCTTTGATAGAAAGAAGAACCTGCATCACAGAATATATTGAGATTTTGACTGCAAGGCTTGGGCAGTCCATTGACAAGGGCCTTCATCTTTCTATTGGTATGGTCTTCTTCGTTACTAGCACCAAATGCAAGATCTCTTGTGTTATTATCTCTGCGAAACCCCAGATCCAACTTCCTGCTTCTATATAAATCTCCCTCTCCGCCCTGCAAGGAAGTCTGTTGCCATAATTAATTACATCAAGGAGCTTGCATTTTTTGGGAACAAAAAAGGCATACCATTAACAAATCAATTAACACGTATCATCTTAATATCCAATACATGCAGCTGATGCAATATTACCTTGAAGGAATTAATTAAGCAGAGCTGGTGATCTATTGTATGCACAGGCAAGAACTTCGGTCCAGAAGAAGACAGCACAGATTCAGAATTCTCACAGATTCTGCTGGGAGAAGTAAGAGGCAAATCATCTGCAGTTGAAATCTGCTGCGAGTTGTTATTTGTACAGAGTACAGGAGAATGAAGCTCATTTTGAGAAGATGGCCCATTCTCATGAGGACTGACACTTGTAATTCTGAAAACTCCCCACAAGTACAGAAAATTGTTCCACCCTGTGACAATAAAAAGGATCACATTTTAGCAACATGATGTACTATGATATATGTATGATATTTCATACATGATGAAAAGGAAGATTCTAATATCATCTGCATACGTTGGGCTTCTTTTGGCAGGACTTTAGATGACAATATCAACAATTCAACTCCTTCAAGGTGCCCTTTGAGAGCCAAATCATTGACAGTTATGCGCTCCAACAAGCTCTTATAGGCCCCATAACTACATGAGAAGTAGAGGTGAAGCAGTTGATTTAAAAAATATAGTGTAAAGAATCCTGTCATCAAAACAATTGTAAAAGAAAAATATAGCTGTATACCTCTCGAGGTTTTCTGCAAAGAAAAATAGAGCAATATTTTCCTCCATGGCTGGACTATCCTTAAATTGCGTAGGCCAAGTGCTTAGACGGGTAGCTTCGCTCAATACTATCTTCTGAGGTAACTTCTTCACGGCAGCATCTACTTTATCACAAGCATGATTTGATTTGTGTGCTTGAATGAACGGATACAAATCAGTAAGGCCTTCACCTCTCAAAACCTCAAAACCCCCTCTGCTTGAAATTCAGAAACACAGGTAAGAGAATCACCAGAAAAAAAAAAAAACAAAAGAATGTGTGTGAACAAAATAATTGATCCCTTCATGGTACGGTGAAAACACATACTTCCATGAGATATCAACTTGCGGAATCACGCCTCCCGGACAAGGAACTAAGCTGTCTAAATAAAGTCCTCTGGAAGAACTATTTGCGTCCGACCCATTAGCTTTACAACGTGATTCTGTTTTCACATTGTTTGCAAGTCTATTATTTTCATCATGTTGATCCCCTGCAACCTTCTGAGGTGGACACTTTTGCGATTCCAATGAATCAATAAGATGCTCACAACCTTGAATCATCTTCAGATCACAATGATTAGAAGAAGCAGAAGGCTTTGCAGGCAATTTTCCACTTTGTGCCTTCCTTTTATCATCAAAACTTGATGAGCCAAATTGGAGTACACTATTCTGCAGAATCGAGGAATTATCCTCTGTTTGCCTTACTCTGATCTGATTGGCCACACGAGGGGAAGTAGAGGACAGTATCTTAGTTTTTGAAATATCAGGAACTAAGCACCTGGAAAGGGCATCTTTGAAAGATTGAGATTTACAGAAAATTTTACTGTGGCCCCCCTTCCCTTGATTTTTAGAAACAATAGGCCTCCTTTCATGGCCTTGATGCTGCTGCTGACAATCTTTAAGTCTCATTTCTCCACTTTTAAAGGATTTTGACTTTAGAAGACCTGCAAAGCCCAAAAAGAAAAACCAAACAACCAGAAGAGATGAGGCATGAGTAAATGACTCCACAAATGCTAAAAAAGTTGATGAGCCACAATTAGTTCTATACATACGTGATTTGCCATCTGAAAAGTTGGTTCTTGGTGAATCACTTGAAGGAAATGGTCTAACTTTCCTCTCTGCTGTATTTTTCTGTGACAAGGATGAAACATCCTGAAATAGCTTTTTCTGTGGATGGGGCCCGTCTGGAGATAAAAAGTTTATCCCCAGAGTTCTCTTTTTGGTCATTGAGGAAGATTCTGAATTGCTTGAAGATATCTTAGAAGGCATCCTAGGAGAACAACTGACAGCGTCAGCTGTCTTCTTTTCAAGATCAGACGCCCCAACATCTACTTGCAATCTCTTCTTGGAATTAAATGGATCAAAACTCCCAAGCTTCTCAATCTTTTTTATCGAGTATGATCTCTTCAAAAGTTTCTCCATCTCTTCCACTTTCTTCTCTCCCTCCATTCCAGATTCTTGGTTGATTTTGCAGTCTTCACAGAGCCAATCACCAGCAGGAACTTTGTCCATCTTTATGCACATGCAATAACTGATAGAAAAGAGAAAAACAAAGGATATTCAAACAAAAGCATAAATAACAGAATTAAAATACTTCATGGAACAGTACCTGCATGTAACAACTAGTTCAAAATGTACCATAGTTCCAAAAGAAAATATTGCAAAGATCAAAGGGAGATATTTACATGTGCTCTGCTCCATCAATGCACTTGGTGCATATGGCAAGTAAATCTTCTCGACCTACATCTCCACATATATCACAAACTCTAACCTGTTTCACATACATGGAGAGCAAATAACCATAAGAGATTTAGTCTCAATTAATAAATGAGTCAATATAAAAAATGCTAAGATATTGTATTGGATATAATCAAATTCCATTGCCATAAGCAACATGTTAATTTAGCACTCACTAATGAAATATCTCAAGAGCACACATGTGAAGGAAAATATCAAAAGAAGGAAAATCTCCCATACTTCTTCATCAGCATGGTCAGATCCAGTTTTAATATCAGCAGACCCAGATGGAATAAGAAGTTCTGCACTGTAAGTATGATGAACTGACAGAAGTTTCTCTTTGTAATCCTTCATCTCCAAATGCTCCGAAACATCTCCTGCTTCCTGCCCCTTATTAGAATCATCAAACACCTTGGATTCAGCATTTCCAAATTATGGAGAAATTGTGAGACCATCAACTGAAAGAGGAAACGAAAAAAAAGAAATGGAAATTGGAACAAACTACATGACCAGACAGCAGAAGAGAGAGAACAGAAACCCGATCATTAAAGTAAATATTGTGAAAATCCAACAAAAGAGGAAAAGAAAAGTTGGCATTTTAATTACTAACCCCAAGTGGCTTTGCTGTACTTGATGATTCCCCTTTTTCCTCAGAGCAGACTGAAGCTTCCCCCTGCAAAATGGGCAGTAATTAGTCAATTCTGTTATGGAGTTTCAATAAAAATAACTAATCTACTGATTGAAGCATCTTATTATAAACCTTAGGTGATGGTTCTCTCAACGGTGGACTATTAGAAGAGTCCACTATGCAGGGTTCGGAGCCCTTCATGGACCTCTTCAGATGATTATTGACCAACTCAACAGAGTTCCCTTGCATCTTACAGGGGGCCAGTTGTGAATCGTTAAAGGCTTTTTGAGATGAAGGAAAACTGTTGACTGAAACAGAGCTACCAGACTCATTAGTCTTCTTATCACCATCATTGTTACAATTGTTTACTGCAGCATTTGACTTCCCAAGCCCACTGATGCATGAGATATCATCACCAGGACTATCAGGAGCCTTCATAGCACCACTGATCTGAGAGCGCAATGCACAATGACATGCATTGAGAAGGTCACTAGCCTTGGAATTTGAACATTGATTATTATTGCATGAGCTCCTTTTCGAGGGGCATAACAAGTCAAGATTCTTCACTGTGCCCTGATTGGATGCCATCTCCTTACTAGCTCTATCGTGAGAAGTGTTTTGTTTTTGATCCTCAGCTGATGATACTTGGCTAATATCTGAAATTGTTGAGCATCATTTAACTTGCACATTGCATGTTGTTGACAAATTTTCCATGTAAGGCGTGTTGTCCGTCAAATGAGACCTCCTTTCAGCTCATGATCCCTATTATGCAAGGCATTAAATTCAGATTATGGAATGAAACTCATGAGGATTAAGTCCTGCTCACTGAGAAAAATGCGAGAAGTATTGATAACAAGAAATGTATGATCATCACAAGGAAATGGAAGTAATGGGTTCTATAAGAAAGAATATAAATGCACAAGAGTAATGGATGTTTTGACTGCGTCAGCCAACTATAATATCAACCAGCCAGCAAATAAATAGCCAGTATTATACATAAGTGAATTCTCAAGACAACAAACGTCAGAAGAGAACAGCTGCAGTGAAAAACGCTTGGTACATTCCTGTTCAATCAAATAATAAGGCAATTGAAGGGGAACATAAAAACGATTTTGTTATTCCATCCAATAAAGTTCCCTTCCAATTCAAGCAGACTGAACGGGTAAGTATTTACTTTATTTCTGAGAAGCAAACATCATAGACATCTATTAAAAATATCAAAACAATAACTAGAGTGAGCCAAACCAGTTCCTAGTAAGTCTTTCCTCTAAGGACTGCAGTAAAAACAGGAAAGAACAAACAAGAAAACCAAGGCATGAAGAGTGATGCCGTACAACTACTTATCTCACCAATTAAATTGACGGGATGATTCTGCTACATTCCCTTAGAAAATGCCACATAATTCAATCACCTTGCACTACTCACTTGTCTAAAACACGGAAAAACAAATTGAATTTCTCCATCATCACTGCTCCAATGAAAAATGCAAAGTCCGCATTCAATAATGCCATAGATCAGACAATGTGGAGAAGATGAGTTCACGATCTACGCCGACATCCAAAATAGCCCTCAATAGCCTAAGGAAAGATGACAAAACCTCTCTTTTTAACTTCATCGGGTCAGAATAACTCCCAATAATCTCGTTACACAGCCACCGAGGAAACATGTTAAACAAAAATTATGAAAAATCATCTCCAAACCGATGACTTAACGGTAAAGGCAAAAACTTGATTCAGCAAATCCAAACACGATAAACCAAAACATCACGGAATCATAGATCCTTCCTAACAGGTTGCAAAGGACAATCGGTGTACGATGATAATTGGCCACTTCCCTAGTTGATCGAGCGACGGAACTACAAGAATGAGCTAAACATGGACTAAATGTAAAGCAGCAGTTCGCTGATCGACCAGAAAACGAGCGACGAGAGTTGGAGAGTAAGATACATGCCCGCGCCCCCCCGATAAACCCTTCAGCGGAATACCGTCTCGTAGTTCTCCAAGCGCTCCTCCGCACTCACAGCTTCCTCGTACTCTCTCTCTCTCTTCCCTTCTTTCTGCCCCCTCTCTCTCTCATCAAGAAAAGCACGTACTGTACAGAGAATCAGAGGAAAATATGACCCCCAGTTTTCGTCTCCCATGTGTATTTATATCATATCTGGAAACTTAATTTCTATCCGATCCCTATAGTTTCTAGATAACTCATTTTGCCCCTTAAAGGTCTAATTTTCCTCGATTGATGTCCCATGGAAATCTAATTTGGAAGTCCCTTGCAGCAGTGGAGATAGATCACTTTTATAGTATTAACGGTCTATTCGGATCAAAGGGAAGGAGAGGAAATGGGGGAAGAATAAGAAATTCTATGATGCTTTTGAGAATTATACACAAACTTATACTTTTATCATCTCTTAATTTTGTTATTTCATTCAAAACAGATAAAATAGTAAATTAATGAGTATGTTTTTTTGTCCAAACCCATCCCTTGAAATTAGTTCTTAGCCTACCATTGAATTGAATTGAATTGTCCTTAATTTCAATCAAATAAATGAGGATAAACATATATCTTTTTCGTAAAATTATCGAATTTTGATAATATAACGGGTTTTGTACATTCATTAACAAGTTACTTTAATTAATAATAACAAGCTGACCACGATGCTTGTCATATGGCCGATTCTGGGATGATTTTCTTAACGAACCAAAGAGGCCCTTAGGCTAATGTTAAGACAGAGCAACAGGTTTCAGGGGCTAAAATGAAGTAGATGAACCTTAAAGGGGCAACGACTGACATGAATGGAAAATCCAAGGGCGATGACAGTAAATCACTGCGTCACGACGTCAAGTAATGTCGATGCGTCCCGACGATTCCAGGACCGCAGGATCTGATGCGTGGAGGAGATGAGCGGATGAGAGAGAGTTCACGTAGGACGGGATGCAGCGGATAATGAATCTTACGATATTTACTTACTTCAAGGTGACGGCGGAGAAAATCTTAAATAATAGAATAAATTGGTTGCTGCGTTGGGGACGTCACGCGCGTCGGGCTGGAAGTCGTGGCTGACTAAACTGCCACCCTGGAGAGTGTGCTGACGTACGATATTAGAGACCAGCCAATCAAACAGCGCCACGTTGAACAGATGGACTGGCTACGCCAACGGACAAGTGTGCGCCAGGTGACATTTTACACGATATTGCTTTGTTCTCTGGTTAGGGTTAATTGCATCAATTGTGCTTTCATATTGATATAAAAAAGAAAATTTTATCTCTAATTGGTACAGAAACTTTTAAAACTGTATATCCGAAACACAGCCCGTCGAATCCTCTTTTAACTCCATGACAAGATGATCATACGGCGCATGAGTTTTTTTTTTCCCCGCATTGACTAGCTAATGTGGATTAAGAAAGTCACATGCCACTCACGTATGTCCTCCTTTTTCCCTTCTTTCAAGCCAGTGGTATCAGAGCTTAGGGTCTGCCACTGACGATGAATTTTGTCATAGGTAGAAACTGAGCAATCATGTTTAGTAGTTATAATCCTTCTCATGGAGGCTCTCGGAGGTGCCCTTAGGCCCTCCGCAAGGCCAGCATCCCTCGTGGAGATGGAGTTGTTAAAATGGGTGGTCCAAACTGATTTAAAATAAGTTTGGAATCATTTGGCTCGGTTATGGTTCGGCCATTTACTTAATAGGTTGATCTAATTACGAGTCACGATTCATACAAATATGAATCGTCCCAAAACAGTTTATAAGTGGATCGATTTACAGTTTGGGCGTATTTGACCTGTGAACCATTCATGTTTTTTAATTATTTTAAATGGATTTTTTAAAATTTTTAAAATTTAAATTGATTCGACAAAATCTGACCGTTAATTTATAGAATTTTGGTAGTCTTAGCCAATTTTGCAACGGTTTCGAGCCGGTTCAGCATGGAAACAGTCCAGGCCAATTATGGTGTAACGTGCCTATACTTCTGACCTGATTCGCAACCATTTCTCAACTCGATAAGAGCTATTACAGGCCGGGTTATGAGCAGTCCAGGCCCGGTGAATGTCTCGAAAACCCGTCCATCAAAAACCGTTTTAAACACGGCCATTAATACATTATATGAAACATATTGTCGGCCTTAAAGCTCACCTGCACGTATTGAGCAATCATTAATCCATTGTAAATATGTAATGCTCGATCAAAATTGACTTAAGTGGTAAGTCAATTTCGCTGTGGCCACACATGTCATGTACCCATCGAAACAACCTTGAATGCTCCAAAATGCGAGCTTCCAACGAAACGATCCGGACATTTCGGCCCATAACAGTAGGCCCAACATGCATGCTAAAATGTGGGCCCGCCATTGAAGAGTTGAGGCCCAATGAGACGATTTATTGGGCCTAAACTCCGGCCGTACAATCGGCCCATCATTTTCGGACCACGACCCGTTTGAAGATTTCCGAGTGTGTCTACAGTTTTCATCGGATCGACTATTGAACGGATACACCTAATCCATATCATGCCGCCATACGATCGGTCTGGGGGTGCAACAAGCCATGCTTGAAATAAATGGAGTGCCAAATCTATGGTGCTTGTCATGGTCCGATGGTCTTTAACTAAGAAGAAGACGATTACGTCATGGTCCGATTGCATACAGGTGCGGATCGGAATAACGTGTTTGAATTTTCAAGCTAATGAGAAGCTACGGGATTATTTTCGAAGGTGTCATGCTTTCAGCCGGGGAAAAAAATGTGTGAAGAAGTTTCGCCGATTGATTGCCCATCTAACAGTACAGGCAGACGCAATAATCGGGCATCATGGGCAGTGGCAGTGGTGGCTCATTAACCGGCCGGTGGTGGTGGTGGTGGTCCTGATCTGTGTGTGGAGTGGATCGATCTGGGGGCAACAGTTTGCGGCCTGCAGGTGATGAAGAGGACAAGAAAGGGAGATTTTTTAAATGGTGTGGGGGCAGGTGGAAACCCGAGCCCTGGGAAGAAAATGAACACTGATGATGATGAGCATGCACGCAGTACACAAACTATCAGACATCAACTTCTTGATCCCAAGACTGGGTGGGAGGGATATCAATCGTTTGCCCAAGTGAAATGACAAAACAGCCACGATCGTCGTGAGTGAAATCCGTCATATTACAATCTCGTACTCCTCATTTACATCAATTTTGATGTATTGTTACTACTCATAAGCAATAAATATGAATCATATTGATCCAACATCTAATCTAATCACCCTTATCTCCTTTCAGTACATTCTCAAGTCAATTGCATTCAATTATGTACTGGAGCAGCGTCATCAAATGGCAAGCTTACACGACGATAACCATCAATAAAATTCGATTGACTTTCGGACGAAATTTGATATCCTGATCCTACCTTTTTCTATTGTATGCGGTAAACATTTTAGATTTTGGGGTTTTTAATATTTGAGATTTTTTATTCATATTCGATAATCCAAATACCAGAAATTCTTCTTAATTTCCTTGGTTATTATCACTGCATCCTTACTGTCATATGATTATATCGCACTATAAAATACCTTCTCACCATCCACCGACTCGTGTAATTAATATTTGAACCATAGTTTTTAAAACCGGACCGGGCCGGGAACCGGTGTAGGCATGGGTTCATGGGTTCATGGGTCGGACCGGAGGTTCAATGGGTTGAACCGCATGTTTAATAAATAATATTAATAATATAATATTACTAATAAATTTACATAATATCATAATTTGAATATAATTTATAACAAAAATCATTAATATAACCATTATATTAAACAAAAGTCTAATATAAAATGTAAATATAAGTTTAGTAAAATAAAATAGGTACATTACAATAGGTTTTTGTGTTTTTTTTTTTAATTTTAAGTCGGCCGGTTTTCTCATGGGTTCAATTGGGTTCACCGGTCGGACCGGAAACCGGCCGGTTCAATCGGATTTTTTCTCTTTTAATGTGCAATTGGATTTTTTGAAGGAACCGGGCCGGGTGAGTGGCCGGTTCCTGTTGAACCGGTTGAACCGGCCGGCCCGGTCCGGTTTTTAAAACTACGATTTGAACCCTCAACAAAATATCAAATCATTTTAGAATTAATAATTTCCCTCTATCAAAATAATATATTTTTTACGCATATAGAACAGCCTAGCCCAATCATGTGAATCACATAATGAATTTCTACCTCTCCAGCCCCCTGTCACTGTCTCTGCCCACTAGCTCTGACAAGTGACAATGTTGCCCCCACTTTCGAGTTATCCGAATCTCGGTCGATTTTACTCTCTCTCTCTCTCTGTGATCGGTCCCAAGCATCGTCAGCCGTGCTTCTCAGAAGCGCTCACTTTGGGGTTTGTCTGTTCATTTGTCAAATGAGAGAAGGGAGCATTCATTCTCTCCCTCCTCTTTCAGCTTCTGGAGGACTATCACAGGTCCCAATTAACTCCGATGTTGATGAACAGTCTCATAAACAGTGGCAGCATTTTTCTATCTGATTTTAAAGCTTATTATGTGATAAGTTTATGCTAATAGAGCCCTTCATAATTTCTTATTGCTTCAAACTTCTCTCATTTTTAGGTCTATAAGTATATTCTCCCCTCCTCACATACACATTATATATATATATATATATATTAGTTAACACGTATATGTCAAATTTATATGGTTCTGACCTATTCAGTACACTGTGATTACTCACTGCCGTATTCTCTTACAAAATCATGTATGGGGTATTGGATCAGAGTCGAATAAGGATAGATATAAAATTTTACACTACTAGGTCAAAATGCGGTACAGGGTTACCGTTTATGCGTCCGCAACTGTGTATGGATATCGGTAACCTGGCTAGTCCTGCCGTATATATGGTACCTTGTGGCCACCTTCTTGCACATTAAAATCGAGTTAATGTTAGGTATGAAAGGAAGAAGCAGGAGGAAGCTGAGGAATTGCGGGGACCAAAGAGAAAGTTATGTTGACAAATTAAAGTCGTGAGCAGGCAGGGGTCCCTCTATAGTTATATCGTGTACACACACACACACACGTACGTAGACACGTACATTTATGTAATGTGTGCAGGTAGACTGTCATCAACATCAATATCTCAGAAACAATAAAGCACTACTGACCCAACAAGACCTCCTCAGGTCTTTTTCTCGTCTGCCTCGTTGATGGGCATTTCTTGGGAATGCCAAATTACACTTGGCCCTCACAAATATGACCCCTAAAAAAGAAGTTTTTATAAGGTAACTTCTCTACCCATAAAGAAATATTCAATTTTATTTATGGGTTTTAGCTACTACTTCTAAAGGAAGACAGCACAGAAGCTTCGACCATGCTGCTAGATGGTGCACGTTAACAAGGATTCGCCACAAGTTTGAGCACATCGCCATTCGCCACCCCCTCCCTGTGTTCTAACAAACACACTAATTAAATGTTGTTCTTCTCTAAGTAATTTGGATGAATTATAGCTAAATATTATTCCTCCAAAAATTGCTATCTTCCTTGTGAAACCGAAGATTTACTACTTTTATAATTTTTGAGTTGCATATATCATATTATCCGAGCACTCAATAATTGTTTACAAATTTTAACTCGACAATTACGCGGTACAACAACAATAGATTGATAGAATGTTAGTGCAGTTTCAGTCTTGATCCTGCTCTTTGTTGCCTAGGAAAGATAATGAACTTGTCATAATCCAGCCAGGTTTCGGGGGCCGTAATTGGAGGGGAGCATGACTCCTCTTCTGCAATGATTATATGACTTTTTTATGGATTATAAAATTAAAAAATGATAAAATTGTTCGTGCAAATAATCTAATTTTGTCGAGAATTTAGAAAGTACATCTCCTGAATAGCTGTACCAGGACACGGCCCGTGCTCGATGCACGGTAAATTGACCAGACAGTCACACGTAGATTCACGTGTAGAGGCCTCACGATGAGTGAACTCTGTGCGACCCACGGCGAACTAATAGAAATAAGAACGACTAGGCAAGCATCCCTACAACATGTGAGCAACCAAAACACATCTAGTGTTATCTAATTTTGGCCCTACCATTTGGTATTTTGATAGAACCATTTCCTACCCACATTACTCGGTTATCAGTGTCGACAATGACATAGCACTGCCAAGCCCATCCTCTTGTACATTTCATTAAAAACAATGGCACCAAACCCTAGTTTTTCAAGACTAATCGAACTCATTTGTGTTCTCTCCGTCTTCCCACGATTTATAATGATCGAATCTGGCACGAACAATTAGAGCAAATGTTCCATAATTTCTGAAGCACGGAGATGCTTACAGTATCTATTAGGATTAGATTGAAAGAATAAAACGAATGTATTACTCGAAGTAAACAAGACCAGCAGCAAATTCGGCTAGGGTTCTTGAAGGACCCTAATCGCCATCCCCAATTATTTCACAATCATTTTATTACTCAGAGATAAGAAGTGGGATCTTGCTCCACTACCATCCCCCTTGGAAAATCTCATAACTTCTCTTCTATCTGAGATGTGAAACTCTGTCACCTGTCATGGCGAATACCGCTACATTACGAGGAGAATGGTCTGTGCCCAAGGCGGAGCTCGAGATCAAGATCTTCTGCAGCAGAATCCTTATTCCAGTTGCCATGAACATTAACAACATCGAGGCAATTGCTGATCTGAGCCGAAGCAACTTCAGTTTTGCTCGAGTACACTTGAGAGGAACCGGCACTCGATCTGTGCTTCACCGGCAAATTAAAACTAGCAGGTGCAGGGCACCAATTGCCAGGGATGACGGCATTAGATTCAGGAGGAAGGTGGCAGAGAAGGCAAAACCCTCCATTGAAGTTGGCTAGATCCCGTTCCGATGTGAGCGTGGAGGACAATGAAGGAGAGGATGGTGGGACAGCGGCAGTGGCAGTGGTAGGTGGCGGCAAGTGGTGATGGAGCTGCCTGGTGGCACGGTCACGACGGTGGACGTTCATGTGGCCACCCAGGGCCTGGGCTGACCGGAACTCTCTCTTGCAGAACGTGCAGGTGTAAGACCTCGGAGGCCAGGTGGAGCCCGAGACGCCCCCTGTGTAGTCTTCCGCAAAGGCTCTCACCTCCCAGGAGTTGTCTAATTCTTCCGGAGCCAGCAGCTTGTAGCTCCACACCCACTGGCTGTGGCCGGAGCCTGCTGGGTCGCTTTGATGGCTCGTCATGATCTGTTCTGAATGTGGCAGTTGTTGGGGCTGGGCCAGGGAGAGAAGGCTCAGCTTGGCAGCCATTCGGGGGCAATTGAATGAAGGTACTATTGAAGTTAGGGAAAGACGAGCGCGTGTTTATATAACGGGGCAGATAGAAGAAGCTCCAGTCGGTCTGTGGTGTATACTCCAAAGTTCATCTCGGTGCATATAGCGATTGGATTTCAGGATGGTTGACAAATAACATAAATTTCAATTTCAATAAATTATTTTGTCTATCATTAAAAAAAAGGGACTTTACATGGGCTTAAGAAGCTAGAGAAATGACGAACAAAAGGGTCGTGGACAATGATATTGATCAGAATTCAATGTAAAATTTGTCGCCTTGATTAAGTTAAGCTGAATAACATCGTTACACTAACTCAAAGATCCCTCCGTAAAAAATAAATATTTTTTTCATATAAGATATTCTTATTTCATTAACTGATTATTTTATTTAATATATATATATAAATATAAGTCTTTCATGTATTTCCGGTGTTATTTTCGGATCGAATAGACAAGGGCTGTGACAGAGAGTCGAGTCTAGAGCTTCCTCTTGAAAATATCACCGCTATTTTCTCCGTGGTTCAAAACCTATGCTAGTGCCCTAGTTTTAGGGTCAAGACATCATATTCACAACAACTGTGGCCTGCAACGCACCTTGTAATCAGATCCCTCGTAGGACAAATTTCTCTGTCTGTGGGAATATTCTCGTCGTTTTTTCCACGTATAGCTTGATTTTGGGATTGTATTATCGACTGCTGTATTTGACCCGAGGGTACATCATTCCAATTCTCTAATACAATAACCTTATACAAGAAATATACATATAATGAAAATGAGAATTCCTCTTTTATTGGAAATTAAATTTTGGATATAATTTTGATACCCCTTTTGATTTAAGAAATTCTAGTCATCAACTCCATAAAAGTTTTTACTCAAATAATTACTTCACTCGATGGACCTCGACAGGCCGAGACAAATGCACACTGACGATCACAGCAGAAACTTCGGACTTTCTTAATTGGGGTACGTTCGTAGTCGGCCGAAGTTAAATTGGTAAATTAATAAGCTTGGTAGTGTATACACCGTATATAGATTAATTACACTTCACACGTACACCTAGAGCATAACAATCTTACAAGCCAAGAGAATCATGCATAATGGAGTCAACAACGTGAGTGTACATTTTCGCAGATTGTCCCGGCTACCTAATTTTGACTCTTTCTTTAGATGTCTGCCTGTGTTGTTGGTGGTGAGTGTCACAATACATAGCTCAAGACAAAAGCAAGTTGTCACCGAGAGAGACACAAAAATTGATGCCAGAAATAATGCCATTTTTTATTTGTAATTAAAAAAAATAACACCTTCAATTCCCAAGTTCATCTCTCCTTAGCCCTTTACTTCTTATATTTCTCTCTCTCTATAATTTCATTAGAAAAAAAGGGGAGAGAGATAGAACAGATCTCAACCAACGAGGCTAGTTCGTGGTGGAATTTCAGCTTGATCTTATTAATCAAGAGTGCTTCTCATTCTAGTGGGTTTGTGTTTTTCTCAATTACATAAAAAAATGTATGAGTTTAAAAAAAATAAAATATTAGAATAATAAAAAATTATAAAAAAAATCTAATAACAAGAATCAACTTATAATTTTTAATTATTAAATTAAGAATAGCAATTTCTTCGTTGCAGTGGAGTCAGTCAGGCGCACTGGGAAAATGTTCGCATGAATTGCTGCCTCCTGAGTAATGTAACAGTAATAATACACTTTTGGAAAATAAAATAATGTTATCATGCTGGGGCTAGAGGTGGCAAATTGTGCGGGCTTGGTCTTATAGGGCCATGCCGGCATGGCACGATAAAGGGGAGGGCATGATAAGGGTTGGCCTAAGCACGGCCCTTTAGGATATATGGTCGGAGCTGACACGGCACAATAAGACAGAGGCAGCCCTAACCCGATTCGATAGCATGATAATCTCCTTCGATTATGCCTTGTCTACAACTACAACTAAGTTCACAAATGATGTTTCTTTTATTTTTTAAGAATGTCTGATAGTTTATTAGGTTTTTTTTTATTATAATTTCCCTAATCGGGTTATCATAACGGCCTGGCCTAGGGATCATTGGATCCAGCACGCCCAATAAAATTACCGAACTGTGTTGTCATGGGATGATAAGCTTCCAGCATGATAAGCCCCGGCCAAGCACGGTATTATCGTGCCGGGTCTGTGCCGGCTATCTTGCCGGGCTGGATTTTGCCAGGTTTAGCTGGGGCCATTCTTATGGTGCCCTGGTCTTACTGGGCCGGATAATGTTATCATGCGGGATCAGGCCGGCCCGATAAGACCAGAGGGCCTGATTTACCACCCTTAATATAATTAATAACCATCTAGAAGTTTCCTAGAATAAATAGAACAGTGATTCTGGGACACGTTGAATGGCCTCTTTCAATGTCCATTTGTAATTGGTTACCCAATATGATCTGGGCCGAACCGTGAATGAGCCCGAATGCATTTTTCAGTACCTCCCTTTTTCCGCATTCATCTGCCTTTAGGTCTGCATGTCAACACATCTTAGAAGCTCCGCAGTTTGGGTTCTTCGGTCGCATGTACGGTTCAATATGCTCACCACGGCCTCATCCTAGGCTGTGGATCATCCAAAGCACATTAACTAGGAGCGCTTTCTCATCATGATCAACAAGACTATGAAGAAGAGCGTTTTGTTATTAACTGCAGCACTCATACCTGAACTTATGATCCAGAGGAAGGTTTGATACGATCCAGGAGCTTGTTGAATAGACCTGTTTATCTTATCGGCCCAGAGTCTCTATAGGGCAACCATTCTCCATGCGATTGGAACTGTAACAGTCGTGCTTATGTTATCACATTTGTAGTCAACAGAAGCTTACCCGGATTTTCTTGTCATGTAAGTTCAGCTCAGACATCTGTGCATTCTGGGTTATTAACCTGTAGCAGACTGGGGCATGGGCTCCATGTCTGAAGCAGAAAGCAAGCTCTAACATGCACATATTTCACTTAAACTGGTGAAAACCTCAATGTTCTCATTACCTATAGCTTGCTACAGAAATGAATTCCAGTTCCACAGGTACGCACACAAAACTGAAAAAATGATAATGCTTCAGCAGCTGCGTACGTCTTGCTGGGTCATCATATTCGTTTGTTATAGATTATACAGTTGATGGTTTTACCGATGAGCTCGGGCCGCTGTAGCCTCACCTCTTCTGCTAGATCGCACATCAGCTTTCCACTGCTTGTTTCCTAGTTAACGGTGGCGATAACATGCTAAAATTCCAATACCTAGTTGGGAAGAAACCGTCGGCCCTTTATCGTGATCATCAGTCATCCCACAGACCCACTTCACATCACTTCCCCTCATGCATTAATATGTCAAATCTCAGTTTTGCTGTTTTCGGCCATTTTCATAGTTTGAACATGTTCGAGTAGCCTAATCTGGGTCAAATCGGCCCCATTTCAGGACAAAGACAAACTAGCTAATGAGCTCTACTTGTTGTGATGCTGATTGTGATTTGACTGACATGGAAGAAATTGCTCTTCCCCCTCAATCACCTTTTTTCCCACCACCATCACCATTGACAGATTCATGAAGCGAAAAGTACTGTTGCACCTTGAACTTAGAAGAAATTGTAAAATATAATAAAAATTCTATCAATTTTATCCCTTTTTTGGTTATCTATTGTTGCCTTTTTTTTTTTTCCCGTTCATCTGTTCTTGAATTGAGGTTTAACTCAATTTCTAGAACGGTGCCCGACTGTCTCCATCCCCTATGGTTGATTAATTCGAAAGAGTTTCCTCTTCTTCGGAGTCATTGCTCTCAAAAAGCAAAGGAAAAAATTGCTTCCTCATGGCCTCTATTTTCTATATCCCACTTGCATAATGCTTCCACACACGAATAAGCACACAGATATCACATTTCCTTTGGCTCGATCCATAGAATCGACCAACTTGCTGGACCTTTGGTCATCAATGATCGAATTTTTTTGGATCCTCTTGATATATCTCATCATCGGAACAAAACTGTACTCGATAAGTTATATGCAGGATGACAGAATGTGGAGAAATTTTTCTAATACTAAGCTGTGACTGAAAATGCTTCAGTCATCGCAATCTTACATTTCTCGACTAATGGGTAGTCTCTAGCTCATATAAATGTATTCGAATTGCAAACTAGTGGATCGGGAATAAAACTTCACTGTTTTCATCTGGGTGCCTATGATCTGCAAACCGTACGCCTTTACTTAGCAGGAGGCCGTTGATTATTAGGCTTTATTTTGAGCACATGCTGCAGGCTCGATGCTCTTTCGTCCATAGCCTCCCATGTGATCACGTGGCCAGAAACCCTGGCTTGCTTTTGATGGGCTCTTCTTTTCCCGGGGCCATGGACATGTTCATTGATATGGGTGCCTGCAGATTCGAAATTTTAACCGGATGGGTTCTATAAATTTAGAAGCATCGATGATCTTGACCAGAGTTAGTGAATGTATGCAACCACGTTGTTTGATTGAAGGCGTCTTGCAATGGCATCAGATAGACTAATTAACATGCTAAATTCTCAATCTTCATACATGGACACATAGATTAATTCTCTCAGCTCTTGATGACAGTGTTGAACCTTCGTGCAGCTTTAATCAAATTCTAGGCATGTGCAAGCAGGATGGGCAACATCATGAACCTTACTTTCGATTTGCACCTCCTCACATCCAAGAGCCATTTGAAAACCTAAGGAATCATAACCAATTCAAGTTCATTATTGGTAGCTTAGAACAGGATAAATCTCTCATTATTGTAAAATTTCTCTATTTACAAGACTTTGATTATGTTGTACCAGCTAGTTATCATGCTTGTTTGGATTCAGTCGCAGCCTCTTCCAGATTCGATTCACATTGAAACTCCTCAAGCTATATGTATAAACCGAACCGTCCACAGTTTAGTGGTTCTTCATTTTCCGAACCCAAACATATGTCCCGTTTGGACCGTCTAAAAATCCTATCCATTGGGTAGTTGCCAATGGTATTCGAGTTAGCCCATACCTATCTGCACCCATAGTATCGTTGTTGCTGTGTTCTGGAACTTCGAGACGTGTCTGCTGCGGAGTGAGACCGACCCGATTAAAATTCCAGATCTTGCCAATGTGTATGCAATTGATTCTGCAGAGTTCTGCTCAAGCATTTACTCGCCCTTCCTCTTTGTTAGGACCCCTTTTATAATATCTGCACCGAAGAGGCAGCTCTGGAAATATGAAATTACTGACTCTTATTTCCCTCGATCCATGCACGTGTTTATTGGCATTAAAATGTGAGCACGACCATTCATACTTTAAGCATCTCCTTTTCCAACGAAAAAGAACAAATAGTTAAATTATGCCAATTTATTATACATGTATAATAGATAAATGGAATTAGGTGAAATATAAATCACACTCTCCATAACAAAAGGTTACCAATTCGATTTTCATCACTAAAATATCATGTGATACTTGATTCATTCTTTCTTCTTTAAGGCCACAAATCTCATTTATAACCTATAAATATAATATACGGCTCATGTTGCTCATGTTGCTGCTTCATATGGAATGACACAGAAGTTAATGATGCATCTTCCCATCGTGTCCGATGTCAAGAGACAACTATTTATGGTGAACATGAAGCTTTTAATGGAGTTACACCCATACGCTAATATTTTACTTATTTTTCAAAGAAAAAAAATTAAACTCATAGTTCCTCGTGTGTGTGTGTGTGTATATTATGTATATCCAACTCTAATACTTTACTCCAGCAGAAAGAAGGAAATTCATCTAACCATCTTAGGCCTATCGATCTGCCATTTTTTTCCTCTTTCTTAGGGTTTGTTTGGCTGACACGACTCCAACAGTGATTGTATGTCACATCAAAAAGTGGAAATGATTGAAGGAATAACAGTACGGAACACACTATTAAGACGGCCAAACTGCCGGTGGCTGAGAATTCAGTCGGCAGGCTTCAAAGTTCGAAAGAAGATCAACTTAATAAAAGTTTAAATCAGTTGAAATTTATTGCTGCATTTGGGAAAGAAAAGGGTGAATGAGCTGGGATTCCATCAGGGTAATTAATTTTTTTCTAGGGTTTTCTCAGTGGGTTTATTTAGAAGAGCCCTTCGAAGATCTGAGAGTGTTGGCATTGATATGCCTATGTACTAGAGCCGAACATGCACCAGATAAGTCCGAGATGAGAAATGCTCTCTGTTGGTTTATTAGAGTAATTCTCACAACTTTTCTTCAATTATATAAAAGGTTAATGAGACTATTAAAAAATCAAGAGAAGGAATTATTAAGTAACAAGTAATTAAATATGTAATTTTTTACATGATTTATCTTAAACAACTAAATAATTCCAAAGAAATATCGTACCATAAATAATTCAATTACTACCTAATAAAGTTTTATTACTGTACCAAATCCATTTATCTCCGGCAGCTAATTATTATAATTAATCAGTTATCTTTTCTTGTCTCTTCCTTTTGGATTAAATTAACATTAAAGCGGCAAGGAATCTATGCTGTTGGAGGGCCGTGTTCACTAATTAATTTAATTATAATATTAATCACCAACTAATGTTATTCTTTCTAAGATGGGTTGGACCTTTTCGAAAAGAACAAAGAACATGACAATATCATTTGATTTGAATATATATACATATATATATGCACACACACACACATAGATACAACATGTATTGCTGATTTGGCCCTTCCCTATCAGTGATGAGCTTCTTGAATTTTTGTAAAAGACATCTAGCAAGCCAATACAAGCATTGTTTCCACAAATCCCATGTTCTCTACACATATAACATGGATCAATTCGTATTTCTGAGTTATTTTTATATATTAAACTAAGCGGAATCTGAATATCTGCCAAGCCCATAGTATTCTTTCTAAAAGTAAAGTTCGTGTTTAGTCTCCTTCGTTGTTTAGGGCTTAAACATTTGTAGCTTAGTATGGATGTTTTAATGAGGCCAAACTAATTGTAAAGCTAGGGTTCCATGAATCGCCTTTCACCGGTGGTATTGTTGAATTCATTGATTAGAATTTTGTCAACCTTCCACCTCAATAGGGAATGAAGAGTCCCAATCACCCCTCGAATCATACAAGAAGAGAATGAAGAGGTGCAAGAAATTTTATTGGTGAGAGCTTAGTCGAATTAAAATCTCTCGATTTCGGAATGAGAGTGATATCACTATATATATCAAACCCTCTATTTTTTATTTTCCATTTTTTATAAATATTGTGGAAGCTCCCTTGACCTCCTCCTCAAATTCTCCAATTAAATGGGGAAAAGATTTCGCGCTTAATTTTCACATGTCCATGTAATGCCAAATGAGAGGTTTTTCAAGTTCAACGTACAATATAGTAAATTCAAATTAAGAAAGAAATAAAATATGGCGGAATTTTGACATATCTGCAAAGATTTTCCTCGACTATATGCATCATGTTCTCATATCGTTAAAGATATAAAAGGATGTAATCGAAAAAAAATATATAACAGAAAACACAAACCATATAAAATGCATGATGGTGGTCAATTAATTGTTAATTACATCTTTTCGTGGAAATAGTATTTAAAGGGGATGCATTAATTATATGCTTATTTTACAAGGATTTAACTAGCCAAAGTACCACCACTTTTATGGCCATGTTCAAAAAGATCTAATAATTAATAATACTGAGATTATTTATTTTACTCTTTGACCCTTATTGAATGTAATAATCTATATTTATTCCATTAGCTACCACTTAATTAATTTACCAATATTAAATTGAGATAAGTACAATGGCCACCCATATCATATTATATGTAAATGATATATGTTATGTTAACCAGCTCATTTAAAAAAGAAGAAGAAGAAGAAGAAGAAGATTAATGGTATATGTAATGGACAATATAATTATAAATGATTAATGATTCAAACACAATCACGAGTTCAACCCATTTTCCCAAAATTTCATAATCTAATTTTTCTGACAGAATTAGTGATGAATTTTAGTTTTCACTCAAATCCATCATCTGTCATGACCAGCACGTTGGCAACATGCACATTGTTGACTGTAAATTTATATCAATGCGGCACCAAAAGTATTCATCTTTTAAGTAAAATATAGATAAAAAAATCATAAAATAAAAGATATAATCCATTAAAATAGAGTAACTATCAAATATTAAATTTCATCCTATCTTATCATATCACAACACAAGACGCAATTGACCAAATCATGGAGGAACTAATGAGTTACTGTTCGCGCGAGACCAACTGCAAGAACCCCTGTTTTCTTTGTTCATCAATGCATTCAGGGTGATTTAAATCAACCGAGGATCGAAAAATGGGGTGAAGAAAAAGGCTCTATAACCCGAGCTCGAGAATGTTAGGGTTCTGTATTCATTTATTCTGCGGAGGTTCTACGTACAAGTAAACACCTATTCCGCAAGTGGAAAGAACATACAGATGGTAGACGTGAAGAAAAAAATGCGTATTATTACTCGATCATTTTTGTAAAAAAAAAAGTTCATGGTAATTCGAAGAGGGGACGAAGATCTTAATTATTTAGAGTATCTGATTCGATTATAAAATGATATATAGTTGCATTCGAAAAATCCCAGGTGGATAAGGTGTCGATTCCTAGGACAAAAAAATGTAGTTTAATTAAATATTAATGATGTTGAGTAATTATATCAAGATGGACCATTATAAGAGCTAATTAGAAAAAAGCATATATGATTATGTGCCCATTATGGCTCATGATTAATTTCATATCAAGTAAACTTATCCGAGGTTTCGACAGCTCCTGCCAGACGTTCTCATTCTTTCATAACCAAACATATACATACAAACATATATATATTTGTAGAAAAGACGTTGGGCAAAAAAATAATTAGAGTAAAGTGGTTAATATGTTAATTAATTGATTGATTAGTGGGTGGAACAAAATAACTATATATTGCAATTAGTACCTCTTCAAATAGTCATGGTGCATCCAACTTTTCGTTGTCTTACCCGACATGAAATAGGAAGATAAAACATTTAATGGGTATGATAAGGAATTTAACAACTTCCCATTAGGGTCATTGCATTAAAACTTGATTATAACTTTTACGAACATTTTAACACGAGATAATTCGGTTCAATATCGTATTTATGTATTCTTTAGACGGTGATCGATACATTCTCTCATCTAATTTATCCCAAAAAATATCGAACAGAAAATTAAAATTGGACAAACACTCGGTGAGATTTCTATTATTTTTCTCTAGCAATTAATCAAGGTATGGCCACGTCAGTCCAATCTATGTCCGTGCGTGTGTGTGTGCGCGCACTTAGCACGACATAATTTTCTCTAATTAAAGAGTTAATTAATTAAATCCCGCACTTTAAAGAAAAATTAGCAAGTGGGGGCGTACCTCGGATACGAGGGGCTCTCAATTAGTGAGAGTTAATTATTGGTTTGGTGTCCGGAGATGGGGAAATTTTTTTATTGGCCAACTACGACGTTGTCAGCAAGACTGTGCATAAGATTTGTGCCAATATTATATTTTGGAGGGGGGAGGAGGAGAGAACACGACAAGATTAGACCATGTTCTCGAGACTCCATTGCTTGGAAATTAAAAAGAATCGCAACTTGCTTGGTGCCCCCACAGTGGCTTGATTCGAGAGGCTGGCCGGCCGATGACGACCCGCAACAATAATTAGACTTTTGCCTAGATGTGCTCGGCCACGATAAGGGGGAATTTGGTTCAGCCAATTGCCGTCCAACTTAAGAAATTGTGGACCGATAATTATTCGTGGAGCTCTCGACGTCGTTTTCGATCCCATCTTGTGCTATATGTCTTCTCGATCTATGAGTCTCTTTTACGGTCAAAGTATTCTCGTTATTATTCTAAATTATTTCATAGTAATATAGGAGTTGTATTTTTTTTTGGTTGGAAACTGAAGAATGATTTAATTAATTTGAGTACTACAGGAGGATCGTTAGAGACGTAATTTCTAGAGAATTTAGCTCTGTTTTTATTTTTTTGTTTGGGAAGAACAATGCACTTCTTTCCTTTGCTATAATTAGAACGTAAATTATCAATCAACAATAACCCAGAATATATCACATAGTAAATTAATATTTTCGTTTGGACCATCGTACTGTACAGTCTTACTTTCCATCCACATCGATGGTCTCTTGCCCCCTACGACGACTAATCTAGGGAAGAAAAATGTGTCTAATAAAAACAAGGGAAGATGTGTAGGACTTAGGGATTGATTCCATTATGCATAGAAGGCCACCGGGATGACACCAAAAAGGAAAAAAAGTTTGGTTTCTTAGATTGGTGATATGCAGTTATATGTTCCGTAGTTTCACGTCAGACGTGTTATAATTCCGATGACAACATGTCACGGTCGGTATCTGTCGCCTCCCTACAGTGGCCGAGCTTTGTAGGCGGTGTTCTCTTCTTCACGCACAGATTATGCACGGTCTACTGATCGTCCGGGGGCCAATTCCTGAGGTGAGTTCGACTCCGGATGACCGAACTTGCTCACGGTCGATGGATGGTCGGAGACATTTACTGCCTTTGTAATTTTTGGTTTTGCCTCTTGTTTTTATCCAAAAAAAAGTTAATAAATAAATATATCAACAGATAATAGATAAATACGAGAAGGGGGAAATGAAGAGAGAGAGAGAGAGAGAGAGAGAGAGAGGGGGGGGGGGAGACCCCCGAAAATAAAGGGCGGGGAGCGAGGGCGAGGACAGCTGCCTCGTGGCCGACAGCTGTACGGTGCGCTCCAAAAAAAGAGTGCTCTCTGTATTGTCATTGGTTATTGCTATTGTGTGCGTTTTCGACATTAAGCAGCTTCTAATCTCACAATTTATATCATATCGTATCTAAATGGGCTCATATTAGAAGTTTTTAAATTCACACACGATCAATTTATTAAATGGATTAGAAATGTCTAACATGAATATGATTCGCGAATTGATACGACACGACTTGTTTAACTCGTGTAACTCATATGTGTCTTAATATATTACTTTCATTACGTAGGAATAACGTAATTAACACGATAAATATATATACACACACTTAAGTATATTAAATGAATTAATAAGTTTAATACACATTTAATTAAATCGATTGAATCGTATTTTATCGAATTACATATGTTTAATCGGTATTAATATGTTTATCGAAATATCCGTTTAGATACGAAATACTTTTATACTTAACCCGAATATGTTTAACTCCATATTATATAGTATAAAAGATTACTGAGTCTAATGTAATACTACTGTATTAAACAATATCTTCCCGTTTAGATTTCGATTTTCTTTGCTTGGTTTCCTCCAGCACTTTATTTCGAAGGTAACCCCAGCCACAGGATTAATCTCGAGCATGAACCGACCATTAGATCGAAATTCCCAGGCAAGGGATGGTTGATAATCCGTATGACAAGCATCCCCATGTAATTAATACCAACTACCGACTTTTTTTTTCTGGGATGGAATTTGGTTGGAATATTATTAATTTCCAGAGGAAATGTTATAAATTATGAAAAAAAATATTGAATTATGGTGAAATTTTCTTATGCAAATTTGGTCGTGATGAAACTGTTGTGAATTTCATATGGTAGAAGAATATCTCACACGTTTCGGACGTGAACTTTTACCAACTATCCTACAAAGCCTCATATCGTACGATTTCATATTACATTAGGCTATATAGCTAAACATTGTAATTTATGATATTAAGTGAAATGTAATAGAAAGATCACAATAAATTTCTCGTCCGACCAAGGAGGAATCTAAAGAAATTTGCCTACGAGGGAGGAAATTCAAGTGGATGAACGAATTCAAGAGGACCAAACACTCTACCTTGATCAAAAGTAGGTAAAATCGAGTAAAATTTATATAATAATTCACATTAATTTTTCGACTTTTGAGAGTGATGCCGCATACTCCCTGAATCCATCCATGCGTCCAGCCAAACACAACCTCAGATGTGACTTTCAAATTGAAAGGAAACCAATACTACTCACAATCACAATTTTCTACCATGAAAAAAAGGCCAATAAATTCTCTAATTTATTCAAAAAAACTAACTTCTTTTTTTTTTTTAATTTTAATTGTGGAGACAAAAAATATATATATGAAACAAATATACACGAAAATTTTCATGTAAAATTAAAACATATATCATTATGTGGACCTTATCTTAGGCCTTTCAATTTGGTTGATGAACCACTTTGAATTTTGTGGCAGAAATTTTTTTTTCCTTATTCAATTGTCAGTCATCGGGAAAAATGGCCCCATGACTTCCCTGTGCGTTTGCAATTTGGCCACTGGGAATTGTTAGGCATGTTCTTGTCCTCGCTTCTTCTTCACACGACACTTTTAACTGTCTGACTTAATGAGATTTTTAAGTATGTGTAATTCCTAATTATATAAACAAAAAATCAAAAGAAATAGAAATTGTTATGAAATTTCGGTGGTCCAATATTATAATCCATTTTCAGATTTTGTTAACATGCAGTGCACTTGTTGTCACCGGCATGGGACAGTGAGTCGATTTAACATCCCTCAAGTGAAGTTTCGTATTTCAATTCTCAAATTGAGGTGATTCATGTCGAGAAAGATTTATATTTTTTTAATGAATCAATCCAATTTAAATTTGATAAATTTTTTTCTCTCTCTATATATAAGGTATGGTACACATAAAACAGCCTACATTTCATGCATTTTCTCTTAGTGGAATTATTATATTGAACTTAAAAAATAAAAGAAAAATTCATTAGATATATATATATATATATTTCAAGAGGTGGATATGGATATATTCAAATTAAGAACTTGAGGTATTGGCTCCTTACTCTCTCAAAGTGGATTTATTTACCGTTAATATAATAATAATAATGATGAAAAGTAGCTTCATAAATTAATGGGCGACGGTCAAGAGTCTTTTATTATAACTAAAAGATAAATTTTTATGTGTCGAAAAAGTCAGCTTCTTAAGTTACGTATTAAAATAGGCTTAAAATATAATGTCTAAATCCCATCATATATCTCCAAATTTGGAGGAGCTACTTGAATTTCTTCCACTAATTATATATAAAAAATTATTTAAGGAATTAATTGGAGATGTGTGTTTTCGTGTAGGCAAATGACATTGAGAAAAAAATATGCACATCCAATTCATATTCGAGCATGATCGGCCGATTAAGAATGAGATCCTGCTCGAAATAAATTATTTCTACTCACAATTTTCGAATCGTATTTTTTAGGCAGAACTAAGGTCTAATATTTAACTTATCACGAATAAAATAATAATAATAATAATAAGTTGTAGGCGTTCACACGTTGTTTATCGACAGCCATATATTATACTTCCTTGGAAAACAGCTCGAAAATCATCCAAAATCTTTTAATTTTATGAGGACGAGGAGTGGTTGGTTTTATAATCTATGTGCATATATATTGACATATGAATACATACATAAATTTTGTATGCACATATATATATATATCGAAAGGTCAATAGTATAATTGTATGGCTGAATCAGGCGACCGCAGTTAGATGGGACGGCCGACGGGAAGGAAGAAGAAGAAGACGACGACGACACTGTTGACCTCGCTGGCCGCACCATGCATCATCTCCAGCTTGTCCCACTCCCCTCAACCTTCTCTCCCTTTAATTTTTAATTTTTTTGCAAATTAAAATTTCCAGAAAAATAAAGAGAAATTAGTAGTTGAAAAACGGAGAGAGAGAGAGAGAGAGAGAGAGAGAGAGAGAGAGAGAGATTATTACTGATAAAAATGGTCATTCGAACTAGAAATATTTCCATATTATCATTGAAAGAAATATTTGCCAATTAGTGAATGTTTATATACATATATATATATATATATGTTGAGAAGCAATATGTCATATGAAAAAAAAGTAAAAAGATTATAATATATAAAGAATTGAGTACTACTATTATATAAACATAATTTTTTATGTTAGATATTGGTAGTCAATTTTATAATATATATATGTATATATATAATAAGATAAGATTAAAGCTTTTTTTTTGTTTATAAGATAAGATTAAAGTTGCTGCAGACATTTGAAGCATCATCGTCAAAATCTAAAGAATGCTCGACGGATTCACTATATTAAAGAAAGAACACCTAATCGTTTTCTTAATGGGAAGTTTATGAGTAGGTGTGAATTTTTTTTTAATAAGGCCATAATTTGTGAAGGGACAAAGACTTTTTCTCTCTTTTTTTTTTAATGCAGACCTTATCTCCTTTTATGATCACTAACTTGTTAATTTCGATAAATTCATATATGAGTGCACGTACGAATGAATTTTTCAAGAAACGTAAATAGGATATCGAACCTGTGATCTCATGAATAGCTCTTGAAAGGTGTTAGGGTTTTTTTAGGGTTTTCAAAGATAATGCTATGGAAATTACTTTTATTTGAAAAAGAAACAAAAAGCTTAGCATTGGCATTGAGTGTCGATTGTAAGTCCCATAAAATAAACAATCATATCCAAACATGTCGATCGTGGAGGCTAAATTAAATATAAATCAGGCAACATAAAATAAAATAAGAAATTCATTGCCAGGAAAAAAAAACCATAATAAAAGATAGAGAAAGGGAGATGAATTGATTCCCTCCATGGATGGCTACTGCTAATTAAAATTAATTAACTTGGTCAGCTCATTCTCATAATAAACCATGGTTGGTTGCTTGCTTGCTTCATAAAATAATGGTGGAGATCGTCTATAACCCCAGCCACACAAGATTGATTACTCTCTCTAGGGTTTACTCGCTCCCTGACCACCATTATTCTATACATGTACCACTCCATGACATATAATTAACTTAATTAAACTATTGCTATTATGTATTCGTTCTGTCCGAACGAACCCCTCGCCACACGCGCCCCAAACACACATAATCAATGGAGATCAGTTTCATGTAACATAACACACACACTAGCTACTGGCACGTATCAATTCAGATGGTTGGCTATCTTTTCTTCATTCATATAAGGCATCTTATTAGAATTTTATGCACCGAGGAAGTTCATTATAACAATGAGAGCTTAGCCCTTCGATTGGTCGATAAAACTCGAACCCATATCAATCATGACTGTAGGATTTTTGAAGATCATATTAAGGGCAGCAAGGAGTTTGAGTTTGGTATGGGAGAACACCCAATTTACCTACACCAAATAAATGGATCCTTTATGAACCCTAAATCCACTAGTAAATTGTCTCTTTTTTTTAATTTATAATTTATAGGTAAATTGTCTAAGAAAGCATAAAGAGCAGTCAATAGTTCTGAAAGAGAGAGAGAAAAGATAGGATGATTTGTTTGATGTAAATTTCATATTCATCAATAATAAATCTTTACGCACTAAATTCGTAAAATCCTTAATTTATAACTAATCTTATAACAATTTTATCTTTACATGGCTTAACTTCCCTAATATACCATAGAATATGCTTTACAAATACAATAATTTCATATTTTAACCTATAATTCGCATGATCGTAATATCACCCATGTTCTACCGGTACTTAGAACCTTACTTTCCTGGTCATCGATGGTTCTCATTCGTGCACGCGCTCCAGATGAGAGTCAGCATCTCAATGATGCCCATGTCTGTCTTCAGTTTGGTAATCTGCAGTATATAATTATACAAAGCATCCCTCCAACTTGAAATTTCTTAATGAATTAATTACTTGAAAAATTGCAGAACAAAAGAAGTCTAAAGTCTCCCTCTCTCTCTCTCTCCCCTCCCCTTGCTTGGCCTTCTCTTTTTCTCTTCATCTGCACTCCTTTCATCTCTGGTTCAAGGTGTTATATAATCAGTTTCTCATATATTTCATTTTATATGTCTCTCTCTCCATAATCTGTACTTCATTTTCTGTCTTTCCTCTCTACTGTATTTCTTTACGATTATATGTGTTTTCACTTCTCCAGTGAGTGTGTGTATGGGCGCGCACGCTGCAATAAAAACAAAACCCAAGAAACAGTTTCATTAGTTTTCCCTTTTAAATTTTTGATTTTTTGTTTTAACATTTGGTGATTTCAATAAGCTGGTTTTTGCTCCCCCTCTTCTGTTTCCTGTTCTTCTCGGGCCTTTAATTTGATGTGCTGGGCATGGCTGGTTTAGATTCAGGCACGGCTTCTCGTTTCGTCCACCACCCGCTCCACCGGCCGGATTTGCATCTCCCCAGACCATCGGAGCATGGAGATGAAGACAATCGGTTCTCTGATGATGGTCCCAGCGCCCACCAGGGTCTCGATCTTGGCCCGGTGGGGGTGACCAACGGTGGGTCTGGCCATGGTGGTGATATAGTCGCTCGCCGGCCCAGGGGTCGCCCCCCGGGCTCCAAGAACAAGCCGAAGCCGCCGGTGATAATCACCCGGGAGAGCGCCAACAGCCTCCGAGCCCACATCCTTGAGGTCGGCAGTGGCTGCGATGTGTTCGATTCAGTGGCCACGTACGCCCGGAGACGCCAGCGGGGGATCTGCGTCCTCAGCGGCAGCGGCACCGTCACGAACGTCAGCCTCCGCCAGCCTGCTGCAGCTGGGCAGGCTGTGGTGACCCTTCACGGGCGTTTCGAGATCCTGTCCCTATCAGGGTCGTTTCTGCCGCCGCCTGCCCCGCCCGGGGCCACGAGCCTCACGATATTTCTGGCCGGCGGCCAGGGACAGGTGGTGGGTGGGAACGTGGTCGGGGAGCTCATCGCTGCCGGCCCCGTGATTGTGATCGCCTCATCCTTCACCAACGTCGCATACGAGAGGTTGCCCTTGGACGAGGACGATCAGCAGTTGCAAATACAGCCGCCAACATCTCAGGCTCCGGGCGGCAGCGGCGGCCCATTCCCTGATCCATCCTCGGGGTTCCCCTTCTTCAACTTGCCGCTCAACAACTTGTCGGGCAACAACGTCCAGTTGCCGGTCGATGGGTTCCCCACTGCTCGTCCCCCCTTCTGATACCTAATAATCTAATGACTGGCTGGCTTCGAGTTTTGCTGTGACTTCCGCCTTGTGAGTGTCTCGACTGGGAAAAAATCACCATGCCCTAAAAAAAAAGGCCCAGCGCATAGCGTACGAGCTAGGGATGTTCATCAACAATGGCTTCTCCAAACGATCAAAAGGTCAGCGAATTCACCGAACAATCGTGTATTATGTCGTTATTGCTCGTCTCGTGTCTCTGTTGATTACGTTTCAGCTCTTCCTGTTTGATCAATGTCCTCATAATTCTCTTGTCGACTGAAGTTTTAACTCCTCTTTCCTGTGCCTAATTTATTGAGAAATGGTGTGAGAAGGGTTTGGGAACTCAAACAAGTGTCTTGACTTCATCATCCTTATGTAGAAAATCGATGTGGGCTTAATTAGGTTATATGTAATTACTTCTGTTTCATACTTTAATTTCTCAATCACCACTAGGTTTACATTAATTATTGACAACCCTTGTCTCGAAGTGAATTGACTGCTGATACTATATATACACACACTCTCTAGGAGCCATGTTGGAAACACATTCATGGGATCGTGTTGAAATTAATTATGAATATTTTCCTCTCACATTAATCCAACAAAACCCCCAACTTTTGAGGCCCAAGAGGAGCCACAAAGCTTATACTTTGTGTTTGTCTTAGAGAAGCTATATCATATCCCTAGGTCATGTTCTTGTTTACAATATTAATATGGACAGTTTTGATTTCATTATTAAAATAAATTTGATACAGTAATCTCGTTTTTAATTCAAAATTAAGAGATATAAGTTTCAATTCTTTTTGATAGATTTCTAAACTCGAAAATCTTCTTGTAAGCAAAAAAAATAGCAACGCAACTGATTAAATATACACAAGAACATGGTGTGAATTAATTAACTAATTAATGTACTTGAGTGGTGATGGTGGGAACTAAAAGAGTACACTATTGCTGATTGTCGATCAATATGGATTTGCTCCACTAGTAAGTAGAGGAGGACAATTTCCAACAAATTGTTTATACATATAGTACATATATATAAACATGCACACAAGTGTCTGGGGCTTGCTAATTACATATTACATGATGTTTCCTCCCACAGTCTCCTTTTTTTAAAATTACTTCTAGAAGGAAGGAAAAAAAATAACCAACAAAGTCCATGGCTTTCT
Organism: Sonneratia alba; assembly: GCA_900174645.1. NCBI lineage: Eukaryota > Viridiplantae > Streptophyta > Magnoliopsida > Myrtales > Lythraceae > Sonneratia > Sonneratia alba. The sequence goes on from FWPY01000041.1 coordinate 812,343, forward strand.
TGTTGTGTGTAAGCCATTAGACAGAAATCAAGAAGTATCAACATTAACACCAAATTTGCAATCAGCTAGCTAGTGGAGTCTTTGTTCAATATGAACTCACAAAATTGTGGTCCATTTCTCCTTTCGATTGGCTTGCACTTAAATAAATATATACAATGCCACATTCTTTTTCTGTGGATCATCTCATTTATTATAGATGTATACATAGTTCATAATCAATTACTCTGGGGGGTGGAAATCATCAATTTGATGTGTATGTGCGTAATGAGTTGCAGTTGGTCTGGTTAATCACTTATAGAAGAAGTGAGATACTTGTTGCTGTGGCACCCAAGAATTGACGATAATCTTTACTCATATGCAATGTGGTGGTATAATATTGTCCAACAGGGACTTTGGATTTAGTAATATATAGCACACATACAGATAAGGTTTAATCAACAATAGAAGCGTTTCAGTTTAAATAGATCATCTTTCTTTTATATGTATGTATGTATGTATGTATGTGTCTGCAAAATGTACCTAAAAAGACATCTACTTATCACTAGCCTTTCCCCCAAAATGAGGCCCATTTAGCTAGCTAGGGTTAGATTAGATTTTTCATCATCCCCAATACCCAAGAGGGCTAATTGAACATGGGTTTTTCAAAAGCTACAAGTATTGTGGGACTGATTCATGTTATATATTGATAACTATTTAGGTGTTAAACAATGAAACTTTACCTTCCACTTGCTTCTATAGATAGATATCTGGTTCGGTACTCTCTTCTTGCATTGGCCTTGTAATCTTATGCCGGGCCGATCGATCACATTCCATGAGATACCATTGTTGCATATGCAGTGATGGAAGAAGAGCCCTAATGAAGGTAGCGGTGCTTGTATATCATGAAGAACTGCCTTTGATTCGTCCCCAGCACAATGGGACCTTGACTTTGTGTGTATAAGAAATATGCGCCCGTTGGAATTAATTAAGTGATACATTGCTAATTATCTGCTGATCAGGGATGTTCTTTCGAAGCAAAGACATGTCTGATCTGCTGACACGAGATGTAGCTTTCCATGCGAGTGCTCTTCGAGTTCTACAGACAATTACAAAGGAGACTTGATCAGTGCCTAGGAGAGGGTGACACGAATCGATCTGGTTAGCTCTAGATGCGGCTCCAGAGACTACGACATTTTATGAATCGTCAACTTCTGCGGAGTGAGATTGTTCATTAATGGCATTTAGTCGGGATCCACGGATTGATCAGTGAATTAGAAATTGATCGATCAGGAGGAGATCGGAGGGAAGATCAACTAGAAGTGCAAGGCTGCTCTTAACTTCTTCAAGAGAATATCCACTCGGTTAATTATTGGGATGGCTGCAGGGGGAATAGAACAAAGATTAAGCATATTTTTATGTGAGCCTGCCTAATCAGTACCCCCACGATGATTAAAATATGTGTAAACTTTGCTTTGGAATATGTCTCGTTACGATGACAGCCCTATAATTTCTACACATCACGTTCTCATACTTTTCTTCATCCTAGAATACATGACTAATTTATTGATGATATTCAATGAATTTACTACCTAGAAGACACATACCCATCGGGAATTTAACAAAATCCATTTGAAAATCGTCAAACAAAATCTTATTATTTTGGAAGGAAAAATACGGATAATAATACAAAGCCAAATTATTCAATGGTTGGATCGACGTGCATCTGTATATGATGCGGCAACAAATGCACGGAGAAGAATCAATCGCATCCGAATGAGATTATTGTACGGGTGATTGACATCGGATCAAGAATCTGTTGCATTCCTACATCAGTACTTCACTCATTGTTTGCTAGTGTGTGCGTGTGTGTATCTGTGTATATATATATATATATATCTAGTAAAGTGCACGAGAATTATTCAAGATAATGTGACCCGAAGCCGAAGGTGGTCTTTGTATAGAGTAAACACAGGTGCAGATTCGACTTGCTCATCACGATCTTCGGGCAGCCTTTTTCATATATAATCGATCATTAGGGGCCTCTATTTAGTATTAGGACACTATTAAGTGCTTGGCTAATACGTATTGATCATACGGATGCATGTTATTATATATATATTTATTTATAAAAAGAAGTTTATCCTCGCACCCATAAATATTCTACAAATTTATGATTCAAGTAAGATTATATACAAATATATATATATGAGTGATTTGACCAAGGGCTACGCTTCATAGGGACAGTATAGATCCAAGAAATTGAAGGAAGAAAGACGAGAATGATATTTATATGAATAAGATATAAATGACAACTTGAAAATGAAAGAAAAAAGAATATCCAAAAGTATAACATAAGTACAATTCTGTCGCTCAAATTTTGGTTGTTTGTCTATCTTATTCATGTAATTTCCTTTATAACACTAAATAGAGGCAGCAAAAATGGGATCCAAAAAGTCATGCATGAGCCAATATTTTCATGGTTGCCTAATTTTTTGGGCAATGCCAATAAAAATAATATAAAAATAAATTTTATAATAAAAAATTATAAGGAAATTTTAGAAATTGATTAATTATATATAATTATATTTTAATATTTATTTAAATTAATATAAATTTTAGAATAAGCAGTTAATTATATGATAAAAAAATTATTTTGAAATATAAATTATTTAAATTTATTTTTAAAAGTAAATATTTATATAATTCGTGTCAATCCTGGACCGCCTGAAGTAAGAAAATCTCACGCCTAGTTTCGAGCCATATAAGTTTTTCTTGCTGACACAGGTTGAAAACTCGGTGCTGGCCCAAATTATCGGCTCTAACACTAAATTTCTGTTTTATTTCTATAACATGATATCTAGAAATCAAGTGAACCTTCCATAATTCAAGATCAAGTCCAATTTCCCCTAAGCATTTTTCTGTCCATCATGTAATCATGTCTAGAAATCCAGTAAAAATTCATTAATTCATGATCAAATTCAGTTGACCTTAAACTCTCTCAATCATAGATAAATGTCAAGTCATATTAACTAACCGACATTGAATACTAAGACCAGTAAGTAAGAGGTCATTGATTCGATCAATGTAACTGCCCATGTCCCTTTTCACTCCCCTAAACCTTCCGACGCGTTCTACCCCACGACCTTCGTTAAACCTAAGAAAGACATTGATCCTTATCACGTGTCGCCGTCTACAAGCTTTCGGTACAAATCTTTCGCCAACCGCCATCCTAGGCCACCAAGATCGCCAGAAATGAACAAATGCTTGAGCCTCTACATATGGGGGGGAATCGGAACGTCCATGATGGTGAACCAGTTGTGATGGCTGGTCAGTGGCTCGAGCAACTACGGCAAGGCAGGTTATGGCTTGTTTGCAACCCGCTTACGGATCAGTTAGAGGTGAAGAGAAAATTACCATACTGGGGTTGAAACGGCTCGTTCGGTAAAGCTATTTTTGTTGGAGGCGCGAGCCCTTGGCCCTCCCGTACAGCACATAGCCTGGTCGGAGTCATCTTCTCTTAGAAAACCCCGCCCCGTAGTATTTCAGCGTGCTAATAGAATCCCAACTCTTAAGCATAGGAATTAGGAGATCCCATGTAGATGGTTCTATCTGGCTATTATATGGTGAGAAAAAAGCAGTCTGTGCTAATACAATTAACAATAAGTACGTTAATTATACAAGAAATTAATATAAACTCGATGCATGCTCATGTTATATATGTGTACATATATGTTGCAGATAAACCCACCAACGGCTTATAAAGTCCTAACATCTGATGCAAAAATCCACAAAATCAATAGAGACAAACACAGAAGAACAAAAAAGAAACAAAAGATGAGGGCACAGAATATCTAGTTTTCATGCGAGGACTAGTTTTTACAATACCAATTAACCAGACCCCTTCCAATTCAGAGAAACATATCGACAACCAACAAATGATGCCCAAAAAATGAAGAAAAATGTGAAAAAGAAACCTGCCCATCATACATTAAGGCAGAAAACCATGCTATAACATAGATTCCCCTTCCCTGAAATGGCCGATGAATGTCAGCCCGCTTCTCTGTTTAGAGTATGTTAAGGTATAGTGTTACCTCCAGCAACTAAGCCCAGCTTGAGTTCGTTCTTCAGCATCTAATCTCATAGGAACCAGCTTTGGTGATGTAACGGACCCACTCGACTGTGTTGTACCCACTCTTCTCCCATACCTACAATACATCCATCATGCATGTAAGTCTAAACTTTCAAGAGTGAGGAGTGTGACTAGAGATCGATTACCTTCAGGAAGCGGACACGTAATCCAGATGCTGTAAACATGGGAACCTGCAATATGCAGTTGAATGAGTCATTCCATGAAATGGCATCTGAGTTTTGGTTGGATGAATATGAGACCATCACGTCAAAACTGAACTGAGCGGTATAATGAAGAGTTGAAGCAACATATCAATTGTAAGAAAGAGGAGAAAAAAAAGTGTTAAAAGTGCACCAACAAGGCGGTATGAAAGCTAAGCATGTTTAATGAAGTGGCGGTACAAATATCATTTACATCAAGTCACACATGATCTACACAGCATAATCAGATGGAAATATTGCTCTTGGAGCCTGTGGTGACTTAATACAGAAGATTGGATTAGAGAATAACTGGACACCTGAAACTCCATCTGGATTGGAGGTCTTGTTGAAGTTATCTTTTCGGCCATTGTTGAGATCAACTCAACCTCAGCACTCATGGTTGCCTCAGTTTGTCCTGGAAATTTTCTTATCCTGAAAAGTAGATGAAAGAATTACCTTTGAGCTAATGGTACAAGTATTCTGAGTACCAATTGAAAGGATGACCTCCCAGTCAACATCTCATCTCATGTAATTCATGCTATTGTCTAGTAGTGGATCTAAAACTATGTCCATAGAATAGAATTGGAACCATATCCTCCGTGAAAGTTTCACACTCAAGCAGTAACTGAGCACAAGTGCCTCAGATAATAATGGGGAGAATTACTGCCTGAGTTTACACAGAGAGATACCACACACGCATTCAGAGGCTCATATGAAAAAAATGAGCTACTTACTTCCAAACCAAGCAATCAATAGAAGCATTGTACTTTGCACGCCCCGAAGTCACCTGGAAACTTGCTTTTGCTGTCTGCTTTGGTACCGGAACTTTAATGACAACCCCAAGAGCAAACATTTTTGCACCAAAAACACTCTTAACCTGAAGACAAAGCAAATGAAGTAACTTAAAGGGTGCATTCTTAGGGACAAAAGCTTTATAAATCGCACATGGTGAAGCACTGACCTTAACATTAACTTCCATGCGTGTACGGCCAAGTTCCTTTATTGTTGGCAATACCCGGAATGGAAGATTGACACCCTCAGTGATACGATACCTGCAGATATCAATCCGGCTTACCAGCATCAAACACAGTTCAAGCAAAAGAACAACACTACAACTACCTGAAGAAAATAGAAGAGCTATACTGATTGCTTCTTCTCATTGCTGATAAATATTACTTAGATACCTTTTTTGCTCATTTCTACAGGCATATACTCTACCCAATCTTAGCAGCAGTATTGTGGTAGTACAGTAATGATGAGATCAAACAAGAGACAAGGATTTCAAGAGGAAAAGACTCACTTCATCAGCTCAAATTCACCATCAGGAGGCACAAAGCTGACGGTCTTCTCCGAGTTAAACCTTGTCAGATTTACGCACTGATGAAATGTAACATCATCAAGCTCAATAGTCTTACCACTGCAAAAGGTCAAGAAAGTAAACGATATAATATTACATCAAAAGCGTTGCTTTTGGTAGACATTCTATGGATCACTTTCTTTACAGATTTCCCATTACACATTCATAACCCAAAAAGAAACAAAGAAAAGAAAAGCTAATTCCAGCCCCAACAAGTTTTTCTCGTGCCTGCGCCAATTCCTCATGCAAGCTCAGCAGAAACATGAGCATTAGAAAATCATGCCAAAGAACATGATTTACCTTTTAGTAGGACGATACTTGAGTTGTGCCTCTTTCTCAAGGCCAATTTTATCATTTAAACCCAGCTTTAGATCTGGCATTCCAGAGAGAAAGCATTTCATAAGTATCTTCCCAGTCACATCACAGCGCAGCACATTCCCTGTATTTATGAGATAGTCATTAGTGACTGTAAGTACAGTGATAACAGTAAGAGATCTAAGATCCATACCCACCTTTAGAAGACATGAGAAGGTTCACACTTTCCACAATATCGAGGAAGACCTGAAAAGTAGGACTTGTGGAATGTCATATCCAGCAGAAGCCATATATGGAAAATTTGAAGAAACTCATACTCACTTCATTCTTTTTGTAGACAAGGCCCTCCCTCCTCCAACCGACAGCACCAGTAACTTGTAATGTTGCATTAGGAACAGGTCTCTCTGAAGGCTATTGAATTAAAACAACAAAGAAGAGATGGTCAAGTCCAATGACAGAATAGAATTTCTTAGGATATATCAGAGACACAACACAATGAAACGAGTATAGATAGGAAAAGAGCATGGGCTCATTTTATTGCAATTGTACCATAAAATTTACCATATCAGAATGAACATCAAACCTTGGATGAGAATGGGGACCGCACTCCTTCCTGAGTGATGTAGAGCTTTAAGATCTCAGGAGAAAGATTTTGAGGGTAACCAAAGTCCATAATTTCTGCAAGGAACAGATGTGAATACTTCATATTCCAAATGAAAATTAGAACATATATGGAAGTAAAGCATTACACTAACAGCCTCAAAAAGTGATGCTGCAGAAATGAAAGGACAACCTCTGCCTGAACAGATATATGTAATTCATTCATATACATGAAAGTCAGATTCTACAGGGAAGTTGCACAAGTAAAAGGAATGTCCTGGAACTGCATTTATGCATGCTTAGACAATTTCAATGCCATCAGGCTTCACGTAATTCCATAAGTAATTAAATCCATTAATCAGCATTGGCAACAAATGACTTTCTCATAAGGAAAAAGGAATGACTTTGTTCTCACATATCAAATTCGTAGTAACACCAAATATGAATTTGTGCACATATGAACATAGAAAGTTCTCAAAGAGTATGCAATCACATCATACCATCTAGAAGCTCATAAATTAGAACAAAGTTATTTCGGATCGCATCTTCATCAAAAGCTCCTCCAAAATATGACTTGAAGAGTGCAACAGCCTGCAGACAACATAGAGAAGATCATCTGAGATAAAAATCACACCCCGGTTCATCAACATTATGGAGATGCAACAAGAAATTCATGCTGCAACAAAGAGTGATAAGCATCATTTGACTTAAGTCACCTGATTTCTACTGGAGGGATCACGTTTAAAACTAAAATCAGAAATTTCATTAGCATATAAACATCTAACAGTATTAGACACGCTTCAGCCCCAAAAGAGACAAAATTGGAAAACAGTATCCGGGTGCATAATAGCCAGATAAATCTATCACAAAGAGCTTCCAGGGGTCGATTTACGTTTCAATAAACTCACACCATTCAAATTCATAATCCAGTAACGTTTTCTAACCAAAAAGCAAATGCAGAGAAGGTCGGCTTACCTCAACAACGAACTTGAATGCACAAGCTACATTAGCATTGCTGCTGACCACAATCACGATGTATACATTGCTAATTCTCATGTAAAGGAAGGAGCAGCCTCCAATCTGCCGCACAGGGCATGTCCCCAGTTCTTTTGTTTGCATTATGTGCATCCGGAAGGCATCCACCATGTTTCCCCTAAACAAGATTTTATAGCTGTCACCAATAGCAGAACTACTACACAGGCGTTTTAAAATTCATGAGTGAACATAAACAACTAGGAAGTGCACTCTCTTCCAAGTGCAACCAACTACTGAACGACAGAAGAATGCCTGAATTCCACAAACTTCAGCTAGTAAATCTCTCCAAGGGCGAAGAACTTCGAAATTTCCATTTCTCTTCCTCTCAGATATCTTCATCTTCCAAAACTTGACGTGCACATCATCCGAGGCGAACATTTTAAGCGCGGTTCAACCGTTTCATTTCAATTAAAAGGACATCGAACGCGACGGCACAGATCGATAAGTTCAGCTCACTCTGGTGGAGCAGGGACAGAGCGTACCCGACGTCATCGCGGTAGAGTCGATTGATGAGCACATCGCCGCGGAGATTCAAGAAGTAGATAGCGGAAGCAGCCACCGGCATCTCTCCGATCTGGCAGATCGATGATCCGCAAATCCGTGCGAGCGAATGGTTGCCGGAGACGAGCTTGAGATCAGGGTTACGGATCCAGTAGACGTCACGGACTTTGTCGGAGGGCGCCCAGCCTGACCGGCAATTTAAAGCACCGGAGGTCAGCTGCCAATTCAACAATGGCGGATATGTTTAATTGTGGAGGTTGCGACCGTGCAAAGAAGAATGGGAGGGTCAAATCGGGAGACAGAGAAAAGTTTTGTGGCCAAATTGTCAGATTCAATTCTTCCGGTCTTTGATGAGCTGGCAACTGGAGGACTGGGCCGATCCTTAAAGTGATTCATGGGCCGTGAGGGCCCATGAAGGCCCAATTGTGCCCTTTCTTCAAAGAGTCAAAACATAGACTTCGCGGATTTACTGAACTTATCCATCCAAGCCGAATCTTGCGTTTACCTTTGGTGGCAAAGGGCCGGGCCAGCATTGCGCGAAAATATTAATGGATCAGCCTGGCACGACCCAATAAACTAATGGCCCAATAACTATTGACCCGGTCACGGCGCGAAACTGATGGGTGGCTCGAATAATTTACAATATTGTCCTTTTTTTTTCATTAGGTACATGTTAATCGAGCTATGAATTGAATCAAAAAGGCGTTGAGCTATCATGCTGGCATGTCCTGCAAAACTCTTGGCTAGAAATCAGCACAAAAAGTAACGGGACATACCAGCTCGTCACGATAAGAAATCGGCCTAATAACAATAGGCTTAAGCACGGTGATATCAAGTTGTGCCTCATATTGCCACCTCTATTCAGATCTGGACCCCGATGAATCGAGGCTCAATGGGTCGACCCAAGCGTCGAATGGTCCTCCTCGGCATGGATCTAGCTCAGTTTTATGATATCATTTCCACACTTTTTGTTCATACTCGGGTCTTCTAAACAAGCCAGGATTATACGAAATCCGATCATATAATCCGGTTTGTCTATCTGACCTTGGAGGCTCGGGTTTGCGTTCTTCTGGCAAATTCCAGTTACCCTCGCCGCAATCTTTTCCTTCGGAACCAAGTACAACCCCAGGAATCTTCCCTTTTCTCCTTGCCGCTCCTGTGATAAGACAGTGAAGTGTGGATGCAGCCAAATGCAGTCACCTCAGCCACCCCCCGCCCAGTTGATGGGGAGATCGTCCTAATCTTCTCGAGAAAAGGGCTCTCTCGACTTCTACCCAAGGAGAAGAAAAATCTCCTTTCGGACTTATTCCCGGGGGTCGGTCGACGGACCGCCTCACGATCGGCACGATAATTCACTTTTTCTCATGATCTTGCAATTAATAGTCCCAGTGAGAAGGCTGCTTTTAGAAGTGCAATTATAACCCGGATCGATCACTTCTTCTTCTTCTTCTTTTTTTTTTTCCCTTTCACAGGCTCTGAAAAAGAAGGTAAACTCGGTGCCGACTCGTCCACATCGGACCGTTTCTCCAATTAAAATGGAAGGAAAAGCTACATCAGTGCCCTGAGGTCCAAGCAAAGCCTACAGGCCAAAGTACGGCAATGGAAAAGTGAAGCTCATCTCATCCATAGAAATTCACCCAAAGTAGACACCAAACACGGTCACAGCGTACATTATCATCTCATAGTTGCCGGAAACACCTTATTCATTAGAAAGTCACGCAAAGGAAACAATGACTCTATACACGAAAGTGCCAACGAGGAACTCCTCCGCTCGCCGGAGATACACAAGATACGTAGTGGAAGCATGTAACTGGAGCTACAGTGGTAATAGTACTCCGGACTAAGCTCTATAAGGCCACGTTTGGTACGGCAGAAGGGAAAGCGAGTCACGGAGAATTGCTATTCAAACAGGCATCATGCTCTACACGGTAACTGATGGTGAGATGTTTTCCTTCCCTCGTACCAAACATGACGCAAGGAAGTAACTTCTTCTGTAGCTTACTCAGCTGCAGAACTTCTGCTCTGTCGTGCTCGTTGAGGCCTGCAACGACCCAACAAAGCTCAATTAAAATACTAAATGAGATCGGGCCCTGTCACATGAAACGATAAGCTCTCATGGGAATACTCACCCCAACAGAAGTTACACAATTGCAGACGGCACATTTTACCGATCGAGCTCCATACTGGTACATCAAAAGCATCTTGCAGTTTCCACAGTTCACATGTGCCACTTGATTCGCTGCAGAAACATGCATGTGTTTGAGTCTCATGTCAACAGTTCAATGCTGAAAGCTTGTGGACAAGCTGTTTGGTTTTATCTTCTACTGGAATACAGTTACTGCCATTCTGCGTCATTTTGTCTATCCCATGCCGTGTGGGATCAAACAATTGAAAGAAAATTCTAAATAAGAATGAGCCAACCAACTGCACAATTTCATTCCTGAACTGGGCCCTATATTTCCTTATCTTTTCAGTAGAAAAACACATGAAACAACTTCATAAAAATTACTTGAAAACAAAGATTCATATGGTTTTCCTTTACTACTCTTTCCTGAAGACTGGAACCCGGAAATCCTCTATTTTTTTTTTAATGCCATGCAAGCGAACCTTCGAGGGCTAGATTGACAGTGTGGCAGCACGAGCACTGCACACTTGTTGCTCCGCGTATATACATTAACAGGGTGTGGCAACCTCCACAGACCAACTGGGCCATTTCTGTGCCTGTAGTAATAATCCCTCGTAAACAAAATATGGACTGGTTTGTTATTAAGATGAATTACAAACTTGAAAGAGCGAGAGAGAGAGAGGAATGGTTGGTCATTTTTAGGAAGTACCAGGAGGTGGAACTGCAGTCACTGCATTACAGACAGCACAGCACACAGACGATGCTCCCACAGGATAAAGCAAGAGATTGCGGCAGCCCGAGCAAACAAGCTGGCTTTGCGTGGCTGAAACCATTAAAAGGTTACTCAACGAATTGTAAAAAATAATTGCTCGACAAATCCCACAAATCTCAAGCAAAGACGTTTTCCCTTGCGCTTCATAAAGATGCTCTCCCCCTGTAGGATTCCACTTTGATGGTAGGATAAATTATGTAGAAAGTGAGTCAACAGTGAACTGAATCAGAAGCATCTCTCTCAAAAACATCCTAGGATAAGAAAACTCTTTTGGTCCATGATATGTTTGGACATCCCAAAATAATCCATGGGGTCTGGAGAACCAAGAACTGTTAACATCCTTCAAGCATATTCTTCACTGAGCCATAGTCGTCGATATGTAACAAAAAGTACATAATTGACTGAGAATTCTGAAAATTACTGTTAGCAGGGGGAGTGTATGCTGCTGGAGGAGTCGGGTATGGAGCCAGAGGAACCGGCATTACTGTAAAAGCTTTCAGCAAATTTTAAGTCTTCTTGGAGCCTTTCAGAAACTTGCAGTCTCAGACCCAGACAAAACAGCTCTTTCTCCCATCAACTTCATCTGTCAACTAGTAGAAAATTTGTAGCAGCAGCCCATTATCAGTAAATCAATACTCAAAGAAAGGAAAACAAAAGGAGATCCTAAGGAGTGCCACTAATTGTAAAAAAACGCAGAAATGTAGTTAGTTTTGGCTAACAAGCAGATTTTACACCAAGAAAATCCATGATACGCCATACCAAACCCAGTGAGAAGCAGAAGCTTCAGGAAACAGAAGAAGCAATTGAATCCAGTTCAACCAATATGGAGTGAGGCAAGCACATACCTTTGCAGGTTGCAGATGAAGTGGTGAGAAAGAGAGAGACAGAGACAGAGACAGGTAGGGGGAGAGAGAAAGAGAGGATATAGCTGAATATGCCAATAAAACAGCAATGAAAGAAAAGGTGAGCGTTAAAAGAGACTGCTTTCCCTTTTGAAGGTGCAAAGAAGCTGTCATTTTCTACTTTTTAACAGGTGAAATGTTGTAAATGATTTAGAGGAACTCTCTCTCTCTCTCTCTCTAGAAGACATGTTGCTGATAGAATGCAGCTAATTTACACCTAATCTGATCTCGTGCCAAGCTTGACTTACTTAGATTACATTTAGATAACGATGAGTAGTTAAACATTCAGATTTTGTTGCAGTGGCATGTCAGGATTGTCAGAGGCTGTGGGCCCCACCATTCAATCTCTTCCCCACACTCTCATGCTTTGCAATTTGGTGTAGTATGGAAGCATGCCATTGGCCACAAACTCCTCTGTGCTTAGACATTGAAGGGTTTCCAAGCAGGCCACGCCACCTAGAGGAAGAAATCTTAGCCATTCATTTTTTGAAGACCGTTACTAGGGATATCTAGAATCAGGATCAATATGCCAGTGGCATTTTACCTGGTGGTCCTATGCAAAGCCTATGCTCAATCCATAAGACAAATGGATTGAAATCCAACTCCCTCCACCATATTTTCCCATCATAACCACACTGATTATCATGCAATTTTTGCCTGGTCGACCTTGACAAATAATAAATGGAATGTTTTTAGTAGTTGTGGACAGGCTTTAAAGCACAAGTAGTGTTACCAGAAATGAAATGCTTCCCTAGACAGTTAAGTTCACCAGGCAAAGACATCAACATCATGGCATCAGTTTGTCAGGATCAAATAATAAAATGGAACTTGTGAAGCGGTACCTTACGAGACTTCATGGTTATCTCCACTGGAATTGCACAGAATCTTTTGCTCCTGTTTCAGCCCTGTAGCTGCTTTTATCTCTGCTTACACCTACAGTTGGTGTTAGATCCAAATTTACTTCACCCTCAAGCACCACTACCATTTTAATGATGAAAAGGCACTTACTGGAACGACTAGATCCAATTCATAGCAGTGGGGAGATCTAGGTTCCCCGAGGAGAAGACATAATCTTCAAGATATCAAAGTTTTCATCTAGCTCATCGCAGATAATATGCTTCTCTGTCCTTGCACACTGTTTCTGGCCCCTACATCAGGCTGCACAGAAAATGGATTCATCTCGCATTATTCACAGAATAAGACACACATACACATCCACATGAGAAATAAGCGGACCAGCACAGAGAAAATTGAGAACCTTACAAAATTCTGGTGACAAGCTGATGCCTTATGTAGAAATATTTATGAATCTAACATGCTCAAAACAACTTTACGGGTTATTGTATTTGTTCAAGCCAAGCGTGAGGCTGAGAATGAGAGAGGAAATCATATAAATAAACAAGTATATGGAAATTTGCATATGTTATATGAATAGTATGTGTATGTGTGAGATGGGGACAGGAGCAAATGATGAAAAGACGCCAAGAATGGGCAGGTCCCTTATTAGTTGGGAGAAACACTACAAAAGAAACCATTACCAGGTCCACAGATAAGGATGCTGAGGGACCACTCCGTATTCTTCTCGGTTTATTTTCCGCATTCTGACACAACCCCAATTGCATATTCGCCCCCTACTTCGAGAAAAAAAAAACTGTTGCTGTCTTACCTAGTCTTGATGTTTAAATGAGATGAGAACCCAATCTAGCTGAGATTTTTCTTGAAATTTTTGTTTTCAACATCCATGAGAAGATGCCCTCCAACAATAACCCTATTTCAGAACTGAATGTACATTTTTGGATGAAAATCTACCGTAATCACCCGGTGTAGGAATGCCAGCTTAACACTTCCATGCCATGGTTGTTCTGCAGATAAAAACACATTATGATTCTCTCGGAAAAATATTTGCAGGGGTACGTTATTTCAAGCTGTGACAATCGTCAGCCCAGGACTGAGATCAGATGTTCGTGAACCATTAATTGCACATTTTACATTTGCTTAGGCAGTGATGAGTCTGTGGATCTGAACAACCTTCCAAATTTTCTTTAATGGTTTGCCGCTCGGAGTCAATAAACGAAATGGGACGTCTTCCTCAATGAAACAGGGCCATTGTTTAAAAAATTTCACAAGTTGGTCGACATGAAGCTGCATTTAATTCGGTTGGTAGAAGATCTTCAGCAGGAAAAAGCTTCCGAGAGTCATCTAATCGATCCGCTGATAATGAAAGAGTGCTGCTAGTGGCAAATTTCAGATGATCTGATCTAATCCACTGGAGATTTTAGATGACAAGACCACAAAAACGGCAGATAACAAGTAGTGAACAAAAGCAAATGGACATCACCCACTTAAATGATATTACTAAAACGCCCTCATTAATCAACTTGCCGAGATATATCTTTTCAAAATATAAAAGACAAATGAATGCTTTTGGATTTACCTTAAACGAAGTTCGGTAGTGATATTTGCCTTCACCATCGAGACACCGCCAGAAAGCGAATTCTCATACACTTCCATGTGATGGGATAAGGTCTGCATCTTTCAGAAGACCAAAACAATTAATCCTTCGTAAGTGATCCCCTCGAGACCAAATTTGTGCCAAAAAAAAAAGAGAGAGAGAGAGAGAGAGATGAAAACAGGAGGAGAAAAAACTAAAGAGACTGATATTGATTCACAACCATAACCTTCCCATGAATTACCCAGAAACAGCAGGGAATCGATATTTGATCCTGTCGAAATGTGACACAGAAAATATGTTCTGGCATAAAATGGAAATAGATTTCTCTTGTCCAGATATATTAGTCACATTAACGTCAGATGCAGACTTTTCTTTCTGCAGATCAATTTCCAACCACACAAAGGTAGATTCTCGCAAGGAGGAAGAAGGGCAAGAAGATTGTGGAATATCTGACTTCTTCATCATGTATCGGCAAGAAAATAACATTAGTGCAACAGATTTAGGCGCCTAGCCAACACAACAAAAGTGGCTTGAAACCGCGCTTGGCTGAAGGCACGGAATCAAAAACTGCAGCCTGTAGCATCAACTATGATCAGAGACGAGCAGATCAGGAAGAATTTTGAGGGGGGGCATCAATGGCCACATGAAGCTTAGTTCTTTCTTCTTCCTGCAGTCTCCGATTCATAATCAAGGCGACATTACAAAGTCAACAAATATCATCTCAAAACGTCGCCATTGCCGACCTACCTCAAACTCTGTACCAAGGAAATAAGAGGAAATGTATTAAAGACATGAATTTTACACACAAACAAACGTGATATTCAATAATGTAACAAACAGAGAACTACATGATTTTTCATTGATAAGAGCCAACCGGCTCATCAAATCAAAGGGGGAAAAGACACAAAAACCAGCAAATCGAACCCCAGAAGAATTTCAGGCACCTGAAGCAGTCAGAGGAAACAGGCACGTCAGCAATTTGTGAAACGTAAACCTGACCAGCGATTTGAGCTTTGAACGCCAGATATTAACTATAAGAGAGTTGATTGACTAGGATCTCGTTTAGCTAGAACTGGTATCGGCAAATGAAAATGAACCGAAAGAAGGGTTCATGGATGATCACAAACTGTCAGAGCATTCGACAAACTAAACCATTAGAACCCAGATGGTTTCTTGGTCGCTATGATTCTTCGATGGATTTTGATAATATGACCCAAATCTTGGAATTCCGATTTCCATTTTTTTTTCCCCACTCATTCTTCTGTCACCGTGGATTCCGACTAGACACGGTCAGCAGTCGTGCCGGGGGGCAGATGTCCGGGAAAAAAATTATACCCGCACCACACCCACCCGGGCAAGCGAAGTGGACATTCCAACATCAATCCAAAATTTTTTGTCCAGCTGGAGTTCACCATCTTCCTTCCATCAGCTTCCAAGCTCCATATCCAAAACAGAGCATCCAAGAAAAGGAACGTCATCAGGTTTTGCCCATAAACATGAGATTCAATCTTAAGACAGCCTGAGAATAAATGCTCTAACCCGTTGCCTTAATCACGCGTCAAATGTGGTTCGTTCATTAACCGAACGGAAACACTTTTCACGTCAAGGGAGTATTTCTGGACATAAGAATTTAAGATTCCGGGAATGAACTTCTAGACCTTCCAGTCCCTACGGGAATTCTAAATATCCAAAGCAACATCCAGGGTAGACAAGAGGCTCGCCTTTGAGGGCAGGAATGAGCAAGCTGGGGACCAGAAAACTCCACATCTAGTAATCAGATGCAGAAAACTTATCAGGTCAGGCGCATGATGAAATTCTTTCTCAGGGTATGTTCAATAATTACTCTTCATGCCACGCCTCATCTTTCATAATGCAATTCAAGATCTTCCATGGAAGGAGATGACCTGGGTGACATAAGTGCAATCAGCATTCATAGGACATGTTATTATCACTATCCAACAATCAAAGAGCAAAATATTGGGGTTCTGAGTGGCACCGCCATTTATATTTCATTATGTCATTCTAATTAGTATTTTTTGAGCTGGTAGAATGTCTCAGAACTGCAGATATATCCCAGAAGTTTGTTTTGACAGCTCGGTGATCATCACGAGCTCCTCTCATCTAGCCCATGTCCTTTGGAAAATATCCATCTTCTCATTATTTTCGGTTTGATATCTCTCTCTCTCTCTCTCTCTCTATATATATATACATTTGTCAATAGTTTGATTTGTAGAAAACCCCACATTCCATAATCTAAGGCTACGACAGATTAGCCTCGATTCTGCATCTAGGACTGATACCTGGAAGAAGTGTGCCTGTGTCCATATTTTATATATAATATACTATTATATTATATCATTGAAAAGGCGTTAATAAATGGTATTATTAATGGGCCGGGCCACATCAAGTCAGCCCAAGATATGTTGAGCCCAATGATGGCCCAGGTGCAGGCCTGGATCTGATCCCTGCGGTGGTATCTCCGATACTCATTATTCGAGATGGAAAAAGAGAGTGCGGCAGGGGAGAAAAAAAAAAAGGACATAGGAAACGCGTTTTCGTTTTCTTGGTCAGAGAACTTCATTTTTTCGGTTTCATCATATCTCCAGTGAATCTTATTTTCATTCAACATACCATCGACAGATAATAAAGCGTAAAACCAATTATAGAAAAAATATATATTAATAATACTAAATCTTAAAACCCCTGACATTCTAAAAGATCCTAGAAACCGTAAAAAAAAAAAAAAATCCTAGAATTTTTTTAAAATTCTAAATAAATTATAAAAGTTCTAGGCCCGTAAAATATTTTTGAATTCTAAAACCCTAAACGCTAAATTATAAAACCCCAAAAATCCTAATTATTTAAAACTTGTATGTAGTTAGGATTAGATATCTTAAATAGGTCGATTTAGCCTGTAATCAGCTAGTCAAAACACGGAGTTGGCCCAAACCACCCTTAAATAGACATGTAATCACTTTTATTTGGGTTGATGGGTGATCATAAGTCGAGTCCAAGAAATAAGCTTGTTGAACCGGAATCAGTTCGACATATTTTCTTATTAAACATGTTTAGAACTAGCTTAAAACCATTACGAAACCGACCAGGACTGCCAAAAACCCTACATTGTAATCAATGATCAATTCTTTATCGGTTCAATTTAAAATTTAAAAAATAAATAAATATTATTCATTTTAAATAACTTTAAAATAGAGAGAGAGAAAAAAAAAGGGTTGTGATCCACAATATAAACTGGTCAAACCGTGAACCGGCTTGCTTATACCCAATTTTGGGACGGTTCATAATTTTCTAAACTGTGACCCATAATAGGGTTGATCTATTAAGCATAACGGACCGAATTGTAACTTGGTCAAATGGTTCTATGTTTGTTTTAGACTAGCCTAGACCACCCATTTAATATCTCTATTTAGGATTGTAATATTATTTGAAACTTCCTTTCCTTTATAGTAGATTATGAATGTGGTAGTAAGAAATTATTTAGCCGTCATTTGTTTCTGAAATTAAATAATGGAAAAATTGGGTGTTCACAAAATTTCAATTGATTTACCCTCTCCAAAAAAAATCCACGATTGATTTTATTAAGTGATATATATATCCAAGAGGATTCAAGGCATGTCAAGCCCCGGTAACGTTATTCACCTTGCATGGAATTAAATCACACGCTCCACCACTCGTGTGGGCCCCCCCGTCAATTCCTTGAGATTCATTCTTGCGAAAGTACTTCACAGGCAAGTAATGCGTATGTGGGTCCCCTTCTTGCCCCGAAAAAGCAGGGATGCCTTGCGTCCTCCAACCGATAACCATCTGGGTCTAGAGCTACCAGGTAGTTATTAAATGGT
The DNA here is from genome assembly GCA_900174645.1 of Sonneratia alba. NCBI lineage: Eukaryota > Viridiplantae > Streptophyta > Magnoliopsida > Myrtales > Lythraceae > Sonneratia > Sonneratia alba. The sequence continues at coordinate 830,567 of FWPY01000041.1, forward strand.
TAGCACCGCATAAAAACATTCATCCTAGAGTAGCTATTAATACAAATAACATAAACTCTGTTATAGCCATTTCTGTCTGTCGTGTATGTATATATATATATATATGTATCGATTGCTAAGGGAAAAAAAAAAAACAAGGGATGGAAAACCAGTACGTCTCCTCAGTTTTCCAGTTTTCACACTGGAGAGAGATTGTCAATTGTCTCTATCTCGAAGACTTTCCTCTGGCAAATCGTCTTGTGCTTATATAGGAGGATTAATATAATGATTCGACGCGTATTACTCACAAGTTATAAGACACAATTCTTATGGATATTATAAATTATTTGTGGGTTAGTTAAGCCATGACATGGATTAATGAAAGTATATTAAATTTATGAATATCATATAATTAAGGAAAATTAGAGAATAAACAATTATACATAGTTCTCTGCCGATTGAAACCGGTGCAAACCATGTGTCACACACACCAACTTCTCTCCGTGCATGGATGGATTCTATTGTATTCAAGGATACGTATGAGATTTTGTATAGATTTCAACTGATTTTATTTAAATTTTATTATGTTAACTTATTCGCACCATGAATTTCACTCGTATAGCCATCTATTCATTTCATGGATCCTTCGCGGTCTCCACATGTATTAGATTAGGTTCCTCGTCCCCTTCTTGGGTTTCAAGAGAGTGGATAAAAGTCATCGACAGTTCCAAAAGTGCCTGAGCCGGTTCGAACGTGAGGAGTGGGTTGGAGACCGGCGGTTCCGTCGCAATCCAAGAGAGATAAGACCAGGCGAGACAGGTCTGACTATGACGTCGACACATACACCATCATGGAAGTTCGGGAGGAGGTGATTCTCAATTTCTTCTAAATTTCATAACTTATTCCAGTCTTAAACTACTATATAGTCCATCACGATCATATATTTAGGTTATTATAAGGATAATTCTGTGTCAATTATATATAAATATATATATCTGGAATAGGTGATAACCGAAAAAAATGTATAAACAAAGATTCCATCATGTTATTGTGCTCAAAGAGGAATTGATCTATAAAAAAAAAAAAGAAGAAAAGAGATCATCTAGTCAGTAAGAATTAAACTGACTTAATGGAATCCTAGGAACTATACTTCTTTTGTCTGTGCGTCCTAGTACTGTGTTCTGCTGCTCTCTATATGTACTTCGCACGAAGCTGTCTCCTTAACAGCGAATTTTTTCTTACAACCCAATTTCCTCTGCTGCTTCTTCTTCTTCCTCCAGTTCATGGCTGTAACGCAGAAGCAGGACTCGGAGTCTCCACCTGCGGCCGTGGTGGAAGCCATAGAGGAGATCATGGCCATCTACAGGTCTCTCCCGCCTAGACCCTCCATTGAAGAGTTCGAAGCTGCCGAGTCGGTACTCAGAACGGTCGACTTGGAGGAGAAGGCTGGACTCGGGGAGCTCTCAAAGATGGACCTCTCGAAAGATATCCCCGAGGACCTGTGCGGTGTCGTGAGGGAGGTGAAGAGGACTCTGGTACTGTTCCGCAGCCTCGAGCAGAGGAAGGAGGCTGCTTTCTTGGTGGAGAAGGTGCGGCTGTTCTGCACCTTCGACAGGCTGATTCGAAGGGCCAATGGGGTGGTCTCCGGGGAGGACGAGGAGGAAACCTCCGTGCAGAGGCTAAAAGATGACGACCCAGATGGTGAAACTGATGAAGAAGGGTTCAGGGGTTCTTCCACCAAAGAGACAGCCTCCATCTTGAAAGGTTTGTTTCAATTCCTTGAGAGAAATCCTGATGATCCTGTTCATGGTGAGAGATCTTTATGTTATCTGTTGGCGCTGACAAGGTCTTATGTTGTTCTTCACGACAGCAGGAGATGCTAAGAAGCTGGCCCTGATGAAGGTTGCAGCCCTGATCGAGAGATCCTTCAGAAATAAGTCATCAGCTCTTGACCTGAAAGGGAAGCTGATGGATCATGTTGAGTGGCTCCCCATCTCGATCGGGAAACTAACTGAAGTCACTGAGCTTGACTTGTCGGAAAACCGGATCATGGCCCTCCCAAACTCCATCGGGGCCATGAGAGTACTCACGAAGCTCGACATCCACTCAAACCAGATCATAAACCTCCCCCAAGAAACCGGGCAGCTTGTGAAACTGAAGGATCTTGATTGCCATGGCAATAGGCTGCGTTCCCTGCCCGCTTCTTTCGGGAAACTCACGAGTCTTGTGAATCTTGACTTGAGCTCGAACGGGTACTCCCAGTTGCCGGATTCCATCGGGAGCTTGACCTCCCTGGAGAGGCTCAATGTGGAGAGCAACGAGCTGGAGGAACTCCCTTACGTGATTGGCTCCTGCTCGTCCCTGGTCGAGCTGAGGCTTGATTTCAACAACCTGAAGGCACTCCCTGAGTCCATCGGGAAGCTCAAATCCCTGCAGATTCTCACCATGTACCTTAATCGGATCAAGGGGTTGCCCACCACAATATGCAATCTGTCCAACCTGAGGGAGCTTAATGTGGGCTTCAATGAGCTCGAGTTCATCCCCGAGAGCCTCTCCTCTTCAGTGAACCTCGTGAAGCTGAACGTGGGGAAGAACTTCGCCGACCTGCAAGCCCTTCCAAGGTCCATCGGGGATCTGAAAATGCTCGAGGAACTGGACATAAGCAATGATCAGATAAGGACATTGCCAGACTCCTTCGGTCTCCTGTCGAGGCTGAGAGTGTTCCGAGCAGACGAGACGCCATTGGAGTTGCCCCCAAGGGAAATAGCCAACTCCGGAGCCCAAGTAACTCACTTACTACTCCCTTAATCTTTACGATCTACTAAGTTGAGTACAACCCACAGGAATAGCTATTCAAAAGACTCAAATTGCTGATAGATTTTCGCTGTGGGCTTCTGTGTTTACAGGCGGTTGTTGAGTACATGAGTGATTATGTGGCTAAAAGAGATGCAATGCCCCAACCTTCAAAGAAGAAGAGGAAAGGGCTTTGGTTCTCGTATAGCTGGCTGGCTTTATGAGGGCCTGCCAACTGTGTTGCAGCTGATGAGTGACAAACCAGATCTAAACGGAACCGTATCAATAAATTGTTTCCTTTCTTGAAGGAAGTTAAGTGTCAAGGGCGGATCTAATTAATGAACTAAGATAAATATTGTGTGCTCAATATTTCTCCTCTGCATAAAGAAGACTGTACGCTCCTTTGGATACCTGGAATTCAACCTTTTGACTATTCATAGATTGTTGAGTTGTTTGAGCTCTATAATCGGTAGTAATGGAAATATACTCTTATTTGATATTCCCATGGAGTCAACTTGGTGGGGGTCAACGGGAGCAGCCTCTCTAGATATTTCCAGTATACCTCCCCGTGCCAAATGCTGTGGAGCGGAGCGGACCCACTTTCTTGGCGATAAAATCGACCGAAATTCAGGTGTCCACAGTGCCACAAAATTCTTCAAAGGTTGATGGTGAATTATTGTAAATATAAGAATTTTTGTACCAATAAGATAGATGTTCTTATTTCGTCACGTGACGTGAGAAAATTTCAATAAAATGATGGTAAAATGAGTAAACAGATATTAGTCACCCGAGCAATTGCCATGTATACGGTTGATTGGAGTAAGTTGATCGGTTTTTACTCATCATGCCATGGTGAGAAAGGACCGCCCAGAATTTCACCTCCGACAAGGAAGAGAAATTGCTAGACTTAATAAGGCCGTCGTTTCATCTTAGGACTCGGCAAAGGGCATCGCATATGCGTTTTTCGATCGATCCCTTGTAATTAAACGATGTGCACATTTTCAGACACCCACCAGCCGGTCATCGGATGACGTTTCAGTCTTGTCAAGCGACTTCCCAGTGCTGTTGCAAGTTGTCAATTTTGCAGACTTGACGAGAGCCCCCACTCACCTACAGAGGAGAAGCCGTCGCCTCGTGGTGTAATGATAATGACACATGGCTGCCACAAGAAGTCCCACCGTGCCAATCATGCTGCATCATTCTTGACTGGACACCGACATATCCTGACTGGATTCTCGTTCTTCACTCGTTTTCCCTACCCCACCTTTTTCTGTATCACCTAGATCCATGAGTCGTTTCTGTGATTATGGAAGATAGAGGAAGGTCCAATTCGAAGGCTTGAAGCCCGGACCAGCAGATACGGCCCGGCCAGATAGATTCCATGTATTGGGCTCTACAAGCCCCACGGGCTATCCCAAGCGGTTCAATGTGGTCTAGGAGGGACTCAACGTTGTTATAGAACCGTACGGTTCATCTAAACGAAGCCTAGTTCGGTCAGACAACGATATTTACATGTTGACAGAGCTTTACAAACGCATTTGTTGTATGACAGCCGAGAACGATCTCGACTGTAAGATATTTTGCTGCAAGGGGATCTTAAGGTGCTGCTGGAGAGCCAGTGTTGACATGGTCAAGCAGTCACCAAATACGTTGTTCATATCAGAGCTTGTGAAACACACAACTCTGTCGGCTTCCCTTTTCACCAGTGGTTTGATAATGGATATAAGTGGAGTATCTCCTCGAAGGCACTTCACCGAAAACTCTGTTAGTTTAGAACTGCATCAAGGGGATTGTGCCGTTTATTTGAAGAAAAGATCTCATGGCTTATACGCCTTGCTCTTTAGAAAAGCAACTCTCAAAGTGGGATTAGCGTATGCTCTCTTTATTCTGAGATTCCCACCAAAAGCTCGATGAGGTGGGAACGATTCGAAAAACTTTCGGACATACAAAAGGTCACATATTTATGCCGCATTCTCACTAGATCTGTCGCTGTCAAGTGAGCTCATCGAGTCGCCCCTTATGATCGATGTAGTTCGGAAGGCAACACATTCCTGCAGCAGGTTAATGTTGTTTCTCAGTAAAAAGGGCACTTTAGATGCGAAAAGCCGCTCCATCTGTGAACCCAACTTTCATGTGAAATGCTTACAGAAGCTGAAAAGATGTTCATATGATAACAACTTATACGAAAAGGAAGTTCACAATACCCGAACCTCCCGGTGAAGTCGATAAAAGTGATCTTCCCCAGGAAAAGTTACATTCAGTATACCAAATCCCAACTCAAATAGGAATGCATGAACCGTGAAACTTAACACCAAGAACTCAACTCATAGACCCAGAAACAGCCATTATTTTCTTGCATCTCCAAGAGGCAACACCAAAAACCCGTTGTCTTGGAGCGAACTTGCTAGGATAACACTTCGAGTAGAATTACATTACAATCTCAAAATGGGTTTGGATACATTGTCGAGCTCGTGTTGTCATAACAATCATAAGGAAAGTATTCCTCCCCATAGTATCCTGTGTAGCTCCCGGATCCTGCTGCATAAGGTGGTGATATGCACCCCATTTGACCGAAATCATTGGAGAGTTCAATTTCCCCTGTAAAATTTGAGTACGGTGAACTTGACGAGATTGGGAACTCATAGGGTGGAGGAAAGCACTGAGGCGCCGAGGCTTGCCCGTGCAATGAATATCCCTACATAAGAAGGCACAGACGTTGTATCAGTTTGATTAACCATAAAAAGAAGAAGTTCAGAAAAATTACTGACATTTGGTTTAGTTTGATACATTTGAGGAATCAAGAATGAGGTCAGGGGAGACCCAGAGGCTAGAGAAGTTGTTCTCAACCAAGGCGGGCTCCGGCTCATCTGTTTGTGGAGTGGTTCCACATGGAAGCATGGGGCTTGGGTATCGGCCTTCATTGTAGAGGCAGCCAACTTGAGAGGAAGCACAGCCTGGGAAGCCCGGATACTCATCCGGTATCTCCGTCGAGGTGGAGAGGTCCTCATTGCTCGATCCAGCTCCGGCACTTTTTCCTTTCGATTCTGTTTCAGCCCTCTTGTGTGAGTTAATCTCGTTCTTCTTGATAACTCGGCACAGGGCAAACGCTCCCTGCATTTATTTCGACCAGAGAGCGATCAAGCGAAAGTCCTGGGAGAATTCGGTTTCACAAGAGCAAACATTGTAGTGGAGGATTGGTGATAACCTGAGGACCCGAGAGATCATCAGAGAGTCGATACTCATGCATAACCCAGTCCATTCGATCTCCCAAAGGAGCTCGCCCACGGTAGAAGACCAGAGTCCTTCGATGACCCGTGACGGAGGACTGGCAGGATATCAGCCTGTCTTTCCCAGTGGCTTTCCAGTAACCAGATTTCGTAGCTCTGTTTGTCCTCGAGCCATTCGGGTACTTCCTGTCTCGTGGGCAGAAGAAGAACCATTCCATGTCCCGTTTCGGAAGGAAAGACTTCTCTGCAGAGCACGACCAGAAAATTTCACAGAGAGAGTTATTTGGTCCGATCTATGAAAGAAAGTTGAAGAAAAACGGATCATGAGCCGTTTGCAAAGATAGGCAAAAGAATACTTTTCAGCAACATAACGTCCTGATCAAAGCTCGAGCCACTGGGCCACTTGCAGTAGTTGACTCATATTATATCCTTTATTTCAGTCCATCAATATAATTAGATAGATCATATCACTTTCCCTTACGATTCTATGTTGTGAAAAATTCAACTACTTGCATAGATGGAAGTGATATGAATCAGCTTGTCTCAGTGCCCGAACGATCAGTACCTGGAAGCTCCCATGGATCAAACTTGTACAAGTCAATTACAGGAATCACTTCGAGCTCAAATTTGAGCCCTTCGACTTTTCTTTTCAAGTAGTAACCAATCAACTCCTCGTCAGTCGGGTGGAAACGGAAACCTGGTGGCAGCGAAGAACCTCCCATTTTCTTATGCCGCAGTCCACAACCCAATCAATCCTACACACTAGAGACTACAGAAGAGAAGGTTCTGATTGATGAAAGCAGGGGAGAAGACCAGAAAAAGGTCTGTGCAGACAGACAATTATGGAGGATGTTCTTATTTCTTTTCAGTTTAAGTAACGAGACTGTACCTAGTAAAAATCTGAAAGATCCAAAAGTAAAAGCTCTCGACGACTACCGCTTTATTTTTCAGGGTCGAGTGAGGCTTCCACAGGTTGCACCCGTAGTACAACAGAATCATCGTCAACTCAAGGTTCCTCTTATGGCTGCAGTATCCCGAAACCCCCCCACCAACCCACCTCAGATACTAAACTCGGAAAATAATTCAAAAAGATGGTCGAAGAGATTATCTCTCGAACAGTGCCCGGAAGCCGAAATTGCTAGGCTCCAGCCACAAACCCCAAAAGACAGAAGCTTTGATGAAAAAGTGGATACAGGAGACAAGACCCAGAGACAAGAACAGCCCCAAGACTGCAAGACTTGCAGAGAAGAAGAAGAAGAGACTTTGAGGTGGAGAGGGAGTAGAAACCGAATGGGGAGGGGTGGAGTTTATATACAAGGGCTTGGTGGAGAAGGCAACGGTCCATAAAAAAAAAAATTAGCACACACCGAAAGGTCCCAGAGATTGCTTGTCTGAAGCGTCCTCAAAAATTCCAAATGTTGTGGGGCCCGGCAGCCTCACTCCCCCGTTCACACCGAACAACCGCTTTTCCCGCCCTTTTTGATCTTCCTCCAGAGGTTTCGCTCGCATGGTCTGTACAATGCGCGAGCCATATCTTCACAAACCTGAGGAATGGACACGCGACGGCTGCGGCTCGATCGTGAGAGGCGTGCCCCTGCCAATAACACCGGACTAATCTGCTGTGAAATGGGTCGTGCCTGTATCCTAGGTCAGTCGATCGGGGACTAAGGACGCAAGGAATTAATGCGAACGTAACCCCCGAGGAGAGTCCAAAAATGAACTCGCCATTCCCAAAATTCTAAAAAGGATTTATATAAAGGTCTGGGCGATGGTATGTCGAGAGGACTAAGATTACTTTCAGTGTTTTTTCCGAATAAATCCAGTATTTTAGTTCCTTCTTTTACCTACTTATTTATATTATCCATGCTCATTATCTACTCTCTACTATTTTTAATCTATCGCAGGAGGAACTCGACACGGTTTTGTACATTCCCTTTTTTCCTAATCGGGCAAGTCTTTGGGAACTTTGAGTTATGTGGGGGTGGCAATGGCTATGGACTTCCAACTGGAGGGGTTAATAGACAAATGCACCTATCTCACATATATATATATAAGTATTAATATAGGTTACTTTACTTTATATATTTTTTCTCTTAAATAATATTTTAAATTTAAATATTATTAATAAAAAAAATATATCAGAAATATTTTATTTTTTAATTAATCGAATTTAAATCAATTATATCATAAAATTTTAAACACAGTATAATACATACAAAAAAAGCACATATATATCATATATTAAATCATGAGATATATCTTAGAGAAAATAAACTATCTCTTATTAGATTAGTTTATCTTTGATTCCGGAAAACTCCAATAAACAATAGTTGGCTCATTTCCATCTACTCGGTGGGACCCCACACGCGCGCGCACACTCTCTCTTTCTGATCTCCGATCTCTCCAAATTCTGTATAGGAAATTAGCGAACATTGATTGGCGAGAAATTTGGATTTTCTTGGTCATGCCTTAGGGGTCTAAGCACCATCATCATCATCATGGGTAGGACAAAAACACTTTTTCCCCTTTTTTTTTCCTTTAATTAAAGAAGAAGGGGCAAAAATAAATAAAGTGATGGTGTCATCTTAAGACCCACCAGTGCAAGCACATAATTACAATGATATCATCTATAATGACTAATAGTAACTAATTGATATTGAATCAGAATAAATTTAAATAAAATTTTAGTTATTTTTTCTTAAAATAACTTAATAAATGTTAATTATTCAGTGATATCCGTCTGGTAATTATTCCAAGTGCTCAAAGAAGATATCCCGAAAGTGCCTAATCTATGTGGTGGGGCTTTGACGACCCTTGGGTTCACATGAGAATGTGTTTTTTTTTTTTTTTGGGTGTGTGTCTTTCCTTAAATCCTAGGAATTAGAGCTAAAGCAAACAAACCATTTACATTACCTATAGTGGGTAAGAGAGTGAGAGTGATAAAATTGAAAGATAATAACTATCAATATGGATATTCTTTGAAAATAGTTAAAGAAGGTTCATCTCATAATCATCCTTAACCTTATATCAAATAAATCCCTTCATAATGTAATCTAAAATTAACGGAAAAAGATCATGTCAATAATTGGTCGGCGTCTAACCATTTATATCATATCCAGACTAGCCTATAATAATATATCGACATATGGTAAAAGCCTAGTCATCAATGGGATTACATAACTTAAACCCAAACAGTTTCATTGATAAAACAAAAAAGGCCTGGACTCCTATTAAGTACTAACTCTAGATACATAGAGGACATCAGGAGTTCATTGAATCTAGTTGGGTATGCAGAGGAGGAGGTCCTATTTCCCCCCTTTTTTCCACCCTTGAAGGACGACTGATAGTCTTTGTCATTTGAAGCTTATTATTAGTGAAACTAGCGTATCGGCAATGGCATTCTTGGCTACTAGTGGGACAGCTGCCAACTCCTTATCATGGGCATCAAAAAAGAAAGGTACTCCCAACATAGGTGGGCATGATCCGGTACATTTTCTTTAAGTACAACATTATATTTGAATCTTATAAATGGAGAAAATATATGATTAGGAATATCTATTTTTTTAATGGATTGATTGGGTACTCAAAATATAATGCGTTAATCTTCTTAATACCAGGTATTAGAGGCAAAAAGGAGAGAGGGAAAGGAAAGGTTTTACTGAACATTCACCTTTGAACTATTGAAAATGATGGCAAGAGTGTCGTGTATATTCTTGGTCTTCCCATTTCAGGAAGATGAAAAGCATAGGGGCCACGATGTGCCCGACAAAGAAGAGCTGATCAAATTAGTCAGCTCTCAGCACTACATGCATTAATGGTAATTAGAAGGCCCTCTCAGTTTATTATGAATAGAAAGACATTACAATGTAATTTAGCCATCAAGATCTTATAAATGACTTGATAGTAAATCGGTTGAGATGATTCGGTACTTTTCCTTCTTAGGTAAGGTATTATAATATATACGAGTCTTACGAGATGAATATATATATATATATATATATATATGAAGAATTTTACCATTTATAAGCAAGTTAATTTATCTTGAATTTGGGTTAATCCGTACTCATAAGATTTTTTGATATAATATAACATGAGAAAAAACAGTGTAGTTGACTTTGCTCGTGGAACAGCTTGGCAACATGGTTAGCAGTTAAATTAATATAATTCCATGTGTTTAGCAGTCAGATCCAATCTAACGAGTTCATCTCCCAAGTTTAGTAAGGCAGGCAGATCAAAATCTCATAAATCAATTTTCAACATTCATGAGTAGCAATTGCATTCATATGGTCTTAATTTGATGATATGATGAGAGGATATAATGCCACGCTGTCATGTTGACTATGAGGATATGATTCTATCGGTCGTGTTTCGCACCACTCCCATGGCGTTTACTCGTGCCCTAGAGCTGATTCCTGACTCGTTCTCAGGGTTTTCAGGTATACGAGCTTCCAGCTTATCACTGAACGTCTCCAACGAGACATTACCAGAGCCATGAACAACGCTAGAGCATACTGTGGGCAAAACTGCAGATTTTGTTGACCGATCCCTCTTCTACGTCAAAGTGTTCTGTCTCAAATGTTGGTTTGTCTGGCAAGGTAAACCACTCAACAAACAGTAGAAGGGTCTCCTTTTGGACCTTCGTAAACGGAGAACGAAAAATGAACCCCAAAGATATCGGTCTTACGCTGACCGGTTTGAATAATCACTCTCTCGATCAAGCTTCAGCGCCGCTTGATAGAAGGGAATGTACCGTAAAGGGGGTGGACTAATGTACGGGAACCGCGTCAACAGTATCGGGACCGAAGAAAGACAGGTGAAATTAATCGGTCTGGAGAGTAGAGAGCTCCAATGATGGATTCATGATCGATGTAGATTTTTCTTTCCTCTTTCACTAATTTTCGTGGTGATCGATGATGATGGAACTGAGGAAAGGGCACTCCATTCAATAGGGAAGTGGAAAACATCGGAGACGACAAACCTTATCACCTGTCGCTGTCTTTGTCCACTGGCTTTCGGCCTCCGTGTCCCTTTCGCTCTCTGTTTCCTCTTGGATTTTTTTTTTTTCAGTACATGAACACCCATCGGACACACATTTATGTACAAGTACTATTTTATCAAGAATTATACACATGTAAAGAGAGTTGAATCCATGATATCGCGAAGTGTATATATGAAGGGTATTCACATTGTGTAGGTTCGAGCTAACCCTGCGTTGTGCTTTCTTTGTTGTCTCCATGTGGCAATAATTTTGGTCTTTATGCGATACATTCACATCAACGCCAGCTCCCATACAGCTCTCAGTACAGTGCACAAGAAAGAGACCCTATTGCATGCTAAATCGCAGTCGACAGGCCGATGGTATTCCACATATTGTGACATGCCCATCTTTGATATTCGCATTCACGGCTCCGATTGACGACTTTTTTGGGCAGCGTCAGCATCACCCATGCGTGGAGAGACGTCGAGTGCCTCTTTCTTCTCGTGGAGGACAGCTTAATGTGGTGGCAAAAACGTCCCATTAATCCCCTACCCAAATTATTGGTTTCGAGTTGACTTCCAGAATTGCGGACACGCAGAAGAACAAAACAAATTCATGAGTTGCACTTTGTAGCAAGGTCTGTCAGCCCTTTTTCTTTTCCACCAGAGAATCAGTGAGCTCGTCCGAGCTCGAATCCGATGTAATGCTTCTCCAGACAAGCGAATTTCACTAAAGTATTGGAGTTCGGGCTTTAATAAAAGCACTTTCTAATTATATATAATACACCGTGATCTCTCTGAAAGAGAGAATGAATCGTTCATAGTCATTCAAAATCTAGTTCCATAATGACCCACTAATTCGAGGTGCTCACTGATGCCTCAAATTGCCCAGAATAGCATAATGGTGCAAATGGTGTCCGAGATATATAAAGTGAGATACCGCATGCTCGACTGTGATTAAACTGAATTTCTCAATCTTCCTCTTCCAAAACGTCCTATCAACCATGACTATTTCATATATTTAGAGGAGTCGGTCAGTGATAGTTAAACATTTTCAAATCACCTAATTTTTTGTACTTAAGAGAAAGAATGCAATATTGTCTGCTCAGCTAATCCAACAATATCCAAGGGTGATGCCTGTTTGGATGTTAAATGGTATACAACAAACATATTATATCCTATTTTACGTCACGCGTTTCACAGTAAAATTCACTATAGTATATTATTATATTAGTTAAAATTTTACGGTGTAATTATTAATCACATTACATCTAAAGTGTGGTATTATCATATCACAATCACTTTACAACAAATCTTACAATAATTTCACCTAAAATCTATTAAACTTCACAACAAACTTTATATTTTTTCAAATAATACAAACTTTTATTATAACATAAAATTTTACTATGGTTTAAACTTTCTATATAATCTAACCATACTCAAACTAAATATTCAAAATAATTAAAAGAAAACTCATCAAAGTTGTGATTTGAGAGAGAGGTGACATTGTGAAACACACTGATTGCTTTGCTACGTGAGTGGGTGAGACTGTGACTCTGTGTGTGTGTGTGTGTGTGTGTGTGTGTGTGATCATGAAATGAGTGCAGAAAAGATGAAAAGACTTGCAATATTCCCCACCTTTGGCTGCCATAATGTGCCATCTGGTCAAGAGTAGTGGAGAGAAAAAAAAGGGTTTTCATCGAAATGCAATAATTTTCTCACAAAAAAAGTGCATATATATATATATAATTGTATATCTAAAAGCAGGCTATAAACCCATACTGATACATTCAAAATTAAGAAATTATGTAATTAATCATTTTGGGTAACACCTTTCATACATTTTTATCCTCTCCTTATTCCCATTCCATGTCAGACTCACAGTCTTTCTTCCAAGCCCTTAGAGGTAATTTACATGAATGGACTAGCTGGGCAGGTTCAATGCTCTGACTATATACTAACCTGAAATCTAAAAAGAAAAAAAAATATTAAATTCTCATAACCAAACCAAAATTAGAATATTACATCTCTCATGGGGACTAATTTTAATGGGCCACGAAACATCTCGCACCAGACATGTCCTCGACATCGGACGTGCAAATATATTATATTATATATAACATAAACAAAGTGACGATCCTGATGAGGTGGATGCGGAGACTAAGTTGATTACTATAATTTAGATTAGGTGAAAACGTGATCTTATGTTAGATCTTGCGGCATGATGCTTCGTCGGCCTCGGATGTGATGTTCGCACATAATTATCGCATGCCCGAAGATATCGAAGTGGGGACTGCGTACTGCTAATGAGCCGCCACCCATCCAGTACTCCGGTATGGGCGTCGAAGTGAAGATGGATCGGCCATCGCCGTCGATTGATTAGGTGTCTAATACAAACCCCCCCCCCCCTCCTAATGATGCTTCTCTTTGAAAATTGCTCGGTTACCTATGTCTATTACTCGCGTAAATATCAAGCAGAGATTATTCACCTTCCATTTCAAAAAACAAATCATGAACCTTAATCCATCTCTATTGTTATTAATTGTTTTTTTCTTTAATAAGATCTAATTAATTATTGAAATAATTAACTATTTTATAAGTGACATCTTGGATTCTGTGGATTGAAAAAATCAATAGCATTCACAAGATGTACCCCCCAAAAAGAATGCACGAAAGAGTACACGTGTGGATTTCAAGCTCAAGCTTGCAAAGGAATATTAAGCCTAAACTGACACAGTCTCTAAGCAGGGAATCGAGAGAGTTCTCAATCTCAGCAATTTCAAAGTCCGTCGATTGTGCTCCTTCCACATCGAGCAAGTACAGCGAGCGAGGGCGAGCTAGTAAAGATAAAGAGCAGCAAGACGAGATCCACATCTTCCATCTTGTATTTGCTCGATCAAGATCCTGATTCCAACCCCCAATAGTAAGCAGTACACTACACTGAATTGGTGGTCCCAGCCCCCAGTAGAACGTTACACCATGTTTGGCCTGTATACATACTGGCAAGAGTAAAAGAGTCGATCTCGGGTTTCCATCTCAATCGTACAGAACCCACATAAAATGGAAGGCGACAACGTCTACATGGTGGGCCATGTAGGCACAGCCCTACAAATTTGGGCCAACTCAATTTGGCAGGTCTCTAATGACGTCCACTGCTGCGTTCTGGCTTTTGTGGATAATCTGTCAAGCTTTGCTAGCCGACTTATGGAAGATATTCGTGGTATGTCTCCCGAGAACCACATAAGTTGAAACCATGGAGCTTTGAGTTTTCTCTAGTCTGATGTCCTCTCAGATATCAGCAGCGTTAACGCTCGTTTTTGAATTCCAAAGGAATGCATCGGCAGAGGCAGACGACACTGAGCTTTGGATCTGGTATATGGATTTGCATGATAATGTACTACGGATCATTGGTTCGGGGCCACCGCCAAGTCTCTCAAGAAATTTTATGACATGTCTCTCGGAATTTATGATGTCTTACAAACAATTGAAAAATCTATGTCCATCCATCCATACGTACAAGCAAATAATAGGCAATGAATTACATAAGAGACCAATCATATATATATATTCACAAGTCAAAGGATGAGGATAACGAGACAATCATAGATTTATCATACGTTAGAGGAGGTTGTTCACAAGACAATTTACACAGCAAAATAGCCCTCATCAGCAATTCTCTCTGCATAATACCGAAAAGGATATAAAGGGAACTAACTGAGTATGATCATGCTCGTGCGTGTGGGGTTGAGTGTCTTCTTGCGACGATCCCCGTGCCTTCCTCGACCATCTCATCTCCCATACTGACATGAAGCATCAGCAAATTATCGGCCCAAAAGAGTGGCACCTTCGCAGCCTACGAGAGAGATAACGACCAAGCAGTGATAGATTGAGCAATAGGAGCAACTAGTGACGGCGTAGAACGGATTGGCCTTCAACCATTTTAATCTCACAGTTCGAGTGATGAAAGCAACACAGCAAACAAGAAGTTGCAACACTGACAGAAAAAACATGGTCACCACATCAAAGACAGCCGAACTATCCTACTCAGCAAACATGGACAGCAACACATGCCCATTAGGGAAGACAAAGCGTAACAAACGAAAAGAGAGCAAAATCCATGTAGAGATGTAGCAATGGATAGCCCAGATCAACCAACAACCAAGAAACAGGCACATAGCTCATTTAGGTGAATCATCGAACAAATTTATGTGCATCTGAGGAACATATACTTTCAATGTTGTGAAGCTGTCCTTCACTAGTCTGCAGCCTACACTGTCGATGTTGCGGCAATCAAACTCAAACAATAGAGGAGATGACAGAGCAGCAAGGAGACACAGAATAGGAGACTTATAGGCAAGGAGACGCCCGGTGGCAGTGGCTGCGCGCCAGGTGGAGACACAAAATAGGAGGCGCCCGGTGGCGGTGACAGCGCACCAGGCGGGGATGCTTGGGATGTATTGAATCTTCTACAAATCGTCATTGGAGCCGGAGAAGAGGAGAGAAGCACGAGGGAAGTGAAGCTTGAAACTATCCAAGTTGGAGAGGAGAATACGGGAGGATTATGGAGGGTCGTGGAGAAGAGGGGATGGTAATGAAATTATAACAAACACCTTCTACATATCCCTTGTTTGGAATGGATGGTATTATAAATTGAAGGGGAGGTGGGTGTTAAAAGAACGTAAATAAGCCATTATACCCTTTTATAATCATTTTTAATTATTATATCAGAGTATTAATTATAAATTCATCTCTTATCCTTTTCTATTCTCTAAATTGGAAAGATTAAAAAAAAATGTGACTATTGTAGGGTTATGAATTGATAAACTATCCCTCCACAACTTTTCATAAACCTACTTCTTTTTTTTTTAACTGAACTTGAATTTCTTGATACTGATATCCCAGTCGGTCGTACATGGAGAGGGAGGTTAGTACTCCTAAGCACAAAAGAAATAGTGTGACAATTAACATCATCTCTTTGGCTTCCCATCAGATATTATCTAGAAGTCTCACAGATTTTAATTAATTAATTTAAGTTAAGTTCGAGGTGGAACTGTTGACCGAGGGAAATCTATACAATTATGAATTTCCTCAGCTCATCTTTCAACAACCTGGAACAGGAAGAGGCATTCAACTACCACAATCAATTCCTAAGAGTTACGGGCACGAAATCTCAGATGACGTTGATATCTCTCACATCTGGACAAGCTTTCCCGCATGACAGGCCCAATTGTTGTCAGGCCCATCCGAAGTCCAAGTAATGTCAGGCCCACTCAATGGGAGGCCCAACCTGCTCAGAAACCTCCGGTACCGCCTAATTTTGAGGTCAGTCGAACGGAATTCGGCTTTTCCCCCTCCGTCCGCACCACAGATTTCTAGAGCAGTACATTATAATTCAGAACTTCAGCCTCCCCGGTTTCTGTTGGGTTCGGACCTCATTCTGGAGCCGAACCAAGCACAAGCTTGGAACCACCCTGCCCCACTTTCTCGGCAAGAAGTACTAGCTCCTCAGAAAAAAAGGTAAGCCTTCTTTTCCGATCGTCAATGATGAGAAAGGCAAGACGCTTCGACAGTGGAGAAATGAGGAAAATTCCCGGATCTTGCAGATCGCGCCCAGTGGAAATCAGAGAGCCTGCTTTCGGATTACATAGTTCCCGAGCTTCTTCGATCGTCTTCTCTTTTCTCTATTATATAAACCCACCCCCACCACCAACTTTCTGAATACAGAAATTTCCCGGGCACCTAAGCTCTGAACGAAGATCAGAGAAGGCATATAAAGATGAAAGAAGAAATGGAAAAGGAGGGACAACTAGAGACCTATACCCGCAATGCCTACTCTAACCTTACTAAAAGGACTAAACTACCCTTTTGCCTCTAAACTTTGAAGAAAGAGAATGAAGAAGATGAGCCAATTTCTCGATCCATCGAGTTCCAATCTCGATAACTTTCTCCCTGTCGCATCTACCGGCACCCTAGCTGAGTTACAGGTTGCGTCCATACCAAAACTCTCTCTCATTTTCGCTGAGGCTGACCGCTGACGAGAGCTTGAGTGTGCCCGTGACATAGCTTGATCATTTCCTCCTATCGCTTTGAGTTGCCTGCAGGTGATCTGGCCCCAAAATTGAAACTTCTCGTTTGCACGAGGAAGCGACTACCGGCGTGAAGAATTCTCTGTGTCCACTGGGTTCAGAAGTACTTCCCCGACGACTTCCAGATCCTTCCTTCGAGCGATATAACCATAACTGTAACATCATCATGATACTTTCTACGGTCTCCCTGGGGAATATCCAGCAACTCATGGAATTCCATACCTGCAAGCCACAAATCGACTTAGGATAGGTACTGACAGCAAACCAATGAATAATTGGAAAAAACAACAAGGATTATCCAAATACCAGCTTTTTTGGCTGCACGAGAGAGGAGTTCCTCAATCAAGTGCTGCGCTGGATCCCCATCTGGGAATTTCTCCAAGAAACTCCCTATATGGGCAACAACTTCCTGGTTGCTGAAATACTGGTATAAACCATCGGAAGACAGAACCAGGAATTGATCTCTCGGGCAAAGTTCATGGCGGCAAAGAGAAGGAGAAGCGGATATGTATGGGGCAGTTCCAATATAGTCGTTACGGAACATTTCCAATAGTGCATCATTCAACTTGGGCTGCATGAATATGAAAAATCAACTCTATTTTTCATATGTAAGAGCAAATACCAGATCAGAAAGGGCTTGACCTAATTCAACAATCTAGGGGAAGCATGATAATTTCTGAAAAGGAAAACATTTTCTAGATGGGTTATTTGGGAAAACACCTGCTTCAAAAATCCCGCTCCAAAGGCTCTCGTGACCTTAAGACGACCTTTGACTCTGTCATTGGCAATACAATTGCTATCGTCAGGGTGTTCATTCTTTATTCTTATGACTTCCTGCATAAGTAAGAAGATTTAATTGAAAATAATGACGGAAAAACTCCAAGAAATAATGTACTGGTTCATAAAACTGAGAATATTCATAGAATGGACAAACGATGATGAAACCTTTGCTTGTAACATTTAACACAGCATGCAGAGAAGATCTATAATTTCCTCAATCTGCTCATTTATTTTTCATGCAGAATATGCCCTAACAGGATATCTGTACTTCTTACAGGGTTGTCATTAACATACTTTCAAGAGAAAACCACACTCAAGAGGCCCAGATTTGTTCCAAGAAAGCACTAATCTATATCTAATGTATTACAAGTTTCCAAACTGAACCATTGAAAAAGCAATCTTAAGAATAGTGTCAGCGTCAAAATAACCATAATAAATAGCTGAACACTACCGGAGACAATGTGCAACAAAAATGGCAATCAACTGGAAAAATTCAAACTTCAAATAGAACACACCAACTGGCATTTAAGCTGTACCTAAGAACGAGCAGTACTTTTCTAATTATTCAATAGGGCCTAATCAAATTACAATATCCTCATTTTATTAACACCATATCATCTCAACCCAAAAACATCGGTCACCCAACTAGTTATCATACATGTAGTCAGACATAAAAGGGCAGGTGACAGCCTAAACTAGCAGCAAGATGCTACTCAGGAATATATAAGAGCACACTCGTGTCTGTCTTCACTCATGTATAGGAACCACAGATATGGACATAGATCTGTAGTGAAGACCTCAAGACACTTCTTGGTGAAGAAAAATGACTTGAAGCAGCGCATAATAACCTAAAAGACCATTTGTACACAATAATGTACACCTTTCAGGTATAGTATGAACCCTTAAGAAAAGGTGAACATAAAGAAACCCCATATAGATCTCATGGAAAATACAAGGAAATATCTCAAGATAAACGGTTCCATACTTAATGCAACTATATATGATAAGCATATGCTTAGATGGCTTCAATGGTGTGAAATTCATGATTAAATCCAAACAGGGATTTAAATAGCTGCAAGCTTATAAAGGTCCCACAGAAAGGAAAACCTAATACTAGAAGGAGGTATCTCAGCATCTTCCTCAATGTAGCCCGGGAAAACTTAAGGTAGAATTGATGATGTACTAGCAACAAACCAGGAAGTAAAATATAAAAGTAAGCTTCCTATGATATTCTTAAAGCCCATCACAGCACGTGTTACTACAAGGATGAAAATGCCAAAGTGACAACAGCTTACCTTCAACATCAGACACAGTTCAATTGAGACATTGAACTGGATAGTACAACAATAGTGCGCCTAAATGATTCAGCATAAACAACATCAGCAATATAATAATGCACATGAAAGGCAATGCCAATTCTGTATTTATTGGGGCACAAAGCACTTCTTGTCAATTCAACTAATTAATAACTGAGCGTTTGTGCATATAAGCATCAATATCATGAAAAATCAGACACCAGAATTTGATAATTTTGATTATTCAAATTCCAAAACCTAGTCCAAAGACAAAATCAAAAGACTAGATATCCTGAAGTTCAGTGTGTTTACCTCCTCAATGCTGGTACTATGATCAGTGGACAGCTGTAATGCAGTCAATCTCATTGACTGGGCAGGAGTATCACTTACTGCCTTCTTTGCCCTTTTCCCGTCAATCGATTCCTCCAATATACCATCTCCACTGGACTCCTGACTACTCTGCAACCCTGACTCCACATTCAAACTTCCTTCTTCCCTATGGAACTGTGCAACAATAGCCCGACTATCACCCAAATTCATCACATACACATCCTCATCCCTCATAAGCACCACCAATAAGCACGAACCCATCAATGCCAGCTCAGGATTTGTATCAAGAAATTTATCAGTCACATCTAAAAAGGCATTCTCTGTCAATTCAAGTGCTCTAGACATCGCTCTGAGCACCAACTCATGATCCACAGGGCCCTCTTTCCGCCTCCTGCCACATTTATTGGCCTGCTCCTCTGCCTCCTCGAATCTGTTCTGAACCTCAACTTTCTCTTTTAACCCAAACCTCCATGGGAAAAGCTTCCTCACTTGGCCTTCCTTATGCTTTGATAACCCATGCTTCAATTTTGATAGCAGAAGCCACCTTCTACTCACAGCAGAAGATGCAGATCCAGCATTATTCACACTGATAGCATCATCAACTGAGAATGCAAACCTCTGAGACCCTGACAGGTCCAAACCATCTTCAGCATCATCTTCAGCAAGGTACTCCCAGAGCCGCCGCCGCCTCGCTTCTTTTCCATCTGATTGGAATGTAACTCTTTTTGCTGATCCTATATCCGAATTATCTTGATTTGGATCAAGACAAATTTCCTCGACAGTATTTTCTGTAGAAGGATTTGTTTCATCTACTACCGCTGCATTTTCCACTACTGTGTTTGGGGCCATTCCTTCTTCCCCTTCCTCAGTCACTTCCCAAAACAAGCCCTGAAGCTCATTATAAACAGCCCGATAAAGATTGTCCATCAAGAACTCAGGTCCATCAGGACCATAGAAACCATCATAAATCCCCACAAACAACCAACCCTGCTCCTCTGATACAACCACATGCACACGATCCTCGCCCGCTTTCCCTAATGCCCACTGCACATTATCTACATCGTTTCTGGTATCAAACACTGCTGTTTCCCCCTCATCTGGAGCTTCCTTCTTCGCACCAAAATTCAGCACCGGAACCACCCATGGCCGCTTCTTCTCCGAGAAGTTCCCGTAGATTGCATTTTTAATTCCAGAAATGCTCTTCTTCCTCCTCTTCCTCTTCACATAAGCGCCACCAAGCGGGGCCGAGAAAGGGACTCCTCGAGTCGCTTCCGGGCCAGAGCCAGGGTCTAGCGGGCCGGAAAGAGCTCCACGCTCGATCGGCCCTGAGAGAAAGAAACTTCCCGAGGCCGGGTCTCCGCCTGCACCGGAGCCTCGCGGAACGGTCTGCAGCGGCAACGCGCAGAAAGAGGAAGTACTCTCGAAGCCATTGTTCACACTGCCGCCCTTGATGAAGGTCTCGGGAGCAGAGTCGTAAGGGCCGTCGAGCTGGAGGACAGTCCGCGGAGTAGCGGTGTTGGCGCTGACGGAGGCGCCGGAGATGGCCTTGAACCCGGTCTCCGGACCGGGCCTGGCCCTGTGGACCGGATCGTCGAACCGGAGGGACTGAGAGGGGGACACGAAGCGATCGCTGGCGGTCGGGGATAGGAAGCGGGCGGAGGATCGGACGTAACAGAAGGAGTGGCCTAGGGTTTCATCCAACGGCTCGGAGGCGGAGAAGACGACGTCCGGCTGCTGGTTGCAGCTGTGGTCCGGTTGCTGTGTTCTCCGGTTCACCGGTTTGAAGCAGGAGAGACCGCTTCCCATCACATTTGACTGCTCCGGGCCCTGCCTCCTCTGCTCCCTCTCCCGCCGAGAAACTTCCCAACTCAAGCTCAAGTTTTCCGGCGAGGCTCAGCAAAATGTGAGAGAATATAGAAAGAGAAGGAGACAGAAGAAATTAGTGAACTGAAGAAAGCAGAGAGAGAGAGAGAGAGAGAGAGAGAGAGAGAGAGAGATTTATATTTTAAAGGTTAAAACTTCAAATGCCAAATTGTTTCTATTATTATATAGCGAGGGAAAGCGGTGAGAGCAGTTTTTTTATTTCCGATTTCTCGTTGAAATTGTTGGATCCTCTTTTAAATAATATTTTTATTCCCATTTTGCACATAAAAAAATTAACTCAAAACCTTCATAAATTATTTTTAAAAAATTTTAATAAAAATTATTATTAGAGAGTTTTAACATTAATTATCCGACTTGATTAGATATATATATAACTCAAATTTCAATTTTTTATCAGATATTATAAAAATGATTTTTTTATTTTTTATTTATATATTTTTAATTATGTGTAGTTTGTTTTTGGGATAGTTTAATTACGTGTAGTTGTTGGTTCTTGGTTGACGGTTAACACATGGAGGCCCTGCGGAGGGCCCGCCACGTAGGATGAGACGTGGCTGCGGGCCCCACTTCTGTTGGAACTCCGCCCGCTTTCCCGAAAATGGGCACACATTGTCGAGGAAATTACCAGCGGGCGGCCCCCCTGGCCGCCTTTCCTCTTGTCTTGTTGTGGGAGGAAATAAAGCTGTGAGGTCAAGGTGGGGAAACCTGTGAAAGGCCCTCGGCACTCGGCAGGGGGCATTTTTGTCCCTCCATCTGCTCCGGAGCTGACCGCACCGAGCCCAGCCTAGGCCCGGTCTGCACGAGGCGACCATTCAAATTCGTGCATGGATTGACGGTTTTACCCTTCGCCCGAATGGGTATCGTGATTCTTTCCGGCCAGCCGAGAACCCCACCCCCCCCCCCCCCCTCTTATTCTCAATGTTGACTTCCGTGTGGTTTTTGCTCAAATGGGGAAAAAGGACTTTTGAGCTGCTTTCGATATAGCTGTTGGCTTTCCCCGCCATTTGAATTCCTGGAATGTCGCAAAAAGATATTCCACCAAAAAATCTCCGTCTTACTTTTCTGAGATGCAAGCGTTTGTGATTTCATGCCAAATTCTCGTGAATTGTACGAGAAATTTTGAGGGGCAGACTTCGAATCCAATCATTTCTACCCGCAGACAACGTAAATCGAGAGTAATCACTGGATTCAGTGAATAGTGGGCATGTAATTTGTGTGTTTGTTTCATGGTTATCGGTATTTCTGCATCTTTCCTTTTAAATTTACATTATAAATTCAATGAAAACCAACCGACAAGAAAAAAACAACGTATTTTGACTTCAATAAACTCATTTATTTCTTGTTGACTGTGAAGATGAATCCTACTTAATGAGAATTTATAAATATAACAAACGAACCCTATAGGTTTTAAGGTGGCCGTAAAGGCTCCGTATGTTTGCGTCCACTGCATATTTAAGTAGGTTCCTTTACTTACAGTAATGGAATTGCCAATGTGAACATTGTGACATCATATTTTGCTTTACATGTCAACTCACGTATTCCGCATTGCTGAATGCAATGTGGATAGAGTTTAACACCGTCATATTCACATTAATTCTTGATATAATGAATTTTATCATGTAATAAAAATAAGTATATATGACTTATTAGTTCATATTAGAACTTGTAGTACTCACTAATTACTACTACATTTTCAAAATATATGACCTCAGAAAGCATTTTCTCTTTTTCTTAAATATAAAAAATTTTACATTGTGATAATGATAATATTTTTTATTATTATTCTTTCATATTAATAAGTTTTAACTGCTAAGGGACAAAGAGGAGTGTGAACCTACTTCTAACCAAGACAACAAAGTTCATGTTGATCCCTTCTGGCTATGTACATTTTTAGGGTTAGCACTACGTGACCTATCATGCATAAACACACTGTAACATGAATGGACTAACAGTTCAATCTCCAAATTTGTGAAAAATCGACACTTGATAACTTGAACTTGTTTTGTTACCAAAACCATCCCTCAATTTTCATTCCATCCAACAAACAACTCTACCATTAGCTTTTGGATCAGGATAGTTCAGTGAGTATAAAATAACTATAATAAAATAATGTATACTTAATTATGTGGATAAAATATGTATTTTTAATAAAAAGATGGGAGTACCAAGAAATAAAGTAAAATTTTTGCTAAAAAAGAAATTAAAATAAAATAGAAAAAAGAGAGTGGAGAGTGAAATTAGGGAGTGAAAATTAGAAGCGGTGGGAAACTATTATTAATTTTACTATTTTAATATCTTTTTTTATTAATCGAGATATAAAAGACATTAATATTTACGAAAACTGAGAAAACCTCAAATACCCGTTGTCCATTTGCGCATCCCAAAAAAAAAAGGAAAAGAGAAAAAATCTTGAGAGTAAAAGTACAAAGTTAGGAGGGCAATTTTGTCCATCGAGAATTAGATAGGCATGGGCCTCATGGAGCGTGGGGCCCATATGAAGTGTCGATCGAGTGTCCTCACTATATATATGTATTTTTGGTTCAATGAGATAAGAGTGTCCTCAGTCCTCACTATTTCTGAGCGAGCAACGTCATTCTGCTTGTAGGCCGCACGGTCATGCATCACTTGGTGATCGACGGGTGAGATCTGACGGACAAAAACGCGTCGTCCATGTTTAGCTGTAGAGCGCATCGCAGTTGACTCGCCCGCCCCGCGAGTCAAGGGGCACGAATTCCCATTCAGTCTTCCGTTCTGTCGTAATCCTTGAATTTATTTAAAAATTATTAAATTAAATATTTTTATTCTAACTAGCCCGCAAAGGTCCATGCGGCAACATCAGATTCAACCGGAGCTGATATACGTTCTCGTTCAGTGTACTTCGGTGGGCTTGCATCCAGCCGCGGCAAAAACTGGTCCAGCTCGAAAGTACTGCCTGAATATGGTATGAAAAATTGTGTCTGTGTGAGAGTTTTCAAGCCGGTAAAACTCTATAGAAAAGTATAAAATCTATATATATGAAATAATAAGAAGAATGTGACAAATATTTTAAAATAATTAATTATATATAAATATTATATTTTAATTATTACTTTAATACTTCCTTCAAATTAATCATTCAATTATATTATTTATAAATTTATCTTAAATTATTAAAATATTTAAATTTATTTTTTAAAATTATATTTATTTAATTCAATCCGGGCTAAACGGCTCAAAATATAAATATTTATGTCCGAATCATAATTTTCATGTGATTAGGATGGTAGTAGCTGTGGCAACATGTTGCCTCCCTTCATTTTTGTCTTCTCCATATCGATTTCTCAACTCACTCTTTCATCTATAAGGAAGAAAAATGTAAAATATTGGCTATGCTATAGAAAAGATCTTATGTTTGGGTGAGCCGTCGAGAGAGCTTTTTCCGAATTGGTAAGAAAAAATCCAAATTTAATTATTAATGTAGGGAAAATATGTGACTACTATTTTTGTATTGATTTCTATTTAAAAAAATAAAAAGGCCAAAAATGGCTGGTGGAGAAAAAATATTTTTTAAAAAAAGAAAAGGGAAGGAGGAGAGAGAGAGAGAGAGAGAGAGAGAGAGAGGGGAGAATTTTTGCATGTGAAGGCCGGAAGCTGCCCTGCAAGTCAAAGAGTTTGTTGGTAGCGCTAAATCGACATGCGGATTGGGCGTGTGAACACATTCTCTCTTCCCCACCAGAGAGAGAGAGAGAGAGAGAGGAGAAGAAAAGAAAAAAGTCTCATCCTCTCTTCTTATCCTCTATGCAAATTATTCATTAGATTTCCATAAGCCTAATTTATTTAAGAGTTAAATGAAACAATCATGATATATGTAGTTTTATTAATTAGTGGGCTGACGTGCGTGCGAATTTACATTAGCCGAAACTTACTAAGTTCCTAGATACCGTTAAGTAAACACCAAAAATACCTATTATTGATTTCAATATTCACAGCCACATATTTACAGTACAATGATTAGCTCCGGTGAATAGAGTGTATGTGCAGACGAGATCACATCTTTAATCACTCAAGTGTGTAGTTATTTGTAAAATTATGTCGACATATTTATATATGAATTTATTTGAATTCATAAATTTGAACTTTTTTTTTATATAATCTTAACTTTTATTTTAGTTAAAATCTCATTCTTAAGCACACTTTCACTGTAAATTTCATTTGCTCATTCGGTGGGAAACCCTGTGGGACAGTTCCGTCCGATCGTTCAACACCTCACCGCACCCTAGGGAGGAAGATCCCAGTATAGCCAGCAGTATGCTACACGCGCTGCGGTGGCGCGTGCTTTCTTCCGGGGTGGAAAGAGTCAAAAAATTGATGTTCGTGTCCGTGGGGCCCACGTTTAATCGGTTGGTCAACGACTGACGACGGAGGTAGGGGGCTCAAACAGTTTGACTCGCAGTTCGTGTCCTCGGCGGGGCCCACTGCGACAATATATAATTTTTGTTTTGATTTACGATCAAGGATCGAAATAAATGAAAATGGAATAGTGTGTAACGAAAAGAATGGATTAATTAACAGATTTTATTTAAAAAATAGAAATCTAATTCCTTTTTGTTATTAATTGTTAATATCTATATATTTGTATAGAAAGATTTAAGATAAAGCTGTCATCCACACACGTCACATTATAATCCTTACGCTATATTTTTTTTATTTCTTTAAAGCACAAAAATAAATAACTTTGTTCAAATTATTGTAGATTTATTTTCCGTTAAAATCGTATTGAATTTCTGACACTTTTACGCATAAAATTTTTTTAAGCCAATTTAATTTATTCAAAGGGGGATTGGGGATTATTGGTTGTTTTTTTAATTATTCCTATTTTTAAAAAATTATTTATTAGATATGTGATTGCATTTTATTTATATGGTTTTTTGGGTAATAATTTATATGGGCTATTAGTTATCCCAATTTTTTATATTTTTATTCCAAGTCCTCTAGCATGCACACGAATTGACCCGACCAAGCATGATGACGCATAACCCGTTTTGCTATTTGTAGCACACAATAATTTTTAACAATATTTTTTTTAGTATTATCTTATTGCAAGCTGGGATTTCATTGGGGGTGCATGACTGGACTACTTTTTCACCTTCAATACTCGTACGATGTCAAGTCAATGAATAATCAAAAATTCAAATTTTAATTATTTTAATTTATTATTAGATAAAATTCATTAAATATATATATTTTTTCATTTATAGATTCCAATGTGAAACCTTTTTTCCGGAAGAAAACGAGGAAGAACAATAATGGACAACAGAGAGTTATGACGAATTTACGGGTAAATGAGATCGCTTAATGAACTGTACATGGAATTAACATAACTTTATAGACTGTCTTTCGAGTTTCCCAGAGCCCAAGGAATGCAACGCGGTCGTAACCCCTTAGATCCATTACCTGGAATAAGATATCGAACCACGTTGACCGGCTCGAGCTAGGAGATCATGGTTTAGTATTTCGAGTGACATAATTAGGGGAAACCCGGCTAGAATAAAACAAGGGTTGTCGTGATACCAAGCCAGGCTCGAACCGAAGCTCGTACAACCGAAACCCACCTTAAGACTCTGAAAGCTCTTGCCCTATTACGGGGTCGAGGCAAGATCAGTTGTACGTAGCCATCAAGATGAGAGAACAAATACACATGTACAAGAAGAAAGGGATATTATTGATTAATTATCGAATAAATAAATATTATGCATGCATGTTGGATTATTATTATCCGCGTACGTAGCCCTTCACACTCGGACATTGATTCTTTTCTCTTTTTTTTTTTCCATTCACTCACGACCTTTCAAAAATAAATTGAAACCAATGGATTCATTAGATCACACGTCAAGCTTTTACAACAATATATATATTATATATCCAAGTACCAATCGAGAGCGGTGGTTTGACGATCAAAAACTCACTTGGTAGTACAGTTTGATGGATCTAACGTCCTAAGTTTAAGTCACCTATATCACGTTTTCTTACACTGATCAGCCAAAATTGAATACCAAAATTTGAATATTGATTATTGCTGCTATTAGCTTTAGTTTTACTTAAAAAAGGTGAAGCTATATGCTATCCTTTTTAAGGAACGCCAGTCATATATATATATATATATATATACACCAACATGTACCTTAGATATATTATTTATTTCTAAAATTGACTGTCTTTCATATAATAATATAGAAAAAAATGAAATTAAAAAGGAAATTACTTTTTGTACAATAATAATAATAATAATAATGAAAGTATTAGAGGTTTTTACAGTTGAATTATGTCTGCAACATAGTCAAATAATTAATATTTTAATTCATCGACCCATTTGAATTTAGGTATTTGTTATTCATGTGTTGGAGACATGCTGAGCTGGGCAAGAAAACGAGCATAGTTCCTACCTGGGGGAGGCATCACCTAATTCTTCCCCCTTAATTAATTCCAATTATCTTCTGGACTCTCTCCCTGCAGATAAGCCTAATTATAACTAACGCCTAATGTACCCATCATTATACTTATTGATACTACTCTAATGTTCATTGTTGAAAAAATAATATGCATAAAAATAGACTTTTGGGTTACAGTCCTATTAAATTGACCATAACAATTTTTGTTTGGTGGGTGGGTTCAAATGAACTCTCCAACGTATCAAAATCGATGGATGGTTGATTGGTTGGAACAATTTGACTCCCCTCTCTTGTTTAAGCAAGAGTTTATATTCAAGTAATATAAATAAAGAAAATTTCAGACCTAAAGTAACCATTCTTATGTGATCTCCTAAATATAAACGAGTATATAATATATTATTATTACGTTAGAGATAACTATTTGTGATTTTATTTTTAAAAAAATAAAATAAAAATGAATTTATGTTTCTCACTTTGGATAATTCTTGGGTCCATAAATAAATTGGTTGCCCTATACTATCTTCTTGAATTCCCCGTTGTAATGAAATCACATTTCAATGGTTCGTTCCTATTTGCGTCGACCGGCCACATTTCTTGTTCTCGATATTTCCAGCGCATTTGTCTTATTTTATTTTAAAATTTCTGAATAATATATTATATGTTTAAGGCTTTTAAGCTGCGTTCACCTACCTCTGTAGATTGATTGATTAATTAATTTAACAATATGCGTTGTTTTTCTAGAGGCAAGTGAATGAGCAGTTGATCATGAATTTTAGTGCACCTTGAGCGACAAATTAGGTCCAAAAAATAAATTTACTATCCTTTTTTTTAATATTAAACAGAAGGGTAATTAATTACCCTTATACATTTAGACAAAATTTACATCTAAGATATATAAGGTAATTCGAGGTACCTTCTTTTCAAATAATGCAACGAGTTCGATTTATGTAAATGGAAATAGTTCATGTTAGGAAAACATTTGTGATCGATCTGATTCAAATATGAATTGAATTTTCTGGATAACAAGTTATTTATATCGAAAAAAATGATATTATGAGAATTTTATCTCTCGAAAAGGCTGAGTATCATTTAGATCATTCAGGATTCATTATATTTATATAGGTGAAGTGGTTTACAACTATCATATGTATATATATATAAGTAATTTGCCCCATCTCCACATGGTTTGACCTTTGCTAAATATTATTACGTGCCGTTGAGGATTGGCAGTCCAGCTGCCACTGGCGTACCTCTTGCCGCTCTCTTACCACCCCGCGACCTCTCCCCACTTTTTCACTCTTTCTTCTTGTTCTTAATAATAATAATAATAACAACCATATTCAAACTAAGTTTGGGGGGGTGGGGTGGGAGTTGGGGATGTGGTTGATCATCTCCTGTGAGATGAGGGATTCAAACGTTGGTCACTTGTCCTCAGCAGTCGACCAGGTCTTGTCTGCCACCTAACCCAACCCTCCCTCTTCCGAATCCAAAATCACAGATGCTTTCTCTTGCATTTCTGTTGGCCGAATTTGGAAGCCACAAGTGGTAGCCGTTGTTATTGATTAGGCCGGAAGTGACATACATAATATTATTCACATATGCTTTCCTGTTGGTTTGTATTTTAAATTAAAAATGCATAAAAATTTATCATTATTAAATGGAACCAGTTGTCATTACTGTTATATCATAACATTTAGGGTTAGATTCTTTGTTCGGTGCAATTTTTTTTAATGCCCATTTTCCCCTTTCAGTTTCGCGGATCTCCAGGAAAGAAAAGCTGAGCGCTGTGGGAGCAATTGGACCGACTGAGTCCACCGACCGTCAATGCAAAAGTTCTCCGGGAGAATACGCTGATGGGCTTGTCTTCTGCGAGTAGACCATCGATCAGAGTCAGGCATACATACCCTGAATAAGGACTACAGAGGAGGGAGATACCAGAAAGGGATCTACATCCTCCGCTCTCGGACTCGCACCTAACTT
Source organism: Sonneratia alba (assembly GCA_900174645.1). Taxonomy (NCBI): domain Eukaryota; kingdom Viridiplantae; phylum Streptophyta; class Magnoliopsida; order Myrtales; family Lythraceae; genus Sonneratia; species Sonneratia alba. Next base: position 860,329 of record FWPY01000041.1, read on the forward strand.
GGACCCGATCCAATGGTCGGCAATTTTTTCGCAGTTAAAGTTGAATTTCTATCAATTTAACATGTGGCTCAGGATGGCGGCATTATAGTCATTGCAGAAGGGATCTTGAGATTGGATCGAGGACAAGAAGATGATACATTATCGTGGGCCGCATTTGCAATGGATTACTTACATCTCAAGCCGAATCTTGTGAAGTGTTAATGGGCATGGGCTGCACTTACTATGGGCTTAGCCCATTTAAACTGAGTCCCTGTCTGTTGTAAGAATTACATTTACTTTCCGATATGGGGGAACCAAATTGCATTTCCTTTCATGGGAGGTTAAAAAAAAAAAAAAAACCCAATAAGATACCGTTATAATTGGTTGGATGGTTCCTCGTCTCTTTTTCACTCGAGTATCGTGTCGCGTTTTATGATCCATGGAACTTATATGTAGAAGGTAGTGTATAGAAAGCCCGATAAATTACTAATGTTGATTCTTTGAGGTGGGTCAAGGGTGGGAGGAAAAGGGCTGCGGCAATCTAACATGCAGCTAATGTCGTGATCTTAGGTAGGTCTGTGACAAGTGTTCTTCAATATTAATTAATAGGGGGGCCATGGATGAAAGTGCTGTCCTGCGCTTATGGTTAGAACCACTCCGGGAGGACTCTCTCATTTATCTATTCGGATGCCATGCACGACGAAAGGTCCCAGGATTGTTGTCGCCGGATTAACTCGATCAGCCTCTCTGGGCATAACTGACACATTCTGAGTTGAATTCGTGGAGGAGGAGGACGACGACGATCGAGTGTGTAAGTGATCAACCAGACATTTGGTCTGTATAATCCTTTGTTCCCCTAAAGATGTGGAGACTCTATTGTGTAATCAGTAGCAGGAAATTTTACATGGGTGGGTATTAACAGACACTTCAGTCATATGAACACAGACCACAGCATAGCTGCGTATTTCCTTCGGCAATTTAGATGTCATGAAGTATGCTGATGATTCGAGGTAGCAGCCAAACTGTAACAATGAGGGTGCTCGAGAAGTCGGGTCGCTGTCTACCTCAGATCTCAATCTAACGTTTGACAAAATTCCACATGATGCCGCAACCTTAGCTCGGGGCATGCCATGGAAGTTCGGTCGCCACACTGATGTTCACAGCTGGCAGTGGGATCTGACTTGTTAGGAGGCAAACACAAGTTGATGGCTATTAGTATTATTTGGGGGAAAAAAACAACAAAAGGGTAAAATTATTAATGGAAATGAAATTAACAACTAACCAAAAAGCAAGGGGGGATGAAATGAGCAATTTGGCTTCCTTTGATTAGCCACCGTTTCTATCTGTAGTAGCTTTGGTCTTTCTCCTCCTCCTACCTTTTCCCCTTCACAGGATATGTTGCATTTGCAGTAATCTGCTCTCGAAAGTGAAAGACAACAGAAAGGAGGGAACACAGGATCTAATTCATGGGGTGCTGCTGTCTCCACACGTATACAAACAAACAATAACTTCCTTCGTCTTCTCCTTATCATTACAGTAGGAGACCCATTGGCTCATAAGGATATAGAAGAAAGATGTGATAATCGAACAAGCCACCGATCAAGAAAAAAATACTGCTGCGATAGACCATTTTCTATGCTCTTTTGAGAAAGTCAAATGTTGACAAAGTAGAGAAATCGCAAGAGTAAATTTCGGAACACAAGCGTTCTAAATTTTGAGTTCTTGTAATATATAATATAAGTTAATGTGGTGACAGTCACTGATATGAAATTAAGAAATTATTCACTTTATTTTTTTACCTCATTTTAGGTTGATATGATATCGTATATTAATTTATGATCGAAATATATAAAGTATGGATGAAAATGGATAGTAAACCAGAATTCAGTTTTTACACATACACATATATGTATGTCCCATGTCTAAAGTTTAATGTTTTGCGGGTGGGATCCCGCATGTCGCACGAATTGGTGGTGTTGGAATTGTCTTCTCTCTCTTTTTCTCTTCTTCTTTGCTTTGGCCTCCGTGGCCATTGCTGCGCAGTCGTATTCATATCAACTGGTGAAAACATGCTTCGAAATCTCAAAACCTCTTGTGCAGAGGAAAAAGGGATGAGATGATGACGGCTTTCAATACCGGATCTGGGTCACGAGATGGGCATCCGATCCGAATCTCTTAAGTCTTAACTACAGCACCGAAAGCCAGGACCGTTACTTTCGTTCGGTTAGGAATGACTTCAAGGGAAAACCCATCATTGAACCCTTCAATCTCGGACTGCAGGAAGCAGAAGCCGATACGACGCCTTTCGGACGCAAATGGAGCGCTGACTCTCTTGTTCGTGCTGATGATGAGATTGATCCAGAGCCGTAATCTAGTGTTTTGCTAATCACCCCATGCTTAGATGTCATAAAGTATTCCACAGACCCAAAAGGGAAGGTTAGGTTGCTGCTGCTTTGGTTTAATAGCTTTCAGCCGCTGGACTAACATTACCATTTATTTGAGGCATTTACTGCAATGTTGTCATCCATAGCACAGATTTGGACACCTCTCTTACTCATTTTGACTCATAATAAATTCGTAGCTAACTTTTTAGGTAGCATATTAATAAGTGAAACTAAGAGCAAGTGCTGATGACCAAAATTATTGGAGACTTTTGCTACTTCACCTCATTCGTAAAATGATTTGATTACATTGAATTCAAATATTCATACTGAAAGTGATGCATGAAGATTTAATCACTTGTCAAATCATAATTTTTTTAAATCTATCAATTCGAACCGACCCGACGAATTCGATCGATACTGATATTGCCCACCATTGATCATGGGCTTGCCTCAACAATTAATCATCGGCCTACATAATTATTTTTGGCTATGTACTCTGTATTCTCACAAATGACAAGAGGGACAGCAGCCTTATCAGCAAGCTTTATCCTCGGTACATAGGCTTAGCGGGTCTCACAAGTGGATCGAGTAAATTGTCAACACAGTACTATCAATTAATCATGATATCATATTAAATTTTTTGGGGTAGTTGAGAGCTGCCACTCTCTACTATCGGAATTTCTTAAAAAAAAGTTTCCTGCATTCAATTATGATATCAACAATAATGTCTAAAGTACAAGTTGGCCGTGTCACAAGCCAGCAAAAATAATAACCAGACAAGGTGCACAAGTTTCCCTTGAATGATTCATGACCACGCTCTCCAACTCGAGCTTTATTTCTTCCTTCCAAATCCATTGGCCCTAGAAGATAAATCACTGTCAGCAAAAGGGTATTCAGTACAATAATACTTCAATTTGGAGCTCAAAAGAAGACGCCATGGGAATTCAATTATTATCCACATAGTTTCCTTTATCCTTCTATATGCCACTTATCGTCCTTCGGCTTGTTCACTTTTCTTCTAAAGGGGGAACGGGGCCACCTTAATGCCACGGACACTGGCCTCATCGAAATTTCTAAAGCTTCTATGACATATTAGACAATTTAATTAATTAATTAATTTCACTTTTACATCCAATAGTGGCAAAAATATGTAACCGGAAAAAAAAAAGAAAAAGAGAGACGAACTTACGTTGGAATCCTTTGCACCTCCGTCACGCAAGAAGAAAAAGACGCATTCCACACCGAGGCTTAATGGTAGGTCATAGGAGTGCAACTGGTCGATCTTTAAGTCTTGTGGCTCATATTCGAGCTCGTAATGTCTTCGGGATAGAAAGGGAGAAGGGAGAGGGACTTTACAGGGCCGGTTCGGGACATGCTCCTGTCAGCACTTCAATTGCGATCGGATAACAATCTCGCAGAGCATATTTTAAGTGATATATTCTCGTGTATATATATAAACTCCGCCTGCATCGCTTCTGCAGAATGAAGAACATTAATCATGGAGTATATTCTGCTGATCGATTGCTCAATTGGAAATCCTTTGTGCGAACGTTCTCAGAGTCTTTTAGGTCAGTGAAGTGGATTTGTACTCTACTTGTTGTTAATATTTCATGATGCAACTGCATAAAATATGCGGATGCTTCATTCCATCCGGATAGTTTTTTCAATTGGAGAGCTACACCAAAAATTCTAAAAGTTTGGCACTTTTTCCTTTTTTTTTTTTTATTAGTGAGTCATAAAAGTTTCAAAACATGTTACGTAATCCTAAATATTTGGTTCGATTACAGCCGTTAAACCTGTGCAAGCTGTCGTTTATTAATGCTTACGCGGTGGACACATCACGAGACATGTCAGCAGCATGTTGCCACAACATCATATTCTTGCCATGTCGGTATGCCACATCGGCATATAAAAATTATCACGCCAGCATATAATTGTCACGTCAGTACGCCCGTCACTGATACTGATGATGATTGGGATTTAACATTGTGATGGAACCAATTATGCATGAATGAATATGACATTTTGAAAGTTTTAAAATTTACCGATAGGAAAAAAGATACTCTCTTAGGAATTTCACTATAATTTCTCTTTAAGTTTTGATATCCGGAAATCCAATTATCCAAAGTTTGAGTTAAGCCATGCCGTCAAAGATAAATTTCTCTAAATTATAAATTTATTTTATTCATAAGATTTGAGTCTAATAACTTATTCAAAATGGAGTGTGCATGTGGTTTATAATAATCATGATAATTCATAATTTCGAACTCAAACATATTCAATGGAGAAACTTCATGGTGGAAGAAGTTTTAACCCTAAGTACTCACCGATCTCAAATTCGAATTGATTAGAGTTTATTGACTTTTGAAGAATTAGATGGGTGCAGATAGAAAACAATCTTAATTATTCCTTTCGTTTCTTTTGATAGGAAAGACAGGAGAATATCCCACTCGACAACAGGCCGAAGCATAAAGCCCCTAAAGGCGTGTATTACTAGGGTTTGTGATCGATCAAGTATTTCCAAAAGGGAATGTTACGCTGCCCTTTTTATTTGTTTCACACTAGTGCAGAAAAACCATATCATCTTTGCCCAACCCATAAATTTCGTTGTTCTCTTGCCTGTCGAATGAAGTTGGGGGGCATATATCCCCCCGTTGTAACAATAGAGTAGCAATCTTGAATGATTGGAGGGTTGTCTGCAGACTCGGATCAGACCTGTCGGACTTGGTTGTAAACAATTAATCTCATTCCATTCCACGAATTCAAGATTGTGAGTAGGACGATGCGTGTGCATCAGGTGTTCGTTATTATCATTTTATTTTCCCGGTCACAGGGGAGGTTGATCTTATGCAAGGCAACAGTCGATGCGTTTGGGTTATCTCCTAGCCCAATTGTGAACCGGTAACACTTGACAATATAGCATAATAGACATTTTTTTTTTCGCAGTTTAATACTATCCGCTGTTTTTCATCCAATTAGGGAGACCCGACAATGACCCGTCGAAATTCAGGACTTGACGGAGTCTAAATAAATTGCAGTCCCCTCCCTGTCAAGGAAGATTATTTGGCCACGTGGACTCGTCCCACGAGATCTCCACCGTCCAATCCATCCCACAGCCCTCTATATATCCACTCTATGCCCCTTCGCTTCCCCAACTTCCTTCTTCCTTCTTCCTGGCATCCATCATCGTTAAAGCTCTCTTCCGACACTTCAAAAATGCATTATCCAGACAGGCTCAGCTCACCATCGATGGGTTGCTTAGAAGTGTGTTCAGAGGTCAGTAAGCAACCATCTCGGTTCTCATCATCTTGGCCCGTTAACTGGCACAGCCCGGTTCATGCGGGACTGTGATTGTGTGTGTGTGTGTGTTGTCGACTGACGGTTCTTGTACTTGGAACTTTGAAGGGCAAATTCGAAGAGGAGAAAGGAGAGGAATGCACCCTCGATGGAACAGTAGACTGGAAGGGACAACCTGCGATCAAGGGCAGAACAGGGCAGTGGGTTGCTGGAACCATCATCCTGTGTAAGCTCTCTCTGTTCATGGAATGAACATAATCTATTGATGATTTTGGCATCTGGCATCCACTGATATATTATGAGACTTTCATCTCGATCCTTTTAATTAATTATACTATCTATTATCACATATAATATGCGTGCGTGTGCGTGTGTGTCTGACTGTGGAGCATAGATAGTTAGTTGATGAAGTATCCATTCGCAAATTATCATAATTGGTAAGGACATATAATCGCAAAGGGTCGGAATCCTATAATCAACATAATGAATTCTCAATCTACAAATGTAAAGTAGAGGTGGAAGCACGTTGAACCTGTCATGTGCACGTGCATATATAGCGCCATATTTGAACTGTACTGGAGGTAAACTTAACCTTAAATCCATGTTTAATTCGAGCAAGGTGGGTCGCTGAACAACGATCCAGGAGTGGAGTATTAGGGTGGGGTGTGGGGGTGCCTTTGGCCATATCTTCTTTGGTGGTATGCTAGATAAGCTATCATAACTTTAAAGGTGCGATTTAGAGAGGTAGCCATACAGAGAAAATGGCAACATGGTACTCCAAGACCATCATAAAAGAACACAATATAGAACACGAGGGACTCGTAAGTTTTGGACATGAAAAAAAGGGAAAATGTGTTTGGAGACATAGAGAAATCCAAATATATCCATTAAATCTAAAAAAGATATCACCTAAATATTACTTATTTATTAACCCTTTTCACTTACCTAATTGAATTTTTTACGCGTTCTATCAAGGTGGAGTAATACTTTTGGTAAAATGATCTTAGCGGTGGGATGGGGGTGACAGGGTTAGGACAATATATTCTTGGTGGGGCTATGATATGATGAGACGATGGCTACTATTTTTCTGCTTTTTCAGAGTTTAAAAAAAAATCTTTTTCTAAAAAATTGTGTGGTGCCTGAATCTCAAGCGATGGATGTTTCAAAAGACTATCTTCCACTCGTACTACTCTGCTGGGATCGAGATGCCGAATGCGTACTATCTATATCTTCACTTGACCTTGATTGGGGGGGGTGTATACGCACGTTCCGATCCAAGTGATCGGGATCAGTGCAAGTCGAGGGTTCGTCCGGTCTCGAAAAATGTCCGTCATATTGGGAGAAATCAACACGATTTAAGGAGCGTGCAACGGGGGGGTGGGGGGTTATCAGCTTGCATATAAGTGAATTAACGGCAAAGGTGATGAACACCACAGCGAGCACACGAACGAAAAGCATGCAAATAATGTCCACAGCGAGGAGAGCCAGCCGGACACGCTATGGTCTCCTCCGCATGAAATGGGTCGGTGCCACGTGTCCCTCTCAGCCATGGCATCGTCTTTAAAGTTTCAAGCCTGATACAGGGAAGTTCGAAATCAAGGTTCAGGTTCAACTCTTCCCGTCCCTTTTGCATTAATTCACCTCCTCGTTGTACTCATCCTAATTAAACTCATAGACGTTCTCAGTAGATATAAGAAAAGAAAGGCTAGAACAACTAATATTCATTGATTATTCCCACCTCCCCTTTTTTTTCCACTTTTCAGACCTTAATTTGGAACATGGTTATGGCATGGACGCACTCTTACCTTTTCCGGGATAGAAGCTAGAAGGGGAAGGCACACCATGTTCAGCCACGATTACACCTCTCCCCTTTTTTCTTGATAATCACGATCACCACTACTCTTACTGACAGACTTAGAAAATGTACAGATCCAACATAGCAGGCTCAATATAGTGAAAGGTGCATAAAAAGAGCATGAATTCCCGAATACGAGTACACGCCCGAAAGGAAATTCAGTACAATAATTCAAGCAATACGATTACAACCCAAACCCTAGTAGCCCAATTTAGTAAGTTTCCTTTTGTGCTTCATAGGGCTCCCCCTTACCCTTGGAGAAGAATAAATGGTGTTTGGTGTCTTCTTCAATAAAATAGAGCCTACAGGATGTGCCAAACTCCTGGTTTTTAGTGCGGCGATTCAATCAAGAATGGTCAGCCTGTTTTTTATAACTAGCCAAAATGAAAGTATAATACCTGGGAATACGATGGGTGGAACCGAATAAGCTTCTTCCTCCATAGGGAATTCAGGCAAGTGCCTTCGGATGAGCTTCAGTGGTGCTTGATGAATTCTTTTTTGCCGTGATCCGTCTGCTCTTGAATTGGAAAAGCATGATTCTGTTCCATCTCTTCTTCTTCTTCATTGAAACATATTGCTCAAGTTGCTTAAGCGAGAGGGCTCAAATCGATCCGAGAAGATAACAATAAACCAAAAGTAGATATGGGGGATCGGGACACTTGGATGACCATCACTAGCAACCGTGTTAAGCCAAAATTGTCAGGAAATTGCTTTGTGCTCGTAAAAATCCTGCAATTACTGATATCATCGGATGATCTTTACCATCTTTTTACGGTAAATCTGAATCAAGCTGACTCTCTTTGCAAAATTGGAATGAAACAGTGAACCAAGGACTGGCGACCTTGGCATTCTTCGGTGTCGGAGTGAACCTGGTGTTGTTCCTGACGAGGGTGCTCGGGCAGAACAATGCCGATGCTGCTAACAGTGTGAGCAAGTGGACAGGAACAGTCTACATCTTCTCCTTAGTCGGAGCATTTCTGAGCGACTCCTACTGGGGCAGATACAAGACTTGTGCCATCTTTCAAGTCATCTTTGTCATAGTAAGCATCACAAACCCGACTCCGTTTGACCTCAAACCACTTTCCTGCAAGATTCCAGCTTAGTTACATTGTTTGGCTTGGCAGGCTATAATTTGATGGCTTAACACGGTACAATTGCAGGGCTTGGTGTCTTTGTCGCTCTCATGTTACATGTTCTTGATCCGACCCAGAGGCTGTGGGGACCAGCAGACTCCATGCGGTTCCCACTCGAGCCTCGAGATCGGCTTATTCTACCTCTCTACCTACCTCATTGCTCTAGGAAACGGCGGGTATCAGCCCAACATTGCCACCTTTGGAGCTGACCAGTTCGATGAGGAGGACCCCAAAGAAGGCCACTCGAAGGTGGCATTTTTCAGCTACTTCTACCTGGCGCTCAACCTCGGGTCGCTGGTCTCCAACACTGTACTTGGCTACTTTGAGGATGGAGGGATGTGGGCTCTCGGGTTCTGGCTCTCTACTGGATCCGCTTTTGCAGCACTGGTTCTCTTCCTTGGTGGGACTACAACGTATCGGCACTTTAGACCGTGTGGGAACCCGATCTCTCGATTCTGCCAAGTGATCGTAGCTGCTTCAAGGAAGTGGAGGGTTCAAATGCTGAAGGGTGAGGAGGGCTTGTATGATGCAGATAGCAAGGACCGATCTGCTGATAGCAGCCGAAAGATACTCCACACCCACGGGTTCGAGTGAGTTAATAAACCGAATCAAACTTGGATTGCAAGAAAGAAGTATTTGCATTCTTTAAGTGTGACCACCCGTATAATTACACTTATGTTCCAGTTCTCTCTCGGGACTTCAATCTTATATATGATTGACTCTCGATCGCATCTGTGATTGTAGGTTCCTGGACCGAGCTGCCTATATTACATGGAGGGATTTAGAGGACCAGAAGCGGGGCAGCAGCTCAAGCCGTTGGCAGCTCTGCCCGATCAGCCAGGTTGAAGAAGTCAAGTGCATTCTCAGGCTGCTGCCAATCTGGCTCTGCACGATCATCTACTCAGTGGTGTTCACCCAGATGGCCTCCTTGTTCGTGGAGCAAGGTGCCGCCATGAAAACAACCATCTCGAGCTTCCGGATCCCAGCTGCTAGCATGTCCAGCTTCGACATCCTGAGCGTGGCAGCGTTCATCTTCCTCTACCGGCGAGTCCTCGACCCAATCGTGAGCCAGCTAAAGAAGACAAAGTCGAAGGGATTGACGGAGCTACAGAGGATGGGGATTGGGCTTGTGATAGCAGTAATGGCGATGGTCTCTGCTGGGATAGTGGAGATTTACAGGCTCAAGTATTCTTTAAAGTCCTGTATCCACTGCGAGGGATCAAGCTCGTTGAGCATCTTCTGGCAGATTCCACAGTACGGCTTCATCGGGGCGTCCGAGGTTTTCATGTACGTGGGGCAGCTTGAGTTCTTCAACGCGCAGGCGCCAGACGGGCTGAAGAGCTTCGGGAGCGCTCTCTGCATGACCTCGATCTCGCTGGGGAACTACGTGAGCAGCCTCCTCGTGACCATGGTGATGAAGATCTCGACCGAGGACCACATGCCCGGGTGGATCCCCAGAAACCTCAACCGAGGCCACCTCGACAGATTTTACTTCCTCCTTGCAGCTCTCACGGCGGTGGATCTTGTGGTGTACATTGCGTGTGCAAAATGGTACAGATGCATCAGGCGTGAAGGGAAATGCGAACATCAAGAAGATGAGGAAGACGAGTTAGAAGTCTAACCATCTGCCATCTACTCGGTCGGCCATAATCCCAATTTGTATCACTAAGGAAGGAAATTGGTTTCAACTAAAGCAGTAAAATCAGGCGAATCCGCCATATATCTTCGTAAAATTTTTAGATTTGTGGAGAGAGGTTGCTCTAGACAGTGATATTAACTTGTCTCTTCAGTATCATTAAGCGAAGCTTGTCATTTTCAAATCGGATTGTCTGCACTGTATGAACATAATGCTTATCAATCAGCGTAGAATACATCTTTAACACTTGGAAGTTGGAACATCCTCGAGATTTGCTTCTCTTACTGCTGTATTCGGCTCGGCTCCCAAGTTCACACTAATGACTCTTTGGGTGGATTTGGGACAATCTAATAAAATTAGACATCCGAAACAAATTTTTTAATATCTTGGGGTTTGAAATGTAAATTTGGAGTACCGCTCGCTTCTTTACCGAAATGTAAGCTCTGGAAGAAAGCCACCCTGTGTGGAGCTCTTGCAGCCACTAAACTGCCGACCAGCCCTTAACCCTCTTCTTCGTTTTCTGACCGGTCACTCCCCTCAGGGATGAAGCTCTCACTGAACTTTCCCGACAGGACGGAGCGCTGCCGCCCCTGCCACGTCGTCGGGAATGACAACGGCCAGGGCCGCCGCGATCAGCAGCAGCCGATCCTCAAGGCAAAAATCCCCATCACGGTCCTCTCACAGCCCTTCGCCACGTCCGTGACCGCCACCACGGTGGCCCCCTCGGACCTCTCCCTTTCCCTCTCCACGAACTTTCCCTCCGGCCCTTCCCTCAAGCTCTCTTACTCCCCTAACGCGACGCCTTCGTCGGCCTCTCCCTTCTCCGTCGCCCTAAAGTCCGGCCTAGGCCTGTTCGGCTCCCCTAAGGACTCTCCTCTCTCCTTCTCGGTTCACTTCCCTATCTCCCCTTCTTTGAGCCTCTCCACCCCTATATTCTCCCTCCAATTCAAGCCCCGAATTGGCCACTTCTCCATGCACAGCTCTGCATCTTCCAACTCTAAACCGAGTCAAACTTCGATCTTTAAGCCCTTGGTGGCCTCGGATTCGGCTTTAAATGGTGGTTTTTTAAGAACAGAGGCACCTGACTCCAAGAACCTCGCGGTCAAGACGATCCCTCACTTTAATCAGGCTTCTGATCATCTCAGGTCGGATCCAAATGGTGTAATAGGACCTGCTTTTAAGCCTGCAGAGGCTTCAGTGACCCGGCAGGAGCTCAGGTTGGAGTCTTGCGGTGTCAACGGTAACAGGTTGACAAAGCCTAACCCTGTGGGAAACCTTGATTGGGTTGAGAATTGCAAGAACAGGGGTGATGCTTGCTCTGGTGTTTCGTTTGGGGCAAGGACGGCATTGACAATAACGAAGAATTTGAGGATGAACTTTCGGTGGGGTGTGAACTTTCCTGGCAATGGGTTTGGGTGTACAATGCCATATTTAACGGTTCAGAAAATCAGTTTGGAAAGGGATGAGGAAGTGAAGAATTTGAAGGCTGAGAGCAGCAGTGAGATTCGTACCGGTGGCACAGAGTTATTGAAGGGATTGTGGCTGTGGATGAGAAAGGATTTGGAGGTGGTTCAGAGGGAGAATGAGGAGATGAAGCAATATCTGGAGGAAATGAGGTGGGGAATTGGCAAAAGGGTCTCTGTGTCACCGCTGCTGGGTGAGAATAAGGGAGACTTCGAGATATGGAGGAATAAGAGGAGTGGGAGAGAGGAAAATGGAATGGGTTTGAGCCGGTCTGCAACTCGGTCGCTTGATGTAGAAAGTGAATTGAAAAGAGCGATCAAGTCTTCTTCATAAGTATTGAATTGTACATAAGTAGGGTATTTCTTGGATTTGGCGGATTTAGATGAACCACATGGTGTGATTCATATCACTATTCCAGTTTTACTATTTGTCAGTGACCATGATGAGAAGCATTCTCAGTCTTTAGTTGTTATCAATGAAATCTGTATCTTCTGTGTGATCAATCTGTTTCAACTGCTATTTTGGATTTGGGTTTACTGAAATGTGAATTTAGCTTTTTCTTACTGAAAAAAATGAATTACTTAGTTCCTGCTCTGAATGAAAGAATGTTGTCTGAAAATCATTCCATCATTCCATGCGATCCCAAAAAAAAAAAAGGATGTATCTGTCTCTGTCCATGTCTATTGGATTGGTCATGATTTTGTAGTTCAAAAGGAGTGCAAAAAGGTCCAGATTGATCAAAATTTTGGCAAATCAAGGCGCTTCTAACTCCCTACTATATCCATGTTCTGTACAAATATGAATGGAACTCCTTTTCTAGATTTTGAATTAACTTGATCTTTATTCTTCATGTTCATATTCCATGTATTGCGTACCAAATCCTCTATTTGGCATGCTTAATTTCTTTCTGTCAACATACGGTAACTATACAAACTACAAAGTTAACATATATAGAGCATTCTAAATCCTCGGTGCTTCTAAGTTCAAATCCTGGCTGTCGATTTTATATCCTGTTCATTTGAACAATCAATTCAACTGGCAGATAACATGCCCTTTGCCATAATGTCCTTGAGCTCTAATCGGGTATTCCAAGTACTTATATTCCCTGAGAAAAGTCTATACCTTTGTCAACGGTATTTCTTCTACCTCCACTTTCCAGTTTTGCTGCTAAAGCATCTTTCTCTGCTTGGATTTTTTTGGTGTCTTCAAGAATCTATGTCTATGCCATGTATGACCCAAGGCAGGATGGTCCTGCTCATTAACATTCAATACGAGCACCATAGCTGCAATCCTTACAGTAGTGAACCTGATGCTTTGGCATGATTCTTCTATTGTCAACTACACTAAGAGACCAATCCAAATCACTTGAGCTATGGATTCTGTGAGGAAGGGGTAGTGTTGGTGATCTTGATGCTTCAAATGCTTGCAAATGGCATGCAAGTATTGTGAGCATCAGAGTTCCAGGCAATACAGCTATGACTGCCTACCTTTTTCTGCAGGTGATCTATATCCTGAAAAAATGCAAGGGGATGTTTGCTGTGCTTCTCATGCCTCAAAGAAAGATATTCTAGAGGCAGGCAAGGTAAAGTTGAACTTGCATTTTGTACAGTGGATGATGAATCTGTAGCAAAAGGCCTTTTTGCATCTGTTTGCAATATAAACTTTCCGAAGTATAAGGAGATTTTGTCTAGAGGATGAAAGGGCTGCTGAATCTGTTGTGGGAACTGAGAACAGAACTTTAGAACGGCAGGCATCCAGGGAAGTATTATGCCGGGCCTGAGACTGGTATCCTGCAGTCTCTGCAACTGTATCCCATGGAATTCTTCTTCCTGGGGTAATGGAGCAAAAAGCTATGCTGGTGGTTGAAATGATAGATTTTCCTTGTCTTTTGTTATAAGGGCAAATCTGGGAATGATTGAATTCTCCAGGAAGCAACTTACATTGGTTCTAAATTCACAACTGTTGCATTTAAAAGAAAAACCAGGAACATGTCTTTTGACAGAGGGCACTGGAGATGAAGATGGTGGTCTTCCATCTACAGGGGACTTCACACATTTCATGTGCGGGAGGATATTGCAGTCAGAACATATGAAGGCAAGATAATGGATTGTTGTTGAGCACAAGTTGCCACTTTAGCCCTTGTGCTCAATCCTATCTAGGATCTATGCTTGCCCAAGCTGAAATGTGGAATTTCTATTGCTGATATGTCGTTTGAGATTGCTGAAATTGATGTTTAAATTGGTTTCAAGAATCTTTTATGGAATGAGGGAACCTGTCCAAGGGAAATGTACATATGCTTTATCGTCTTCAGTAGTTTCTTTTTGAAATGGGCAGAATGTATACCTAAAATATAATTAGCAAGGAGAGCAAATACTATCTATGCTTTACGAATTGAAATATTAATTATGTTTTACGAGTATGATTTGCATCACCGATGGAGCTTGAAATCCTGGCCTTGATTCCGCACCTTCATATGAGGGTCTCTGATGGACCCGCTTATGGATTTAGGAGCCATCTGGTTTAATTACGTGACTGATGAGTATGCGTGTCTGACAATCCATGAGCTGTCGTTGTAGGTTCCAGTCAAGTACGGTGGACAGATAGCATCCGTCGAGGTTGCTGATCGAAAGAAAAGGAGGGCGAAAATCCGATTGTTCCATACTCTGGCATCTTGTTTTACTCGGTACTTCTTATCTTTTGTTTAAAATTACCGGCAACGGTGAGGAATGCTGAGTGCCAAAAGCCCATAATCTATTATCATCAGGATGTAGGAATCGAGGAGCAGATAATGAGTTTACTAAGCATTGACAAATCGACAGTTTCTCCTGATCTCTCCTTGATCACCTGTCAATACATTGATGTTTCCCATCTTCACAACCGACTCCACGTATGAACTGAAGAACGCCTGTCGATCCGATGCGTAGTACCATACCTGACTCAGGATCTCCCCTTCATGGTCTTCATTCACCAGCACATTATCAGAATGCAACAGTCCTCTCCCTTGCAAGATGTTGATGAAGTACTCGTTGTCAAACTCAAACGGGGTCGCATAATCCAAGGGTGTCACTCTCTGGTCACCCCCTGACTCAGGGCAGATCGATTCCAGGACCCTTCGGAAGGTTGTGTACCTCTGATAATGGTCATAGTGTTCCTCGGGGTTATAATCCTGGTACACACGTTGCCTGAAGCTCAAGCATCTCGCCTTTCCAATCGTGTGACTACCTGTTTTTTTCACGCTCTCAGATCAGAAAATGAGTCTGCTGTGCACGGTTGAGAGCTCGAAAACAGGAGAGAAGAATTTACCAGATAAAGCAACCAAGTCTCCTATGTCAAGACCCTGCTGCTCGAAATTAGCAATGAGACCTTCGAGGGAGGAGTTAGGAGGAGGGATGAACTGGTTGGCGCCACTGAAGCTCGCCGTCAATGAGTCTCTCCTCCCGAGCCGCACTTCCCAGCTCGGTCCTCCTCTCTTTCAATGGAAGCAATTCAGCAGTGAGCCATAGAATCGCAAGATGAATCTTGAGATGTGGCCAAGGTTTTCCTCAGAAAATGATACGTCTGCTATTTGCTTACCAGCATGACAGAGTCTCGGGCAACGATAGCTAAGATATCAGCACACGAGACGGTATAGGGGCAAGCCTCTTCCAGGTAATACTTTATCTCATCGATGACTTCGAACCCATGCAATGAGTTGAGGTTTGGCACCGCTTGCTTCTCACTCACTATGCCGCCAAAGCTGTCCAGTAGGATCGATCCATCGCAACCCTGGTTCGGTCTCAAAACAAGGGACAGGTTTAGGATACAAAGAGAAGCTAAGTATAAAAGAGAGGTGGGGATCATATACACTATCTGCTTTCAGCAATTAAGCTATTCAAATGTCTATCTCAGTTTGAGTCATCTAACCATGACGAAGCAGTCGTGAAAATGGAGACGAAGAAGGGAGGCGGCCTTCCGGGGATCTCTAAGAATTGCACGCTCCACACTCCGCCGGACAATCTCTTCGGCCGGAGGGCAGCTCTCCTTGTAGTAATCCAGACTCAGCGACCCCACATCAACTAACTTTCCCACCCCACACTGCAGGGCGAGTACTATGACCGTGACAATTAGGGACATCCTCATCGTTTAGTGCATGCAGGTTGCCAGCCAAGTAGTTGTTTCGGTAAAATGAAGTGCAGCATGAAGAGAAGGATGTGACAGTTATATATATATTCATAGATGCCTATAAAGAATTTATGAGCAGAACCGCGGAAACTGTGGATGCTTGCATCAGAATGTGAGTTTTCGTTTCTTCTCAATATCCTATGTTGTCTTCTTGTGTGCTTTCACACCAAACTTACAAAAAAGCACTTCCTCTGAAGATGTTAATATCAAGGTGGATGCAACTAATCCAACCAACTTGCTGCTTTTCTTAATCGATACAATCAATCCACGAATTCCCTCGGGTGGAAACGCCTGGCTTTGAAATCTGTACATAGGATCAGAGATGGCGGTCCCCAGAAGACGTAGCGCTGTGTAGTAGCCGAAAGGTGAGATTAAACCAACACGGGGTTAATGGCAACCGAAACCTTGGTATAAACCATAATCTTAGTTTAACCAGGTACACACGTTGTCAAATAGATGGAATGAACGGTTCATTCTTTACTGTTCGCAGAGGAAATATAAGCCGACAAGAAACCGAAACATTGCTTCTTCTTCGCAATTCTCTGACACCAATGGAAAAACAGAGTCAAAAACATTGAAGATTTGTTACATAGACTTTTCATATCTACTCGGGACTCTTGATGCATTCAGCAGCAACCGACAAGACAATACACCTCTGCAAGCCGTACTAACACAAGTTGGTTTATTTAAACTTGCCATGGATGTCAACATGGCTGTGTATTCTGTCAGATCCTAATTCTTTTTCCCGATCTATATACAACCTAGTATCTCGAGATTTGAGTATGATCAGCAGGTAAAAGTACGTTTGACTCTTTTGATCCAACGGACGTATGGACGATATCCACTTTACTGGGAGGCGTTTCCATTGCTACTCCCAGTTAGATGTCCCTAAGATTAGACCTCGGGCAATATTTGGTGCTACCTGAAAAAACCGTGCCTTGTCTGAGGGGTTTCTGGGCTGTATTAATCTGAAAATATAAAAATTATTTTCTAAAAAAGGAAAAAATTGTGGTAAAATTAAAAAAGGGTTAATTATATCTAAACAAATTAAACTATAATTTTTATTTTAATATCTTCTTAAAATTAATATAAAAATCAGATTACTCTATCAATTGTAACACATAAAAATTCATTTTCATACTCAAGATTTATTTAAATTTATTTTTCAAAAAATTCTTGTAGACATTTTGGGCTGGGCCAGAAAGCCCAAATCACGAAGTAATCATGCCGGCACTGGCTATTTCAGGCCGACATGCAATTTACAAAGAGAAATGGTAATGGAAGCCACGAAAGGGAAGGTAACAGACAGGAGAGGATTTTTCTCATAGGTACGCGGAGGGCGAAGAGGAAGAGCAGCAGTTCTGATCCGGTTTACAAAGTCTTCAAATTATTAGCTCAGACTGTAGAGCTGCAACCCTATGTACTACATACACTACATTACGGTGCAGCGGCTCCTGCGTTCTGCTGGCTGAGATGCTTGCTGCATCCTGTCTGTCTCAGACACGTTGTATGCGAACTGTGAAGGACCCAGTCCGTACTGTATTCATAAGAAACAAGGAAAATATATTAACAATTCACTAAGCAACCTGCCAAACTCTACTCTACACAAGAATTCTCAGAGCGGAGGGGCAGGGAGAGACATTACCTTGAAATTGAATGTTTTAGTCTAGATATGATCCTAGTTTGCACCAATTCAGTGAAGTCGTCCAGAAATATCAAAACCAGCAGATAACCCACAACTTGGAGCCCCATTTTCAGAGATTAAAAAAGGTCTTCATAGATTTAGTTGCATACAAACATTGGACTAAGTTTCTTCTGATGTTTTCTTTCCGGAGTGTTGGATGATATTAGTTTTCAGTTCTAAAAGATCATTCAATCATCTACCTCAGAGTCAGGATGTGAAGAGTTCCAGACAGAAATCTTCAGGGTGCAGAAAGTTACTTTCTCAAAAGGGTAAACGACCAGGTAGATTTTATCAAGATAGAAGAGATGAACACCTTTTCCCTCATACGGGTAATCCAAGCATCGGTTCTATGTGGCCGCTGATCAGGGCCACCAGTAAGAGCAGGGGTCAGTGGCTGATTAATCAGAGGCTGCCGAATCTGTTGTCTTGGGGCAATGAACTCATCATCACTATCGAACTCAGCTGGTCTGTTTGCTGCCCTGACTATAAGGGCCAACACAAATATCAGAACCTGTTATGTAGTCACAAAGCACATCATTGCAAAGGTTATGGAGGAGGTGCAACAGAAAGAATGCATTTTAGCATTCCTAAGGGACTGGAAAATATGATTATTCCCCCAATCTCTCCAGGTCCAGTATAGCCTAGACTTCCCCCTTAAGAGAAATAAAAACAAACTTCAGCTTAGAGTTTGAAAGCTTAAGAGCTGCAAGAGTATACAGCCCTGCCTTACTTTTGTTTGTACTGTTCAGAAAATTCATTTTAAAATGATAAAAAAAACTTGCCTCTGATTTTCAAAGTTTGAAGAAAATGATGCTCAGTTTAAAAGTTTCCCTTCCTAAAAAAGGAGTAAAGATGGAAGCCATTGTCAGAAACCAAATAGAAACTATATATATATGCATGAGGAACTTGAATTCGCTGCAATTTACATCAGTGAACATTGATAGAAGTAGGTTCTACCAGAAAGAACATAATAGATCATGGGGAGCTTACCTCTAAGATTACAATTCCGAGAGCAACCCATCTGATAATTTCCCAGTGCTCTATCAGGAAATCGTATATCATCGTGAAATCTCCTGTTCTGTCTGTTGGAATTTCCTGGAGATTACAGGCCTCAGATCAATAAGCAAGTCTACAATGTAGAGATTCAAAAGATCAACAATGAGGACTTAAAAGAAAAACCTACTTCTTCCCAGCTTTTGTCGAAGTAAATGAAAGCTGCACATCCCAACTCCCCCAAGATCAAAAGGATTATTAACACAGCATACTGAGTTCAGCTAAAGAAACAACTCACCAACAATTTGAGTATCAATAAAATGCTTGACTGTGTCAATAGACGGATTTTGTTTTTATGATATTCAACCAAGAAGAAAGCATGAAAGTGGATGAGGAAAAGGATACACAGCACAAGAAGTAGATGTTCTGAGCACAGATTCCAATGCAGCCAACACAAGATATGATAAAAAGGATCACTCCAATACCGATAAATAGGTACAGGAACCTGAAAGCAACAACAATCGATGGGAGAAACAAGGATTAATTCATTTTTAAAGTAAGAATAGAAAGTTTATAATAGACACTGGCCGTTTTATGCCAATCATCCATCATAAATTCGAAGAGGTTACGGCAATTCCCCAGTCAGTATCAACTCACTAGGGCTTCACAAGTGCTAAACGTACACCAACTCTCACCAAAATTGCATAAATGGAGACCACAATTATTGTTTCCATTAAAGAACTATTAGACAAAGGTTGGTGTTCCTTGTAGCAGACAGAATCATAATATAACACAGAAACTAGAGAACTAATTATGCTAACTCGACCATATAGAGTTTGAAACCTTTTAATGCAAACCAAGAAATAGGCCACTTCACAAACTCGTTAGCACTTGCAAATAGTGATTGAACAAGAACCAGAAGCTTCCCTCTTGAAAATTTTTTCTTGTCATCATCCCAAAACGTCAAGGTCTCTACCTTAATTCAGGTATCATGAAACTCTTTCCCGCCGATCCAAAAGGGAGCACGTTGGCAGGAATGAAACTCAAAGGAATTCTCTGACTCAGTATTCGAGAGGTTAACTTTGCAGTACTATGAATTACCGTCCAAATACCAAGTATCATCAGCCAACAATTCCAGTTCTACAACTGTAAAGGTGAGAATACATACCAAGCTTTGGGCAAGCTCCCGAGAGTACTGGCAGATAAAGAGATGGCCAGGAGCATAGGCCGGCCGAGCGGAATTGAATCTTCTTCACCACTAAAGGGTGTGACCTCGACAGAGTCACTCGGCTCCCTCTTGTACTCGACGAACAGGTAGATCCCATATCCCACTAGAGCCAGCCCCGCGAGAGTCAGCAAGAAGTTCAGGAGCTTCAGAAGACACACCAAGAAACCTTTGCATGCCATTCTCTGCCACTACTGTAATGACCTCCACTCAAAGTTCTGACCAGGTATCCTTCTATTTCATCAATTCTCACCCAAATTCTCTCCTATGAAAACAAAACCAACTGATCAACTCAGCCGCTCAAAAAGGAAGACACCGGCAAGTGCACACTCCAAGAACTGACCGAGAAAGAAAGGGAGCTGCTTTTCAGCAAAGAATCAGGCCCGATTGTTCTTCTGCTGTTAAAAGAATCGAATTTCTCCGAGCCGAAGTAATTACCTGAGCTGTAGCTCTGTTGCTTTCTTCCGGATTCTGAAGTGAGAGAGAGACACGGGCAAGCGTAAACAGGTCGGGGAAAAAAGAAAAAACACCCAGCATTAACGCCTTCCCTCAGAACAATCTGTCCGGTTCACTGCCGATTCATTCATCTTTGAAAGCGCGAGATTACGATTTAACCCCCATGTCGAGGAGGCACCATTTCGGGCACGCGTGAGCTTAAACAGGGTTAATTTGGGGAATCGGATGGGGTCTGCAAATCGCCGAGAGAGGACCACTTCTGGAGCTCGGTCGGTTTACAACAGCCATTTGTCTTTGGCCTCTGTATTTAAATCTTATTTTTTTTAGGTAAATAACTTAATTATTCCCAAATTAAATGTGAATTCCATTTTATATCATAAATCCTTTTTTTAATTAACTTCGTACCGCGATTGCTTCCACCTTTTTCTCATATCTACCGTATTGAATAATTTTTCATTAAGAAGCCGTCCGCTTCATTAATTTATTGTTAATTTTAGATAAAACACCTTCTTTTTGTGTCTAATTAAATGATCCACACGATATTCGTAATCTTTCTGATCGTAGAGAAATCGAAGGATATCGACCAATTATAGGACCGACCATGGGGCGCTCGTGATGAGGAATTTTATAGAACAAAATCACCATGATTATCTGAAATCACAAGTTCTTCCATACGCATGTAGAATCTCTCCAACCACCAATCACAAGTCACCGATCAAATCGTGCCTCTACACGCCGACCGTCCCCATGGAAGTTACCTGGGACTCGGCGGGCAGTCTTTTCCTCTGTGCCGAGGAGGAGATCAGACATCCTTGCCTGATAGGGAAAACCCTTCCTCGCCTTCGATCCAACGATCCATTACACTGTCCTCAAATGTCCTTGACAGTGCCGTTCCCACTGGAGCCGACCCCGTACTGCTTCACACCGACCAGAACTTTCTCGGGCACGAGTGGGCCGTCCTCCCTCGTGATCGACCAACCTTGTGTCCCACCTCATTGCTCGAGCAACCTTCCGGACCTTGTTCATGACATCAACCTGGTCTCGGAGTATGACGGCACCTTCGGGACGTAGGATTCTGTCCATCTCTAGAAGGATGTCCTCAGTCTTGCACCTAAGCACGAAACCCATACTCATTCACCAAGCTTTCCTCTCTGAAAGTGCAAAGATTGATATTCGAGGAAATTGAGGTTAGGCAGGCGAATGGGAAAGTCAGGAGAGGAGACTCACTTGTCCTTGTACAAGCTAAATAAGCCATTGGCATGAATGAGATCGTATGTCCTCGGGTAAGTAGAGAATCCTTCACACCTGAAAGCAAACAGAAATTGCCATCATGTGTAAACCTGATAAAGAAAGAAAATGGCAGTTTTAAGTCCACCAGTGACGGTATGAAGCCTATCGCCTCAGTTACACAAAACGTTTGTGAAATGAAAGTCATTAAGACTTTGAGAAATATCAGAGACCCACCAGTCATGATAAATCCCGATCAGACCTCGCTCGTACACGACCCCCAATGTGTTCTCAGCAATTGCAGGGACCACACTCATGACCCACAATTTCGTAGATTCGAGGGCTGCTGCAAACCCACCAAGGCCTGCATTCATGTCCATCACGTTCCGATAACTCGTGGAACCAATCAACTTGTTCATCTTCCTGTAGGCATTTACATGCTTTCTCCATAGCTTGCTATCTTCTTCATAAGATTCCTCTGTAACTCCTGGGACCAGTCCATTGGCTACCCGAGGTGGGACAGCATTGAGCCTCGCTGGGAACTTCTTCAGCTCTCCTCTCGCCACTTCTTTTGAGCTTGATACCTTTCGGAAAGGTGTAACACAGGCCTCCATCTCTTCGTACCTGATATGTGAATACATAACCACAGGAAAGAAAATTATTCATCTGAATTGAATAGAAGCCAATTGTTTTCTAATGCTGAAGAGAACTGGTTCCAGCAATTGCAAAATGAATTGTGGTCTGTAATGGAGTATGTAAATAAATAGGCAGGAATGAAGGACCTTAGAGCACTAACCAGACATCATCCGAGTTTCATGTTTCACAGATAGGGATGAAATTCCTTTGACAAGTCCTATCATTCAAATTCTTCCTGAAAATAACAATGTCTCCCTTCTCGTACTTCTTCTCCTAGCAAAGTTGCTGGGCAATCTCCTCGATCCTCCTCTGCTCTGCCCCAAGCTCCTTCTTCGAGCGTTTCCATGTCTGGTAATAGGTCTTCCAGTTTATTGGTGGACCCAACAGAACCCAGTATCCAGCCGGTCTGAGGACTCTATCGACTTCCATCATGTACATGCCCTCTATAACCAAAAAAATGCCATTAAATGCCACATGAAACAACAAAGAGTATGTCTATTACTCTTTCCCTTAAGATTCAGATGTGTTTGATTCTAGTTCGACCTATAAAAACCAGATGATGAAGCCTCCAAAGCTAGTTCGACCCAAAAGAAGTATATTCAACTGACAGACATTGTCAAAGAAAATTGCAGTAAAAAAGAAATAAAATGAAAAAGTAACCTGCTGTCAGATTTGCTGTTTGACAAGGAATGAGGATAAAAGTCCATCTGTGCTATGAATTACTCTGTTCTATAATGATGTCAAGCTTACTCTCGGAAAAAGAACGGGCACTATCTTACCGTTTGATGTCCATGGAATAAGACAGCGGGAGCATTGTGCCATATCAAAGGCTCTTGATGGGTATGGGAGTCAAATTGTTCCAAGAACTCCAATTACAGATGACACTCCTCTCTCGAGTGCAAACTGTACCTGAGCTTCATGATTGTCCCTTGGTGCGAATGACATAGCTAATACATTTTGCTTGAGCAGATAAGCGCCCCAACTAGCAACCTGTACATTGTGTTCTTATTATGAGCTCCGCATGAACTGATTGCCTTTGTTATGATTATACAGAGGAAAGAAACGCTCAACTTGTCTGACATGATATCTTCACTCCGTTTTTGGAAATTAAGAACATGAAGCAGAACATTTAATGGTCACCCAGGGTACAAAGGAATGGAGATATCTCAGAACGAAAACATTTAGATAAATTGAAGACAGTTACATGAGAAATCAGTTCTTTTTCCCAGATATGCAATTATTCGTACCAAATATTTAAATCTGCATTTTATAGGAAGAAACCAAGATGAGTTGGCAAAGAATCAGAATGCAAAATATCATAGTTTCTATCAAAATTCCATGCTATGGCACCAAATTTGACACTTTTCCAGTTTCCACATTTGGGATCTGAATCAATTTGTCAGCCCAAACATGTAAAGAAGACAGCTGATGTATATCATAGGTCTATCACTCAGTCATTTCGACCAAAACATTAAAGAAGGAGATAAAAGAATTCGTTTGAGACAACTTACCCCACACCCAGTATCCAGCGCTGTTCTCACAGACCCATCAGCAATTGGGATAACCGATGCTAGTTCATCAATGTATGCATCTGCACCTTGTGGAAACATCGTCCCTCCTCCAGGAAACTTGAATACATCACCCTGATACTGAACCCAGTTCTACACCGCTTTCTCAACCGTCAAACTCTTGTAAGGCACATTAGCATAGTGGACATAGTCACGGCTCTTCGGCCAAGGGAATGGTGTCTTATAACCCCTGGGAGCAGGAATCAAACACCTTAGTTTCTCATCCTCAGAGGGGCAATGCCTCTCCCTGTAAATCATACTCTCCCTGGGGTACTTAATTGCTGTATCCTGCTCCTGACATGGAGTATAGTCTTGGTACTTCATATCACAGGGCTTGAAGATTCCGACTTTGACCTCACTGGGTTCGTTGATCTCGACATCATTGTGATGGGATTCAAAGTTCAGATCTTTGAAAATGACACAGTCGGTTTTCTTGGTTATTTCTAGGGCTAGGCTGTCCCCTTTACCAAAACCGCTCCTCTGCCATGCTCCTAACAGGAAGAAGAAGCAGCAAAGGCCAAGAACAACAAATATAGAGATTGGGCTTCGACCTCTATTTGCTGCTACGCCAGGCTTCAGAGCCATGATTGATTGATATGAGGCAAAATGTCACTGCACCAATGTAAGTAGATGGTGAGGATCCCCATAAAAACAACTACATTGCAAGTTTTAGTTATATTACTGGAACAAACTACTAGAAAAACAAAATCGAAGGGAAAGAGTTTGATCAACTGTAAGTGACAGGTCAAATGCAAAACTTGTAAGCTCTAATGAGTCAATCATGAAGTACGAAAAACTGAAGGCAAAAGTCCAGGCCCAAAAAAATCCAGAAATAGGGACCGAGAAGCTGAAAACGTCACTGAATTCTCACCATTTTGGATGATATTTTCTTATATACTTAATCAGAAGGTCCTATAACACTACTGAAACAATGTAGTGTAGGATTTGGATCGGAACGAATCAAAGATCCGGCTAGAGATCCGGTACTGAAACCGTCTGATCTTAGAGCCATGAGAAAAAGCAACTTTTTTCCGTGTTGAAAAGCAAAAGATAGGTGTGAATGAGCAGAAGCTAAGGTTCCAAGAACAAAAATAATTGCCACGCAAGGAAAAAGATTCCCACGGCAGAGGGAACTGAAACACCACGAGGAAACTATATGAGCGCAGTACAACAATCACTGAAGACCCGGAAGAGGAAAATGTAAAACTCTGAAGAGAATCAGGAGATCACCACCTCAGCTGATCTACGAAGGCTAAAAAAGAAACAGAGCAAAGTGCAGAATACGCGGCAAGCATGACGAAGAAACCAAGGGCGGACAAGAGAAGAGCGGCAAACTTAAACCTTTAAGCTTCGATTTTTCAGCCTCAGACGGTCCGACTCTGAAATGGGCTCCAAACAATTCGAGCCCCAGATCTTAAAATTGTTCCCAACCCAAGTGAGGCGAGAGTGCAGTGAAAGGAGTGAGCTGGAGAGAAGGTACAGTCATGGGCATGTTATCAATATAAACTGGCGGAGTCATAATCAGATGTGAACCTTAAAATCTGGATGCTAATTATTAATTTTTCAGACAGTTTTTGCTGAGCTGATTAATGGTAGGTTTGGAAATTGAAGGACCGGAGGATCCGGGCCGAGGACGACACTCTGGTACCGTGTCAGTCAATCGTGTTTCTGCTTTCCTATCTTGCTCCTTCTCATCCGTTTCCTCTGATCAAATATCTTAAGATCTATCCGCTTGGGAAGAGAGAGAAACCATGTCGCACGATGGAGGAGGGTGAGATTCAGTGTCTCCGTAACATGGATCAAGATCAATCTGCACCGTTGATTGAGACAACATGGATAGATCCGAGCGCAGCTGCAGTTTCCCTTTCCCTGACCGGGCAGAGAGCAACTGTAATTAATTGGCTTCCACTGATTTGTTTTTCACTGGCTGGTACTTTGTTGCAGCACATTACATCATAAAAAATGTTAAGACTATATTTGAAATTTTCAAGTATTGTAAAATTTTATAAGGCCAAAAGCTGAAATAGGAAATTATTGTATTTGAACCAAAAATTTTAAATATGGGAATTTTTTTTCATGTTATATATTAAATCGTTTTATAAAAAATAAAATAAAATGGGCCCTAAGAATTTTTTGTAGATATAAATAAAATGATACTGAAACTTATTGTAATTTAAAAATTATATGTGTTTTAAACTTGAAACTCATTTATATGATATTATATGAAAATAAGTCATATAATCAAAGTACTGTGAAAATGTACTGCAAAATTCAAGTTATGCATGGAACATCTAAATTCTACGAAAAAACAAATTAGCCTAATTAATATATGATTTTCAGGAAATTACACCTATATCTATGAATCTCACGAGTGCCAAATCCTTTGGATATATTAAAATTATTACCATTTTAGTTTAATAAATCATGTGAGCACTTTAAAGCTTGTTTAAAGTTTAAACTACTAGCTGTCAGTCACATCAACACCATAATAGCAGCACCACATAGGTACCAACTGACGATTCGTTAAAAGTTTCTGACAAAGTTTCTACAATATCGACTCAATTTCTGTCTTCTTTTTAACACCCCATCCGCGAGCCGGCGGCGGCAGCTCTTTGTCTGGGCTTTCCCCCCACTTTCCTCTTTGGTCTGGGCTCAGTGTGTTTATTAATGGGCCCATTTCTGCTACTGGGTCCATTGGGCTTTTTCGTTTGCTAAATGGGCTTCCTGAGCGTGTAATTATCAGGCGCTTTCCCATTAAAGTTAACAAATAAGAGCCAGCATAAACAATCAAATTCCTGGCAATATTACTCTTTTATTTTTTAAATTTTCATATGCATTTCGTTAATAGAAGTGGATCTGATCAAAATTGGTCTTTCCCGACTCAAAAAACAAGAGTGAACATAGCAAAAGTGAATGGGAAAATGCATAGTTTTGAAATCGGAACAGGTAGGAACCAGCCACTCACCTTGCCGAGTTCCTATAAAAGAACCAGTTGTACTTTCAATGAAGTCAATTCCGGTTGAACCGGCCGGTTCTCAATTCCACTGATGAACCCAATTGAACCGTAAAAAAACTGACTACTTAAATTTTTAAAAAAAAATAAAACTTATTATAATATATATATTTTATTTTACTAAAATTATATTTATGTTTTATGTTAGAATTTTATTTAATATAATGATTATATTAATATTTTTTTATTATAAATCATATTCAAATTATGATATTATGTAAATTTATTAGTAATATTATTTATTAAATATACGATTCAATATATTGAACCCCTAGTCCAACTCATAAACCCATGTTTACACCAATTCTTGATTCGATCCGATTTTAAAAATTACATAAAAATATTTGATTTTAGTGGTTACCGTGTTTTTGAGGGGGCCTTTTTGCAAATTTTCTGAACATGACGTGCGGATAGAACGCCGACGGTTTCGTCGTAGTGCCTTGGTTCTGTCCGGTAGCGCCTTCACGGACCGGAGATTGTGGTAGCACCCACGAAAAATTTTAATAATAAAAACTTAAATGCCATCTAGAATGTTATTTTCAATCAAAATATTACATAGAATATTATAAATAAAAGGGAGCTAGCTTCACGGTCCAACTGTTAGACCGTTCAGTCTTCTAATTATTAGACTTATATTTAATAATTTGTATTAAAAAAATCTAACAGTTGATTGTACTTACCCGACTGTCTAATCTAACTATAAAAATTTCTTCTAATAAAAATAAAAGGAGTCTAACTACAATCCATAATAAATATTCTGTACGAGACAGTCTTTGGCAGATGTCAGTGTGCAGCCATGGGGGCTGCGACGCGTGTCGTCTCAGGAAAAAAAAGAAATGGCAGGAAAAGATAATGGAGAGAAGAGAGAGGCTTGTGGCTGTCATTTCACAGATTTTCCTAATTTCTAGGAAAATTAACTGGTGAATTTCTCTGACCACTCACTCTCATTTATTACCCATCATTCTTTAATTTTGTGTACGGTTCATAATTAATTTTTAAAACTTGATTAATATTTACTCACGATTTCATTTCATAAGTAATAATATCAAGTATGTCATATGATGATACCATTTTTCTTACTAGGGTATTTCCTGAAAAGTCATCCTCTTTTATTAAAATATACTGAAAGTGGACGTGAATTTGTAATCCCAAGAAATTAAATAATATGTTATAAGAAACAGTCATATTTAATTTTTTTATTTAAAAAATAACTTTATGTATAAATTGATTATTAATTGCCCAAATTTCTATTAAAATTTTGTAAAAGCATAATCATGGATAAATAAAAATAAAACATATATTAAAAACAAAATAAGAGAGTTGTTAAAAGATATGGTAATTCTAATAAATAATAATAATTTATGTTACTATTGTGAATGAATATTAGAGCATCTTGTGAATGAAAATAATTATATTGAAAAAAATTTTATTTCTTAAATGTGCCAATCCAGTTTAAATTTTGACCAGGTATAAAATATTGTACTTCTAAATACCGTATGATTTAAATAAAAACATATTTGATACATGTAACATAATAAGTTCATTATATTAAAATCATTAGGAAAATGACACATATTATTTTTAGAATTTGGAATTATTTTTTATTTTTCAAGATTTGTAAAATACACGTGTCATTACTTCCATGAATTTTATACAACAGATTTATTGTCCAATATATATATATATATATATAGACATTGGAAAAGAAAACTACCACAGAAACCGTCCTCACACGCACATGTGCTTGTCGTGTACATATTGAAAAGTGCCACTCAGCATTTCCAACTCCCCTTGTCGAATATTCTGTTATATGCTTCACCCCAAATATATATAGATATATATATATATTAATGTGGTGTTTTGGTTGAGAATTTTCACTTTCTAAATGAAAATCTTAAACTCAATTTTACCATATTTGGATGAAAATTACAGGCAATCTAACTAAGGTGGGGTCAGCATTTTTTTACCAATAATTACGGAATATAGGAATTTTATATCATAATAAAAATATATATAAAATGAAAGCTTTTCATATAGTTTAGATTTATACTACTATTTTATAATATTAGAATCAAATATATTCTAAATAAAAATTAAAGTTTGTAATATTATTATATCAAAATATTTTCAATTTATTTCTTTTTTTTCCTTATATAATTAATGAAAAAAAAAACGTATGGACGGTTCCCCCTCACCCTCGCGGAATGGCTCCGGCGTCTCTCCTCCCTGCCTCTCTCAACCTCCCATTTCTTAGCTCTCCCGTCCTATATATATTCAGCCCCTCAGCTCCGTCCTCCTCCTACTTGTCTCCGCAATCTTCTAACTTACGACGACCATTCGGAGCTTCCTTGCGGAGAAATCCTTCATATCGCACTTCAGCGATGACCATTTCAAGCCGCGACAGTGTTCTGGAGAGGTCAGTTTTCCTCGCTTTCGAGCTGAGCTCGCTGTTCCTATTTCCGATTTTAATCTCCGCTCCTGTCTATGGTTTCTCTTGCCTTCCGTTCCTCCTAACTCCGGCGGCGACAAACCTCGTCGAGCATCTTTGTCAGATCTCTTGACGCAGATGCAGTTAATTTCTATGTGATTAGTTTGGTTTGATGTCTCTGTATAGGGTTTGCCTATGAACAGGAATGCTTCTACAGATTTGTTTATTTATTTGTTCGTTTTTGTTTGAGCGAATCTTATCGCTCATTGTATTGAATATCGTATAGGATCTTCTCGGCTGGATTTCCTGATAAACTCCTGATCTCTGTTCCAAGCGATTATTATGTTTCTTAATCTTCGATGATCCTTCGAGCTTAAGATTCTTGTAGGCTGTATTACTGTTTGCAGTTTCACATGCCTTAATGAAGGAAGGACGAACTTGATCTGATCAGAGTTTTGTGCAGTCTTTCTCTGTAAATAGACCCGCGTAGGGCAAAGAAGGGCAAAGAAATCTTCTCTGAGTGGATTTTCTCTAGTCCGTCATGGTCTTGATTACTCCTCCGAATTTTTGTCAATATGGTTATGTTAGATATAAGGATTAGTTGACTTGAGAAGTGCCTTGGCCTTTCCTTCTTGTTGATTGTGGAACCATCATCAGAAATCTGATCTTATTTCTTTGGTTTAGCCAATTTTATCCTTTGTAACAACGCACATCATTCATATATGATTGTTACATAGGATATGTCAAAGTTGTGAACAATACCTATCTCAACTTCCATAGGATGCCACCACGATATTTGAGGGTTCTCATAACATTATTCATATAACTTCTAGTTAACTCTGTCAGATAGACTGTTATACCTAGCGTATTGAAATTCTTTGGCAGAAATGAGAAATGAACTTCCTGTTGGACTTACGTACTTTTGGCGTTTTGCTTGCCAAATAAGCATATAATTGCTCAAACAAGACCTTGTTTACAACTTATGGTTCAAATCTAGTGGTCTCTTGCTGAAGCTTTGCTTTACCTTTGTACTGCAAGTGCAGCAAAACTTCTCTTACGGGGTGTGCACCACTGGAAGCTGTTCTCTTTGATGTTGATGGAACACTTTGTGATTCAGATCCCATCCACCTCCAGGCCTTCCAAATAATGCTCCCAGAGGTAGAGTAATTTATTATCTCTTCGGTTTTTTTTACCACTGTACACTCTGCCAATCCAACCTGCTATGGCTGTTTGAAGTAAATGAGTGGAAGCACTGTCTAAATTACATGCCCGATGTGCTGAGATTAGTGGATAACACTTGATCCATCAGTTATTAACTTCTGAGTTGCACTTTTGTTGCAATGGAATGAGCAGATAGGTTTCAAAGATGTTCCGATCGATGAGAAGTTTTTTATAGAGAACATGGCTGGCAAGCACAATGATGAGATTGCTCACTACCTCTTCCCAGATGATATTCCTAGGGGGCTCAAATTCATGGATGATAAGGAAGCCTTGTTCCGAAAGTAAGTATGCTCCAAATTTGTTTCTTTGGTTTTATTTACTCTAGCCTCATCTGAAACTTTCTTTATGACAATTGTTATTTGATCGAGACAGATTGGCCTCAGAACAACTGACAGCTATCAATGGCCTATACAAGTTGAGGAAATGGATAGAAGATCGTGGGTTGAAGCGCGCAGCTGTTACTAATGCTCCTAGGGAGAATGCTGAATTTATGATCTCACGTCTTGGCCTTTCTGACTTTTTTCAAGCTCTTATTGTGGGAAGTGAATGTGAGCATGCCAAGCCTCACCCAGAGCCCTATCTAAAAGCCCTCGAGGTGCTCAGTGTTTCCAAAGAACATACAATAATATTCGAGGTGTGCAATCTTTTCTTTTAATTCTTTTTTTTTTTGGTTTCAGAAAATTACTTGTAATTAATTTCTGAACGATTGCTCTCAACTTCTGAAATGTGTTTTTGTTCCACTAGGACTCGGTTTCAGGGATCAAAGCTGGGGTTGCGGCAGGAATGCCTGTCTTTGGTTTAACAACCAGAAATCCCGAACATGTACTAATGCAAGCAAAGCCCACCTTTCTCATCAAGAATTATGATGATCCGAAGCTCTGGTCATCTCTGGAAGAGCTTGACAAGAAGAGCGCATGAAGACATCAGCCGGCAGTGGAGTATTGGGTTATTTATCTACTTTTAGCTGCCAGGAGATAGTGGTAGGTTAATAATTGCTCGATCGTCACGAGCTCAGCACCTTGTAAGGGCAAATTAAGATTCGCTCAGAACTGGGAAGGTGCTGCATTATTTCCCATATACCCGAATAGTATCGGGGAAAAGGTCACGTGGTGTGCTACTTATAATTCCTCTTCTTTCTAGAGTATGAAATGAACGATATGATTATTCTACAACTGTTAGCTTGATTTGTAGTATGAGAGAATTGCACCTGGACGGCATGTCTGATACTCAGATTCTATGAGATTCCCTCATGGGCCGGCTTTTAAACTTCTGTGTGGAAGTGAATTGCTGGTCAAATTCAATATGCGTTTTATGCTCGAATGCTATGATAGCATCAATGCCCCGTATTCCTTCTTATAGATCTACTACGCATCATATGTAAGACTGTATTTGGAAGAAGCATAGTTGTTGGGAAGGAAATATTCGAGTTAATGCGTATCCTCATCTCTTGAGGACCTAATCTGAATAGCGGATGCGATATTATCTCTCAACCCTTAAAATAAGTCAATAAGTTTCATATTAAATTACATTGTCATTATTTCCCGTACAAAATGAATTTGCGAAAGCCACAGAAACGTACACGCAGTTCTTCCTAACAATCCAACTGAAAATCAAAATGTAGCAGCGGACGGTCAACTGCACGTACCATACAGAACCAAACTCTGAAATAATAATCACACTCAAAGGTAATATCGACTCTCCGTACATTTAAGTCCTCGGTCAATTTGTGCCAGAATGAAATTTCCCGGAGAAGCTGACTACAGCACCTATAGAACCTGTTGGCTTGAACCTTGCAGGATCGTGGACCGAAAAGAATCAGCAAACTTGTTTGGTAGTAAGATCTAATCGGTCAAGGCCACGTTTAACAAGCGCATCCCACCAGACTCTGTCTGTGATTGTGATGAGTTACCAGCATTGCTTCTCAGATTCACATCAACCATGTCTTCTTGCTTCGTTAGAGACATACTCTCCATTCCAGGGAGAGCCGCAGCAATCTTCCAAAATAGTGCCTGGGAAGTGAGACACAGACGCAATGAAATTTGCAAGGGAAGCCTCGAGCTCATCTAGAAGTTTAGAAGTGCTAGATGAAGGCAAGATGGCTAGCCTCATAGTTACCTTTATATTGAAGCCAGCTTTTGCACTCGTTTCAATAAACATCACATTCAGCTCACGGGCTTTCGTTTCTCCTTCCTCGATAGAAACTTGCCTGAGGGGCCATTAGCAAGTTAACGTTAATAATCTCTACAATTCAACTGGTACATATGCATTCCAGAGGCAACAGCTCATCGACAAATATAAGAGCAACACGCAAAAATCAACAATTTGGTTTCAAGATGATATGATGAAGAAGTAAGATGCCCCCATTCATGGCCAGACAGCTGCCTAGTCTGCCTGGGCAATGGCAGATATTGTAATTGACCAAAGACAGGAAACATGAGTGCTACTAGCTTTCAAAGTATACTAGTTAAGAAGAATCCTTTGCTTCAAATGGAACTGCATAGAGACAGCAAAGTAAACATTGATGCGATGCGAAAATGGGGAATGGATAGGTGCTCAAGCAGTAGCAAACCGGCTCAATTGAAAACAGAAGACTGCAGAATCTAAAAGGAAGAGTGATATTAAAAATGGGGAATGAGAAGGTGCTCCAACAGAAGCATCCCAGTTCAACTGACAGTGGACTTTGGAGGAATCCAAAAGCAAAGTGGACATACTGCAATCAAGATGATACACTGATAAGAGACAGTTCGACATGATATCCTGTAAAGGTTACCTTTTCTCTACAAGATCGGTTTTGTTCCCAACAAGAACAACAATAACATCACTGCCTCTCTCTGAACGGACCCCTTCAGTCCATTTTACAGTATTTAGGAAAGTTTGTCAGCCTAAACAATTAGAAACTGCATGGTTAGAAGGACTCATAGAAGTGTCTTCAGTGACACCAAGTAAAAATCTTTGACTCTGTAGGATTAATTTTTCATCATGTTTAAATATAATAATATAAATACCAACAGATACAAAGACAACAGTGCACAGAAATTTGCAGAGTTGAGACTATCAGATAATAATGCGTAGTATCTTTTAAGATACGTACTTGCAACATCATATACAATCACAGCAACAGAAGAGCCACAAATGTAGCTTGGAATGAAACTTCTAAATCTTTCCTGTTCAGCTGTATCCCTGGTCAGCAAATGAAATGAGCAAATATTTATCTCACAGTTCAAGGACAGTTTAAGTAAGAACAGCACACAAGGTCCTCTTTTAACGAAAAACTAAATGAAGCAACCAGTAGGATTAATTCCAGTTTATCATATGATTCAAGTCAGCTCCCATAATTTTCAATCTTACTGATTTTAATAATGTAGGTGACAACTCATCTGCCAAAATTAATAACATATGAGATAAATATATCTTACCAAAGTTGCAAGCGTAATGTTTGGTCTTCCAGATACATGGTTTTTGACAAAAAATCAATGCCAATAGTAGCCTAATCATCAATGAGATAAAAGTAAGACAAAAGCTTTCAGCACAGAACAACTATATTACTAAGCATTCAACAACTATGATTTTTTAATCCCTATAAATCCAGCCAAAAGAAGTTCATAGTCGACACTGAACAAAATAAATGGGAAATTTCACAGCTCATGGTAGAATAGTAATCTCTCCCTCTCTCTCACCTGCTGAAGGTAATATTTACAATGATTCCTTCACAACCGAACAGTGCTTCATTAAATGTGTGACATACGACAGTGATTCAGAGAATCCAATCCATGGAAAAGAATATTAACAATCCTCGCGAAGGTACAAACATGAAAAGAGCTCTGAAAATGAGTGATTAAGATATTATGAGTCTTTCACTAGTTAATGGAGATATCAGTTTCAATGGAAGAGCAACATAATGGAGGATTAAACTAAATCTCTAATCTATGCACGATGGATCTGTTGCCTGAGTGAAACTGCAAAGGAGATTGCACAGCTACAGCCTACAACTCACCACCTCTTTGGTACCCTTACTTATTGCTATTAAAATGTCAACAAGTTCATGTCACCAACAGCGGGTAGTAGCGCTATCCGGTTGCTTACGAACCAAGAAAAACAACCAGGAGGCGAATATCGGAATTCACATTTCACTTTCTCGTCACCCTCGCAAACGACTACGATCAAAAAACTCCCACGATCACATGTTATTCCGAAAACATCTCCAAATTCGCAGAGTCCGAGGCTGCTGCTACTCTATCAGATACTCCTGGAACAGATCCATGGCACGAATTGGAAATGACTAAGCAGGCGAATAGAAATGCGTACTGAAGAATACAAATCCGCCTTACCTGGTACGTGTTGTCGAACTTATCGTACATGAAGCGGGTGATGATGCTGGTCTTCCCGACGGACTGGTCGCCCAGGAAAACCAGCTTGTACTTGGCTAGAGCCGAGACTGGCGCCATTTCTGAGGGAGATCTGCGCGGCTACTTGCAGCTAAAGATACCGAAGCTCGCCGATGGATGTCTCAGTCGGAGACGATCTGCGAGCTCCGTATCATCGATCTCTGCGCGTCGAGGAGGTGGTAGATTTGAGATCTCCGCATTGAATCGACGCAGCAATAACGTTGTCTTTGTGTCATCCGGCGCTCTATTGCAGTTGAAACGATGAATGTTAGGCCGTGGGCCTGTTTGAGCCCACTTAGGCCCATTTATGTGAGTTTGGGGTCTAGATTCTTAATTCGGAGCCCATGGGCCTACTCCGGCTCAGCAGACGTCACTCCCCGGTCTGAATCTTTCCGAGAGAAGTTATGTCCGAACCGACCGTCCTCCCAGACCGGACCCCATTTTTTCTACCTGGGGCTTTAGCTAGGGTTTATGATTTCTGGTTATTCAATCCTTTCGCCCCAGCAATCTCAATCATCACCTATCGGGGAATCCCAAATTTGGATGCTCAGGGCGTTTCAAGGGCATATCAGGAGCTTAATTTTTTTGGGAAAGATCTGAAATTGCTCCGATTTTCAGCAGATTTGGTGACTAAGTTCGCTCCACCATTGGTCTCTTCCATTTTCATTTGACGCTCGATCATTTCCGACAAGGCATGATTCAGAACAGATAGCTCCTGAATCTTCAATGCATCGCCGGCTCTCCCTGCTGACTGCACGAATCCTCGGGAATTCCAAGGTTAATATCTGTGCTCACTCAATCTTCCACTTTCAGTCTAATCCCTTTGGGTGGAGGAATAATGGGCTTGCCCTTTTCCGTTTCCTCTCATTCGCCCCATTGTATCGTCGAGCACCTCCGCCCGACCCCAATGACCCTTCGAATCTATTGAAGGAAGATGGGGCCTCTGTTTGCTCCCAGATGTGGATCGAGAATTTCCGGGAGCCCGATAGGATAGTCACCAATCTGAGCTCGTACCTCCGGCGATTCGAGCTGTGGGTGCTGGCCTATCAGAAAGTTTGCGTTGATGAGACTGGTTCTTACATGCCAAAGAGTTCAATCCAGAGACCTGCACTGGAGGACCTTTTAGCCCTTAGGAATGCTGTGCTTGATAACAGGTTCAAGTGGGGTGCTAGGTTAGACTTCTTCATAAAGTCCCCTAAGGATAAGACTGACTATCAGGCCTTGTCAAAGAGAAAGATTAAGGCCCTGCTGACCACGACCCAACCCACCCCTTTTCAGGATCGGATTGTTCAGGAGGTGTTATTGATGATTTTGGAGCCAATTTACGAATCAAGGTTTTCACAGAAGTCATTTGCTTTTAGGCCAGGAAGGAATGCTCATACCATATTGAGGGTGATTAGGAGGAGTTTTGCAGGATATTTGTGGTATATAAAGGGGGACTTGAGTACGATCTTGGATGGGGTTAAGGTGGGCTTGATTATTGGATCTTTGATGAGGGATGTGAGGGATAAGAGGGTGATCGATTTGATAAAGAGCGCAGTTGTGACGCCTGTGATTACTACTAAGATCGATGATGAAAAGCCAAAGAAGAAGAAAAAGAGGAAGTATCAGAAGAAGAGGGTGTTGGCTGAAGATGAGCCCAAGCCTGATCCTTATTGGTTGGATACCTTTTTTGGGTTTGCTCCTGAGGAAGCAGATAGAGTCCCAAACTGGGGACATTGTGGGATTCTTAGTCCTCTACTGGCTAACATTTGTCTTGATGAGCTGGACCGATGGATGGAGACCAAGATTAAGGAGTTCTACAAACCATCAAAGAGTGATATTATATGGAACAGCCCAGAGGGAGAGCAAGAGCACGGTAATACCTCTTGGCCTGAGTTTGTTCCCACTAGCGGACCTGATAAGACCCGGAAGATGGACTATATTCGGTATGGTGGTCACTTATTGATTGGTGTTCGTGGGCCCAGGGCTGATGCAGCGACCCTGAGAAAGCAGCTGATTGAGTTCTGCGATCAGAAGTACATGCTCAAGCTTGACAATGAGACCCTCCCGATCGAGCACATCACAAAGGGGATAATGTTTCTCGATCATGTGTTATGCAGAAGAGTGGTCTACCCGACTTTAAGGTACACTGCTACTGGAGGCAAAATAATCAGTGAGAAGGGAGTGGGTACACTCCTGTCTGTGACTGCAAGCTTGAAACAGTGCATTAAGCAGTTCAGGAAGTTGAATTTTCTCAAGGGGGATAGAGATCCCGACCCTCAGCCTTGTTTCAGGATGTTCCATGCGACTCAGGCCCACACTAATGCCCAAATGAACAAGTTCTTGTCGACAGTGGTGGAATGGTACCGATTTGCTGACAATCGCAAGAAAGTGGTGAACTTCTGTTCGTATATTATTAGAGGTTCGCTTGCAAAACTTTATGCTGCTAAATACAAGCTCCGCTCTCGAGCTAAGGTGTACAAGATTGGTTCGAGAAATCTGAGCCGCCCGCTGAAGGAGAAGAAAGGCCAGTCCCCTCAGTACCACAACCTGCTAAGGATGGGCCTCGTTGAGTCGATTGATGGGCTTCACTACACGAGGATGTCTCTTGTTCCCGAGACGGATTACAGCCCATTCCCAAGCAATTGGAGGCCCGACCATGAGAAGGCCATAATGGAGTACATAAGGCTCGACGACCCAAAAACCTTGGAAGAGCAACGGAGCTGCATACAGGAACAGGGTCTCGTCTCGCCTCAGGACTATATTTCAATGCTTGTTTGGAACTATAAGAGGAATGCTATTCCTCTCGATCAGCTTTCATTGCTGAAGAGCGAGAATGTTCATGATAGTGCCAAGACTGAGGGGAAGTTGCTCTTGAGCTCAGGCTTTGGCAAGGGCTATGGAGATTCCAAAGATGACGAGGAAGAAGAAAACGATGGGCTGCATTTGGCTCAATTATGAGATGTGTAAGATATTATCTGGAGCATTTTTCTCCGCCTCACATCAGGGGGATGCAATGTCGTATGTATTTCTGCTCATAATGATGAAAGTTCTATCCTGTAAAATGAATTTACTTCCAAATTCCTGTTGCCTCTTCGAAGCATCCTCATGTTCCCATCTTCCAATCGAAACTTCAGTCTAATTCAGTGACCTGCTCCGCTTGAGTGTATTACAGTTCATGCATGACCTGTAGACTCTGCAGCTGATATAAAGTGTGACTTAGCTGTCATTCGTGGAACCGAGATTGATTCTGCAAAATGTAGGGGACAGATTGAAAGTTAAATTAAAACTATAAGGAGCATTTCCACAAAGCAGTCCAGCTCTAGGGAGCCATATTGAGATTTTTCGCAAGTGGATGACTCGTCCTTGAAACCAAAACCCTATTTTTCTAATGCTGCATTAGGCAGGCCGGATTGAGTCTCGTAAGAAAGCATCAAGTATACCGAGTATCGCGCAATTTGTACAGTTCCTCCACTTTCAAGTGCCATATAATTGAAAAGGGACCATCACCTACATATGATCTGAGATGATGCCTTGTCCCCAGAATCAAAGCTATGCGCATGCAGACCTTAAGTTGGAATATATTGGTGGGGGATGCCTTGGTCGAAGAACCCCAAAAAAGAAAAAGGAAAGAAAGAAGGCCCAAATAATTGGTTACAATTGCATCCAATGTCGTACAATGATGGAGAAGTTCCATCCTAACTCAAGATGGTTATTTCTTACTTTTTCTTTTAAATAAAAATAAAAATTTAAATTTTATAAATAAAATGTTCATATAATATATATATAAAAGAAGAAGAGAAATTCCACCTCTCTTTTGGGGTTTTCCGTTTCCCCTCAAAAATCATATTTTATTTTGGAGTTGTTATAAGGGAGAAGATATTTATATACAAATTATATCAAGTTTTTACTTTTCTTTAATAATTACCATTTTTAGGATTTATTAAGATCTCTAGAGCTTATTTAATATTTTTTAAATTTATTTAACAATTAATAAATTAATATTCATGGATTCTTTATTGGATAATTATACAAGTTCAGTAGGCTACATGATGTAATTGAAATAACATAGGTCAAGTGCTTTCTCTTTTGCTCTTTTTTTTTTTTCTTTTTCTATTCACTCTCAAAAGAATGGTTCTTCACCCAAATTAGCACCGGCACCACTACCGCGACCACTAGCACCACCACCACTACCACCTTTGTCAGTGGATACACATCTTTCCTTTTTCCATTTTATGCTCTATAGGATGAGGGGGAAAAGATAGTATATTATCCAGTCGTACGATGTGGTAAGGAAGAAATGATACGACCGTAAAAAAAAATTAACAAATTTGTTGTACAGCATTCACACTTTCAACACGTGTATAAAATCACTAGCTACAAATTTTATATATATATAAAAAAAAAAAAGAAGTGTTTCTTCCTTATCAGGGAACGAGGTAGAGATAGTTTGAGGACTTTCACCGGAATCGTATGTGCCAGTAAGTGCATATGGAGTTGGGACAGTTCTATCTCGGCGTGCCCGGTACGGACAACATGCCGGTCGGAGACTTTACCCTGGTGCCGGATTGCATCGGCAAGGTACTCTCTCGGCGCATTCTCGCACACAGTCCTTCGACAATACATCTTACAAGTGTCGCGAATGGGACGATGCACCCACCCTTATCCCGTTTCAAACTTGTCGTACTTTGTTGAAGGGAAACACTTGTGTATTGGGGGGAGACTGGATCGTACAGAGACTGTTAAAGCATAGTGAGTTCGCTGTGTGACATTCAGCTTTTCCTTGTCCTCGGAGATTTCAAACTTTACATTCCTCGTGCACCACCTCGCGTGCAAAAAGGCCAATTGACCGAGATTAATGCATGTCCGAGTCATGTCGTGTAATCCAAGCAGTAAGGTTCTCTATGAAACGGTATCTTATCTAGGGAAAAAATGAGTTGTGCCACCTCACTTCACCTCACGCAGGTTCATGAGGTGAGTTTAGAGATTTAAAACTTCCAACGATATTTTGATGGCAAGATATGGATGGGCTATATATATATGCCTTTGGTTTAGGGACCCCCTTTAGGCTTCTTGTTCAGTGTTCCCAGAACCATAAGAATGAACAATTAGTTGACGATTATCGGTGGTTTTGTACTCATTTTTCATTGGACAAGTTTTCGAGTTAGATTCTCATTAATGAAAGAGTTTTAAGACCACCAATATAAGTTGGTCGAGAGGGTTCAGTATATCTTCCTCTTGAATGAGATCTCGGGTTCAAATCTTGTGAATAAAAAAAAATTATGTCGGAAGAGTTTATTCCTCAACAATATAATAGATTTTGGAATACTAAATCATCTACACTGGAAAATTTCAGAGTGGATATGACCCGGCAAGGATCTCCAAAAGTGGGTTAAATCCGTGAAGGAATCATCAAGGCACATTGGATGGGCGTGACATTCATTAACATGCAATTAATGATTCAAATTATTTTTCTTTTTCTTTTTCTTTTTTTTTTAATTATCTATTGGCTGATTCCACCATATCGTCGGCAATTTCGTCTGAGAACGATTTTACCCCCCAAAAAAGAATAAGGACACAAAATAGACATCAAAAGTTATTTTGAAAAACAAACGCAGTCACAAGAACAAGAGATTTCGATGAAGATGGTATGGTCCATGAGTTAATATTAAAATATTTGAGGCCACCGCCACTTCTGAATTTTAGTCGGATGATGTTGGGAGTCGACTTAGTATCATCGGTTATCTGATGGAGGAGCGTGACGTGGTCCATCCATGAATCACCATCTGGAAAATTCGCTTCCCGTGACCCGAAATTCAGTTCGGTGGTAAGGCTGCCCCGTGCAAGACGAGGAGGGATATCGAGGTTCGGATCGAACCCGAGTTCCGGTTACGAGCATCTCCACGTCAAATGCTTGATTAATGGAAAAGGTTCGTGAGCGAGAAGAACCCATGATTAGACCCACCAGGCTCGAACGGTGAAGACGTACATGTGCATTATTACAGGGGCGGATCTTGTACTGACAAATTTTGTTGCGTCCTCGGTGTGCTCCCTGTCCCATGCCACATGGAATGCACATGATGCTGCTTCAAATTTCGATCCGGTCGTCTTTTGCCGTCCGGTTGCGAGATTTCATCAGCGAGGAAGACGACGTCGAGTACAGACATGCGCAAGCTGGGCAGTGCGCCGTGCCCACCGGGCAATTTAATCGGGCTCCCGGTGGGGCGGGGGTCGTTGCGTGCCACCTGCCTGCCTCGGTACTAACTACAACAGGTGCATGGTTAGTGGGTGGGTGAGTCATGGTATTAGACCGCCTCAACAGATCTACCACCAACAGTACTTCTTAGGGCAAGTGGACGCCCAAAGGTATTACTAATTATTAGGATTGAGTTGGATCTCCTCGTTTTGGATAAGTGTTACACCCCTTAGCTCCAGCCCCAGGGAATGCGTACCACAGGCCATACCTCGGGGTAGTGGTAGCGCATAGCATGCACGCGAGGATGCGCGGGCAATGAAGTGCGAGGTGTCGGGAGGAATTGCAAGTCCTTGAACGGGCAAGTAGGGAGATGGTCACGCAGGCGTGCGCAGAGGCACCAGCGGAAGGGACGATCAATCAAGGCTCGGTAGAGTGCCGAGGGATCAATTGTGGCCATGGAGGGTCACACTTCACAAGTCAGCAAATGCGCGGACGGGTGGTAATGATATCCAAGAGCAAGGCACGATGCAACGCTCAAGGATGCTCGGTGCACAAGAGGTGACCGAGCAAAGGCACTCCAGGAGTGCGCACTACCCGATTGGCATGGCAGACACTAAGGGAATGCTCAACACTTAGCGGCTGGTGAGTTGACTTTTGTGGAGATTGGTTAAGTCCTTGACCATGCTCGAGCACCGTTGGATGCAGCAATCCCGATCGGACGGCTGTGATCGTAGGAGGCGATCATGGACGTGGGCCCCGGAGGAGAGTGGATAGGATCGACGATGATGAGTCAGCGCCTCGTCATCAGGATCGGGTCAAACAGACAATCCAGGAAAGATTCTCCTGGGATATGGCAAATCAATCTGTTATGAAAACAATCTTGGAGATTGCAGATCAACGGCCGAGATTAAACAGATCGAGATCTGATGGAGAGAATCAAGGGATTCATATATATCAGTTGTCATATCTAGTCTGCTAGGCTCCTCTATATAAAGGGGGCCAGTCTCATTCTCAAAACACACCACAACTGAGAGAGGACAACCGAGAGGGCACAAGGAGGAGCGATCTAGAATTCTCTGAGGAGAAACCACGAAGGTCTCAAGGCGTCTCAGAGAGGAGAGCCAAGGAGAGCAGCTAGAGAGAGCTGGAAACACGAGGCAGAGCATAGAGTTGCTGCTGCAATTGTAGCTCAGCAGTGAGTGGGAGGTGAGTCCCGTTTACCCTTGTAACGCCGAAGTGTGTCGGGTTAGGGTGTGTCGAGTGAGGAGTGTAAGCGGCGCGGAGGTCGTCAGACACATACTCGACAAGCTGAGTGAGTTTGCTCATGTAAAGGGTTTTTCATACTTGTACAATTGTGAATACAAGTGGAGTTTTTCCCTTTTGTATATTGCTCGTGTTCGTGTGGTGTGATCGTGTGCCAGGTGACTTCGGAAAACCTCGGTTGTGAGTGAGGGCTGGTTGGCAGGCGGTGCTGTCAACGCCTAGCGGGGTGCGAAAAATTTGTGTTCCGCATCGGCCCCGTGACAATAAGCATTATTAAGTTGCATGTATAAACAATGGATATGAAGAAGGGAACCATGATGATCAAAGTGACTATGCACCAAAAGCACCAAAAGGGAGCATAATGATATAAAGAACGGGGCAAGCAAGAATGGCGGAGGAAAGAGAGAGACACGACGTGGAGGCAAAGGAAAGACAACAGTGACACTCAACTGAGCCTATATGGTGAGCGGTACGATCGATGCCTCAAAACCATTATGACTTTGAACTAATATAGTCGTAACGTAATGTTGTTGTCTACGAGGCACGGGATGACCTATTTCGATACATGGACAGACGGGCATAGTACTTGTTGGGATTATCTACCTAAATCCCATTGCATATGATGTGAGTTGTATAATCTCTTGTTTATGATGTAAAATTAATATATTAATTTATTCATTATATATTATATAATTTATTTATTATGATACAATTTATAACTTGTAATATTGATTTAAGGAGTACGATGAGATCATATCAGTGAGATCTAAAATATAGAAGTTTTAGTTTAAAATTATTCATAATTTTAATATCACTAAATATGGAATAAGTAACTCGGATAAGGTAGTATGCTCTTTAAATACTTTAAAATATCTCATAATTAGTTATACAATGTCACTAATATATGAGTGTATGCAGCTAGTATATAATGAGTTTACTAATGATTTGTTGGAGAAAATATTATAAATGTTAATAGGCAATCTCTCAGGTAATGATATGTATAAATGATCATCATACATGATATTATCATATGAGTTAAATTGTAAATTTTAGTATATTTCTTAATATTGTTCTTTGAATCATGTGTAAAGTGTTCCGAATTCAATGAAACATTTATGGAGATTTTGAGTAATCAATATAAGATTTATTAGACCCCACAATAAGGAAAATCTGTTATGTATTCCTTTTAATATTGGCTTAGTAAATATCTAAATAGAATGTGATGAAAAAATAGAAAAGTTTCTAGAATTTTATTATTGAGTCAATTACTAAAATATTAAGATACATATGAATTACTGTTAAGGTTTGTCATTATATTTATGCCATAATTTATCAAGCATATTTATAACGGAAGAATTTAATTAAATAAAAATTAATCACTAGAAAATGTTTAATCATTTTGATTAAAATTATCACCATCCTAGCAATTATGATATCTTACTAGACATTAATTTTGATTTATGGATTTAGCATAATGATAGTTAATGAGATATTATTACTAAATAATTTAACGCAAGTAAAATTGATTCACTATCGACTTAATATGGAATCTTACGAGTCACATACAATATAGACAATTTCTCATAATAAAAATTTAATAGTTGTGAAAATACTATAATAAAATTAAAACAATTCAAATCAAACCACAAATCTCTCACATTTAAGAAAAAAAAAATTCTTGATTACACATGAGAGGGAACGGGAGGGACCTTAAAGAGGTGGGAGGGGCTGAACGAGCGGGGGGAAACGAAAAACTGCAAACGGAAGTTAGAATGACTGCATTCAACTGAAAAGACAATGATGTCCTTGAAACCTAATATATATATCGTATGAAATAAATTAAGTTAAAGGGCAGTTTTTGAAAGATAAAAAGACACCAAAACTACACGATATGTTTGTATATGATAGTGGAGGAGATACATATGTACGTATATGTGTGTGCATGAGGGGGTACTGATAATATGCAAGAGATTGAAATCAATTAAATGAATTGATTTGCCATCCACTGACAATCTCAGTGGCAAATTGCTTTTAAATATGCAAATGAATTTGGCGTAACGTATGCCAATTCATCAACGAGGTGGTTAGATGCTTTTTGATGAAGTTTTCGGTGATCTATTCTTCATGCCACAGCTATCCGAGAGAGACACGGAGAGAGCAAGCTTGATCAACCAAATACCATGAGAAGCCTTTTACATCCAAAATAAAAAAGGCGATCGATCGATCCTTGACAAGAGTTCTGAACACTTATGAGAAAATATGGTGTAGATACCGTGAAGGATGTGCACTTGTGCGTCTAATAAGATGCTTGAACCTCCCATTTGTGTAGATGATACGGGGCTCCGCCAATTTGAGGATTCGAGTACAATGGCTAATTATTTATGTACTCCTAATATTGTCCGAATTTTGAATTATGTTAAAGAAATATGGAGAATAAAACTTTTAAAATTTAATACTTTAATTGGATGTTGATTCCTAGCCAATATTAAACGCATAAAATGGAACTTGTTTATTTTACGGTCGGCATAGTAAAAATGGAACGTGTCAGAACCGGCTGGTGGGGGCTGCTCGCCGGTGGACCCGCCTGGAAATAATCAATGATCGCAGGCATGTAGCCACTATTAAATTCAAAGATTTTGGCATGTCACCTTCACGTATGGGATCCCCTTTCGATTCGCTATGTAAGTGCGACCATCCGCGGAGTTGTACTGCCAC
Organism: Sonneratia alba; assembly: GCA_900174645.1. NCBI lineage: Eukaryota > Viridiplantae > Streptophyta > Magnoliopsida > Myrtales > Lythraceae > Sonneratia > Sonneratia alba. The sequence goes on from FWPY01000041.1 coordinate 905,230, forward strand.
CGGCGCACCCATTTAAAGTCTATCGTCCCCACTTAGGAAATTTAAATTTTTTTTAAAAAAATTAAGGGGACTACTCGACCGTATGCTGTACGTGAAGTGTGGAGAAATCTAGAATGAGGTGACCTTATTTTTATGAGGACTTTTCATGCGGTGTTGGTTGTAGGCGTAGGTCCACCTTATGACAAAGTAGACCCGATCTTCCTAGGAGGTCAATTTTCTCGGTGGACTTTGACTATGATGAATCGACCCGCAAGCATACCAAACCAGTCGAGGTTCACCCAGAATGGTCATCTGAAACTTTAATGAACGGGACGGTAGGAGAAAATGTGTATACAAAAGGGAATAAACATAGTTTTTCAGGAGTATTGATGAATTTACATTCTCCTTCACGAGATGGGGTATTTATAATGATCTTGGGAGTTTGTCTACTCACACCGTTCTTGCATGCTGGAGGCGGATGTGTCGGTCCGACTAAAGGGGATTTGCTATTCACATGATAGTTGGGTTGACCAACTTATTGATTGTCGATTAGAGTATGGCTAGCCGACCGAGCACAATTGGGTGGTTCGACTGAATAGGAGAAGTTTTCATATCGATTTTAAAAATTACAATACACGATATCCAAAAATCTTAATGTTGGGTAATTTTGATTCATGTCCCATTTAGAGCCACCCCAATACAACGGCACGCATGCAATATGAAAATACAGTTGGTTTAGATTCGTTTGGTTTAACCAATTATCGAGTTTATTTTATTGCAGATTATAATGGCAACCACCGAGGGAGAAAACGGCCCTTACTTTCCGATAAGCACGAACAACTCTTGAAAGTGGAGCGAGCATGGTCCTCCTAGCATCGAATGTAAAAAGGGCAAAATATCGACCCCCGAAAAGGACAGGCAAAGCTGAGTCGACCTAGCAACTAGCATCGGGGAAAAAGGAACAGAGTGAACTGTAGCTGTAGATAAACAATCGGCATTATTGAAGTTCTTATTCACTTGATGATAGTAATACGACATGGAAAAGCTAGATGAGTTAAGCTAGCAACCAACCTCCGACTTGGTCCGTACAATGCATGTATGGGCTATACCTAATATTCGATCGGATTGAGATCAATCCTCACTCGATTGGGAAGGCAAAAGAGAATACGAATACCCTTGTTGTTGTTAGGTCCGAAAACGGTCTATTTTTTTAAATTTTAAGTTTCAATTTTAAAATTTTAAAAGAAAAATTTTTTTAATCATAAAATTTAACTCTCATAACTCATTTAAATGTTAAATCATACTAATATGAATGTGATAACGCATTATTAAATCACATCAATGTAGGTGTGATAACATTAACAAAATACTAGCATGATATGTCAAGTTAGATTTTTTCTATTAATATAATGATATTTTATAACTGTCGTATCATTATTTTGTTGATGTCATAACATCTATATTAGTATAATTTAATCAACTATTGCAATGCAAATTCAAGTAAGTCATAAAAGTGAATTTTTATTGTTAAAATAACTATTTGAAAGTTTTACCACTCAAATTCAAAGGATGGGATAGTTTTAGAATTCTATGTTTATTTATTTCTACATATTGAGAATGAATCCTAGCCTCATAATATGAGAGTGTAATGCAGCAAAATACAATCAAGTACTCGAATGCTGAGCAATATTTGATCAACCGAGTTCAGCTGTGATGCACCACTTCCTTGGCTAGCGAAGTTGGCTCGAGCGTCTTGACTTCAGAGGTCGAGAAATAATGATCGACTCGATTGAGACCTCTTACGTTAAGAGAGGTGGAATGAATTCAGCTTGAACCTTTTCTTCCTTGGTTTCAGATGTTGGAATCAATCTGAGTCTACTGATATCATCTCCATAACCCTATTACTTGTGTGCTCATCCCAATTTCGATTCCATGTAAGAGAAGAATAGTTGGAGATGGCGTAATTAACTAATTACGTCATATCCCTTGAGGGGTTACAATGTATTTCCTTTTTTTTCTTTTTTTTAATCATTCTGCACGTAAAAGACAAAAGGGCCCCTAAAATACTAAAGATCCAAAAAGAGGTCCTCAATATATTCCCAAAATGATCACAAAAGGTGTATATAAATATATACCCACACACACATATATGTATGCCCAGAAAGATTGTGGAAAATTGTGGAGGGTATAAAAGAGTCACTCTGAGCTTAGTGTAGTTTATTATTCAATAAATTTTATTTTTTATCAACTTTGTTGAATAATTCATGATTTCTATAATAATTTAATTAGCCCGACATAAATGCTGCCATATCTGAGTGTAGTTTTAAAAATTGGACTACACCAGCAAGTTCTACCAAGAACCAAATACTTATTCAGTCTGATTTTTAGAATTAACCGAATTATAATTATCATGTAGTTAACTTCGATTTAACCGGTCAGTTTTCGATCGTAACGACTAACCCAATTGAACCGGTAAAAAAATTGATCAATTTAAAAATTTTAAAAAATAAAAAATATACTATAATGTAATTATTTTATTAAATTTATATTTATATTTTATATTAAACTTGGTTAATATAATGAATATAATATAGATTTTTGTTATAAATTATTATATTATGTTAATTTATTTATAATATTATAATATTAATATTATTTATTAAATATGTACTTAGATCAATTAAACTTCTAGTCTAATCCATAAATATATATATATTTTTTGATCGATTTTTAGTTCAGTTTAATTTTAAAAGCTTGTGTTAAGCACACTAACTAATTCATATTGCCGTGCATAGGACTTCATTGCTATCAGCACGTACAAGTGATGGAAGTCTCGTTGGTGATGGCAGGAACCTAACCCCTCTGCGGGTCCTGATCACCAACAATTGGAGTACACGAATTCCGCATTGCCGTTCTAGCGCCCAGTCAATCGCGGCACGTGTCCCCGATTGCGATTTACTTACACGGACTCTTCAATATTTTAACTAGGATGCATTTAAGCTCCTCCTGACCGATTGACGATTCATCACAGGCTCTCTGTGAGATCATGTGACATCGGAGAGTCTCTTCGAATTTAAATCGGGTTGATCCACTATAATATCATAATCCTTTTTTACATCCTTTTTTTTCGTTCATAATATTATATCAATAACTTACTTAAACATACGGAAACCAACTCCGCATAATTTAATTATGTTAGATTATTTATATTTAGGTATGGGTGGTGTCTCTCTATCACCACTAATTGAAGGCTCAGATTTCTTGGGTAATGGGTAGTTCACTTTTAAGTTATACCAACTCAACTTGCCTGTGGAGATAGTGATCTTATGTGACCCTTCGAAACGTGTACCCTCCTCGCGTGATGACATGCATGTAACCATCACACGACAAAAGTATGACCACTCTTATGGGAAGTTACTCAGAAATTTTATCGTATCATACGATATATTTGATTGGGCGTATGAAACTAAAACTTTAGACCTATTTAATTTTTATATATGGAGTTTTCAAACTCATTGTCCGGAAAGTTTCATTAACAGTTCAACCTCAAGTAATGAGTCACTGCGGATCAACTGAGACGTACGCATTCCGCATCGATACAGCTGCCAAACTGCACTAACGAGTGCACACCGATATTTTAGCCCTACCACGGAAGGGAGTTTGAGAGCTGCCGAAAGCATCTCGAGGTGAAGGCATGGCTGTTCTATGCGTTACTGCATTTCGTTCGAAACACTAGCATCTCAGATTTGTATAATTGGTAATAATGGAGAAATTTTATAATTACGAAAGCTCTACTTATTAATAAACCAATTATCTGTAATCATTTTCATAGCTATGACGCTTTGGATCTCTTGGTGTGCCAATATGGTGGAGAAGACGTAGTTCTAGATTTAATGTACCCCGCCAAGTGTAGATCTTGGGCACTTCCTTCGAGCTCAGATCTTGGTCACCCGAACAAAAGGTGGGGGCACCGCATGATTTATCTAAATTAGCTCGATTCCGCTATTGGGTCATTTTCTTTCCTCTCTTATTTCAATAATTTCCTCTCTTTTTTTTTTTTACCAACAATTTGAGCGATGTGCCTTGTTCTCCATAGATTGCAAATCCATCAATGGCTTCCCCAACTCGCGTTGAAAATTCTGCCCTCAAACTTGCCTCATTGTAATGCAGAAAACTTCTGGGTGCTCATGTTTAATCATGTTTAGTGGGTGACACCAATTTGGATTGCTATACTTAACAAGATTATTATATAAAATTTAACTAAATGATGTATAATCTTCGGAATATGTTTTATAGGATGAACTTATCATGTACCACACGATGAATATTGAATGACCACCTCAATCAATTCCGGCAGTTGAAGATAAGATTCATCCCCAAAAAAAAGGGACTTGGAGCAAGCACGAAGAAGTTTCCAAGATCTGACCGACCGACCACAAGAACCGACGATCGTCACAGGGGGGGACATATTGCTCAAGACCGATCAGTGATTTCTGCCAGGAATTAAGGGCTTGAACAGCCAATGGCGTTCACACAATTAGTCAAGCGGAAACGTCATGCACGGGGGCGAATTCTTGATCATACAAACGCCACTGCTAACTTGGGAAAAAAAAAATCAGCCAGCCAGCCACCCACCGTAACCGCGCAATTAGGTCAGGACGTGCAGATCGTTTTCAATTCACTCAATACACGGGGAGCGACCATGACGAATTGCAGTCATCGATGTTATTCTTCGTACCAGCCTTATAAAATGCTCGAAAAAAATTCTTTTAGACCGGTCGAGGTAGCTATAAAACTTAGTAAATGCTGATAAAATAGCTGTAATGTATGCTCAAATCTAAGAATTTCACGTTTTTAACGTAGGTAGAGACCATAGCAGCCGTGCTTAAAGGTTCTAACTGAAAATCATATTATAATAATTTTCATAACTAATTAATGTAAATTATTATGTGAATTTTACCGTAAATATGAGGTGACAAAATTTATAATATAACTCATATGGCAGCTCGTAATTTAATAATATTTGAATCATATCATAAATATACACATCATTATTATCCAGTCCTATATTTCACCGATTTAGTGTTGGATTAAAAATTAGATTAAGAATTAGTTGTACTCGACATTTTCACCTCGTAGAAAGGGACGAATTTTCGTGAATAATCGCTTATTTTGATCTTCTTAGCTTACGATATTACTCTTTTTGCACTCTTTTTTTTTAACAATTTACAGGAAGGTATTAAATAAAAATAAATAAGTAAATGATGAAGCAGGGAGAAGACATGAAACAAGGCGACTGGAACATGCCACGAGGAAGACTCACAGAGGTTGCGGGGCTAGTGGACAAAGCTGGCGATACAACGCACGAGACACGTACGGACATGGTTACTCCCACGACACACACCGCCCCGCTCCCCAATCCCCACACACACGCCGAATTTTTTTTTATAAAAATTGTCTAATCTGAATCGTCCTGAGTCGACCAATTTAAGAGGTTAACAGCTCCCCGCCGCAGGTGGGACTCGAACTCGAATCCTCCCATTAAGATGATGGATGTCGAACCACTCTATCACGCCCACGGTGGGTCACACACTCCCCCGGACTTTCGAGGTTGAAATCTAACACGATATCGTCTTCGACAGATGAAGAGGACCGCAATCGATGTGCTCTGTTGATACAAGTTGACTGAGAATGTTCGATATCCCTCTCTCATCATTATAGTATCATATTGAAGGAGTATAAATAGATAGGTAATGTTTAATTAAATCACTTTATATAAGATAACAAAAAAATTATCTCGTGCCATTGGGAAGGGAAGATGGAAGGGGCGGATGCTGATAAACAGAGGAAGCAGCAGAGATCGAGGAATTAGTCTCCGTCTCCCCGTCCGTGTCCCTCTCCCTCTTTCTTTATCCTCTTGCTTTGGACCGACTCGTTGTAAATCGCATCTCTCTCTCTCTTTTTCGCTTTCGCTGAGAAGGCATTTAGCAAGGAATCACAGAGCACAGCAAGCAAAGGAAAAATGGCTGAAATTAAATTTACCCAAGAGAAAAAACAGTCTTTACCCACACGCATAGAGGGGAAAACACCTTTCTTTAATGGTGGATTCCCAAGAAAAAGGTCTTCGAGGATGCTGTGTGTTGTGTTGTCCTCCTCTTTGGTCGAGGAAGGGAAGCAATCTCTCTCTCTCTCTCTCTATCTGAACATGATTAATTCACCGTCTCTTTTATCTCTCTGAACAGTCTCTGCTTCTTGGGTCTCCTCACCCGTCCCATTCATACTCGTCTTCTTCATCTTCATGCTTCTTATGTGTGAGCCTTTATTGCATTTCCCCCTCTTCCTCATCCTCCTCAACTTTTGCCTGCCTTAGCTAACTCATCTACCCTTCCCTCCCTCTCATACAAATTATACGCTCAACCCAATCCAATCCCATCAGCCCTTGATGGCCGTTCAAGCTCAGTACCCTTCTAACGTTCTTCTCCTCAACAGGTAACCCTCTCTCTCTCTCTCTCTCTCTCCGTCTTATCGATATTTACCCATCTAAGCTCTGTACTGTACCTGTGCCGCAGAAACACGCCGGAAGGGATCGGGATGGATTGCTCGCTTCAACCTCAGCCCCGTGGGGGAGGGAGGTTTCTTGATCATCAGAACCACATGTTATTTCCCAACGGAGGCGAGATTTCTTTCTCTCTTCATCAGGATGAATCTTTCCTCGAATTTCCATTTCTGGGTCCTTAAAGAAAACTGCGAGATTTCTTATGGATTTGATTGCTCGACGTTCAAGTAGTCTGTGCTGATGATACGATCGATGATGAATGAACAGAGGATACGAATACCCGCAAGAGGGGAAGAGAAGCCTCGGCCACCGTCGCCGCCACTAACAACATTGCTTCCGCATGCAATATTGTCACTAATCCATTCACTCTGCAACAGCACTCTCAGCCTCCTCAGTTCATTGACCTTTCTCAGCTTCAATACGATCCCCGTCCTCACCTCATCTCAACCGGTCCCCAATTATCATCCAAGGATCAGCACCAGCATCAGCGGAGTCATGTTCCCGGGTCGACAATTTCGGTCTCGTCGCTTCTGTTGTCTGATGATTTCACAGCCCACCTCAAGCAACAAAGAGATGAAATTGACCAGTACCTTCTACTCCAGGTAGCGCATTCCTACAAGGTCTAATTAGGAATCACCAACTTAAGAAAAAAAATAGGAAAATAATTATTTTCATTAATTTTTAGTTTGATGGTCGAGGAGATTGGATTTCAGCTGGGTTCGTTTTGAGCTTTCCATAGCTTTTCTGCTGCAGGGGGATCAGCTCCGACGGACATTGGCGGAGAAGAGAAAGAGACACTTCCGTGCACTTCTGGGCGCCGCGGAGGTGGCGGTCTTGTGGAGACTGAAGAAGAAGGAGGAGGAGGTGGAGAAGGCCGCCCGCCTGAACGCGGAGCTGGAGGCGCGCGCCGCCCAGCTCAGAGTAGAGGCCCACGAGTGGCAGGCTAAGGCGAGGGCCCAGGAGGCCGCAGCAGCATCGCTGCAGGCACAGCTGCAGCAGGCTATAATCGGCGGCGTTCACGACCGGACATCGCCAGAGGACGACGGCGGGTACGGCGGCCGGGAGGCGGATGACGCCGAGTCGGTGTACGTCGACCCGGACCGGGTGGTAGTGGCGCCAGGGCCAAGCTGCAGGTCGTGCCGGAGGAGGGTGTCGGCTGTGGTTCTGCTGCCGTGCCGGCACCTCTGCGTGTGCGTGGAGTGTGACCGGCTGGTGGACACCTGCCCCGTGTGCTTCACCGCGAGGGAGTCGAGCGTCGAGGTCTACCTCTCCTAGGGCACAGGCCCAGAGCCCAACGACTGCCCCGATTAAATGCCGATAAATTTTTAAAATGAAAAACATATTTGAAGTAGTAAATTAAAAATACTGAAAAATGGAAATTTGGACTCCTCCTAGGTTACTGTACATGGCCACTGGGTTGAGTGGCATTTTTTGGTTTTTTTAAACTTGATTTTCAGTTAGTATAATATCTTGAAATTCTTTTATTCTATGATAATGATATTACCTTATTTATGTTAATGGCATTTGCCGGAGCCAAATGAAGTCTACGTGGATATACAGATAAAAAAAATTTTATATTGATCTATCCTATATTTTAATAATTAACTAATTTATTAAATAATATATTATACAATTTAAATTTTACTATTAATTCTTATTATAAATTTTAAATTTTAAATTTTAAATCTAATTTATTACATATTATAGCAACATCTCATATAACTGCATATTTCTTTCCATTTGACTTTTTCAATAACAATAATGATAATAATTTATTTCACTAATTATTATAAACCTGGCGCATTGATGAAGGCCGTCGTTTGATAGCTAATTCGAGCTATTTGGTTGTCGTATCTGCCTACCCGGATCTCCACCCAAGTTGACAGCCTGACGGGAAAAGCCATTTCGATATATTTCTGATATAGTCATCGTTGTTTAGCTTCTTTTTCATATTGATCCTCAAACTGCATCCTCATTTTACCGCCACTTCGTGAAATTTCAACCTCTTTCGTGTCGCTTTAATCCCTGTGAACGATACCGACATACATCATCAATACATTACCTTTAAAACTTTGATCGGATTCAGATTTCACCGAGAATCGACGATAAATAACATCCTGTTACATTCTTAGTTACGGTCAGGATGCATGACCATCAGTTCGATTCGTGCGTGGCTGGTACGTGTTTTGATCTGTCGTTACTTCAGATTCCTTTGTTTTTTCAATTAACAGTGAGACCTCGCAACTTCAAATCTAAGCTTACCGTCTACATTGAACTCACGCGTTTACACATTCATTGGGGCTATAAATTGAAAGGGGGCCAATCAATTTTTTAACACCTGAAGTTACATATTCCATTGGGGCTTCGATTATGGGTTTCCTACGGTCTTTGGACCGCCTGATGATAGGTCCCCATGGGAATCTTACGAGAGCTTTAAAGAGTAATCTGACACATGGACGCCCATAAAGCCCAACGGAGCGTGAGATCTCGAGGCAAATGGGCTAAAACAATATTCATATATTTTCTTGAGCAGCATGGAGAAAGGATATCAAACTATCTAAATGAATTTGTATGGACCGTATGCTTGTATTTTACGTGACTTGCAATGCAAGGGAGCGATGGCACCTCCATAGCGCCCCGATTGGGTCCATCCAGAAGGAAGGCCGAGCTTTCTGTTTTGCTTCCATTGCAAGGCTCGTCGTCGATTTCTCAGATATTCTAATGGTTCCATGTGGGCCTCTTTCGGTGAAGCTCGTTGATGGAATAATGCATGCTTCCTCGAAGAGCATTCATTGATGAACTCGCAACAAGTACCTACCTATGACTCCTGAGACATTGAGTAACTTGTGTCACTCGGCGTTGATCTTGGAACCCAACAACTTCTAACGACCTCAAGAGGACAGCTTGAGAGAAGGACGTGCCCCCGATTCCAGCAGGCTCATTGACCACGGCAGCTGATTCGGGACAAAAAACTGTATATGCGCAACGTGCCATCAACTCCAAACCAAAGGCAGTTCACCTGCACCCTCATCAATGCAATGCATAGTGGGCTTTCTTTCTCGCCCATTGTTTAGCTCGGCGTCAAACCAAAGGACACCCACATGGAGACTGCCAGTAGAAATGCAACATCTGATCTGCTTTATCAAGAATTTCAGAACATGAACTTTCTCCTCATGAAACAATCGAGGCATTCAATACATTTATCGCCAGCTGGTCCTCTTCATTGAAGCTAAAATATGGAAAGAGGCCCCAAAGGCATGATCTTTTACCCCCCAGTCTGCTAAGCTATCCCTCTGCAACTGAATAGAGTGGACAAACAAGAAAAGGAAAAAGGAGAACTCCTCAGACAACACATAATTTGTTGCCAACTACTCGGGTAGAATTGCACCCCAAATAACAATTAACAACAAAAGGATTCTTTTCGGTGATCTCTCACCCACATGTCACCAGACATATATCTATCTCCAGAGCCACCAGAGGCCTAGACTGTCAGGCAAATAAACTTTAAACAGAACCACAACTTACGGGCCTAAAGGGCCAAATTATGCCTGCCAAGGCATCAGCTGCAGCTCAAAAATAACATGGTATCACCAAAGAGCCTCCCTTCTCTAGGGAGAGCTTATGTATCAGTATATGCAGAATCTACCTCAACAATGTCCTTGCATCCTAAAAGAGCACATTGTTTCAACCACTATGAGGACTTCCCACAAATTCAGCACTGACTTAGAAAAGCCAATCCTCTCCAAATGTCCCAATGATATGGAAAAAGACAGCCTGGGAGCAAAAAGTTTGGACCCATATTTCTCTCAGCCTGGTCACCGACTTTATCTTGATCCAGATCATTCAGTTTCAGCCACGTAAGGGATGCCAAGTTCTAGCAGGTATCAGGATTGGGGTTCACAGACAGGCTTGCAGATCTCAATTGTCCGGCCACCTCATTGTAAATCAAAAGATTTCCCAGTTTTTCATCCTCAAGAGAGCCAATGCTTCCCACATTCAGCGAGAGAAAAGGATCCTTCTGCAATGGCTCCCGCGTAGGATATACTGTGGTCGAAATGACTAAACTAAAAGGAGAAAGAATACAACTAGCTCTCCAAAAGGCATTTTTTTTTCTTTATGGTGAATGAAAAAAAAATTAAGCATTTCAATATCCAACCAATGCTACAGACAGAAGGGCACGAACAAAACCAGATGATGGTACCGTGATGTGCAAATTATTCAGAAGTCGATTTGAGCACTTGATCGGCATTAAGAAAAAAAACTATTTTAATATTTCAGAATCAAAAAATGTATGCAGCAAGCAGAAGCAGAACTAACTCTACCCTTCTGTGTTAGTCCCACCCCCCATCAGTTCTTCTTCTTCTTTGCGGAGGTTGCTTGCGAGTACAAGAAGGTCCCAAAGATGGCGATGGCTGAACCCAGCGCGTTAAGCGGCCTGACAGGGTTGCGGAACACCAGGACCGTTGAGATAATCACGACAACCCGCTTCATTGTGTTGCCAATCGAGAAGGTGAGGGGGCTGATGTCGTCCAGGGCCTGGTAAGAGGACTGGTTGTAGAGGTGGTAGAACACGCCAGACAGGAGCACCCAGAAGTAGAACGTGGAGGATTTACCCACGGCCTCGATGGCCTTATAGTATCCGGGGGCCCACTGGGGCCCCTCCACAAAGACTGCCACGGGTAGGAGATAGATGAGGGAGATGATAGAAATCCAGCCGTAGAGGTTGAGACCGTCGACCTCACGGAAGCTCTGGAGGCTGCGCTTGGAGTAGATGTTGCGGAGGACGAAGCCAACGTTGCTGATCATGGCGCCCCAGAGGCCGCCGAAGTTGAAAGAGACCTCAGTGACCGCAGCAAGGGAGCAGCCAAAGACGATGGGGAGGATAGAAAGCCAGACTGCGAGGGGGTATGTGTCACCAAGGAAGGAGGAGAAGAGGACGGAGAAGACGGGCTCGGCGGACTTGATGACGTGGGTGAAGGAGACGGCGACCTTGGAGAAGGAGACGCAGGCGGAGATGTGGCCGATGGTGTGGAAGAGGGCGGGGCCGAGGAGGGCCAGGAAGAAGGGCTTGGAGACCTTTGGGGCGGGCTGGAGCTTCAGGGTCCAGAGCAGGACCATCCAAATGGATCCAACCAGGAGCTGGAAGGTCGCCAGGAACCACGGGAAGGGAAAGACGTTGAGGGCTTTCTTGTTGTAGATGTTGAAGATTATGTTTTGCAGGTACCAGAGTCCGAACACCAACCCCAGCTGCAGGGTCGTCTTCTTCTTCTTCGTCAGCTCCGGCCCGGCGGAGGATCCCGATTCCGATTCTCCACCGGGGGTTGCTGCTTCGGCGGAGGCCCTGACGGGCCGGAGTGGGATCGCTGCCGGGGCATTGATCTTTCGAAGGGGCGGCAGGAAGAAGCCGACTGGGTGTACGTCGCTGTCTATGTGGTGGGATCTGAGAGACGCGAGGCGAGGAAGAGGATGGGTGGATGCTGTGCGGCTGACGAGACTATGGTTGAGGGGAGGAGAAAGATTTGTTACTGGGTAATTGCGGTGGTGGTGGTGGTGATCATGGTGGCGGAGAGATCTATGGAAAGTGAGAGCGGCCCGGGAGGAGAGATTCAGACCGAGCATGGCGGTGGTGGCCGCTGCGTTGGGATCCACTCAGTGACACTGCTTCAGAGAGAGCTAGAGAGAGAGAGACAGACAGAAAAGTGGGGGCAAGCAGATCCGACGGGTGAAGCTGGGGTTGGTGGCTGAGGAGATTTTTTTCTCCATATATAAAGAATATCATTTATGTACCTTAATTACTCGTTACTATTCAATTCATCTAACATATCCATAATTAAATATAAATATTAAGCAGTACCGTGATCGGGTCGCCATTATTGGCTACTACTCCTAGCCTGTTACCCTTCTTTTAGAAAAATTCAGATATTTTTAATCATATGTTAAAAAGGCAAAACACCTTACCAATTCTCTCTCTGTTTTTCTTTTCTTTTTTGTAATTAATGCCTTTTTTATTTTGTTTAATATTTACCCAAAAAAGAGAAGGGTTTGGTGGCACGGAACTAATTAAGAAGATGAAGAAATTCCGTTGATTACACCAGAAGGTCCAAAAAGAATTGAGGACTCCAGCTATTGGGTTGGGTGAGTGGTCTCGCTTGATTAAACTCAACTTTGAATTAATAAAATCTAACTGTACAGATGATACATGTATGAAAATATGGGATAAATGAGCTCGCAAAGGGCACCAGGGGTGTCTCTACTGAGTCAATGCAAACCAACTTGGATCCGAGTTTGCAGTAAGCCACTTCTCCGATCGGCTTGCGCTGTCACACCGTACTTTAGTGTGTGATATTGTGCAGAACCATGTCTACCCTGGTGTGAATAGATCTATATTCAGCTCTTGTTTTTGAATCACTATCAAGACTAGATGAAGATTACAGGGGGAGAGAGGGATACACTGATGCAGCGCAAAGTTCCAAGGAGAACCGTCTGGTTGGGGCTGGCTGCAGATTTGGGCAACCATAGAATGCTTAGCTAGCACATGTTGAAGCCAAGGCTCTCCTATAGGTTGCTCGTACTGCAAGATGAAAGGAACTGGTTCTCTGCCACTTTATACTTGGACACTCAAGTTCTAATGCAGTATGTAAATAACAAGCAATCTCCTCCCTCTGAGAGCTCCCACACTTCGGATGAATTCTGGTCTGTTGCTGGATGTTTTTTTTATGCTTGGTCGTGTAGTTGGGTTCCTAGATACCAAGATGTCATTGCCCATGAACTTGCTAAATATTGATGGTATTGTGTAGGTTTGAATATGTATATTTTTTAGAGTCAGTTCTTGCACCTCTATATAGTTAATAAATAAATTAATACTTTTTTTTATTTCTCTCATCATATACTATTTCAAAGAGTCGCACATCCATTTGTAGGATGCTTTGTTTGACAGTTTAGATTGACTCGCTAACCCAAAGTGTTGATGACATTACATTACACCAAACCATTGCATTCACCAAACGGACCCACAAGCAATGCAAGGAAGGGTAGGTGAACAAGCCGGTCTCTATCCGTACAAGGAAAATACACCCTTTTCATTTATTTTTTTAGTGAAATTTCGATTTGATCATAAGGAGGAGTATAATATATGTTACTATAAAAATTTAAATTTACAGCAATGGTGTTTGAATTTCTTATATTTCCGTAATCTTTTCTCATTGTATAATGTATAGACGACCCACATAGCAACTTGTTCATTAAAATTTTTAGTGGTCTAGTAACATATTGAACTTGTATCTAACTCGTATGAATCTAATTTTAACTGTTCTCAATAATTTCACATTTTGATGGTTGATGGGCTAGTTGATCCCTGATGAGGCAGCAGCAGCGTCAGTGCTGCAGTCCCGCAATTGTCCGGAAGGGGCCGCCCGAGCTGTAGCGTGTGCTGGAGGTGGTGGCAGCGGCAGCGGCAGCGGCGGCCCGCGGAGTTGCCGCTTGCACAAGCGGCTGGACGTTTGAATCCATGCCCTGTCCGTTTGCCATCCACTCGACATTCGGGCATGGAGATCCATCTAACCGCACTTGATTTGCAAGAAGGCCCAACTTCTCTTCGACCAGTTTATGCCGTTGAAGACTTCTCGCTGAGGTCTTGGAAAGTCAGGTAAAAGGTAACCCTTGTCTTCTACAACTTGCTTGTACTTTATATCTCGAATTCAAATACTATAAATATGAACAATCCATTATTAAAAAACAAAAAAAAGGCTTTACCGGACAGAGGCCGAATTTGTGGTGTTTGATTGAGGGCCTCAGCGTAGATGATGGGCTCCTAATGGGCTTTGGGCTTCTAAGAGATGGGCTCTGTTGGGCTTCGTTGTTCGAAGATGATGGTGCAATTCTGCGAAGCAGAACTACTTACCACTCAACTTCCATGAGCAGCAACAAAGCTCCCCTTCAATCTTCATCGACACACCTCGTCCGCGTCGGATCTGATTGCGTTCATGAAGCAAGAGTGTACTCACCGACATGTTTGTCAGCAAGCTCGCTTGCCATTCATGAGATTGTTGTAAGAGTTAGTAGTCAATCTGATAATCGTCTTCTAGATTGATTTGCCCGTTCTAATTTATCAGCACTACTTAACCGCACACTAAGCGCGCGATCGTATCATTTTTCACCAAAATGCTGCAGTCGACTCGGTCATAAAAGGTGGGGGATGCAGAACACTGAGTAGATCTACGCACTGATCGCGCAAGATCTATTGCTTCACCTTTTGATCGGCAGAGTCATTGAAATTAAGGTTCCCACATGACTTTGAGAGGCACAATGAGCACTGAGCACCAGTACCAATCATAGCGCACTCTCCATTTTTAAAACGCGGTGGAAAATGCGCACACACACTCTCATGTGATAAGGACCAGCTTGTGGGGGGATCAAGACCTCGATGACTCAAACCGGTTATGCGCTCGATCTATCCTCTTTAGGGTATCGATAATGAGACACACCACGCCAGTAAAGTCAGATTGGGCGGATGGTCCGGTTTGACTGTCTGGTCAAGTCATGATCTTGGAGCGAGGTGAACCGGGGAAGATGAGAAGCCGAAGAGATGTTAGAGAACACTTGGGCCTCGACATTAGCAGCTATTTTGGGAGGAACACTGAGAGCCAGTTCAGCGTAGTCAGCCAATAGGAGGGTGCCATGTGGGTTGTCCACCATATGGCACGAGATGATGCGGGGACTCGCGATCAGCAAAAGGACGCATTTGCCCTCGGCATTGTTTTTAATCGTTATGAATAATGTTATATATAATATGATCATGTGTCGGACTGAACTAGCCACGAAGGAGAATTGCATCATGTTACACTTTCTTTTTATTTTTTTAATTGATAAATTTATTATTTGCACTGAATTCTTAATTGAAGATAGATATTGCGGTTCGGGACTTCTCGGAAGGTGACATAAGTCCACGTGGTTAATTACATGTGGGTTTGAAATAATTTATATTTCAAATGGACGGTTGTTTTAAAATATAAGTAAAAATAACTTTATATAAAAAAAACTGAAAAGAGAAGGATTTAAAGGAGGAGCATGATCATGTGCCCATGGCTCCTGTTCTAAGTATGGAATCTATTAGATTTTATAATTTGGCATTATTGTACTATCCAACGGCTGAAAGCATCTCCCAAAACCTTTTGTCGCCGGGGTGACGTGATCGCTCGTGTCTTCGAATGCTGGGTTCGGAGGAGAGGCAACAAGCACGTCGACGGAACATCGAGCGCACACCGTTAATGAACACTTCAGTGAATTTGGCACCGAACGACTGAGCTGCAGGATCTCGAATGGTCTATATCACAGTCCTTTTGCCATGGGCCACTGTCAAATTTCATATAAGTTGAGAGAAGAGTGGGGGAGAGGAGGACATAACATAGTGGGCCGTACTGTTTTTCTATTGAGTGATTCGTTAAATAATATATAAAAAAGCATATCTATACATTGTTATAATAGGAGAACTAATTGTAAAAATAGAAATGTGTAAATTTATAATATAAATTAAATAATTAATCAGAATAATTTAAATTATAGTATTATATAAATATAAATTTGGTTCCATACAAGTCCAACAATAGATTTTTCGTACGTAAATAGAAAGAGCATTTTTAATTGGAAACTATTTTCCTAGGAAATTGATAATGTTCGTTTAGAGAATCAGAGCAATAATTAATTATTCGCTTTAGTAAAAGCAAAAATTAATAAAAGGGCAGAGAGTTAGGCACGGCGCACAATGAATGTCCCTGGGTGACTTGCTGGATTCTAAGGAGCATCCACGTGGAGCTCAGTCGGGGAATCAACTGCTGCTTCCACGTGTCAATTGACGGTCCGAGATAATTTTTTTAAAACTCCGATCATTCTAAATTCGATTTTCTCACTGTTCATTTATTTTTCACACATTGCACACATACCCGTTCCATAACCGACCAGATGAAATATGACCAATCAACCTGAAAGGTTCCAAGCGATAAATGGTTCACGTAGTATTAATTATGCATTAAATGATTCAAATGATATTTAATATACGACTTTACATAAATATATATCCATTCACATTAGTATTAAGATTTTCAAAGTAATTAGTTTGAGGCCGACATGCTTGCCTGCAAATCTTCAATTTTTATCAGCGTCACGTGTTGGCAATCGTGCAGTAAAGTTTCAATGTGTAGTTCACTGGTTTTTATAAATTCGAACGGAAGATAATTCGAATAGTCTAACGGTTACAACTTGTAAAGATGGGGCAACCAAAACATATGTAGGACACTGTTTTTGACTAGAGGGCTTCCACAAGATATATATATATATATATATATGTCAACATCGTTTTCATGGGGAGTGTTGGACATATTCGAAGACAACGACAACTTAAGCTTGTATATAATACACACACACATATATATATATATATAGCCAAGGAGCAAGATCATTTGATTATGTTACGCGAAACACTTGCATATATTAGGGCATGTGATGGCAATGACGGATCCATAACTCCTATTTAAAGAGATGAAATTTATTATAATGATACATGGTTAAATTTAGGGATAAAATTAATATAATTTATTAAAATAAAGATAAATTTAAATAAAATTTATATATTATTTCATACTAAATAGGCAATGACGCTCTGACCCCTATATCCCTCCCTCTGTGATGGAAGACCATACGTAGAACCAATTGACCTTAATAAAAGGAAAAAAAAGGGAAATCCGCAAACAATACTTTTCATTGACCTCCTAAAATATTATCCAACAAATTATTCATATATTTTATCATTTTGTATTATACATTTACTCTTCTAAATAAGATATTAAATTTAAATTTTATAAATAAAAATAATATATAAAATGAGAATATTATTTGCTAAGGATGAATCAACATCATATCTAAATTAAAGTGTATACACTAAATTTTCGGATACCCAATAAATAACAATGAGACTGAGTATTGAATTTGAGACACTGAGCGCCAGCTAAAGCCCCATGCCGCGACAAATAAGAAAAATGAATCATAACCTTTTTTTAATTAGTTGGTCAAGTATTGGCTCAGCCCCTAGCCCAAAAAAAAATTGCGAGTGGCCCGAAAACCATTGGCTTGGAGGCTTACCCTAGCCTCACACTCAGAACTGCGTCGTTTTGATTTGAGGTGCACCAACAATTTCCAGTTGATGAATAATAGTTCAAGATTCCCAATCATTTACCTGAATTTCCCTGAAATTAAATAATAAAAAATAATTCAAAATTTACTTTATTGTCGTGGACGGTCTGCCTTTTGGCACGTTGCACCCTGCGGCGTACCAAGGCCATGAGGTGGTGCAACGTGCAAGTGCAAGAACCGAGTTCGCACGTGTGGGGAAGGAGTGAGTGGGGCAGGTGGCAGAATTGCCCGAGGCCAGCGGTCAGGGTCCGCAAACAGGGGGGCAAGGACTTCGGGGAACGAGCCTCAGAGTAAAAAAAGTACTAAATTTAAATTATTGTTCGGCCAAGAAATTATTATCTATTTAATTAAGTAAAAAAAAGCAAAAGGCAAAGAGTGGGACCCAGGCCGAGCCCATCACACATCCCACGCCGTCATCATCACGAGGTGGGGCCCAGTGCTTGATGTCTCCTTCACTTTATTTAACATCTTCGGCTGAAAATATTATCAGTCTCGCTCCATAGCTTTTATGTTTTTCTAAATCAGCCCCTAAACTTGCTTATGGACCCTCATGATGTGGGGCATTCTTACTGCTCCCCTCCCTCACTCCCCTTTTTTCTTTTTATGGTAGAATCGGTTTTCACTGTAAGTTGACATCTTTCATTAGGCTGATTAAACTAGCTAAGAAGCTCAATTTGCACTAGGGACGTGCTATTTTGCAAGGAATGTGGTCAGGCTTGGTTGCCAAATGGCTTGTCAGGTAGGTAGCTCATTGAGAAGTATATATGACTACGAGTGACAAGTCTCTTCATAAATTTAGGAATTTAGATTAATTAGACAAACGTTTGGGGATGAAAGGTTTAATTTTCAAAATATGGGAACCGAAAGTCTAAAGTTATGAAAGAGTGGGGGGCGAATGATAATTTTCCCAGATTATAGTGGGGTGGGTGTGGGGCAGCGATTCACAAGTAGGAAGAAAACGACGAAAGGAATATTGGGCAATTCTCTATTCGCATTAGTTGTCAACCGCGCGAGAATCGCCTCGGCCGCGCGTGGTTTCTTTTTCTATCATTTAATTATTTTTTGGTAAAAATTCCGACATAGCTTTTATTGGTGGGAAAAAGGTCCATCATTAAAAAAAATCCGGTAATTACTGATCGTAATTTCTACAGTGTATAATGGTCGGTTGAGAAAATATAAGAAGAGTTTTTTTTTCATAATTATAGTTTTATTTCACAAACCTTGTAGTTATGGTGAAGCGTTGAGGTAAAAAGAATTATATATCTGAAAATTAAATAAAAAAGTCTTAAATATAAGATATTATATTTCACTATCCTATCAATTTTAAATTTTAAATTTGACATGAATTTATTACTCTTATAAAAGTTTAAAATTTGACATGTGAAAGTAATGTGAAAGGGTAATTCAATCTTGACAATCGGAGAAATCTAGAAGTTAGTGGAAAAAGAAATCTTCCATGGCCTAATGAGAAAGGGGGGAAGAAATTGAGATGTCTTCTCAGCTGGAATTATTGCACGTTGACCAGTGGATGTTCAATGCCCTTTAATTAACGAGGAAATGCTCTCCACACCACCAACTAGCCGACAGGCTTCGTTGCGATCGAATTGAACACATGATTAGCCTTGATTCATATTTATCAAATCAATTACACTTTATTTTAATTTAAATCTTACCATAAAAGGAATTGGGAAATTTGTTTCAATGTAGATAGTTTCGTAACCGTAAGCTAATAGAGGCTATTAGTCTCGATATAAAATGGATTCGTTTGAGACGAGAAAATTCATTCAACATTTGTGGTCACATTTGTTATTGTGCATGCCTTTTCTTATGTGTTTTCTATTAATATGATTAAAATAAGAAGTTTTATAGAAAAAAATGGAGCAAGCTGTGTTGATAAATTATATTAATTGAGAATCTGAACTTTTAATTTGAATTTTAATTAAAGTTAATTGTTGCATTGAAATTATAAAATTAATAATGTCTTTTAATTTCAACAAGCTTATTTTTTTATTTTTAAGTGACAGATTAAAAATAAAATAGAATAAGATGAATAATATTTTAAATTTAAATTTTATAAATAAAATAAGTTTATGTTGTTTAGACTAAATTATAATAAATTAAAGCATGCTGAATTTCTTGATATTGGGTCATGCATTTGGCTCTCTTGTGGGGAACTAAGATGTATTATCAATTATTTTTTCTAATTGTAAGAGATATGTATAAACTCATAATGAAACATTTTAGGGTTGTAATTTTTTAATATTTACCACTTATTCAGAAACTTAACATATATTTTAATAATTCAATGCTACTCTAATTATTAAAGAAATTATTTTTTATACAATGCAGTATTTTCAGGTTAATTGAAACGAATATTAAGACTAATTTGCGATCAAGTTAAAATTTAAAAAAATTTCTATCGAACAACTTAATTTAAAATTTGAAGCTTTCAACAATAAGTTTATCAATTCTTACATTAATTGTCGTATTTCAAGAAAATATAATAATTCCTATTTCACTTTTCAGCAACAAAAAAGAGATTGACGCCGGGGGGCGGTGTTAATGGGTTTGGAGGTCATTATATTCCGACCACGGTCCTCGGAGGTATGGGAATCACGCTGACGCGCGATTCTCTCGCGTGGGCGCGTGGCCCCGAGCCTCTGGGAATACTGACGTTGGAAATGATTCCGGGCTGCACAACACGCGGTATTCTGTTGCTGGTGGGCTTCCAGGACACGGCTGGGCGAAGTAGAAAGAACCAAGAGCCTAAACATAAGAACTCTAATTTACGGTTTCACCCTCCCTTTATGTTAAACTACGGAAATGACACTCTACATAGACGTTCTTTGCTTGAATGGTTCAATGAGACTGCTATTTATCCGAACGGATGTGGGCTTTTTAGTCATATCATGTTGCTGAAAGAAATGATGCAGGAAAGTATCAGAATATTTTCCTCAAAAGCCCTCCCACTATCCCAATTTGCTCCCATTTCATCAAAAATCATATTTCCGCTTGTCAGTCCCATAATTACCACAAATCTAGGTATGAGCCTCGTACTTTTTCATGGTGTCTGGGCTCGATCGTTTTCGTCGAAGAGAATTGAGCTGAATGTGTTATCTTTGACTGTATATCAATCATTAAAAATTGAGCCTTATTAAGAGTCTATAGCTTCTCTCATATACTATATAATACCAATTATTTATAAATTTTTTATTAGTAGTAGATTGCTCATAATTTATAATATGAAAATTTTATGAGAAATGAGATAAGTGATTCAACCAAGATGGGTGTAAGAGATACATTTACTTATAATATAGGAATTTTAAGGATGTTCTTACTCTCACTCTAATAGATCCGTCCCTCAGTTCGACCGACTGGGGGCATGAGCATGCCATGGGCCTTCATTCTACAGGGAGCGGATCGAAATAGAAAATAGTTTAGGGGTTCAATTGCAAGAATACGGAGAAATAAGTGAGCTCGGTATTCTTCTTCGTCCGCCAATGGATTCACTCGTACTGGTTCTCTCCATGCCTGCCGCTGTTTTGGCACTGTCTCTCTCTCAGTAACTCACCAAACCCTTCGTTATATAACCATCCCCTACCTGCATTTCTCACAGCTCAGCTCTCTCTCTCTCTCTCTCGTACGCACTGACAGATACAGCTAACTCACGGGCACATTAAATCGCCGTTGAAATGGAGATTGCAGTAGTAAGAAGGCCCTATTTCGCGGAGGAAGACGATGGTCTAGCCTCTCTGGCGGAGATGGAGGCTGGGTTTTCAGGCAAACTCTGCAACAGCAACAGCAACAGCAGCAATAGCTCGATATTCTCTCGATCGATCTGCTCTGCCAAGGGGGCCTTCCGGAAGGTAGGAGTTTCCCCCGTCTCTCCTCCGTTTTCCCCAAGGTTCTACGACGCGAGATACGAGGACCACCATCTTCATCAGCCCCATTTCTTGGAGTCCTGCTTCCTCTGCAAGAAGCCCCTCGGAAACAACCGGGACATCTTCATGTACAGGTCAGTTGATTTAACCCTCTACCGGTGTCTGCAAAGATCTGGCCCTATTTGATTTACAAAATAGAGAAAGTTTTCGGCTTTCAGCTCTTGACAAAGGTTTTAAGCAAATCTCACAACCGATTGGCCTTAAATAATATGGATGGAGATGAATACCTTGTCGAATGTTTCAGACTTTTAAAATTGATTTCTAGTACGCTGCCCTTAAATTTCATTACTTTCGAGATATTTGTTTCTGATGTGTGGTTTGTAATTCTTGCAGAGGGGACACGGCGTTCTGCAGCGAAGAGTGCAGACAGGAGCAGATAGACATGGACGAGGCCAAAGGGAAGAACTGGAACCTCTCTTCTTCCATGAAAGCCCTGAGGAAAAAGGACCAGAGGAAATCAAACTCCCCACCCGAAGCTCAGGGCTACGCCATCCATGCTAGCACCGTCGCGGCAGCTTCATGAGTGGAATATTACCAGCCTATGCTTTTTAAATCTAATAAGCACATACAGAAGACAAAAACAGTGGACAGGATGCCGCATCGTTCGGCAAGAACAAGATCTTTGGTTTCTGGCAGAAACAAAGAAGGGCCAAGGAGAGTAAAGACGAAGAGCAGGATGACGATAAGGATGAAACGAAGCAGCAATTATATGATCCATTCTGGAGAGTTCTCTCTTTATGGAATCTGTTGGAAGCCTCTTTTGTAAATGGGAGATAGAAGCTAGTAATGTACGAAAGGGAGAGTGAGTGGGGAAGAAGTGTGTTGCTTGGGTTTGCTCAGTGAGATGGCTCTGTTCATCCATGTCCTCTTTTGTTTTTTTTGGTCGCAGATTACTGTTTAGAAATCAAAATATGAGTTTACTCTTCTTTCGGGCCAAATTGATCTCCTTTCTGTCGTATCATATAATTTCTGAAGACTTTTCCGTGCATAACACACGATTCTTGATTCGATGATCCGAAGAAGGAGAAGAAGAACAAGAAGAAGAAGAAGACTGATGCCTCGTAGAATCAAGCTTTTTCACTGGTTAAAGGTTCCGGAAGCTCTGGAATTTCTTATACTGTAGATTTGTGATTGCATTGCATTCTATTACAAGAGTTGGATTGCCGAACTGGAACCAGTCTCAAACAGCTCTGTGTCATATGCATGCAGTTAGAAAGGCCCTTTATCTGCAACTTGTCTGCATCGGCCAAAGCTCCGGCCTTGGTTAAATCCTAGTCTGAATTGGTGTTAGCCTGCTCTTGCTGATCCAAGTCGATCACAACAGCCAAGGTCATGCAGTCTAGGTTGAAGGGGCGGCGGCCGCGGCAGTGGTCTTGGGTTGGCCGATGCGTACAAGCTTTTCCTAGTTTATCATCCCAGATGTCACAAAAATCACTGAACAAGCATCGTCTTGAATGTGTTCTCTGCTAAGCAAATGGCGACGGCAAAATCTGGAAACTTTATGCCCATTAAAGTTTTTTTATTATTAACAATCAAATTTGAAAGTGACATAAATTAGCATGGGTGATGTCAGTTTCAGAGGACTATTTTCGAGAGTCACTGTTTGACTCGCAACAGCTGCGAGCAAGCGGTGATTTTCATCGACACTGACGTTCCTGACTTTTACCCGGAAAATTCCAACCCATGAGCCGGGAGTGGCCCCCTACAACTTTGATTGTAATATAGTAGAATTTTGCTCTCTTTCATATTTTTTTTTCCGAATAATAACAAAACAAAATAATAAAAGAAGTGAATGGGTGGGGGTGGATTTATCATAATCTGTCAGCAGTCAATTGCCGGATGCGTTGGGGTCTTCTAGAGAAGCATCCATCCACCGTAACTTGCTGTTCTCTCTCCCCCTCATGGAGGAGAACCCCACCAATTCGATATGTACGCCATTTCTCCTCCTAGACAAAGATGGATATGCCCCTAGTTTCTACGGGATGAGCCGTCGGGAATCTCGTCATGTCAGTAAATTTTCAATATGTCCAATTCTTGCCATCGGAGTGGAGAAGTCTGGTATACTGAGACAGAACTACGACCGAGTTACTTGTAACATATGCGACTGAGTTTCTCGAGTAATTCGGTCTAGCCCCGATATCAATCACCGGAGCGGGTGAGCTCTATGCAGTATGTCCACTGGTTCTGCAGTACTGAGTTGATAATGCAGCGGTAGTCCCTGCAGGCCTATTCGAGGGATATAACGGTGGCGGTGTTGGAGAAAGTGAAGAGAAGCAGATTTGACTGACCATCTCACTTGATCCTTCGCTCGAACATTTTCGAAAGATCAGACGGCTTCGGGTTCTGCGTAACGAAATGTGAACCACCCAGGAGGGGCCGCAGGGATCGAACCACTCCTCGAGCCGTTAGGCTCTGTTTCTGCTGTGCAGGCACGTGTGGAAATTGTACGAGCATTACTGTCAGGCGGGGTCACTCGCAGAGCATACCGAGCCGAAGAGCCGAAGATCTTGCTGGCCCCAGATTTTGTATCGATAGGGTTGTTGTCACGCTTTACCGAACCAAAGTCGATGCTCTCCATTCAGCTGCTCCCGGGATGGGCCGAGGATGGATCCGGCTGGAATCCGCTGGAGTTGATGATGGACCGCAACCCCGGCCGCCGTCATCAGGGGAGGAATTCGGTCGGATTTCTCTAATTAACAGGATTACGCGATCGCTCCTCGTTGGCTTCTTGATCATGGGGTTGGCTTCTCATCCTCAACTTCACACACTACATGGTTCCTTGCATCAAAGAGAGTCCACTATTTGGGCAGATCTTGTAACCAAGTCCTATCTTTATGTACCAATAGGGCTGATCAGGATGGGTTTAATTGACGTAATAAGAAGCCCTCTCTAGGCAAGATATTTTTGGGTCTTATGAATGAATAAATTTCATTACTCAAAATTGTTTCTTTTATCACAACTCATATATATATATATATATATATACACAATCTTTTCGCAACTTGCATGGTGGGAAATCTTCCCAGAAACGCAAAATGGGAAGAACCGTTATGGATATCTTCCAAGAGAATGAACACATAGCCATCATAAAATATCACCACAGGTAGAAAAAAAGAATCAATACTTAATAAGACAATTATGGTATCAGGAGAAGTATAGCACGGTGCTGAACAAGGAAACCACAATTACAGAGTGAATCAGTGTACAGCTTACACTCAGAGAAAAACCTGATAAAGCCGATGGTATTTCATCCTTGAGAGCATTGTAGGAAAATCCATCCTAGAGAACATAAAATGGCGACATTTGAAACTGGTGAGAAGCGCCTGCATACTCTAAGCTTGTCGTTCATGATCTCAGTATAGATAGAAGCCCTGTCTGAACAAGAAAAATTGTCCAGCCTGGAAGAATTGATTCATCGGTTATTTAATGGGTCTCCCAGAGAAGTTTCCGAGTAGGAGCAGGAGGAGCCAGCCCAGGGATGTCCCGGATATCCTTGTTGTTTGGGTTTACAAGCTGAAAGTATAAGAAAGTGATTAGTCGAGGCTCTGTGAAAGATATGGTTGACCAAGCAAACGAGGTATAGAACACATGATCCAACCTTCACAATGATGATCGCTATTACTCCAATGACAATGAGAAATAATAGGGCCATGATACACTTGTCAGTTGCAACCTAACCATGGGAGGAGGGCAAGGTAAATCATCACAATAAAAAAACCCCACTGGAATTGTTTTTTTGTCCATGGAACAGCTAACGCTTGGTGAAGGCTGAAGAATAAACAAGGATAATTTTCAGAAGTTGACCTGCCTACTGATTTCCTTGACCAGCTGGGAAGCTTTCTTTATGGAGAAATGGATAGAGTCCAGTTCATTGACAATCCTGCTCATTTGTTCAGTCTGGACAAAGAAGCAATCATTTTGGATTGGGCAATAATTTGAAGGAATTCAGAGAGGAAGAGTCTAAGAGAAAATATTGAGAAGTATGATGAGATACCTGAGCTTTAAGAGCAGCTGCCGTCTCTGTCCCAACATTGATTGTATTCTGGACAGTCTGTTAGAAAGCATAGAGAATCAATTATATTTTCTTCAAATGAGAAAGTAATAGAAAAACCCTTATGACTAGATTTTTCCTAGACCTCGTTCAGACAAGATCAAGAGGGTAGAAAAAGAAAAACATCATCTATATAACAAGTTAAGGTCCTCCCTCGAAATCCTAAGGGAGGTTTCTAACTCCTTGTCCTTGTTAAAAGTAGGTGAGAGTTGAGATCTCAAGTTACATTGCAAAATCATCAAGTATGAAGAGACGGACCTTTTTGGACCTCTCAATGGCTTGATCAGTCTCGTCCATCATATGGTTCCCATGATCCATGAGCTGTTGATTTGTCATTGCTGCAAATCATTTATAATTGTAATCTCATAAAAACTTCAAATATGATTGCTGAAATCTGACATCAACCTTTGTTTAAGACTCCAGAACGAGTCAGAGCATTCTATCTGTTATTTATGAAAGAATCTGTACGAGCAACAAAGAACCATAAACATACATGATGCTAGCAAGCCATTATCCTCGCTGAACCCTTCATTAGGCCCATCAAATAGATCTACCCGTTTGTTTTCAAGATTGGTAGTGTATCTGTATCATCATCATGTGAAGAAAAGTTCAATCATGAAATTTGCAAATTGCAGGTGATGCCTCCAATTCAACAGATGATAAGAATTTAAAGAAAAGAAGAACAACTATGTTTAAACTGAATTCCTTAAACCTTAGCTCCATTCATCACCTTATCCATAGGTAGACATTTGATTTATAATTTCTGAAAGCCAACTTACTGTTTTTTCAGAGCAACATATGAGTTTAGCTCTTTAATCTGCAAAATAGATACGAAACAATCAGAGCACTTACTGCAATTTTAGTTGAAACAGCCAAAGCAGCATCAAAAAGAATTATTAGACAATAGTTAGGAGGTCAGAACCAACCATCGACTGCTTCTTCTCATTGAGCATCTTGATAGTGGCAGGATCATTTGTACCCTCCAACTCCTTAACTTCTCGATCAAACTCTTTGATGAGCCTGGGGAGGTGGTAGAGAAAATCTTATCTCCGACTATAAAGAATAAAAAAATGGAGGCACCATGTAGCATACACAAAATGCCATTCCCGGACAAGCAAGGGTCTAGCCTAGATAGAAAACAAAGAGAACCATTGCATTAAAAAGCGCAAGTCCTTTTGGCACATTAATTGATAATTACTAGTCATGCAATAGCTAGGAAGTATAATATTCAAAAGGGATGGAACATCTTCTATACAGAAGTTCCAGGAGTTCATTACACTGGGGTCCTAATTCCCCTAGAACCCATGACCAAGAGTCAATCATCTCCACAGTGCTAACTGGTCGGGCATCTCAGAGAATGAATCATAGTTAAGAGTCCCAAGAACATCATATCAGCAGAAACATCCATTCCCATTACCTCTTACAGTCCCGCATCTTTCCAGTGAGCTCTTCCAGCTGTCTGCTCTGCCGATTAGCATCCTTAATTTTCTCCAGTTTCTGAAATCCATTTCTGAGAGAACAAGACCTTGGTTTAGATCACGAAAATAACACTGTGGCACAGACGGAGAGATGTTCAAATGGCTGAGCTGACACAAGATCTCCATAACCAGCTGCCAAATGGGTGAACCATTGCTTTCCAAGCATACCAAATGAAGATCAAATCAGAGAGAAGAAGACAATCTTACGATAAAGCACGGAAAATGTCGGCGATCTGACCCTCGATCTCCGCTAAATCCTCGCTGATCGCAGACAGCGGATCCATTTCAAAAGGTCTAACCTCCGAAATCCACAAGCTCAACCGGGAAATGCTATCTAAACCACACGCATTGATCGAAATCCTCCAGAAAAGGCCGGTCGCCCAAACTCCAGGAAACTTCCACGACCGGGAATGCAGGAACGGATGCAAAACCACAGAACGCAGCTAGAATCTGCCAGCAAGTGCACCTGGTTCGTCGGCTTCCAACCGGTATTGTCACAGAAAGATCCGTGCTTGGAGAACGCAGAGCTCCGGTAACAACTACGACGAGGAGCCCACCCCCGTGCCGCGATCAGATCAGGGCAATGTAGGTATAAACAATAGCATCTTGCCTCTGATAATGACGGAGATTTTTTCTTTTTCCTGATGCGGCTGACGAGAGAGAGAGAGATGGCGATAAGTCGGCCGTTTAAACCGCTAATTGCGATGTCCAGAAGGGGAGAGACGTGAAGTGGGGTCCACCCACTAGCGCCACGCGTTTTGCTGTCTCCTCATTCATTATTTTAGTCAGATTTGAATTCGGCCGCCAGTAGTTTGCTGTCTGTTTCAATTTGCTCCCGCTTGGTTCAAACATTTCCAAAGATTACTTGTTCTTCACCCCCCCTTCAGTGTGAATTTGAAAATTAAAATAAATTTGGGTAGTAAAACAAGCTCATGCAATTCCACGGGGATATTAAATTCCTAAACATGTGATTTTTATTAAATTTGATAATTACAAATATAATTTTTTATCTGATAAATTCACTAATTATTATAAATTAGTACTTCCATTTACATAGTTTGCCAAGTATTAATTCAAAATTTGACAATTTTAGAATACTGCAACTCTTCTGATTATTCCAAAACTAAAACTAATTATTCAGCAATTTTACTTCGTGCTTTTCCATTGGGACTACCTCTAGATGAAAAAGCTGATTTCGGGGGGCAAATTGTAATTAAACCCTTAGCTGTAACAGCCTGAGTAAATAGAGATCTTAAACGGGCCCAACATGGGCCAGAAAGCCCAAGACGCCATGCCCAACCCTGCCCTGATTTCGAGGCTGGAGAAGGGGTTTAAAGAAGGACTAGGGTTCGTGCTCCATTTCAGCCGCTCTCTCTAAGTTGCCGCCGTTTCTCTCTGCCCTACTTCGATCGTTGATCACCTCCGCAATGGTACGACGTCTCTCTGTTTCCTTCTGTGTCTGTAGTTTTGATCCGTTTCGTTCCTTTTGTTTTCTTAATTACAATCTGTAGGGTAGGCTTTTTCTCTTCGAAGCTTGCATGATCCATCTTTATCAGTTGGAGTCTGTTCAGTCGACTCATGGTTGAATGCATCGTCTTTGATGGTTGTTTTACTATTCTTTGGTAATCCATGAGGATTCTTAATGGAAAATAAGAGGATGTGCTAGCTAAGGTAAGCTGATTTCTGTGGATTTGCTGTTCGTGAACTTGGCTAGGTGGAAAGCGAGCTATTTGGATAGATATACTCGGTTCTGTTGGCCTGATATAGATTATGCATGTATAATATCGTAATTGGACCTGTTGTATTTATTCAGATATTCGTTGGAGTTGTGGAAGCCTTTTTAAATTATACTCCTTGTAGTTGATGTTGTTTACTTATCTTTTCTGCATCGATTTTTGCTGTAAACTGTGTAACATATTCCACCGTCATCTTGCATCTGAATTAAACAATTTTGTTGGACGATGACGATGTTGGTTTTATGCAGGCCAAG
This sequence comes from Sonneratia alba, assembly GCA_900174645.1. Classification (NCBI taxonomy): domain Eukaryota; kingdom Viridiplantae; phylum Streptophyta; class Magnoliopsida; order Myrtales; family Lythraceae; genus Sonneratia; species Sonneratia alba. The sequence goes on from FWPY01000041.1 coordinate 934,409, forward strand.
AGAACCAAGAAGGCTGGCATTGTTGGAAAGTATGGTAGGCTTCACCCAACATCAGTCTATTTCGTAGACATTTTTTTGGAGATTGAAATGAGCTTTAGGATCTATTTTATCTATACATTAGTCACTAGGGGACTGTCTGCTGGTATTTCTGCATAAGCAATGGGTCTTGCTTTATCGTATAGTCTGGTTATTGTTCCACAATATGGATGAGAATCATTGAACAGCCTATTGAGGTGGCACCGATTTCTTGTCAATTGTAGGAACCCGTTATGGGGCAAGTCTCCGTAAACAGATTAAAAAGATGGAAGTTAGTCAGCATAGCAGGTATTTCTGCGAGTTCTGTGGGAAGGTATGCTCTTTCCAGATTTGGGGTCTTCACTTTCCGGTTTTGTAGATTTTTTCCCCCCCTAAAGGTGTAGCTGCTGTGGTATGTGGGTTCACCAATTATGTTTCTGCTGTAGTATGCTGTGAAGAGAAAGGCCGTGGGAATCTGGGGCTGCAAGGACTGTGGCAAAGTCAAGGCTGGTGGAGCATACACACTGAAGTAAGAGTCTATAATATCTTTATATGCGTATTCCTATATCATTTTGTTTACTATTTTTCTCCGTTGCTAATTGGTATGTTTTTTTTTTTAATATAAATTTTAAAAGCACTGCGAGTGCTGTGACAGTTCGAAGCACCATTCGGAGGTTGAGGGAACAAACCGAGAGCTAGACGGCTTCTTCTTTTAGCCGGACCTGTGTCCCAGCTTTTGCTTATTAGAGTTTTGAATTCAGAATGTGTTGATGAAAGTTAAGACTTTTTTATTTTGGGTCTTGAATTGGGGGCAATGAACATTGGATAATTAAGCTACTGTCTTGGATCAAGAATATGGATCAATTGCGATTATTTTCAAAATCACGAGCCTTTTGATTTCCTCTATGTGGATTCGATTACGTTCTTTTCTGGGTGGATACTGAAAGTGCCACTGTTGTGATGCTCTAGCAAGCGTCAAATTATCTACCGAAAGGCCTCTCGCTGTTTCCATCTCTGTAGTCGAACAAGGAGGAAGGCTTTCGTAGTAACACTGCAGATCGTAGCAAATGCCAGGTGAAGGTATCGCCCGTTTGATCTTGACGTCACTGGTGGCTCATAAGATCAGGCAACAGGCAACAGGCAACTAGACCATGCATCTCTTCCCTGCCGGAAAGTATTTGTTGCCATAGTTAACAGATCGTGAAAATAGGCCTGAAATGGTACTTCTCGAGCCCGTGTTCAATGACCCGCTTCAACCCTTCTCTATATAATGCTATGCTTACCTTTTTGCAGCATAATAACGCATCTGATTTTGAACAGTCCATCTGACTATAATATACACATGTAAGACACCTCGCCTTAGTAGGTCAATAAGTTGAAATCACTGCAAATTAGTTTATCTTACAATTCTGAATAAGTGATGTGAATCTCGTGTTGAAGCAGCGAAGATAAGAAGACAGGGAAACTTAACGGTTGGATTTTTTGAACCCACATAAGATGAGAAGGCTAAAGCTTTTATAACAGCCTCTAATTAATAAAGCATATTCTCCAGCTAGTAAAATTCGAAAATCTGTAGAAAATTTTATCATGTACCCGTGCATATTATACTTTGATTAAGCACAGCCTGAATGCAGAATTATCGTGCACAGTGATTCTCCAATTAGATATCTAGAAGACGATGAGAGTACTTCCTGCACAAATCTAGAAGATGATTTTTGTTTCCTTGTTCGTGCATCGAGTTTGCATAAGAGTGATGCAGATGACAAGTATCGTGCAAAACATCAGAGAAGTGAACCAACGTAAAGGTCATGTAAGCTACTCATCGTCCAGGAAATCAAAGTTACAGATATGGTACTGAAAGCAGCTAAACGCAGATGGTAAATACTACTACTCCCTCAATATGTTTGTGAATACTAAGAATTTTGGAAATCTCAAAAGGCTCCAGGATACATGAATGCCGCACAACTGTTTTGTGGTGATCCATCTACCTGCTCAGTGGAGGCATTTCTTCCAAATGGCGAGCTCAGAGGGAAGTGTTCCCGTTGTAGCCCCAGCCCGAGAGGTGGTCAAAGGAGATTCCTAGATCAATTCTTGTGGATCTTAAACCCGAATACTCTGGGAACATAGCTCTGTGATGTGCTCTGCGGCTTGAGATGCCCATAGGTCATCAGGAAAAGGTGAGGAAATGTAGTTCCAAAATAGGCTCCATCAGTGTCTAGGTGCAGTCAAGGATAGTCAAATGGACATTTAATAAGATAAAGTATATGAACTACCTTGCTAAATAGGGCCATTCAGCATGCACAAGTATTATTTAATCTGATATGGGAAATGGTACAAATATCATCATAGAACTGAGCATGGGTGATTGATGGGCTAAATTTCCTAAGAAGCATATCATCTTTTCAGTCGAAAAAACACAACACAAAATGCATGAGAGCAGAATGCAAAGACAAGTACCATTGTCTAAGGAACAAGTACTATCTACCATGCCTAACCAATTATGATGACATGTATGATCATGATGACCATGTGCCCAGAAGGTTGTTCTACATCTTGCATGAACTTCCGCCACAAAACTGGAAAAGCAGCACCAAGGCACCCAATGCAAGAGATGTAGACACGATTAATATATTGTGCTGTGCCTGAAATGCCTAAAAGGACAAAAGTTCTGCATTTGAAGCATTGGTTGGATGAGTGTACACTAGACTTAGGTAACTGAAGAGCCAGCACAATAAGGAAAGGATACTGCCTTGATACTTGGACCGAGGGTAGTAAATATCCTCACATCTTGGGCAATAAATTTTTACAGTGCTAGCCCGAGGAATATCTGATTGACCAACAGGAAGGCAGGGTTGTCCGCAGCAATAAACTCTAGGGCATCTCCCAAAGTCAACGTTCTTGTACTTCTCCAGCTGTATAACATGACATATTATTATAACTGCACATATAAAAGTAAGAGAATGGAAATGAAGAAAACATTTAACAGCGACATCTCACCATGGCTGCCATTCCTTTGCTGGTCAATAAGTATCGGGCATGGATAAGACCATAAAGCATCTCAGCGGCAGATTCAACCAATTCATTTTGTTCCTCAGTGAACATATCTCCTATACATTCCAACAAATTGCCCATCATCATTTGACAATGATGAGATAATAAAGACATGGGAACAACCAACAATACATCAGACTGTAATAATTACTCTCAAGGTATAGATAGAAGCAGCAATTCGTCACATGACAACAGCAAAAATCTATTAGTGCTAAGGTATGTAGGAGCTGGTGAAGTAATTATTCTTTGACGGCAATTGATATTTGAAGAAGAAAAATAATGACCCATATAGTGAGCTTACCATGAGAGGATTCAACATCCAGAATCAAATCGAGTGCATAGTCGTAGTAGGGAACTTGACTGCTTAAACCACAGAGGTTGAAATCATCTTGTATGTAATCGTCATCAACTTCACAAAAAAATTCATTTCCTCGCAAATTACAAAACCATGAGATCCAAGAAGTGTCATCTCCTTCAGACCCACTGACATCTGATTCTTCAGTATCAGTTTCAGATTCCTCTAAGGCAAACAAATAAAAATTTAATCAGCATTTGAATGTTTAGCTGCATAAATGGAAAGAGACAAAAGCAATAAGAAATAACAGAATATTCAGAAAAAAGTATGTATGTAATACCCCCCAAGAAGCATTGTCATTATGTGTAAAAAAATGCATTACATTATGAAGGGAGCTTAGAGCTTGAGAGGTCCAAGTAGTCAAACTACATCACAAGCCAACAGAACCACAGTACAGTAAGCAAATCACCAGAAATATAAAACCATCTAATCATTACCGTAACTCAAGTATTATACCAAAATAAATATATTTAACAAAACTTAAAGCCATTACAATGAAATCAAATGTAGTTGTGATCTTAAGTTAACCACGTTCAATCACATGAAAGTGAAAATGCACAAAAAGACATCTTAGGCTCATTATTGACAAAGCATAAATCCACTTTAAAGATCTCCAAAGAACTAAACAGAAAAGTATCTTATTCTAAGAATAAACAAACTTCGTATGATAATAGAAAGTAAGACTCTCCCGTTGTACAAACATCCAGGCGCATGCGCATGTGAACACATGCGGCAAGAACTAAACATGAACTGAATAAATTTATCTGATCATAATTGATCCTATTGCCTCCATTGAATCACACTAGGGTCATAGAAAATCAGCCCCGGAGCTCTGGTAATCAATCTGTGGAATAACACCAGGTTGTGCAAATTAGGTTATAAGTTGATTAATCCGGTTTTGAAGACATTTTCTAGTGGTGTTATTCCACAGATTGATTACCAGAGCTCTGGGGCAAACATTAGCTAACAGAAGCAGAAGGAAAACCTTGACATGAAGAGTTCATGAGGATAGTAAACAAAACAATCTTAGAATCTAGCGTTTTAGGATGTTTATAACCCCTTAACAGCTTTCCGACAACAAAGGCTGCATGGACACTGACCCTAACTCATGCATGCGAAAAAAAGTTTCAACTTTACACCATAAAAAGGAAAGAACTCTCATTGGACCTGAAATACACTTCTGAACAATCATGCCCTTCTACAGAGTGTGAACCGCCGAGTAAAACATAATTCCCAAGAAAAATCACAGGTCAAGCTACACCTAATGTCATACAGTCAGCTGCCCCGTCCCCCCCCCCCCCCCCCCCAAAAAAAACTTTCAAGTTTATCAGAGTGATGATAGATTCTGAGTGAATAAGTAATCGGGAGTTCAGTCACCTTGGAAAGCTTCAGTTTAATATTTAAGCATACAGATCAATTTCAAAACTGATTACATGATTATACGCCATTGTGAGCTAAACAGCAACAGTTTTCAATAGAAAATACAGAAAAAGAAGATTGTAGTGAAAACCGTTTGCTTGAGAAACAGAATCGGTGCCTAAAATAACAGACAAATCCGTATAAAGCCATGTATATAACATAGGTCAGAGTGGAAGAGAGAGGTGAACCACCAGAGCAGTTGGTCTTGTGACGAGCTGAATCGCGGTGATCTGATGGGGCCTTGCCGAGCAGGACGGAGTGGGCAGACTTGTCCTTTCCGTTGATTGCACGGGACGTGGAAGGCGAGGACCGTTCGGGGTGCTTCTCGAGAGCATCACGCATCCTCTGCTTCCGATCAACGGCGGTGACCTCCGACCTGGACCCGCCGGGACCCCTCTCTCTGTACATGATCCTCCCACTGAAAATCTCGACCAATAAACCCTAGAAATCAAAATAAAGGGTCCGAAATCAAGCGAACAAGATCCTCGGAGGCGCTGCTGCTCAGCTCCGCTGTCCGATTAGATCTCTCAGCTCCTCGCCGGACCCTCTAACTCCATTCGTCGTTCTCGAGCTTCCAAGGATCAGCGGAGGAAGAGGAGGAGAGAAAAAGCCAAACGTGATTTTTCGTAGCCCATAAATCGGCGGTGACAACTTTTGCCAGAAGATGTTCAAGTGCATCGGTTTCACCGTGCACCTGCAGGGCTGGGACACGTGGCGGGCGACCAGCACATCAGCACGCAGACTTGTTCAGATCATGTGACTGCAATGGCTAGTTAGGTCATTGTGCAAGTAAGTAATAATTCATTCATTTATGCTAATTTATCGCGATTTAATTAGCAATAATTCATTCATTTTCCCTTAAAATTATATTATTTTGAGTTATTTTCTGTGCAGTGTGTCTTGAAAGAAGAACAGATTTGATAAAACTCAGAGGATTTAGTTGAACCGGTTGAATATCTTTTTGAATCTAAGTTTTATAGATACTGTATGTGAGGGACTTGATGTTAAAATGAACCGGCTTAGACATTAAACTTGGAGGTAGATTACTATCATGCCCATTAAAAGTAGTGAAAATAACGGAGCACTCAGTTGAAAATTTTTGATATAATTGACAGCATATTATAAATTAAAATTGCTTAACATGAAAATTTTAAAATTAAAACCTCTTATTTTTTAATGAATTAATTTAACTAAAATATAAATTAAGTAGAGTATTTATCATCATCTTCTTCGTATTGGATCATGCAAAACATGAATAGCAGTTAATAAATATGATAATAATAATAACAGTTTCACATACATTGTTAACACCATGAGAGTTGAGTTCCCCATTCGATGATGACCGTCTGATATATCGTCTCTACGAGGACGGACGGCGTCGATCAGCCGGCAGAGCTAGCAGATTTTGCTCGTTGCAGGAATAGAGGTAGGGGCCAGAGGCTGTGGCCTGGGAGAATTCATATCGACGTGACTGACATTCACAGAGGGAGATGGGGCCCGCTCCGGGCAACCACCACGTCGTACGACAGCGTCGCCACGTGCCAAATAATGCCCCATTAACGGAAAGCTCCACGACCGGCCCATGCCGGCTGCTGACTCATACCATAAGGAAAGCCCCATTCCCCATCACACCAATAATAGTGCGTTTTCCCTTCGTTTCCTTTTCATGTTACGCGTAGATTTTTTTTTTTTTTGGGGGTGGGGGGGGGAGGGGTGTGGGGGTGCAGAACGTGCAAATGTTACTCATAGTTTTTACTATTTGATAAAGCTTATCATCGTGTCCTCATTTTCCTTTAATCTAATAAATGTAAAAAATTGACTAATACATTGGGATATAGCCAAGTATCATTCAGATTTTATAGGATATCTTCAGAAAAAACCTAACTCTTTTGCACATGAAAGATAAGGATCAACTGAGGTCATATTAATGAAAATCAAATTCAAGACATCTCTAGCCGCATTTGCTCCAAGGAAGAAACTATTTCAGTCTTCTGCAAAGGCACATGTTCTTTGGTACAGCTAAAGAACATTTGGTTGAAGCATCAGAGCGTCCAATCTGACAACAAAATGGGCTTCTGATTCTCTATATACCAAACCACCGGCCATTTATTTTCGAGCTACCAATTTCTTGTCAAAAATTCTCATTCTTAATGATAGCCAAGTTGCACTGAGCTGTTCATGCAACAACAGCATGACATGATATGAATGTTATAGCCATATTTCAGGTTAACACCGGAAGAAGAAATTTACCGATAGACTGCATGTAAAAATCCATTCTCCTTCTAGGCTAATTCAAATGTCGCACAAGGAAATGAACCTGCAACAGATGTCATAACTGCTGGACATGAGACGTGATAGAGTCGGGGCACGAGTGGGCTTGAAGAAGCTCTAACCGAGTGAATGGGGGAGCAAACTGAAGAATGTAGTCTTCATCTGAGGCACATATTAAATCAAGTCATCAGATGATTGTCTGAAAGAAATAAGGGCCTGTGTGGTTGGATGGAGTTTGCTTGGATGATGGAAAGTCTAAGACTTACTCTCTTTGACTGTCCCATAGAGCCAGCACAATACTTCGTCGGCAAATGCTAGGCAGACCCCTCCCTATAAGATGAGAGGAAGGTTAATGAGATAACATATAAACTGTCCACAAGAGGAAGGTGAATGAGACAACATATAAACTCTCAACAGTAAAAGTTAGGAACTTCATAGTTAACACTGGATAACGCATAAGAGATTTCACCTGCCAATAGTTCTTCATTTTCACTCTCTGAGTGATGTCTTTAGTTCTCAATCTCTCTGTTCGGACTAGACGCCCTGCATCATCTCTACAAAAGAAGCAGAAAGCTGTCATATTTGTTTTCAGAAAAATACTGGTGAGAGAGAAGGTATTATCATGGATAGGTGATGGAAACGTGGACATGAAAGAAAGCTACCATCGAAAACTTCTAGCTATTTGCATTGCACTCTTTATCAGATATACATGATTAAAAGATGAAGCAGCATACTTAGGCTAGACCACTGAAAGAACAAGAAACAGAAGGGGGATCTTACTAACCTGAATCCAATAATAATAAATGGGACACCCGCTAGGAAGGACTGAATCTGCAATTGGAATACAATATACTGTAAGTTCTTTCATTATACAAAGATGTACACCCATTTCATACTAAATAGTTTATCCCAAGAAAAAAACATTTGATATGAATAAAATCTTATAATGAGGTTACCGTACCCAAAACTTGAGCAGCTTTTCTCTTTCAAACCTCTCCTCAGTATGATAATCCAACTGCAAAAGTAGGTGTGCAAAATACTAGAGATCAAAAACTAACCCAAGCACACAAGAGCCAATTAATAATAAACCAGAAGGACAACCTCCCGACTGGTCTTTAACTCAATGTAAAACCTCTGGCCATCATCTGTCCAGTCACAACAATCCATCTCAGCTCCCATCAAAATTCGATGGGCACCCAATTTTGTCTTGATTGCAGAGCAATACTCGACATTTGCATCAACATGGTGTATTCTTTCACCATAAGCTCTTTCTGCATTCTCAGTGGCAAGGGCCTCAAAGCAATATCCCCAGTAACATCTAGCCCATATAAAATAGATAAAAGATTAGAGATCTCCACTTGACTACTAGCTGACTATTTGACATAACAAGCTGGCAATTTAAAGGAGCAAATGCTAGGGTTTTTCAGTTTTAGTACCTTTTGCGATCTAACTCACTCTGTGGCCTCTCTGGAAGTTTATGCACATCAAGATAGATGACACCGTTTCTTTTATGGACACCCATTTCCCAAGGTTCACGCCTGATATAAGCAGTGGCTAATATCTGCATAAGAAGGCTTACTATGATAATCTCAAACATTGCATGGTTGCACACTCATTATGATTGACAAGGATAGCGATACCTTATTAAGATTGTTGCGATAGGTCTGAAAAAGTAAAGCCCACAATGCAGAAAAAGTTAAAAAAAAAAAACATGAGATAAGAGAAGGCTCAAGATGAAGTTGCATAAAGTCATAGACCATCTCATACCACAAAATGCATGTTCTGAAGTGGGATGTTTTTGTCTCGTATGCAAGCAAGAAGATTGCCAAACCCTTCAGAGCCCAGGTCTGATTCAGAAAGAAAATGACGGACAGTTACCAACATTCATCAGTCATCATAAGCACGATGCTATAAAAGGTATAAAATGTAATTTAACCTGTATAGCCTAACATATTGCTCTATCCAATATATGGGCAAAACATGTGTAGGTGTGACGTAGATTTAAAAAAAAAGCATACCTTTTTTCTGAATAAATGTGTCATAACCTTCATTTAGGTCAGCACCAACATCTTCTGTAATAAGTCGTTTAAAGTGTCTCTGGAAGTGCCAAATAAAAATACAAGTGTGAATCCATTAGTATGGAAAGTGCTTTTAATCAAGTAGCACAACTGTGAAGAAGAAGGTCCAGAGAGCTCACCAAGCTACGATCATCAAAGTAGACATCTCCATCTTCTGCTCGGCTATAGCAGGCAAGTTCACATGGCTGTTGATCAAACCAGCAAACACAAAAAGAATGAAGACAATTTCAAAGTGGATAGTGTGAAAATTTTATTCTCATATAACACCCACTCCATGAGAGAATCAATCTTAGTCCAAAGGGTAAACGAAATGCTCACTCACAATAAGTACCCATAGTTTTTGCATGATCAAGTGTACCCAAAAATAGCAGTTAAATATAACATCAATAAGCAGCCATTTGTATATCTAGGACCCATAGCAAAAATGTATTGAAGACAAGCAAGATCATTATGGTATACAAGACCAACAGCGAACCTCCTGAAAAGTGATGCATTTTCTTGATAATGTCTCCTCGCTTTTTGAGAGCTTGAGCTCAGAAACAAAGTTCTCACCACGGTGACCATTGGGAAACTTTGACCCAAAACCAAAGTTTTGCCTAGAAGGATAAGGGCCAGGTCTAGGAAGGATCCCTGCCCCTCTATCATTCTGAGAGTTCCATCGACCACGGCCAAATGTCCCTCTGGCATGATTGTTAGTGCTGCGGATTGCAGGGAGAACTGCCAAATGAGATCAGAATCAGATAGAATAATACAAAAGCCCTCCATAAACCGATATACCAAGCTTGCAAAGGAGATGTCCTTGAATCATGCTCTTTATGTCATCTAATAACAAAATACATATTCCTAATCCGCACAATCTTCCAAAATAATATAATACAACCAAGAAGCTGAGATTGATTTTGCAGGCTAAACAATTATCAAAGAGTATAACCATTTACTAGATTTTGCTTCCGCTGATGTAAGGAGAGCAGCACCAGCTAAGGAAAAATACAAGGTACTTCCAGTAAAACTTTTCTCGCATCAGCTTCTGGAGCTCAGCAGATTACAACATTGTATGTCCAGAGTAGCTAACAATTCCTTAACTCTACAGACTAGTTCCTCTGAACCCCTTTATGTTCTTTCTGAATCATAAATTAGATATTTTCTCAAGCTCCCAACAGTGAGATTTTTGGCACCAAAAAATCTGCTGACGAACAGAAGATAGCTCTAGGCAAAGAGATAAACCCAGTTGAGAGAAACCCAAGATCATTAAAAGCACCGGCCTTTAATCACTTTAAACCCCAATCAATAAAACCCATCACACCAAATCAGTCAAATCTTTACCCGGGATAGGGTAAGGGCTAATTGCAGGTGTTTTGCAGTAATCCTCGTTATCTGACCCGAATAGATCCTTATCACTCTCATCATCCTCGTAGGTAAAGTAGCGCTCAACTCTACTGCTGTAATTGTGGTTATTGTCATCATCGTCGTCGTTGTCGTTCACTGCTTCATTGTCTTCCTCTCCGCTGCTCGCGCTCCCACTGGCACTGCTGGTCTCCCCACCCTCTCCGCCGCCTTCCGACGATGACCCACCCGAGGAAGAGGATGACGCTGCCGATGACGACCTCGAAGGCGAGGATGAAGACTGGCGGTGGCCCCCGCCGTCGGCACCTCTGCGATCGTCTTTCTCCTCGTAATCATCCCCGGATAAGTCGACGTCCTGCTCGGAGAAATCCATCGCCCAGAGGATCACAAAGGACTCACAAGATTTGCTGCGTCTTGAGTTGGGGTTGTCTGGGCTCTGATAGAGTATTTGTCGCGGCTGCTTCCGTGCGGTTGTATAGAGAAAGGTAAATTTCATGTGCTCCGGGCTCACTAGCCCTTAATCATCTATCGCCAATTTGCCATGCCCACTGCAACTTTGAGAAGAAGAAACCTGCGCCGGTGCAGGTAGAGATTTAAACGTGCCGATTTGGCCCGAACGGGGCTCGTCAAGACCCGTAACCGACCCGAACCGCCCCAAGACCGGCATGTAACCTCTCTTGTTAGGGGCTAAATTTAAGAAATAAGACTGTTGAACCGAAGTCGGCCCGGTATGCTTCTTGTTGAATCAGCCTAGAACCGTAATAATTAGATTGTTAAAACCTTACAAATTAATGATTTGATTTTGTTGAATTGATTAAAAAATTAAAAATATATTCATTTTAAATAATAAAAAATGAATAGTTCACGGTTAAACCAGCCCACTTATAAATGATTTCGAGCTGGGTCATATATGCCTAAATCGTAACCGATAATCGGACCGACCTATTAAACAAATGTGCTAAATAGTAACTGAGCCAAATAGTTCTAGGCCCATTTTGAACCGACTTAAACTGAGCATTTTAACATCTCTAGGTGTAGGTAGTGTTGTTAAAAGTGTGGTTCAGGTCAGTTCAAAATTGGCCTAGAACCATTAGATCCGGTTATGGTTTGACCCATTTGATTAACGGGTCGGTCCAGTTACGGATCACAATTCATGCAAAATATGAATCGGTTCAGAACATTTATAAACGGACCGGTTAACGGTTCAGCAGGTTTGGCCCGTGAACAGTCCATCTTTTTAATTTTTTTTAAGTTTTAAATTGACGGGCAAAATCCAACCGTTGATTTGTAGACTTTTTGCGAATCGGGTTGGTTCCTGACCGATTCAGTAGGGTAATGGTTCGTGTTAGTTACGGTTCAACGGGTCCATATTTTTGAACCAGCCCGTAATTGCCCCAACCCAATAAGAATGGTTACGTGCTGTGTTAGGAGCGGTCCGGACCGGTTCCAGATTTGGACAGTCCAGTTACGGGCCAGCACGGCCCGTCTAACATCTCTAGGTGCAGGCAAGAATAGAAACGGGTCGCATGAGACATACCCGGGTCGGATCCGGTTAGCTGTAGCCCGTATTCAATGAGCACATTTAAGCCCTTGGACTTGCCCTCCTGGTAGTATACTGGCTTGCGCTCGGTGAAGAAAATTTGTGAGGTCACAAGGAAGAGGGATCAAAGGGCCACGGAGTTTTCACGTATGACAAACCGACTCCAAACATTCTAGTCTCACGCTGAGGACGGTCCCAGAATAATGTTACACAGTTCGCAAATTTTGTCATACAAACGAATCAAATTTTCAATTGCTTTACCCCCAAGGCATTAGCTCGAGATAGGCTCTGAATTTGGGTTCGCCGTTGACCAAAAAAAATTACTGTTTTGGGCAGATAAAAGGAATTGCCTCCGCAAATTTCAGGACCTGTTGATCGCGTGCGTTGAGGTGGCTTTTGTGCCATCAAGAGCAATCCTTGTGTTTCTCGGGGCGTGTCAAGGCTCACCGGGGACTATTCTCCACAGCCATTTTCAGTGCAAGTTCTACATTAAGATCGACACTGGATAGGGAGCTAATGCACGGTTCAATTATGGATTTGGAGCTCGTCTGACAGTGCACGCAAGAGAAAAAGGTTTGTCTTTGAGAGACTCCTTCGAGACGTCTCTCCGATGAGACTTGGCCTGCCCCGGATGGGAAGGCCTTGAAGTTCTTTCAGGAAGAGTCCCTTTCAATCCCTTAATCCAAACACAAAGTAAGGATATGTTTGAATTGAGGGTCAACGAGGGGCAAGGGGAGGAGAGGAGAGGTTATGAAGGGATAAAATAACATTTATTTGAATGTGATGGTTACGAAGGAAGGAGGAAAGAGGGTTACGAGAGTGTGGGGTATTACTAAGGTTAACTTACTTATCAATTCCATTGTTGATAATTGTATGAAAATTTTGCTAAGGCTTTCAAGAAATACAAGCACGTCACATATATCGGGAAGCTAATGCGGTGGTAGGTTTCTTGGCCAATCGTGCAAGAAAGGAGGAAGATGCCACTCTTCACTTGTTGATTTTTTTATCAACCTTTTGACGTTATTCATGATTTGCTAGGTATCTATAAATCCAGAATTGTAAATCTTGTGACTTTAAGCTAGTAGATATGGATATATTATCCTTTTGTTACAAAAAAAAGAGGGTTAAAGGAGTGTAATAGACTATTATGCATTTAATAATATTTTCTATCAATTAAATTAAATGAAGAAATCGTAAAATCACCTGTATTCCTTCCAATCCCTCCTTATTCCCCACTCTTTGAAGAACAAAAAAGAAAGAAAGAAAGAAAGATTGAGGATTATGGAAGGATAATTCATATCCCTCCAAATCCCCTCATAACTCTCCTAAAAGGGATACCCAAAACAAGGATTAAGCAATCCCTCCATACCCTTCAATCCAAACATGCCCTAAATGTGAGAGCTCATTGCCTTTCTGCATTGAAATTTCTCCGCTCACTTCTTCGGGAGGAAATCTGTCTACATACCTTCTGAGTTCAATGCATTGTTATGACCTGTCTAACAAGACCGAGCGTGAGACAATGATATTCAACTCAGCGGTTAAAGGTTGTCAAGATTCAGATAGTCTCTGAATGACCAAGAGTTTATCGAGTCAATGGCTCGGCTAAGGGGTTGTTGTTGATGCCAAAACTACTATTATCTTATGGAGTATTTCATGAAATGAACCCCGAAGGGACAAGGCATCGAAACATAAAGATTTTATAGATCGAGTCATTGCCCCCATGTAAGGTCGTCACTGGAGGCAGTTTTTATGATTGCATGCTAAGCTCGCACTTTTAGTTTGATGACATTGATTCTTTGGTTGAGCCTGTTCGAGGATTTCCATGAACACTGAGGCACTGTCCTCTTCAAGAGCAAACTGAAAATGTCACCTTGTTAGGTTCGGAAAATCTCTTAATGACCAATAGCTTGGGTAAGAGTTGTTGTTAACGATGAAACTATCATTATCTTGTAGAGTATTCATGAGATGGACCCTCAAGGGACAAGTTATCAGGATAGCAAATTAATAGAAAGGAGAATAGTAAAAGGATAATAGTTAAAATATATCACAGTCACAGTATTTTTAACAAAAATTCAATTCCTCATAAGTATACTGAGGCGATGTGGTTGCTTATCTCATAGGATATGGTGACTTGACGAGTAGAAGGTAACAACGGACCTTGAATTCGAAGGCGAATTGAATGGATGAATGAACACCTACATAAATATATGTTTTTAAACAAAGGGAGAGGAGCTTCGGCTTTTTCTAGGATTCTGTGCACTTTCATGAGCAAAAGAGTCAAGTGTATGAAGATGAAGGGAGATGGTCAGTCGTAATGACCATGATGCCTAGTTCTCCACGGAGGTTAGCATTAAGGTTCCATTTACCCGACCATTAATGAGAGGTACTAAGGTGCATTAAGCATCCGACCCATAATGAGGTATTATTATTAAGGTGACTTAATCACCCTCAAACGATAACAGCATCCTATGAGAGGAATCCAAAGGATCGGTTGATTATGAGCAACGCCCCATTTTCCGGGGCTGTTCGTGTACATATATTGCCCGTGCAGATGAATTCGGCTGTCCAGACCGTCGATCGCTTCCCCCACATGCTCTTGGGATGCAGTAAGTATAAGGATTTCGCTCTTGGAAGCATATGGTTGGAAAAAGGCTTGATCTCTTCGCTAAATGAAACGGCCGTCTCAGTGTTAATGGAGAGAGAGAACCCGAAAGAATTACGGGATTTTGGGGTACGGTCAGAAAACCGAATCTCGCTGCGGCTGAGTAATTGGCTCCAGAGATGATAGAGGAGAAGGAAGTTTTTCCAGTGGATATGTTCCAACGAGGAGAAGCTTTCCATTGGACTGTCAAATGCGATATCGGTTCGCTTGGCAGAAGCTCAACTGAGAATTATGAATACCTAGTTATGTTTCTCTTTTCAGAGCGAAATCATCACTCACAGATGTCTGAGGCATCCAAACATTGTCAGATTCAAAGAGGTGGGAAAATGAGCCCTTGCTTGATTGATTTACTTTGGAGGAATCTTGGGCCGCTACAATCTTCCTTGTGCTCTTGTGTCTCACCGAGCCTCCTCTCTAAGTGTAGCTTTGGATCATGCTGCTAGTTTTTAGTCATCTTGTAGATTGTTTCTGGAACAACTCTGATGTGGGTTATCTACATGGTGATTGTGTGCCATTAAATGGAACAAAAATGAGATTTTTTTTAAAGAAAAATTTTGACAAACAATAAAAAAAGTATGTCTTTTATTTCTTTCTTTCATTCACTTTTGACTCGGTTGCCAAAATATTTTCGGCATTGCTCCATGACTACTCTTCCTCATATTCTCCCATCCCACTCCATTCTCCGTTCCTCCATTGCCCCGTCTTTGTCTCCGGAAGAGCCGCCGCCCCCATGGTTAGGAGGCAGTACGACGCCGGCCAGGCGCGTTTCGCGTCCCTGGCACTCCTCCTGATTGGCGCGGTCTCCTGCACCGCCGCCTACGTTTTCATGTCCAGAGTGCTCACACCCACCTTCAAGTCTCATGCTTCTTCTTCTTCGGATGATGAAGGTGGTGGCGGTTCGAGATTCGT
This sequence comes from Sonneratia alba, assembly GCA_900174645.1. NCBI lineage: Eukaryota > Viridiplantae > Streptophyta > Magnoliopsida > Myrtales > Lythraceae > Sonneratia > Sonneratia alba. The sequence goes on from FWPY01000041.1 coordinate 950,053, forward strand.
TAAGGTGGCGGGGGTCGAGGAGATGAGTGGTGGAGGCGAATGCTGCGGAGGGATCGAGCATTTGGAGCTATGGGGAGCGGCGGTGAAATGGGGGGCGGATTTTAAGCTCAGTACTTCGGAAGAATGCTGCAGGGCATGCAAGGCGATGTGCGGTGGGAATGGTGGGCCATGCCTGTGCGATAGCTGGGTCTTCTGTGGGAATCGGGCGGCTTGTGGATCGCAATTCGGTGAGGTGAGTCGATGCTATGGTTTATAAGTTTGATCGTTATTCAAGAGCAGAATCATGATGGCTGCTGTCGAATCCACTGACCATACAATTCAGTGGAGGTTTCTAATATTGACATGGCTTGCTGAGTTTACTTTTTCCTTGAAGCATCCATCAATCATGTGATGCTGAAAATTGATGAAAAAGGTTATCGATCAGCCTGAGTCTCCCAGTTCATTAGATTAGTATATCCCATGATGGGGAAATGAAGCCCTGACTTCAGATGTAATTAGTGCTCCAGTTACATGTGAATTTGACAGACAGTGTAATTCAAAAGTGCAGATTTTTGTTCATTTTTTGATAGCATGTGTGCCTGCTCTTGCTCTCAATTGGAAGCTGCATCAATGAATGAGGGTGTAGTCTGTTGTTCTTAGGCCTTTCACTTATCAATCAATTGGTTTGGCATGGACTTTAGCCTTTAGGTATATTATTAGTGTCTGGAATTGGTTGTTTTCACTTTAATACCAAGGGAAATCCTTTCTTTGACTGGAAAGGAGGTCCATGGCTGGAAGGGTAGGATGAAGATGGGGAATAAGGAAAACTCACCAATGAAAGTCAAACCAAGAGCTCTTGATCTCAAATTGAGGGCAATATTGACTACACCAAGCCTTCTTCTCAAGGGAAGTCCTTTTAGACCATGAAAGTGTATGCTAATTTGGTTGGTTCTTATGTACCATAAAGAACACGTAATATTTCTGAGTTATATTTTTATTTTACCCGATATGTTTCCTCTTTCTTAGAAATGCTTGGTAGTTATCTGTTGTAGCTCTACTTAGAAAATGAACTATTTTTGCCAATCAATTTCATCTTCATAGTATAAAATGGTGTGTACTTTCTTTCAAAAAAATTGCATTTCTACCGCCATCAGTTACAGAGAAATGTTTCACTTTCGTTTTCAGTGTTGGTTGAAGAAACAAAAAGACACATTAGCTCCAGAGAGGCAACAAGTAGGGCCACTGGTTAAGTGGACTTCAGGTCTAATCTTTGGGAGAGGAGAGGTAAGTCATTTTCCCCTGTTTGGCATCTCACATTCCTTCTGCGCTTATTTATTCACCAGATTCTATGGCCTATCTATAGTACAATGCAAAAATAAAGGGGACTACTTTGCCGACATTCAAAGGCTTTTAAACATTCTTATTCATGACTCATGGGCAAAATACTGACGTAAAAGTTTTGTGGGCTCTTCCCCCTATATTCTCATGATCTGAAATTTCTTTTACTTATGCTCCCATCTTCAGTTATTCATTATCCATATTCTCAGGGCATTGTTGGCCTGGAAACAGCTTATGGTACTATCCATATAAAGGTAAGTGGCTCACGGTTCTCTGGATTTCCCTGCATTTTACCCTTTTATTAACAATCCTAGCAAAATACATGTAAAAATAGCCACAGTACAGTACTGGAGATTGAAACATCAGCTGCCATTCAGTTTTAATGTCAACAAGCCATGATCTTCTTTAAGTGGACATGTTGATAAGTTGCAATTTTGAAGGAGTGTGAAATATTAAAAATTTCTATATCCAATTTCTTCATTTTCGAAGCAAGGGTTGTTTATAGCATAGTCAGTGAATTTATACTTCCAGAGGAAAAAGAGGTGCTACCCTTACTGCCCACTGCAAGCACCTTCTGGATAAATTCATCCTCTCATGCATTGGCTGTTTCCAGAATATTCTTATGCACACAGGCAGACATATTATGGTCCAGAATTTTTGCTTTCTTATGAATACACATTCACGGCCTTCACCCTTTAATCCAAAACAACAAAGCAGTCCCATCCAAAGTACCTTTCTCATAGTTGATTATCTGACGTTTATATTTTTTTTCCTTGTGAAGCTTTTTCCTGATTGTGCCCCACATTCCGTGGAATATATTCTTGAGCTGTTGGCACAGAAGCACTGTGCTGGTTGCCAATTTTATCGTGCTGAGGGTCAGGGCATGTTGTGGGATTCGAATGGAAACCACATGAAAAATGTGAGGGATATTCCACCTTCACTTTCCCTTCAGCCCTGAGAAGAAAATGCAAGTTCTTGTATTTCTAACATGAATTCTTCATTGACAGGCACCATTTGGCCCTCCATTTGCGCTGATCCAAGGAACACTCGGAGCCCAAGGAACTGAATACCCGAAGATCCCCACTGAAACCTACCCAACCATCAGAAGAGGCTCAGTTGCTTGGGTTGGAAATGGCCCAGAGTTCTTCATAAGCCTGGCAAACCATGAGAAGTGGAAGAATTCGTACACTGTGTTCGGTTCAGTTCTTCCAGAAGACTTGATTATTGCAGAGAGAATCTCTCAGCTCCCTACTGTATCAGATGTTTGGAGCAACGTCAATGTGTCTGTATTGGAAACTCCAGTTCCGTTGGTCTTGAGAAGAAAGATGGGGCATTCAGGTGTCTCAACAGCAAAATGAAGAATAAATGCTATGGGACAAGCAAAACCACATGTAGTTAGTTGCAGATGCTGCAGAGTTCTTGGTACTCTCTCTTTTGTGGCAGTGTCTTATAGATGGACATTACATATATAGAATTATGATTCTCACGGGCGACATAAAACCAGATTATTCGATTCTGGAGTCCCTAGACCTCATGAACCATCTTTCTTAATGCACATCCTACAAAATTGAATCAAGATGGAGTAGACAGAAATGATTCCTGGCATAACTTTTGGTCAGTCCAACTTTTAATTATACCGAACATGGAAAAAGGGCACGATACATTAGCATTTGCCCTTGTTAAAGAGAGCCGAGTTTGATTAAATGGCAAAAATGAAAAACATAACTTTACAGATAATGCACTTCCACGAGGTCCCACCGGGAGTCGAACCCAGGTCGCTGGATTCAAAGTCCAGAGTGCTAACCACTACACCATGGAACCTTACGCTGCGATAATGCGTAGTCTTTATACAGAAATTGCGAGAAACGACCCGTGCCGGGTGGCGCCGTTCACCGAGGTGCGGCCGTAGTGGGGAGCTTGTCACGGGCGGCGGAGCATCTTCCCCCCGACCGCCACCTCAGCCCCACTCATTCAACCTCCTCTCTCCATTAACAACTAGCTGTCGTCCCCAACAAACCCCGACCAACGACCTCTACCTCACCATCCTCGTTCTCTCTCTCCTCCCACAACCAAACCCTTCTTCCCCTCCTCCTCCACGCGCCGCCGCCGCCTTCATGTCGAGCTCCCCTCCCCCTCCTCGGCAGCCTCCCAGGTCCTTCCCGGCTCCGTGCTGGGCCCACGACGAGACCGTCGCCCTGATCCATGCGTACCGCGACAAATGTTTCTCTCTCGGTCGCCGCACCCTCCGCTCCACCGACTGGGACGAAGTCGCCTTTACCGTCGCCCTCCAGTGCCCCTCCTCCTCGTCGTCCCCTAAGTCATCCGTCCAGTGCCGCCACAAGATGGAGAAGCTCCGCCGTCGGTACCGCGCAGAGAAGCAGCGGTGCGCCAGCTATTCAGGTAGGGTTTTCAGTTCCTGGGATCTGTTTCACCTCTTGGACTCTGTCGAAGGTGGATCAGAACCCGAGATAGACGCGGCAAACACCCGCGGCAAGAAGAACCCCAGGGATGTAGACTCCGATTATGACCCAAGGTTCGATTTTCGTTCCAGAATCGGTGGCGGACCTAAATTTCTGTCTGATAGGAACGATGTAGTTTTAGGGCTTACCGCGAGGAATCCTCCCAAAATTTACCGGAATTTCAGTTCCAATTCGGATCTCCGGCACGATAAAGGCAACAGATATCATAGAGATGTTAATAATAACCACTACGGTGGTCTAGATTGCGCTGATCCTATCCCTGTGGGGGTTAGACTGAGGCACAGAGCAGCTGGCAGAGTTGATCCTGATTATGATGGGATAGCTTTGAATGATATAAGTGGTGGCAATATGGTGTCTTCGAGATATAGGCTGAAAAAGCACAAATATCGTGGGATGTTTGAGCCCAATCTTGATGACTCTGATGAAGGTGATGAAGAACTGGGATTTCGACCAAGCTCAAGTTTAAGGTCAGAGAGCAGGCAGGCGCAAGCTCATGTCAAGAAAGAAATCAATCCATTCACTGAGATAGCATCATCAATCAGGCTTTTAGGGGACGAATTTGTTAGGATGGAGAGGATGAAAATGAAGATGGCGAGGGAGTTTGAGAAAACCCGGATGAGTTTTGAGATGAAGCGGAATGAGATGATAATCAAGTCCGAGCAGATGATTGTCAGTGCCTTTATCAAGGCAGTACATGGTAACAGCAAGGCTGGAAAGGTAGCACCACCTGAAACGTAGACTAAGGAATGCGTTAAGCAGGTAAGTGTTCTGTACATGTATGTTCTTTCATCATGTAGTTTCTCTCAGGTTTGCTCTGTTGGATTCCCAAGAAGTTTGAATTTGAACGTGCCGACTTGCAGGTTGAGTTCACTGGTTTTAGCTGATCAATGAATTTCATGGTTAGAGAAATTGAAACGAGTGAGTACCTTTGAGTTATTCTTACCTATGGACTCGTCTGCTGTTGCATCTTCATCCAATTGCATTGAGATTTGATTGACTCTTGAAATTCCTGAAATACTGGCAACAGAAAACGTATGGCTCAAGTTTCAGCTATCTGTCATGCTTTTTAGCTATTCAAATTCGATCTGGTACACTCCACTGCAGTGCCAGAGAAATGGCGCTCTCTTTCAGCAGCCTCTTCTCTGTGCTGAGTAGTGTCTGAATATTATGAACTTACTCACCACCGAAGCTGACGATGCATTAAAGTTGTGATGGTTCTGTTATCTGTCCAAGGTCGTAGACATCAGGACCAAAGAGCAGCTGCTGCTATATCTTCCCTAGAAGATGTCAGCAGATGTTTGATATAGGAATCAGTAAAAGCATTAAATGAACGTGATTTAAATTCAATTCTGTTTGAGGTCCGAGACCTTGTAACTCAGTTATTGCATTGTTGGTATTGCGTCTGGCCAGAAAACACAGCTGCTTGAAGGGTTACTTACTCTGAGGAGCTCGGGCACAAAGATTGCTCTGAATCATGGAACAACCGGAGAGAGGACAGCGGAGCAAGCAAGCGCACGGTAAACTCCGGAAGATTGAGCAGAGCAGCCCTCACAGCACAACCCCTGTACTGATTATTGTTCCATCGAGATACTATCATTGATAATGTTTCCTATCTCTAAAGACAGTCTGATCTGAAATCGAAACAGAATCTGGACGTGCCGTGTGGCAAACGAATCAACAGTGGTTGAGTGTGGATTCACCGGACAACTCGGCTCTCTGTTCTCTTCAGAATAAGGGACAGGAAAGAGAACACGCCAAGCATCAAAATTTTCAAATGACGAGTGATCTGTGAGCCCACGGGCTTGGGCCCAAGGAGAGCCCGCCCATTTAGCTGGCCCATCAGCCCGTCCACTTTTCCTTCTCCCCTTCCTCCCTTCGTCGTCTTCATTGTCATCCCCCCCCCCCCTGCTGCGAGAGAGAAGAGAAAATTAGGGCTGCTAGGGTTTCGGATTTCCCATTTTCGTCTCCATTCCATCCGCCATCGTAGGAAGCGATTGAGCCTAGAGGAGAGGACCTTCGGTGGACAAGAACTTGGTTCTAGACTCCACTGCCCTACTGTCGACTTCGGGTGTTGAGGTGAGAATCTCGGTTACTCAAACCCTCCTTAGGTTGTTGCTGAGTTGTTGTCCGGGAATCGCTATGGCTGAAATCTATGTGTTATTGCTGGGAGTTTGAGTTTCTATAACTGTTAGGGTTCGAGTTGAAGCTAGCTGAGAAGTGTAGTGTGTGTGCTGCCAGTGTGGTTGTTTCGTTTCGGCTGAAGGGTTCGCAGTTTTCCTATGTTGCTGAGAGTAGACGCTGGTGAGGGGAGAAGGAAATCACCACATGGTGAGATGCAAAAAGGAGTAACCCCTCTCTTTGGATCAATCGGTAGAACAGCCCCTATACCCTTTCAACCCTTAGAAATTATCCTTAATTCGTAAGAAGATATTTTCCTTGAATATGATAGGTGAGGATAAATTACTGATGCATTTGTGTATAAGTGTGTATATTGACCTCATTGTGGGTGATATGATAGGTGCTGAAGAGAACCGGGATCAACACCTAGAGGATCCTGCCTTGTGAATTGGTCGACTAAGGGGTTGTGAGTACATTCTTCCATTGTGGAATGATCTGTTCGTGTTTTGGTTTATAGCGGTTATGATCGAGAAATGAGTAGCTGGTAGATATCTGTGTGATACCAGTAGTGGGCATGCATTCATTCATTTATTTTGCATATTGCTTGTACTTGTGTATAACCATGGTGACCGCTAAGCCAGCGGAATAGAAATGGGCCTTACTGATCTACCGCGGGTTCCCGGCGGGATATAAGCATGGGACATGAGTGACACTGGCTCTGTGACCCCAGTGGAATATGTGAGTTGACTCCCCGCGGACCCTGTCGGGAAAAACAAAGACCAGAGAGGAGAGGTAAGAAAAAGAGAGAGACTTGAGGGCGACGGGTCCACTCTTACCGCCAGAGGTTAATAGGCGGCCCCCGCGTGCGTGCGAAGGGAAGGGCACAGGAAGGAGAATTATATGAGATTGACTGAGGTGCGGGGTCACGGTACCGTTTGGGGAGATGAGGAGTATCGGTACCGTCATAACTCTGTCGCAGAGGTAGTGCGACCCCATGGTTATTGTTTGACATGCTTGTTACATGCATTGCATTAGGTGGGTCGTGTGAAGTTGGCCAAGGTGCCAACGACCTCATGTCCATGGTAGATAAATTGTGTAAGTTGATATAGTTGTGTAAGAACATATATGTGAGCCATATGTTATTCCACTCTGGAATTTTGTATTCACTGAGTTGCAGCTCACACTCTCTGCAAATTGTTTTCCACAGATAGAGGAGACACTCAGCCGTGTGGAGCCGCCCAGATAGATTCAGGGATCAACTAGGACAAGTTTGTTTTGATAGGGTAGGTATAGAAGTCCGGTATAGTTGTGATATTATGTCACGGCCTGAATATTTTGTGGTTGATAACGGTGGTTTGGGAATTGGTTGTGGATTGGGTGTGGCTGGATTTTGCGTGTTGAGCTGTTCTATAGCAGGTTTTGCATTTCTAGTTAGTTCAAAATACAGGGGAAATTCTGCCGAATTTTTAGGTCGTGACATGATCATAGTCACTTGGTCGATATGATTGCACGAATCCCATTGTCTCCCTATCCAATAAGGTCGGAATGCTCCTCCTCTAGAAAAATTCCTCATCCAAACCGTGGGGTAATGGCGCTCCTTGTCCGAGCAATTTCCGATTAGAGAAGAGAGTTGGCTGGGGAGGCCCCGCGGTCGAGGGAGTGGCTGACTGAGGGCCAGTGAACAGCCAGTAACTTAGCGGAGGAGGAAGGGGAAGGATAATGATAAGCGTCATATAAGTTTCGAATCAACGAACGGTGTGGAGTCATATTAGCCACATCTGTAGTGCCAGTTAACTATATCAGTTTTCACGTCAGGCTTCGTTAGCTGTCAATGAATAAGTGATTGACATGATGATGCCCGGAGGCAATTATTTAATTACTGGATGAATAAAAATTGGTTTATCACCTATATGTATGAATAAGGATAGCCGCGTTAGCACTTACAGTTTTCTCGCTCCTCCTCCCGGGAACACACGAAACAAGGATATGAACCGGGTAAATAAAAGTGGATGTTCTGCGAATGGTAGCAGTTGGAGCTAGTTCCTTTTTTACTTTATGGTTCTTTCGTGGAAGCGAGAAAACTAGAGCTGCGGAACCAATGACTCTATTAGAAAGTCGAATTACCTTCCGCTTCTTGCTCTCAACACTCTATAGCAACTGCAATCATCCAAAGCCTGATAACGGTACACCGTCTCCTGCAAGTACCTTATCCTTGACCGCCATTAGCGACAGATCCGCGGGCTTCTCAAGCAAGATTTCACTTTCTTTCTTTAGTTTAGGTCTGTATGACAAAAACAAAGGCAAATATGCTGTTCTTATGGGACCCTCATTTAGAACTCGTGAAATGAGAGATTTTACGTTAGAAAAAGGTTAGAATCCAGTTTAAATATGGATTAATCAAACTCCGTTACATTTCTAAATATCATATGATTCCAACGGAAAGAGAAAAGATCTAAATTATTCCCGACAGGCAAACGTGGAGCGCACTATCTTTTATAATTGCATTCGAAATTAGAAATTATTTAACCATGTAATGAAAGATTGAATTATTCGAGACAAGCAAATTGTTAGCACGGCCTTCCCCAATAAAAGTCTGTAGTGGCTGAAGTTCGTCCGCTCAATTACATTGTATTAGACACTTAGTGGCCGGAGGAGTGAGCCGCGATGGAGCCACTGAACAATCATGATGAGGAGCAGCGGCAGATCGATGAGCTTTATCGCTCACTCAGTGAAGAAGAAACGGACAGACATCTAGAAGACATGGAGAAGAGAACAATCTGTCACACTCCTCTCCATGTGGCTGCAGTTAAAGGTATGTCCCGCTGGGCCTTGGAAGTGGCTAATCTGAAGCCATCGCTTGCTCGGAAGCTGAACCACGAAGGTCTGAGCCCGATGCACCTGGCCTTGCGTCACGGGCACGTTCAGACTGTGAGAGCTCTGATGGCCTTCGACTCCAGCCTGATCCGGGTGAAGGGGAGAGGCCTGGTAACTCCTCTTCATTATGCAGCTGAGATGGAGGAGACCGAGCTCCTTGCAGAATTCCTCTCCACTTGTCCTTCTTCCAGCGAAGATTTAACCTCTCGTTGTGAGACAGTTATGCATATTGCGGTCAAGAACAGGAGACTTAATGCCTGTAAGGTTCTCCTTGGATGGATGAGGAGAACGGACTTCGAAGACATCTTAAGTTGGAAGGATGAAGATGGTAACACCGTCTTGCATATTGCTACCCTCACAGATCAACCAGAGGTACCATTTTAAGTGAAACACCCCTTGGTCTCTTCCTTCTTACCCTCTTTGTCATGCCTTTTGCCTTTCGATCTGGTGGTTAAAGGGAAATGGTGGGTAGAGGAGGGGGATTTTCAATTTTGTTTCGTATGTAATCTGTGTTAAAGTATCTTTCTCTAACATTAAGCTTGGAATGAAGCACTTTGTTAATCAACTCAGATCGGCTACTCACTCAATAATAACTGTGGACGTGAAGGTGATGAAGCTGTTCGCCAGACATGTCAAAGTGAATGCAAAGAACTTCCAGGGCTTGACAGCTTTGGACTTGTATCATCAGGAAGGGGACCTTCAGAACGTCAGAGTCAAGAAGATCTTGCTTGGTGCGAAAGCCAAACGAGCCTCAGAAGTTTCGGATTGTCTGACTGGTGCTGGTTACTTGAGTCGGACTCGGCTCTCTTTAATGGAACAGCGGGACAGAGTACTTGGTCTCACCAATGCCCACCCCAGTGCGAATTCTGCCAACGACTTACGAAATATACTCCTGGTGGTTGCTGTATTGATCGCCACAGCCACTTACCAGGGTGTGCTCAGCCCGCCTCGTGGGTACTGGCAGGATGATTCTGCCAATTCCACCACTCCGATCACCTCCATCAGCTATGCCCCAGCACCTGCTACCCTTGGGACCAACGACATCAAACGACACAGCGCACAATCACATGTTGCAGGGAAGATGATCCTGGATGGCCAAGATTTACCACTTTTCACTGTCTTAAATTTTCTGGCCTTTTTGGTCTCCATGACAGCAATTGTCATCCTCTTAGTTGGGCTGCCCTTGGCACCCATAATTACTGCATCGGGCTTCTTCACCTTGGAGACCTACATCATCTCCTTCTGGAGTGCCATGCCTGGTGACAAGGATAGGAGCGTTACTCTTCAAGCTGTAATGCTCTGTGTTGGATTCATTCTCTATTCACTCCCAATGGCATTGTACAACAAACAATGCAAGCTCGAGTCTAAACTGGATACTCCAGGAAGACGTATTGGAAGGTTCATATGATTACAAAAATTGCAAATCCACTTTGTAAGACTTCGGATGTAGCATTTCCATGTATCAGGACATCCTTGGATCACCATAATATCCTCTAAATATATGTGACCAATTTTATGATCTAGACCCTTTTTCCCATAATATCCGTATGTTTTAAAGATTACTCTCTCTGACTGTGAACACCGCATCGGGAACAAATTACCATCCTGATTCACAAGCGTGTGCTAGTGCAGAAACAGAACAACTCCTGAACCATCCTTTGCTTACGGAGAAACGTTCCAAGCTGAAATGTTGACGATGAAGATTTGGAATTTCTCCTATAATGCGCCTCGTCTGTTTCCAGCGCACAAACTTTTCAAAGGTCATGACAGACGAATCTTGTGCCAAAAGCAACTAGCTACTTTGTGACCCTCTTCTGCAAGCAATCGAAAAGGAACTGAAATTGCAAGATTAGAACTCTGAAGCTCTGCATCCAGAACTATATTATTACAGCCTGTTCAAAGATCCTATACAAAAGAAAAAAAGGAAAAAAAAGAAGCCTAATATGTGCTCAGTCCCAGTTCGAAACGTGGCATATTAAACCTCATTCACGAACTTTCCATGGTTTGGATGCTGTTTACCGTCTTAACAGCTCTGTATGCTACTTCAAATCCATGTGCCTAAATTAGACATTGTAGACCCAGCAAGTTTCAGAAAAGAGACATCAGCAGTGATGCAGAGGATGCGGGTGTACTGAGCTGCTAGTAGTGCTTGGCTGGTGGGAATGGGGGCCAAAACTGAGAGATTGTTGTTGTAGGAGCTCTGCCCGAGGAAATCAGCCCCTGGATGGCACATCAAGAAGGAGATCTTGATCGGAATTCTCACCTACTAGTGGAGAAGAATTGTCGCGCCCGATTTTCCATTCTTGAAAATAGACCGTAACCAACCATTTACTAAAGGACTCCATTTATCTTAGTAATAAACTGAGCATTCTAATAAGAAAATTTCTTATCAAAATTATTTCACATGTTATAAAAAAAGTATATTATCTTGATAACAATTTAAATCAAATACATGTCTACATAAAATTTTCAAAATACCTTCTTATTTGGAAGTTTCCAATTCTAAGAGAGTTGCAATTCAAAATTTCCTCTAGAGTTTATCTTCTAATGCCAACCTTTAGAAACCCTCTGATTTTGGATATAAAAAGAAAAGATTAAAAATGAGTGAGCTACACTTACTCAATAAGTAACCCGTCCTCACATCTATTGGATCAAGTACCAACAAAAGAACATATATTCTTATTATTCTAACATTCAAGTAAAATAATTCATAAAGCCTAAAAATACCTTAAGGTAAATACTACTCAATCATACAAATTGAAATGCACATAAGAAACTTTTTTATAACAATATTTATTCAATATAATGTTGCATTTATACATACATTCGAGGATTTGAATAAGTAACATTTAGTTTCGCATGTTCATTGTTTTTGGCACTATGGTGACATTTCACTTGTCACAAGGACTTGAATATTAGTATAGTTGTTGGCCTAACCCAAATAATCATTCACTAGTATAGTCACTGGCTTGATTTGAAATTCACTGGTATAGTCGTTGGTACAATATGAATATTTTACTAGTTAGCTCGATCAATAGTATCATGATACTTCGATTACGTAGTAGACAAATAAGCCTTAAAATCGAATTCCAATTAATTTCTACAAATTCGGTCAATTTCCATAATTTCAATCAATTTTTATAATTAAATTTGGAATTCAAATAATTTTACCAAAAACATTATTTCTCCAAATCGTAACTCATATTTCACAATATAAATTTTCCTAGTATTTGATCCTCATTTAGAAATCATAAAACATATTTTATGCTCAAGAATTAATAATTATTTAAATTATCTCGAGAGATTAGCTCAAAATCGAAATACTGAATCTGAAGGCAAACCTAAAATTGAGATATAATATAAAATACTAATTTATAAAAAAACATCTTCATCTTAATCTATGAGTCGGACAGGTCAATGAATTACAATAAACCAATTTATCAATAAAAATCACGACTCGAACCAAATAGTTAGATTAATGCTTCCTAAAGTATAATTTTTTATGAGTTTTGAAACATTATTACTAACAACAATTCTTAAAATAAGTGAAACTGAATATAATCAATTACAATTTTGTAGAAAACTTGTAAAATCAAATATTTTAGAAAAATCCATAAAACTTATAGAAAATAATAATTTTGATTATGAGTTCAATATCGCAAGAATCACTAAAATCTGAATTTGGAGCGGGCCAAATGGGGCCTCCTGAAGTTGCCGGTGAGTTTGGGACTGTGTAGTCTCGAACTGTCTAGTATACCAATTTCGGAAACTCCTATCTAACTCCTCATTTGGCAACCAAATTTAGTGCTTTTGGTGTATATGAAATCCATGTGTTATGTACTACAGTTTAGAAATATAAAAAAAAAATTGAAAGGCTTAGAAATCAGCAAGAAAATTAGGTTCAAAATTAACTATTCACGATGCTTATCATTTAAACAGATTCAAATATTTCAATAAACTAATTTTAGAGAGTTGTTTCTTTGCCTATAGAGGTTCAAATATGATGTTTTTGGTATATCTGAAAATCTTGTATTACAAACTTTAATTTAGAAATAAGTAGGACACTTAAAGACAGAGAAATTAGTTCGAAATTTTCATTCAAAGTTGACGAGTTAAAATAATTTTCAAAATGTCCGAGTGCCATATTTCCCAAATTGCTCAATGAAATGAAGTTCCATAAAAGGGCATAGCTTCCTACTGATGAGAGGAGTATACTCATATAAACAAATCAAATAGAAGTGACCGATCCAGCAAATTGCTATCAACGGCCTGGAACCGAGCTCTCTCTCTCTAAATCTGAATGTGAAACCAATAAAAAATGGCTTCAAAGGGATAGGAAACTCACTCGGAGGATGGGATTCAATTATTTGAATCGAGAGAAAGAAGACAAAACCTGTTCACAGTTTCAATGCAGCCTCCCAACCCCCTCCGACTACTTCCTCCTCTTCAATATAGTAAAGAAGAAAAATAAAAATTTCAATTACTATAATTATTTTGTAGAGCAAATCGTGGATATTATGTTTAAAAAGATTGCAACGTCCTTGTTGATACTGTTATTGATTGATTGACTCATTCTTGTGAAGGAGAAAAGATTGACTTCACATTTTAGTCCTTTTGTTTAGTGTCTCTTAAGTGTAGGTTCTCGTACGTTCGTGTTGTTACAAGAATCATGCATGAGGGCACTGCCATCGAGTGGGAAGGCAAATAAGCTCGATGTTTATGCATTTTATCGTGATTATGTAAGCATATGAATTTGGGTATTCCATTTTCTTGTCCGCGGCAACAGACAACGATTGAATTTAACTCTGTGCCGGCAAGACAACCTGAAAGTTATGTTTTCGGCTTGTTGTACCAACTCAGCCGTGCTGGTCGGCCCGTTGACATCATCACGAAGTGTCGAGTCATGCTTCAATATTTCACATTTCTCGTCTTGCTTGTCGGGCCAGCCTAGATATTAGTATAGCTCATGATGTTCCACAGGCACGAGTTGCCACCTCTAAGAAAATTACATGCCTCATCACGTGTAACCTTATCGAGAACATGATACGATACGTATAATATGCAATGAACTTGTGACAGAACTATCAGTAATAAAATGGTCAAGGGAGGCTGGGTCGGAATCTGGCTTCGATTTTAATAAAGAAAAATTTTGGGAATCAGAACAAAATAAATGATGGCATGTGCTTACTGCGAAGTCAACGAGTGATAGACAAGACTTTGTTTATTTCCATAATCTATAATTAAGTAAATTAAGCATATTCTATATAGTGAGTTGAGATTAGTTGCAACGAAAATAGTATGGTGTTCTTACGATCGAGTGGGCCATTATTTATTTTCACAAGTTGTAATTAAGTAAACTAATTAAGCATAGGGCACATGTTATAATAAAGTAAATCTAGCATTTTTTTTTTAAATTTAGTGTAGGGGGATAGAATAATCTCTTCATGGAGTTGGCCCTATTACCGACAGTATGTCCTCTAACGTTAGGATTTGCTAGGCACATCGGTAGTGTCAGTTTTGACGTCAGGCTCCTCCACTAGCCACGTTAATCGAAATGAAGATTTCGTAGACATAAGCGTGAATAGAGAAATGGCAATTCTTGTGTCGATAGACGATAAAAGAGGAAATAGAACAGCTCAACATTATTATTTTTATTTTTATTTTTAAATTTACAACAGAAAAAATATAATGTATTCAGGAAGACTTTGAATTGACATTTAGATTCTATGTACAGCACCACAGTCACTAAACTGATGCAAAAATGTATGAGTGAAGTCAGCTCTCAATGAATAAGTTATTGACATGATGATGCCCTAACTCTTAAGGGAGGCAATTATCCCTGACGAGCAAATTGTTGGCATGACTTTCCCCATTAAAAGTCTGTAGTAGCTGAAGTTCGTCCCCTCAATTACATTGTATTAGACAATTAGTGGCCGGAGGAGTGGGCCGCAATGGAGCCACTGAACAATCATGATGAAGAGCAGCGGCACATCGATGAGCTTTATCGCTCACTCAATGAAGAAGAAACGGAAAATTATCTAGAAGACATGGAGAAGAGAGCAATCTGTGACACTCCGCTCCATGTGGCTGCAGCTGCTGGTATGTCCCGCTACGCCTTGGAAGTGGCTAATCTGAAGCCATCGCTTGCTCGGAAGCTGAACCACGAAGGTCTGAGCCCGATGCACCTGGCCTTGCGTCACGGGCACATTCAGACTGTGAGAGCTCTGATGGCTTTCGACTCCAGCCTGATCCGGGTCAAGGGAAGAGGCCTGGTAACTCCTCTTCATTATGCAGCTGAGATGGAGGAGACTGAGCTTCTTGCAGAATTCCTCTCCACTTGTCCTTCTTCCGTCGAAGATTTAACCTCTCGTTGTGAGACAGTTATGCATATTGCGGTCAAGAACAGGAGATTTAATGCCTGTAAGGTTCTCCTTGGATGGATGAGGAGAACGGACTTGGAACAGATCTTGAGTTGGAAGGATGAAGATGGTAACACTGTCTTGCACATTGCTATCCTCACAAATCAACCAGAGGTACCATTTAAAGTGAAACACCCCTCGGTCTCTTCCTTCTTACCCTCTTTGTCATACCTTTTGCCTTTCGATCTGGTGGGTAGAGGAGGAGGATTTTCAAATTTGTTTCATATGTAATCTGTGTTAAAGTATCTTTCTCTAACATTAAGCATGGAATGAAGCACTTTGTTAATCAACTCAGATCGGCTACTCACTCAATAATAACCGTTGACATGAAGGTGATGAAGCTCTTCGTCAGACATGTTAAAGTGAATGCGAAGAACTTCCAGGGCTTGACAGCTTTGGACTTGTATCATCAGGAAGGGAACCCTCAGAATGTCAAAGTCGAGAAAATCTTGCTTGGTGCGAAAGCCAAACAAGCCTCAGAAGTTTCGGATTCTCTGACAGGTGCTGGATACTTGAGTCGGACTAGGCTCTCTTTAATGGAATGGCGGGACAGATTACTTGGTCTCACCAATGTCCACCCCAGTGCGAATTCTGCCAACGACTTACGAAATATAATCCTGGTGGTTGCTGTATTGATCGCAACAGCCACTTACCAGGGTGTGCTCAGCCCACCTCGTGGGTACTGGCAAGATGATTCTGCCAATTCCACCACGCTGATCACCTCCATCAGCAATGCCCCAGCACCTGCTACCCTTCGGACCAATGACATGAAACAACACAGCTCACAATCACATACTGCAGGGAAGGTGATCCTGTATGGCCAAGATTTAGCACTTTTCAGTGGCCTAAATTTTGCGGCCTTTGTGGTCTCCATGACAGCAATTGTCATCCTCTTAGTCGGGCTGCCCTTGGCATCCATAGTTACTGCATCGGGACTCTTCATCTTGGAGACCTACATCATCGCACTTTGGAGTGCCATGCCTGGTAACAAGCGTAGGAACGATACATATCAAACTGTAATGCTCCTTGTTGGATTCTTTCTCTATACACTCCCAGCGGTACTGTATAGTAAACAACACGAACTCAAGTCTAAACTGGATACTCCCGGAAGACGTATTGGAAGGTTTATATGATTACAATATTTGCAAATCCACTCTGTGAAACTTCGGATGTAGCATTTCCATGAATCAGGACATCTTTGGATCACCATTATATCCTATTAATAAATGTGAGCAATTTTATGATCTAGACCCTTTTTCCCAGGAGGATATCCATATATATGTTTTAAAGATTACTCTCTCTGACTGCGAACACCACATTGGGAATGAATACCATCCCGACTTACAAGCGGGTGCTAGTGCAGAAACAGAACAACTCCTGGACCATCGTTTGCTTCGGAGAAACATCCCAAGCTGAAATGTTGACGATGAAGATTTGGAATTTCTCCCATAATGCGCCTCGTTTGTTTCCAGTGCACAAACTTTTCAAAGGTCAGGTCAGACAAAGCTTGTGCCAAAAGCAACTAGCTACTTTGTGACCCTCTTCTGCAAGCAATCGAAAAGGAACTGAAATTGCAAGAATAGAACTCTGAAGCTCTGCATCCTGAACTATATATCAAAGCCTTTGTGCTGAAACTAGGAGCCTTGATAGGTGACATCATTGGTTAGCCTGGCGACGTCATAGTTGGTTAGTTTGTTAGGCTTATGATGTAATGCTATAAATGGCATTGAGCTCTGTAATACTTGGACGATGAGAATATAATTGCATAGTTTCTCAATTGCATAATTGCTTGTGTTCTCTGCGTTCATCTTCCTTTCATTACTCTTGATATGGTATTAGAGCAACAGTTTCACTGATCGCATCCATGGCGAGAGGAGGCCATAATAACAATAACAATCGTTTCCAACCATTGTAGAATGTGTTTCCGATGGCGAGCAGCGTCACAGGAGTTGTTGATTTTTCTGCGCTCATTGATAACATTCATAGCCCTTTCTTCCTTCCCAGCAGTGACAATCCTAGTATGAACCTTGTAACTCGTCAACTCACAGGTCCAAATTACAACTCTTGGACCAAAGCAATGAAAGTAGCATTAAATGCAAAAAAACAAGTTGGGCTTTATTGATGGCACAATAGCTTGACCACCACATATGGACTCCAATGCTAGTGCATGGAAATGATGCAACAGCATGATGATGTCTTGGATGATCAACTGGATATTGCAGAAAGTCTGATGTACATGAAGACAACACAGGACATTTGGAAGGACTTGTGGGAGACTTTTCACTGAAAGAATGCACCATGAATCTTCCATCTTAAACAACAGATAAGTTCTCTCTCATAGGGATCTTGTGATATTGGTACTTATTATACTCATTTGAAGGTATTGCGGAAGAAATTGCGAAATTATCAGCCATTACCTACTTGTTCTTGCAATAATTACCTGTCTGGTCTTACTGTAATTGCACACATAATAGTTCATAGGCTTGAATGGAATATCATCATCAAGAGACTGTTTTGCAATTTCTCATAGGCCTAAATGAGTCATATATAGGAGTTTGTGGACAAATACTAATGATGGATCCATTTCCTTCCCTTACAAAAGTTTTCAATCTTGCTACTCAAGAAGAAATGCAACGTATGGTGAGAAATACGCCTCCTCTTATGTCAAAAACCATGGTGTACTCTTTGATTGCGCAACAACCAAATTAATCTTCGCAAATGCTTACAAAAGCAGCATCTTATGGAAGAGGTCAAAGAGATCAGCTAGTTTGCACACATTGTGGTATTCTAGGACATAGAATTGATAAGTATTGTAAGTTGCACGACTATCCACCAGGTTTCCAATCGCAAGGAAAACAACCTTCTCAGATGTAGAATCAGCTAGGACAATTTAGAGCTCAAGGTAATAAATCTCCAGGAAATCTGAACTTCAATGTAAATGCAACTTTTATGGCCTCTTTGTCGGAAGGTGTTCCACAAGATCAACTTTAGCAAGTCATAGCGTTTGTCAACTCGCAATTACAATCTAAACAAGCCCTGTATTTGAACCTTTAGAAGACTCCACTGCACCATCAATTGAAACTATCATTTCACAAGTTTATGGTAATAGCTGTTACTCAATTGAAAATATGTATGAAATATTACATCATGCATGGATTTTAGACACTGGTGCCACACACCATGTATGTTGTCATATATCATTTCTTACTAATTTAAAACCTACAAGAAATACTATTTTTTGACTACCTAATGGTTCAACAGCCTGTGTTACTCATGTTGGAACAATTTTGTTAAATAAGCATATATCTTTACATAATGTTTTGTTCATTCAATAATTTTTTTTTAACATTGTTAGCATAAGTGCTTTGACTAGAGACGTGTGTTATTCTATTACATTTACTGATAAATCATGTTTCATCCAGGACAAGATGTAGGCATTGATGACTGGGAAAGGAGACAAAAGTAGTCATCTGTATTTTTTCAACTCTTCATGATTGTCTGTTGTCTGCTGAGTGTTGGTTACCCTAACATTTGGCGTTTGGGATTAAGACATCCATCTATAAACCTTAAGCACATATATATGGTTAGATAGGAGGTCTTTACTAGTTTCGTTGACACATTGTAGAATTTGTCACTATGCAAAACAGCGAAGATTACCCTTTCTATTCAATATAATAACATGGTTGAACATACTTTTGATCTCATTCATGTGGATATTTAGGGACCATTTTTAGCATCTACTACTGTAGGGCATCGGCATTTTTTAACTATTGTGGATTATCATACAAGAATGACTTGGATTTACTTGATGCAGTCAAAATCTGATGTTGTTTAGCTTATCCCTACTTTTTATGTGCACATTGCAACTTAGTATAACCTTCCAATCAAAGGTATTAGTTTTGATAATGCACTCAAATTCAATCTTACTCAGTTTTTGGAGATAAGGGCTTTCAAGCATACAAGTCTTGCATTGAAACTCCTCAATAGAATGTATTGGTGGAATGGAAACACTAGCATTTGCTAAATGTTGCCAGAGCTTTGATGTTTTAAGCCAGTCTTCTGTTGTGTTATTAGGGTGATTGCGTCCAAGTTGCAACTTATCTTATTAACAGGATTCTCTACAAGTTGTTGACCAAGAAGAAGCCTAAATATGATCATCTACGGGTCTTCAATTGCTTATGCTATGTTTCAACATGTCACAACTCAAAATTTTTGCAGAATTTCCCCATATTCTCATAAAAACCAAAATTTCAAACATGTTATAAAACATTATAATCAACTTATTTAGTAACAGTTTTCTGCAACCTATAAGCTTTTCACCATCATATAATAACACACACACACACGTCTCAAACCATAGTTATTGCCAAATATTTTGAGTCATAACATTGTATATATAACTGTACACTATTTTACATATATCCTATTAACTATTCATCCTAGTTGATCATTGAATCAAAATTTGACTAATCCGCTTTGTCAAGTGTCTTCCTTATTTGTAAAAAAAATTGCAAAAGAGTATGAGCTACAACTTAGTAAATATAGATTTTCAAAGTGAAAGATTCTTACAGAATTGTATCCATTATGCCCGTTAGCCAAATCACTAGGATAGACCATTATTAGTAGCCTAGTTAGCTCCAAACAATTTACATAATGCAATGCATAAAATCATTCACATCAAACAATAACTATGAGGTCACACTACCTCTGTGACAAAATTGTGGCAATACCGATACTTCTCTCTTCGACGATACCATGACCCCGCCCCTCAATCCATATCATAATATTCTTCTTCTCATGCCCTTCATCTTTGCACAAATTGTGGGGGCCACCTATCATCCTCTAGTAGTAACAATGGACTCATCACTCTCAAGTTTCTCTCTTTTTCTTAACTCTCATCTCTAGTCTTTATTTTTCTGATTGAGTCTTGAAATGGGGTCACCTCATGTATTCCACTAGGGTTATAGAGCCAGCGTCACTCATGTCCCATGTTTATATCCTTCCGAGAACCCACGGTAAATCAATAAGGTTCATTTCTATTCCGTTGGTTTAGCGGTCACCATAGTTATGTACAAGCACATTCAATAATGCAGAATATATATGTATGCATGCTCGACTACTATTACCATTTATCCTTTTCCTATTCTCTTCGTCAATTATTTGGAATATACTTATTCGCTAGAGAAGACAGTTAGCTAGACATAACAAATAATTATTTCATAATTGATATTTACTAATTGTTATTCATAAATATAGCATTACACAATAAAAAAATGTATTCACAACCCTTAAATAGACCAATCACAAAAGGGTATCTTCGAGGTGTTTATCTCGGGTCTCCTTGATATCTATTATTTTATTCATAATAAAATTAATACATATCATATAATGATGTACACTTTAACTACAGAAAGAAAGTTATCACCAAAATGTATAAACTACCTATGATATAATGTAAGCTAGACATATAGAAATTTCATTATTCAAAACTTTACTTTATTGTGATGTATATTTAGATGATAAATCATTAATTCAATTTATAGGTTCTAAAGTGTAGATGGCTAATACCAACATTTTGTAAGCAAATAACTTGTTTTAATAGCAACATAGAGACTAATACTTGAGAATTCTTAACACCACCAAACAAGAAATCTGCACACCAGATGAACCCATATTTGCGACTACCTTACATAGATATATATATATATATATCACTTAAAAGCTTCCTGACCTAATTAGTTGTATTATAATTTTTTCTCCTAACCACTCCCCCCACACCCCTCAGCTGAAAATAATAAACATCTCAAATCCATCCATCAAGATATCTAAGACTAGACTCCTATCGTCGAAGTAGCCCAACAAGGCTACCACCAGGCAATCCTTCTTTAAGCCTTACACCTATACTTCTCCCACCACCTTCAAAGAGAAATCACTAGGTGGAAAAATAATTGAGATTAAGGGAAGCTCAAATCAAGGAGACGACAACGAATTTAACTACACTTACCATAAATCCACAAAGTACAAGTTGAGACCTCTTCCCTTGGTGAGGGAGGGGTGTGGCGTGTGTGGTTTGGGTGTGGTTGAAAGCGGCAAAAGGAAAATTGGGTTTGTGGCCTTTAATGGGCTTAAACCACAAAAATTAACGGGCTTACACAATGTCTGTACAAGCTAGACACAAGTTTGAGTGTCGTGCTCATGCTTGTGTTAAAGATACAAGTTGTTAGATGTCCAAACACATAAAATTTTAGTTTCTTGTCATGTTGTCTTTTATGGAAACATTTTTCCTTTTGCTAATAACACAACTCATGAAGCCTCCTCTCAATTGTTCTCCAACGTAGTCTTGCCCTTACCTATGCCTGCTAATGTGTTAGTTCCTCTGTAGGATACAGAACATTGCTCGTGTTTGTCAGGTCACCAGAAGCTCCCTTCATGTGGCGAAGATCACCACACTTCAATAACATACACTTGACCCTAGAGACACAATAGGCTTCCCTCATATTTGTCAATTTTCAAGTTTACTCTAATGCTCGTGTTTCTACTAATCATCCTTTAATGAACTTTGTTGGTTATTCACATCCTTCTCCAACTCACTATAATTCATCATGTCTATTACGGATTAGGTTGATCCACAAACATTTGATAGAGTAGTAAAACATCAAATATGGCGGGATGCTATGGCAGCAGAAATTGACGCCATGAAGAGAAACAACACAAGGACGATCGCCAGCCTTCTAGAGGGTAAACAACTTATTGGCAGTAAGTGGGTTTACAAAACTAAGTTCTTGGTAGATGGCAGTATAGAAAGGCATAAGGTGCGTCTTATGACCAAAGGACATACACAGCAAGCTGGGATTGACTACCTTGATACTTTCTCCCTCATGGCAAAACTGGTTAAGTAAAGTTGTTGCTTTCTTTGACTGCTATTTTTCATTGGTCTACGTTGCAATTTAATGTCAGTAACATGTTCTTGAATGGTGATTTGTTAGAAGAAGTGTATATGGAACTCCCACTTGGATATGTTTGCAAAGAGGGGGAGGTTTTGCCTCCTTCTCCAGTATGCAAGTTGCATAAGTCAATTTATGGATTGAAACATGCTTCTCGACAATGGAATTGCAAATTTACTGATGCAATGACTTCCTTGGGATTTCATCAATCACAGTTTGATCACTCATTGTTCATTTGAGGACATCCTACTTCTCTTTTCATTGCGTTAATAGTATATGTTGATGATATTTTACCTTTTAGCAATGACATTGATCGTGCGGTGTTGTTTCAACAGGACCTATTCAAGAGGTTTAAAATGTGGGATTTAGGGGTTCCAAAATATTTCATGGGAATTGAGATAACAAGATCAAAGGCTAGAATAACTCTTTCTCAACGCACGTACGCAATGGAGCTTCTCTCTAACGCTGGTTTACTTGGTTGCAGGCTAGTGGCAACACCCATGGAACCTAACACCAAGCTGTCAAATCTCGATGGCTACTTATTGTTAGATCCTGCACCTTATCGAAGACATGTTGGACGACTCATTTTTCTTACCATTACGCAACTAGACTTGAGTTTTGTGGTAAATAAATTGAGTTAGTATGTCTCTTCCCCTAGAGACATGCATCTGCAAGCTGCTCACAGAGTGTTGCAGTATATTAAAGCTACTTTGGGTCAAGGTGTTTTCTTTCCAACCATTGCAGAGCTTGGCATTAAAGCCTTTGTAGATGTAGATTGGGTAGCTTGCCCTGATACATGCAGATCCACTAGCAGATTCTATGTTTTCTTGGGGATTCAATGGTCGCGTGGTGATTGAAGAAACAAACAGTGGTTTCTCGATCTCCTACAGAAGCATAATACAAGTCCATGGTCCAGTTGGTTTGAGAGGTGGCCTGGATTACAAATCTCCTGAAGGATCTTGGAGTGACTTATGCAAGCTCAACGCTCCTCTACTGCAACAATGAAGCAGCATAGTATATTGCTGCTAACTCGATCTTTCACAAGAGAACGAAGCACATTGAACTAGACCATCATTTTGTACAAGACAAAGTCAAGGAGGGACAAATCAAGATCATGCCAATCTCTTCCAAACAATAATTGCCAGACCTTACAATGAAACCTCTTCACTCATGACAGTTTCGGTTCTTGCTCAACAAGATGAGTATCAAGAACATCTATAGTCCATCTTGAGGGGGAGTATCAAAGCCTTTGTGTTGAAACTAGGAGCTTCCATAGGTGCCATCATTGGTTAGCCTGGTGACGTCATAGTTGGTTAGTCTGTTAGGCCCAGTTGTTATGATGTAATGCTATAAATAGCATTGAGCTCTGTAATACTTAGACGATGAGAATATAATTGCATAGTTTCTCAATTGCATAATTGCTTGTGTTCTCTGCATTCATCTTTCTTTCTTCACTCTTGATACCACATTACAGCCTGTTCAAATATCCTATACAAAAGAAAAGGGAAAAGAAAAAAAATGCCCAATACGTGCTCGGTCCCGGTTCAAAACATGGTATATTAAACCTCATTCATGAACCTTCAGCAGTTTGGAAGTTGTTTACCGTTTTAACTGTTCAATATGCTACTTCAAATCCATGTGCGTAATTTAGACATTGTAAACCCAGCAAGCTTCAGAAAAGAGACATCAACAGTGATGCAGAGGATGCTGGTGTACTAAGCTGCTACTAGTGCTTGGCTGGTGGGAATGGGGGCCAAAACTGGGAGATGGTTGCAGAAGCTCTGCCTGTGGAAATGAGCCAAGGGATGGCACATCAAGAAGGAGATCTTGATCGGAATTCTCGCCGACTAGTGGAGAAGAATCACGCATGAGGGCACTGCCATGGAGTGGGAAGGCAAATAAGCTTGATGTTGATGCATTTTATCGTGATTATGTAAGTATATGTATTTGAGTATTCCATTTTCTTGTCCGCGGCAGTGGACAACGATTGAATTTAACTCTGTGCCGGCAAGACAGCCTGAAAGTTTTGTTTTCGGCGTGTTGTACCAAATCAGCCGTGCTGGCCGGCCCGTTGACATCGTCCTGAAGTGTCGGGCCATGCTTCTTCAATATTTCACATTTCTCCTCTTACAGGCACGATTTGCCACCTCTAAGAAAAATTCAAATCTCATCACATGCTAACCTTATCAAGAACATGATACGATACATATAATATGCAATGAACTTGTGACAGAACTACCAGTAAAAAAATGGTCAGGGGAGGTTGGGTTGGAATATGGCTAAAATTTTGGGAATCAGAACAAAATATAAATGATGGCATGTGCTTACCGCGAAGTTAGACTTTGTTTATTTCCATAATCTATAATTAAGTAAATTAAGCATATTCTATGTAGTAAGTTGATATTAGTTGCATAGAAAATAGTATGGTGTTCTTACGATCGAGTAGGTCATTATTTATTTTCACAAGTTGTAATTAAGTAAACTAATTAAGCATAGGGCACATGTTATAATAAAGTAAATCTAGCATTTTTTTGTTTAGTGTCGAGGGATAGAATAGTCTCTTCATGGAGTTGGCCCTATTACCGACTATATGTCCTTTCACGTTAGGATTCGTTAGCCACATCGGTAGTGTCAGTTTTGACGTCAGGCTCCTCCGTTAGCCAAGTTAATCAAAATGGAGATTTCGTAGACATAAGCATGGACAGAGAAACGGTGATTATTGTGTCGGTGGACGATAAAAGAAGAAATAGAACAGGTCAACATTATTTTTTTTATTTTTAAATTTACATCAGGAAAAAATATAATGTATTCAAGAAGACTTTGACTTGACATTTAGATTTTATGTACAGCACCACAGTCACTAAACCGATGCAAAAATGTATGAGTGAAGTCAGCTCTCAATGAATAAGTTATTGACATGATGATGCCTTAACTCTTAAGGGAGGCAATTATCCCTGACGAGCAAATTGTTGGCATGACTTTCCCCATTAAAAGTCTGTAGTAGCTGAAGTTCGTCCCCTCAATTACATTGTATTAGACAATTAGTGGCCGGAGGAGTGGGCCGCGATGGAGCCACTGAACAATCATGATGAAGAGCAGCGGCACATCGATGAGCTTTATCGCTCACTCAATGAAGAAGAAACGGAAAATTATCTAGAAGACATGGAGAAGAGAGCAATCTGTGACACTCCTCTCCATGTGGCTGCAGCTGCTGGTATGTCCCGCTACGCCTTGGAAGTGGCTAATCTGAAGCCATCGCTTGCTCGGAAGCTGAACCACAAAGGTCTGAGCCCGATGCACCTGGCCTTTCGTCACGGGCACATTCAGACTGTGAGAGCTCTGATGGCTTTCGACTCCAGCCTGATCCGGGTCAAGGGAAGAGGCCTGGTAACTCCTCTTCATTATGCAGCTGAGACGGAGGAGACTGAGCTACTTGCAGAATTCCTCTCCACTTGCCCTTCTTCCGTCAAAGATTTAACCTCTCGTTGTGAGACAGTTATGCATATTGCGGTCAAGAACAGGAGATTTAATGCCTGTAAGGTTCTCCTTGGATGGATGAGGAGAACGGACTTGGAACAGATCTTGAGTTGGAAGGATGAAGATGGTAACACTGTCTTGCACATTGCTACCCTCACAGATCAACCAGAGGTACGGTACCATTTAAAGTGAAACACCCTTGGTCTCTTCCTTCTTACCCTCTTTGTCATACCTTTTGCCTTTCGATCTGGTGGTTAAAGGGAAATCGTGGGTAGAGGAGGGGGATTTTCAAATTTGTTTCATATGTAATCTGTGTTAAAGTATCTTTCTCTAACATTAAGCGTGGAATGAAGCACTTTGTTAATCAACTCAGATCCGCTACTCACTCAATAATAACTGTGGACATGAAGGTGATGAAGCTGTTCGTCAGACATGTTAAAGTGAATGCAAAGAACTTCCAGGGCTTGACAGCTTTGGACTTGTATCATCAGGTAGGGAACCTTCAGAAAGTCAAAGTCAAGAAGATCTTGCTTGGTGCAAAAGGCAAACGATCCTCAGAAGTTTCGGATTCTCTGACAGGTGCTGGTCACTTGAGTCAGACTCGGCTCTCTTTAATGGAATGGCGGGACAGACTACTTGGTCTCACCAATGGCCACCATGGTGCGAATCTGCCAACGACTTACGAAACATGCTCCTGGTGGTTGCTGTATTGATCGCCACAGCCACTTGCCAGGGTGTGCTCAGCCCGCCTCGTGGGTACTGGCAGGATGATTCTGCCAATTCCACCACTCCAATCACCTCCATCAGCAATGCCCCAGCGCCTGCTACTCTTTGGACCAGTGACATCAAACAACACAGCTCGCAATCACATGTTGCAGAGAAAATGATCCTGGATGGCAGAGAGTTAGTACTTTTCACTCAAATTCTGGGGCCTTTGTGGCCTCCATGATATTAATTGCCATCCTCTTACTCGGGCTGCCCATGGCAGCCACGGTTACTGCATCGAGCCTCTTCATCTGGGAGATCTACGTCATCGCACTTTGGAGTGCCATGCCAGATGACAAGCATAGGAACTCTAACCTTCGAGCTCTAATGCTCCTTGCTGGATTCTCTCTATGGACTCCCAAAGGTATTGTACCGTAAACAACGCAAACTCATGTCTAAACTGGATACTCCACGAAGACGTATTGGAAGGTTTATATGATTACAACATTTGCAAATCCACTTTGTAAGACTTCGGATGTTACATTTCCATGAATCAAGACCTCCATGGATCACCATAATGTCCTATTAATAAATGTGAGCAATTTTATGATCTAGACCCTTTTTCCCAGGATATCCATATATATGTTTTAAAGATGACTCTCTCTGACTGCTAACACCGCATCGGAACGAATTACCATCCTGATTTACAAGCGTGTGCTAGTGCAGAAACAGAACAACTCCTGGACCATCCTTTGCATATGGAGAAACGTTCCAAGCTGAAATGTTGACGATGAGATTTGGAATTTCTCCTATAATGCGCCTCGTCTGTTTCCAGTGCACAAACTTTTCAAAGGTCACGACAGACGAAGCTTGTGCCAAAAGCAAATAGCTACTTTGTGACCCTCATCTGCAAGCAATCAAAAAGTAACTGAAACTGCAAGATTAGAACTCTGAAGCTCTGCATCCTGAACTATATTACAGCCTGTTCAAAGATCCTATACAAAAGAAAAAAGGAAAAAAAAAAAGCCTAATATGTGCTCAGTCCCGGTTCAAAACATGGCATATTAAACCTCATTCACGAACTTTCCATGGTTTGGATGTTGTTTACCGTCTTAACTGTTCAGCATGCTACTTCAAATCCATGTGCCTAATTTAGACATTGTAGACCCAGCAAGTTTCAGAAAAGAGACATCAACAGTGATGCAGAGGATGCTGGTGTACTGAGCTGCTACTAGTGCTTGGCTGGTGGGAATGGGGACCAAAACTGAGAGATGGTTGCAGGAGCTCTGCCTGTGGAAATGAGCCGCTGGATGGCACATCAAGAAGGAGATCTTGATCGGAATTCTCGCCAACTAGAGGAGAAGAATCAAGCATGAGGGCACTGCCATCGAGTGGGAAGGCAAATAGGCTTCCTGGGCTGAAGCAGGAGCTATCATTGTCCATCAGTTCCTTCTTTTCAGAGCTTCTTTTCATGCAAGGTCTTTTCCTGCTCACCATCCTTGCTTCTGAAAGGTAGAACGAGAATTTCTTTTTCAGAATGGTTATAGAATAAGATGATTATCAACAAGATCCAAGGAAACCAGACAATATATATTTCAACCATACATGCCCAGACCCACCAAAGGTGTCTCTATTTCTGATGGTCACTTTAACCAGTGCTAGAAAAGTATAAAAGGGAAACCAAAATATTGATTTTTTAAGGTTTCAAGCACAGGAAATCCAAAGTATTTTGCGATTTTTTGCATAGGTAAATGCAGCGGGTATCACATAAAAGAAACTTGAACAAATAAGTTTTCGAGGCTAACCTGAAAAGTTCTGATTCTGGGCTTCACGGGGTTTTCTACCACCAACAAAATTGCAGGATGCTGTACCATGAAGCTTACTCAGTCCCACAGAATTACTTATAGAGCTGTTCTTATTTTCCTGCCTCAAGGTTAGATACACGTGATCAGCAAAAGAGAAATTGGTTTTACATAGTATTCCATGTCTTAAACTGAATATTCCTATACCTCAAGTGTATGGTGGGATTCAACTTCTTTATGTTTCATTAAACTGAATAATGTAAGATTCTTTAAGGTCTTATAGCCTTCAACTTTTGCTGCTGAAGAGGAGCCACCAAAGAATCCTTCAGCAAGCAGCTGAGGGAAGGCGGACAAGTTCTCCTTGAATTCTGTGCTATCAAAAAGGCTTCTGAGGCTGTGCAAATGATTAATAGGACACTAAAATTAGCAAGTTCTCATTAAATGCCAATCTCCCACAAAGATAACTTCTTCCCTGAATAAAATCATTAAATGGAACAATAGTTTCTGAAATTAAATTGAGTTACAACATAGGACAAGGATAACAACCTATTGGAAAGTTGGGCCTTATCACCAGAAGGTAAATACTTCAGAAGCTGCTGTTCCTCTTCATAAGTCAAGTGCTTCATGAATTCGTCAACATCAATGTTGTCCTGCAGCAATCATGAAGAGTGTATTCAATCACTAGAAAAACTTGTCTCTCCAGGAAATTCATAAATTCCTTAAGTGTACTAAAACAACTAACTTTAAGATTTATGGTAGCCAATGTTGGATCGTGGTTTCCAAGTATTTGCAGGTTCTCATGCTGAGAAATGTTGCTGAAATTCCAGAGAAATATAAGGCATTAAAAGAAAGGCCTACTCAAATTACAAGATTATTTCCTTTGACATACAATGAACAGCAGCTGTCACCTTTTAAGCTGCTGTTTTCCTGACCTGTGTTCGACAGGCTTCTTACTCATCCCAGTTCTGGGAATTGGACAAGGAAAATCACCACCCTTCATGCCTCTATGAGGAGGAAGGTTCACTGCGTGAGAATAGGCCACATTAGCTTTATATTGCTTCTGATCAACTGATAAAGAACTGGCTTCAGATTCCTCTTCTCGAGCTATTGTACTGGGGTCCCTGAGGATTACTGTTCCATGTCCAATCTCAAATGAGCACATTGGAGTCACACTCTCAAAGAGCAAGTCCTCTGCAGAAGAACCAGAGAAACACGAAGACTGCTGTTCATGCATTATAGCATGCAGGTCCTTCATCAGCTTCTCAACTGAGGATTGTTTCAGGCGGTTCACACATGTTCTCTTCCTAGAAGGAACCATCGAGTCCCATACAACTGACTGGGCTGGACCTGAAAATCAAAGAGACATATTAACAATATACAATCTGATCTTTCGTCCGGTTGGGAAGTTCCTATCAAATTACAAAAGTAATAAAAAGACAATCATCGCCTACAGATCAATGACCACAATCATGAATTATCACCACAAATGTCACAGGTAAAGCTCTAAAAGGCCAACAGACTGCTTATACTTGGTGAAATGGCTCTCTAGGGGTATGCTGCACGAAATTTATCATTGCTGCCTAACAACCAAGAAAACAATGTATGCAAAAGCTCCAATATGCTAGAACAGTAAGTTCTAGCAGGAAAGGCACAGCATTTCATCTATTTTTCCTCAAAGCAGAGACTGTCCGGTGATATATTCTTCCATTCATTCATTACATTTAAAAGAAAGGCATTCAATTAACCAGCAGGATAATATTTGTACTAAAATTGCCAAGTTCCTAATAAAGTTATAGTGCACAAAATTCTCTCATTCTCCAGTCTAACAATGAAGTTAAGTCCCCATCACATCACAGAACAAGAAATTCTGAACACAACGAAGTAATTTATAATTTCATCAACTGGTTGGTATCCCAACCTGTCAGATCACTAGCATCAGCACTCTCAAATTGCAAGTCAGAACTGGACATGGCAGACCCAGAACTTGATCTATTACTCATTTCTTCTTCCACTAACTTTGGGAAACCCGAGTTGTAGTCAAGTGGAACCCCTTCATTGGCTACGATTCTATCACTCGCATGCTTTCTCTTCAGGAGCTTTACTTCCTTGTTCTTGTTTATGGATATGCTCTTAACTTGGGTTGCCCTGTGATCTTCATAGTTCGCAGGGTCGGCACGGGCATGCAGCGGAGTGTAGTTTAATAAGGTTCCCTTCGTCCTCCAACGGGAACCACACGCGTTGCATAGCACTGGCTTGTCTGGTGGCCCATTACGCCAAAGAGGGGTGCCTATTGTTAAGAAACACAGTTTTAGAGGACTCCATTACAAAATGTAAGAAGGGGAACAGCTACCTCAAGGTGCTGCTTAATTCAAGTTCTTGCAAGGATCATGTTATGACATGGACATTTGCACCTAATGCCGACAATATGGGTGCCTTGCATGTTAATGGATGAAGAAAAATCAGAATAAAAATCATATCTCGTGAGCTGAATTCTTTGTATTTAGTACCAGAGTAAAGAATCCAGTGTGCCACAACAAGATTTACAAGGGACAAGCAGCACAATGCCTGAGCAAGTTAGACTTTAGATCAGGGGCAACACCTCAGGTTCAGAAGTCCCTTTGTAAGCAGAATTTGACTGTTTGATTAACCCAAGTAAATTTAAACATATGAACTGAATTTCCCCAGAGCAGCACTCTATTCAGACAGGCAATAAAACATTCATGAATATTTCAAAATGATAGTTCCACCATGTGAGCATTGACTCGTAGATGGTAGTATCATCACATTGTCCTCCTATGTACTAAGCACCAGAATCAACAAGAAGTAGCTTCTCCAATTACTTCAAAGAGGCAGCACCTCATCTTGCAAAACTTATGTATCCAATATTGACTTAACACTTCATGGGGGCACGCCAGGGAATGAAGCAAGGCTGTCCACCCAAGCACACTTTTACAATTTGTATAATTAAAGCATTGTTTTGCAATTGGATTCATAAACCGACAAAATGAAAAATTACACTACTATTGCTAAACTCTGCAAATTGTGAAGTACCCAAATACACCCCCCACCCGCCCAACAAAGTCCAAATTTCGTTTCCACCGTGCACTCGTCCAACAAGTGAGAGTTAAACTGTCAAAGAACGGACACCCCTAGGGAACATTCATTCTGTAAAACTCGAAACCAAACAGTTTCACCGTGATTTGAATCCCATATTTGAGGAATCCGATTTCGGCTGATCACATACAGGAACTACCAGGAAAATCTTGGAGTGCTATCAGTAGGAAAAACAAAAGGAGGAACAAGGACTCACTTGTAACTCCACAGTGATAGCAAGGTCCTTGCTTGACCATGTGTTTCTTCCTCCTCGTAATCAAAAAGTTAAGGTAAAATCGAGGGGAAAAAGGTTGGGCAAAAGAATTATTTACAAAAACAGTCTGGACAACTGCAAAAGAAAATATAAGGAAAAAAAATCGAATTCTGTTCAAAGCTTTGATGGGCTGGCTATACAATGCCGGGCATCTAAGGCTTCTCCGCAGAAAACCCAGAGAGAGAGCTTTATGCAGGAAAAAAGGGCAAGAGCCGAGATACCCAGACGGAGTTTCTATGTCCAATACAGTCCCATGAAAGATAAGAAACAAGATTACGAGCAGAAGAGAGAACAGGGCGGAGAAATCTACAACTAGTGAAGAGATAGAGATAAGGGGTTATAGCTGGTAATCTACACAATCCAATGAGACCATCGGAGGAATCTAAATAATGGTTGAGGAAGAGGAAAAGGGAAGATGAAGGAAGGTGGAAGGAGGTGGGGGAGAGAGAGAGAGAGAGAGAGAGAGAGAGAGAGAGAGGGCGTGTTGTGTTTTTCCTCTGTAATGCAATGTGACCTCTCTCTCTCTGTATCACTGTATGTGAGGTGAATTGCTCTCAGCTCTCTTTATTCTCTGCTTTATTTCTTGAGTTGATTGTCAGTTAAGATAAAGATTTTTAAAAATATATTATTATTATTATTTTCATTTTTTAAATCAGAAAATATTTTCCAACTACAGAAAAAAAAAAAAGAAAGACCAAAATAATGATTCAATAGATTTTTTAAGAGTCAACAGTCACGACGGCCCCAATGTAACCCCGGAGGAAAGTCATGGGCTGCTCCCACCGTATTTGACACTGCCAATTCTCCTCCCACCGGTCCGGGGATGGGATCGACGACACGGCATGGACTGGGAAAATCTAAGGGTGAATCAATCGGTTGTCGACTAGTCCCGATCACGAGGTGCGTAGTTTTAGCGTCTGTCAATGTGGTTGAACATGAATTTGATCGAAGAGGAGAGCATGGACTGGTCCCGGGATCGACGACACGTTATCGATCTACTCTCACTGAGAAAAAAAATTATTTTAAATATCAAATTAATGGAGTAATATTAATGGTACATAAATTCTTTTATGTCATACTGAGATTGATTTTTTTTAATTTCCCCAAATTTAACTTGTAAATAGTTAAATCTATGCAGTAATTAATTCCCGAATGGGGAGACAGGAAGACTAATTTTTAACGTGTTATATTTAGATGTATCTTGTACAATTTATATAAGAAAACCTCATTCCGTAATGTGTATTAAATAAATTAAATGTATCAAAATGTATTAATTATACATATTTAATATCATAATAATAATAATTTAATTAAAATATTTAGTATATAATTATAATAATAAAATTATTATAGTAAAATATATAAATTAAATTAATAAATATTAAAATATATTTAATTAGATATAATTAACCGTATCTTATCGAGTTATATAAGTTTATCGTGATTTAACTCAAATCTATTTAATTTTGTATTGTGTCATATTAATTGTCCACGTAGTGTCGTGTCAAAAATTGCTAACCTTATTCTTGCCCTCTCTATTCACCTCTATGTTATTTTAATGCCAAAAATGAATTATGGACAGCTTAGCGATAATTCATTTGATCTTATGCCAAACTTCAGGAAACGGTGAACCCTTTAATTTAATTATTACACGAGATTCCTCTCTTGACTCATTATGTCGACATCATCGTATGGACCAATTGATTAAGTTGGTCGGCACATACCATTTTGTCCTTTGCCATTAATTTTTCGATATAAAATCATAACTTCGCGGTTAATCCTCTTACTAAGAGGAAAATATTTGGTGCAAATAATATTTCCATTGCTAAGAATTAAAATGACCTTAAATAGAAATTTATTCCTACTTTTCTCATTCACATTCTAAATTATGGATCTCATATGTAATATATATTTATTCAATATTATTTAAGTGTGAGAGTTAATTGATTTTATTTTTATATTTCCTAAAATATCATTAATAAAATATAAAATTGACTAAAAATAATCAAATAATAAAATTACTCGTAAAATGAAAAGTATTTTTATTTTTTATATTAAAAAATTAACCCATTTATACATTTAAATTAAAATTTTCAATTTTATCTATTTACTTTTATAAAAAAAAT
The DNA here is from genome assembly GCA_900174645.1 of Sonneratia alba. Taxonomy (NCBI): domain Eukaryota; kingdom Viridiplantae; phylum Streptophyta; class Magnoliopsida; order Myrtales; family Lythraceae; genus Sonneratia; species Sonneratia alba. The sequence goes on from FWPY01000041.1 coordinate 983,682, forward strand.
TATATTTAATTATTTTAATAGTATTCAAATTAATATATGTAATAAATTTTATTAAAATGATATTTACCGTACATAATATGGGTTGACGTATAGTATTATTTAAGCAAAAAGAAGAGAGGGTTAGTCCAATTTGTTGTAGTTGCCCAAATAACATTGATAATTATATAAATTAACTAATAAAGAATGAATGAATGATAAAATTGTAAAAATTACTCATCAAATCATAACTATTACTTAAAATCATAACTAATTCCATATTTTATCTTGTATTTGTTACATTCTGAATTAGAAAATTAATCAAAATCAAATTTTCAAAAATTTCCAATATTTCTTTATATTAAATTAAGTTTAGTTATTTAATCATGTTCAAATCAATATATCCAATTAATTCATTGAGATAATATATAGCATATAAAATAAGTCGGCATTTAATATATATATATATATAACTAAAGATTCCAAGCCAAAAAAGCACAAAAGATTTTAAATCCCGATTAGTAAGCCACAGCTCACGAATTGATAACGCACGTCACGGTTTGGGCGGCTAAGGAACCCGAATTTATTTCTTCTTTTTTTTCCAATAAAAATAATTAAATTAAAAGGTGATTAATTATAATAATAACAATATTTGGTAATCATTCTTTTTTTTTCCTCCCCCTCTCTCCCTCATTTTTGAGTTGATCGTAAGTTTTTTATATATTAATAAAAATAGAGTATCGTTGATAGATGCTTAAATCTAATTCCATTAGTTGAAAAGGGACTGTTTTGAGCCATTTGCGGAGTCGGAGGACCGGATAACCACATCCGCGACTCGGGTGACCAGATTTAGGAAAAGGGATACTTTTGTGACAGCCTCAGAATACGAGGGGCCAAATGGAAAATTAATGTTTTTAAAGTTCTTGGCGTCTCCGGTGCTTGCCGCCGCTGGTCGAGGCTGAGCTTTCTTGTCTGCCCGGTGCCACGTGTATGGAAGAAACGCAGCAGCCCACTAGGTGACGCCCATCAAGCGAGAAAAAGCAATGGTCTGAGAAAAAGCATTGTCTTATGCACACAGTATTAATATCTCGATTTGATGCCAAAAGATTCATATTTAATTCTCGTTAGCTACACTATCAGTAACCCTTTCCTCTTTCCCGTATCTCTCTTGAGTTGGTACACCTCATTTGTAATGGAAAAAGAGGCATATTGTTATTGAAAAGAATTGGGGAAGAACCTAATCCGACAGCAAGCCAGGATGGCCATTCATCACACTCTTTTGTCTAATGTTGGCATAGGAAAAAAGGCATTATGTTATGTCCAAAATAGTGACACGCACTACCACTTCAGAAGCCTCATCGAATTTCCACCGTAGAAAGGGAAACCCTTACCCATATGTCTTGTTGGGGTTTTCTAATTTATTAGGATATCATCCTCACTTGGAATGAAATCCTATATTTTACTAATTTTAGTACTTGAATATAATATTTTTTTAATTTTAGTTATATAATATACTTAAATTTTAATTTTAATAATATATTGACGTAATCGTTATTTATTGATATAATATAATAACATATTGATAAGTTGTTAACATAGTATGTTTATACGGAAAAATTCGATTGACGTAGTGTGATGATGCAATGAAAATTTTGTTAATATATCGTGACTCATAATATCATTAAATACTAAATTAATGAGTTATTAAAATTCAAATTTAAGTATATTATATAATTAAATATATATTATTGAAAAGAGTAATTTTAAAAAATATATAATTTAAGTATAAAAAAGTAAACATATCACATAAATTCTACCATCGTTTTATCTTATATCTCGTTCCTCCCTCCGTTAGATGATTTCTTGGTAGCATCACCGGCAATTTCCAATTATACAACTATAAGATATCTTTTTTTCCTCTTGCTCATTAATTAAATTAAAAAGGCGATTTTTTTAAGGTTAAAATTGTTTAATTTGTATCCACATGGACAAGTGTCAGGCCATTTTCACGGATTTTTTCAGGAAAATCGGCTCGATTGATTTTGTTTCCTATGATTCGTCAAGCATCTTAGGAATCCAATTTCCATTGCAAATTATATACATCAAATACAAGAAATATACAGTGAAATTTATTAAAGTAAGTATGGTTTTGCATTTAGCACGGAGAGCTAATTAGATTTTGAATGTCATATGATTTATATCAAAAGAATCTTTATCACATCATTTTAAAAAAACACTTAGATTTATATGTGTGAAGTTAAATCAGGTTAGGTTTTTTTTCCTTCTTTTATTTTTAATTTATGTGTGTGGAGTACAGTCTACGTATGGTAACTGATCATGAAAATGGAGAAAAATACAGGATCGAGGACATTGGTACCTACCACTTCGATGGGCTTTTTTGTTTTAAATATAGCATGGATAAAAGAGGAGTGAAATAAAGAGGTATTAAAGATTTTATAATAAAAATTAAATATATATATATTTTTATTATCATATTAGAAGTAATCTTATTGTAACAAATCTAATTTCTTGTCAAATGTGGTATTAATCTCATTAGAGTGAGTACACGTAGATGCTTTCCTTCCTTTAATCAATGAAGGAAGAGAAACCGGAAAAAAAGAAACAGAGAGAGAAGCCAAAACCCTTAATCCATGATTAAAGTGCTTGAACATGTTTAGTGGCCGTGTGGATCGTGGGATTAGACGACATGGTACACGTTCGCCGCACATGACCTGGAGCCGTATCACGGTCCATGCCACTCCCCCTCCCCCCGAGAGAACTCAGATAATGCCACGATCTATGTTTTTTTCTTTTCTCAATAGTCACAATATAATATTTAGAAATTCAATCGATACAATTATATATTTGAATTGGATTAGAACTTATCTAAGGGGAAGGTGTAGTAAACTACATCGATGATCAATGTTATTTACTATATCTTTTATTAATTAAAGAGGAAAACAGATTTTCTCCTCCTCCTATTATTTCAATTGTAAGGCGACAACAAAACCTTTGACTCGATACACACAGAGACAAGTTCATCGACTTTTCCTTTGGTCCAAGGAGGCCACGCCCCCTTCAAGTGGGATGCCCACCAAGAAGATGATGGTGATGACAATCCCCCCCTAAACTCATCTTGCACGGTTGGATCCACCGGTGGGACACACCGGCCCCATCTTCGAGAGAGACCGCAATGGAAACCGAAAACGGAGCCGATCAACATGCCGACCGGACCGGACCGGACACACTAGCTGCGATCGTCAATCGATCCGGTTCAATAATAGCAGCAGACACAGATACCGTGGGTGGATGGATGGATGGATGGATGGATGCCTTTGCCCTCGCCCCTGGTTTCTAATTCCAGGTGATGGAGGCATATATGTAAAGAGGTGGCCATCTGAGGAAAGGGGGGTACATTAGTAATTTATCAGAAAATGAAATCATTTATATATATATTATATATATAATCTCCTAATTAGGACATCCGAACAGATCCGTTGTCTGTCTATGTGAGGAATTATGGGGCAGAACGTGGCCACCTCAGTTGTTCATCCTAATTGAAAATGACATCAACTCAGTATTACATTACCAAACGGTATATATAAAATAAACTTTTAAATATTAAGTTCGAACCATAACGACCCACCGAGGAGTAATACTGTCTCGATCGTGAGTTCTCTCAAGTTATAGGATTGAGAAATGAGATCTTATTCGGGAGGTAAACCGGGCTGAATTGAGTATGCAACATTTAGGGGTTTGGAATAATATGAGGAAGCTTGATCTATGGAAGTGGGGGCTTTACCCGTACTCTCTCTCTCTTTTTTTCATTTTTATTAATATGTACTTCCAACCAAACCAATGTCCGATTTCTAATTATGGACAACTGTTCTCTGTCTTTTCATTCAATCGAAGGCTCCCCACTGTACCTCTGTCTTGGCCCCCCTTTTTTTTTCCTTAAATATTTCCTTTCATTAATCTTCCTGAGATTAATCAAAGAATTTGTCACGATCAGTAGTCAGTCAAGGACACTTACAGCTCAAGGGGCAACCAACCAACCACTCCACTTTTCTCCAGAATTCTGAATGTAAATTTCCTCAGTGTAATCTCTACTTTGCCGTGCCCCCAAATTGGTTGGTTCTCCTATGTGTGTGTTGGGCGAATCCAAATCCTATGCAGCAGGATTTGCTCCAGATTAACCCGGTAAGTTATAATTCGGTGGACAATCGGGTCCATGAGCAGCTACAGCTGTCCTATAAAGGCTCGCTTTTGTTATGGCTGTGGTGGTTTCCTTAACCAAGCCACCTGCTCATTCTTCAGCTCACATGGGGCCAAAGCCCGTGGGAGCACTTCCTGTGGTACAGCAAACTTTCAACATTGCTTCACTATTAAGCAAAAGCTTAGTTGATGTTTTTCATCCTCAATACGTACCCATCAAACTTCTTTCATAGCCTTTGAAAGTGACCTTTAGACACTGTAAAAGATAACTACGTAATTTTCTTTTTTATTTTTTGAGTATAACTATATACTACTGCACGCTCCAATGAGAATGAGGTGAGAGCCTTCCCTGTCCCCTTCTGCAACTTGCATTGAGAATGTCCTGACTAACAGCATCTTATTGGTAACAAGCTTGTTGAGCCATTAAAATCTATTCAGTTATCCAGCTAATCAATTCGCATGTAGCAACTTAAATTTACGAATCCAAAGTTGCTTCAATGGGCAAGTTTTGCTTTCAGTAAAGAACAAGTGAATCGATCAGTAAGCAAGAGAGGAAAAAAGTGTTGGACTATCCTTGCAGTGAAATCACTTTCTGAAAGCTGCTGATTACGAGGCAGAAAAGTTATCCCAATCTGTTAAGTAAATTTTAGCAAGAAGATAGAACAGATAGGTCCAAAGATTCCTTCCAGCTCAATTCCTTCTCTACCCATTTCATGAAGGATGATATGATCGAATCCAAATATCTGTTTATGATGGTGCAGCAAAGCCCAACAGTTAAAATAAATAAATATTACTTCTGCAACTATAAAAATGGAATCAAACGGAGACAGCCCAAACTCCAGCTAACTATTTCAGCAAACGTATTCTGACAGAAAAGACCAAAAACTCGGATGGTTACTAAAATTCTATCTCATGGCAAATTTCCAGGCCAAAAAATTGCATTATAAAGCACATGACAAATTTTGTTTGCTGATACCAATTCTTATTGTATTTACCCACATGTCATCATCGCATTGGAGAAGGTTGATGCCTTTCATTGCCGGTTCAAGAGTTTGCTGCCTTGCCTTCATCAAAGCTCTGTTTTGGCTGGCCTAACTCTCCAGCTTGATTCACCTTGTTGAGTTTCTCTATCTCCTCTTTCTCAAGCAATGCTTGTTGCTGCATGGCCTTCATCATCTCCTTCATCGTCTTCTCCTCTCCCTCGAGCTGTGTTTTCATGATCATCTCAGCTTGCTTGTCAATCGGCTTGAAGTACTCTTCAATGGCAGCTTCCTGTTTCAATAGACGAAGATCACAACCAGACCTGACTCAGAATTTAGAATTGAATACAGACAAGAAATGTTTCAACTGAATACTCACAGTTTCTTCCAGTTTCTTATTTAAAGCTTGCATCTCTTCAACCATACGGCGAACCTCAGATAGAATAATTTGCTCTGGAACCTTTCTTATAGCTGCTCTCTTTTCTTGAGCCTACATGTCAGAAGGCTAACATAAGTCAACAATAAAGAACAAGCATAAGAATAAATGTTCTCATTCAAAAGAGAAATAAGGAAATATAATAACTTTAAGATTTGAATGGAGACATACAATTTTTATGATACCGAATATCAATTTACCAAAGATTTCCTTTAATTGAGAGGCTAAACTATCACCCTTTAAATATTATTACTATGAGCGAAAGGCAGCATATTCAAATACTGCTGAAGCATGCAAGTCCTATCTCCAGAACATCTATGAACCCCACCTTGATGATATACAGCAACAGTATATGCGTTCAAAGCTTGAAATGATGTGAAATACAACTTTGATTCCTCAAAATTTTGAAGAATGCATTCATATGTTAAAGGAAAAAACCACAAAAAGGGAAGGAGTGTGACAAAACCAAATAACACCTTCAAGTTTTCCAGGAATATGACAGACTTGACAAACCAGAACAGTTACTAAGCAAGTACCCAAAGGTGCAAATAGCAGTCACATAGGGAATTTGCAAAGAATATTAGAGATGAAAGTCAGCAAGGGAGAAACTAAATTGCAGTATGGTTTATGTGGGAGGTACTGTAGTATGTAGAAAGAAATAGATGGTCCTTGAAATAATCTATCCATTAATTCAAACATGAAAAAATTGATGCTCCAAAACAAGGAATACAAGCTACCACCCAATTTACAAACAATACGAGTTCCACAGCTGAATAAGTACCAGCAAGGATCAATCTTCCACATAAATATTAAGAATTGGGATTGTGACTATGCTCTCCGCTGACTACAATTTAGTTAAGGAGGAGGAGAAGGAGGATAGCAGGAAAAGTTTCACAAAAAAATATAGTCCACATAACTTCACATCCTTAACAAAGCAGAAGCTCGCAATATAAATTCACTGATGTCAGACAAGCACCTGTTTGATGTGATTTTCGAGCTCCAACCTGTAAGATCTTATCCTCCGCTCTTCATATCCAGAAAGGACCCTTGCATAAAACAAGGCTTTTCTTCCAAACTCTATAAGCTTATTCATACTGCTCAACCCTCAGCAAAGAAGAAAAAAACAAGCACCTGCAAAGACAGGTATCCCAGATTTAACAGACAAAGTTTCAAATTTTCAATAGAAGGTACAAATTTTTCTGCTGGCTGAAAAAGCATAAAATAGATGTTAAGATTTTGGGCATTGCTGACAACATAATTACTCCGATTCTGAAACATGTCCACTCCTACCAAATCAGTAGAGACTTTCCTCTATTGACGAGTAATGACAATATTAAGATTCTTTGCTCCAGGGCTACCAAAGAAATCTCCTAGCGACCCAGGGGCAAATTAGAAGGAATCATTGGCAAACTTGCGATTTCACCCAAGTAAAAAACGATCTTTCAATGCCCTTTATACCTTGAAATGGGACGGATCCAAGAAATATATCAAGGGGTTGAAACTTATACAAGGTCGATGAATGAGATAATCGAGTAAAATATTAATAAAATCAAGTAAAATTTATATCGTATTTCAATATTTTCTCAAATCTAAGGGGCAACAGCCCCGCGCCCACTAAATCCATCCCTGCTTGAAAACTTATCTCGATCAGAAAAAGAACCTATTGACAATTTATTAAAGAGTGGAAAAGGGGGAGACAAATCCGCCCCTAGACCAAAAATCAAAGTTTCCGACTTCACCTATCAACCATTTGCTGATAGGAAACTGGTAAAATATCTGAATTTGTTGCATCAGTGTCATTAGCTCACAACTTCAGAAACACCCAATAGCATAAAGCTCTTCCATCTCTGCTCAAAACCAGCAACCAGGTTCAGATACATTCACATAGATAGTGGAACTGACCCAGATCAAAGCCAAGAAGAATCGCGGCCTTCTACTCGGAGGCCATGTGACGGATTATCGGAGGTTCTCGTCTATGCTTTGCCGCGCCAGGTTGGGGCAAGTCGAGGCAATCCGTCACTGCGGCTCTATACAGATGGATCGGCCGGAGCTGGAATTAGGCGAGGTGGGGTGCGAAGTGAGGTCTCGGGCCGACAATGTCGGAGTAACGAGATAACCAGGGGAAATTCTTTATTTTGGACACCGAAATTTGGTCTCATGGCATCTTCGACCCCTAAATTTTATACTATTCCAATTTGTGCCCCAACTGTTCACATAATTAGTATTATACACCCTGAACTTTTTGTCATACTAATAGGCACCCTAACAATCGAGATTTGTCCCATTTACATATAAGGAACCGATAGCTGTGTCAAGTTAGGGTATACCTTCTTGAATCTGGGAAATATATATATGAAAGATGCAAGTTAGGATCATTCTACAAGGCTTTGTCTACAAAAATAGGGATTCGGACCATGTTCACAGTTCACAAAAGAGCACGACAATTTTGGCACATTCTTATTATGTATGTCCTTATTAAACCGATTACAGTGGCAAACATTGTTATCTAGATAATTGCTTGCTCGTAATTTCACTTAAGTTTATGGTCTTCATCGTCCTTCTCTTTCATAGGATTGAGATTTGTGTCTGATCTTGCATGGAGATGGGAGAAAATTGGATCAAGACTTGCCCCTGAACCTTAACCAGAATTCCATTTGCTGGGCTAATAATGGACTTACACACATTCCTCCTACTTCCAGAATAATCAGGCGAAGGTTGAAACTTAGCATCAATGTATACGAGCCATCTCTACAAATTTATGGACCGAACGAAGGGAAAGAATTTACTATGCTGACAAGAGAATAAATGGCATGCTAGTACCGTCGTCATCATGGCCTATTGATAGACTGGAGACGGTGGAACCACACGTAGGCAGCGAAGAAACATACAGTAGGAAGGGGAACATTAAACAATCGAAATCTTGGTTCCGATATCGGTGCAAATTTTTACAGGAGTAATAGCCAAAGAATCTCTCTTCTGGAGACATCGAAGAGAGGCAAATCATTACGATGAAGGTGAAGCCAGTGAGAGGTTCAAGAGGAATCCAACCATTAGTCCGATGAGAGCCACAAGGAGTGTGAATTTGAAGGAGAAACCCGGATCCCTCTTTCTCAGCCGCCTTCTCTTCAACATGTCCTTCAAGATTTGTGAAGAGAGATTGGAGATTACAAGATTTTCCATTAATAAGATCTCTCAGTCAATTGTGCGAGATAGTTCCTTTAGCAATATCACAGGTATCATACACTAAACATTTAAGCCAGGTTTAGTTAACTTCATAATTGGAATAGAAAGATTATCAATGGAAGCACCCACTAATTATCGCTGTCATGAAGCAACAGTCTTAATCTTGCAAGTTAACATTTGGGAAAATTCATTTTTCTGAAATTAACTGGAGGGTGAGATGACAGTGAAAAGAATTACCAGTTCCTGCTGCAACTGTTGTGTCTGTCGGACAGCTACATCCCTTTCTTCTTTTGCACGCTGAATAGCCTGATTCTAGAATGACCAAAGGTACACATCTAAGATTTTTGCCGCTTCATGGAACCAAAAAAATCCCTTAAAAGAAAACTGCAGAACATTCTCTTCTTGATCCACTTGCTCAGTTGTAAAACATACATAGATCACCCATCATTTTGAATATTACTCTCTGAAGTCGCCCACATCATTTTTACCTAGATAAACTCCATACCTAATTGATTCTTGCAAAGAGCAACATAAACAGAGCAGAAGTCATAAAAGATGTTGTCTCACTTGACTTCAATAACTTGTCTGCAGCAATAGTAATATCATCTTAGTTTACACTCTACCAATTTTACCACGTTCTCTTTATCCGACCTTTTAAAACTAATCATACTTACTCCAACTCGTCCACCCTTTTTTACATATAGCATTCATCCATATCATATAGGGAAGGGCCATTGACAATGGCAGCTTTACCAAGCTTGTAAAATATTAGCCGTGCTACTTATCCATCATGACAAACTCAAGAAAAAGCTTTATGCACTCATGAATAGATAAACTCTTACAATAAACATAAGATTTAATCTAACTGACAAGCAACAAAAGGTTTAAGACTCACTGAGGATGTATCAGGACTTCCACTGGAGTTCCTTATTGCATCAGCTGATGCTGAGTCAGGAGCCACGTAAACAACCTTGAGCTTGCATTCCTCAACCACTTTTCCTCCATCCTTATTGAACTGGGTAAATGAAGGGAAATAACATCATCTTCTATTGTCAGAGATGAGGTTCTCTATTTCTAGCCAATCAAGCAGAAACTTATCAAGAACATATTCTTACAGTCTCAGGAGAAAGATCATCTATATATGAATGTGGAGGGACTTTTGTACTCTGGAGGAGAAATTTGTCTTTGCATTGCATGTCAGGTGGACATTCATGTTGAGCTTGGAGAGTGACTACAGTTCGGCAAATAGGCATCATCAGGTACGTTCGTTATTCATTAGATAGGACATTTTTCAAGTGAAAACTTAAATCTCATGGTGAGTAGTACCTCTAATGAAACATGCATCCCAGGGCTGAATCACACTGGTATTGGGTCGGACAAAATACTTCTTAGGAGAAGTAGTTTTAACCTAGCAGAAGTAAAGTGAGCAGGGTCATAATAATGGATTAGAGACAAGACTGGATAATTCAAGATTAAAAGCTGCAAAGAACACGAATCATATTGGGATGGATAGTACCTTAAATGCAACATGATGTTCAGTGTTGTTCACAACTTTAAGATCACAGAAACTATGCTTTTCCAGCTCAACTGTTCATGCCAAATCGAACACCATAAGTATCCCATATCACACATTACATTTTGAGTGAACAAAGTGCAAAGTAAGAGAGGAAAAAAAATGAATTTGCATATACTTATTTTCATTCAAGTTATATATCCTGAAAGTAACGATCATTTTTCACGCATAATTCCTTCACTGGCCCTCATCATGTTAGAGATCCATTACGACATTTTCCCCGCTGGCTATTAACTTTAGGATCCCAGCTTTAAACAAACAAAGTTGCATCAGAACAAATTGTATACCAGTTATCGCACAGAATGTCCCTATCGCTGAATGAATGTCATCATCTTTGAGCCATTAATTAAGGAAAGATTCCAATTTGCCTATCATAACTTAAAAGCTCTAATTATGCACCAAAACTCAGCCCCGTCACAGTGCAACAGTCTATGCATTTAGAAAAAAATCAATATGCATCGTACGAGGTCAAGTAAGTGTGTATATATATATATAATATATGCACAGAGAGAGAGAGAGAGAGATGAATACAGATGAATTTGAGCTCCTCGGGATGAACGGAGATCAATTGCTGACTAGCGTTAGACATGGTGACGAGGTGCAGCGGAGAGCGCAAGTCCGATTCAATGATCGATTGCAACCAAATGAAATCAACACTGCATGAACGAAACTCCAAGGGCGTTCATTTGGCCAAGACTGCAACGACGCAGCACAGTAAGGGAGCGAGAGAGGAAGCGGGGAGGGCAGTGAGAGAGATGTGTTGTGAAAAGGATTGGGAGAAGAATTGCTCGGTCCAAATGGTTCGATCAGCACGGCGCCAATATCGGCTCTCTCTCTTCAAAACTGGCCATAAGCAGCTTCCTGTGAGAGAATAATTAGCTCTTCAGTCCATGGAGGGAGGGAGAGAGAGCGAGAGAGAAAAGCAGCGTCTAGGATTATATATGCGACCTCCATGGAAGTATACTAGTTACACTGCTCATCATTCTTCAGGTTCCGCGATGAGAGATTGGGAGGCGAGGACGACACGTGTCAATCCCTGAGCATCCAACGTCATGAAATTATTTTTCCTCGCGGTGGCCAGAAGCGGCAATCAAGCTGAAGGGACAATTACTTAAGTAGCGGGAAATGTTCGGTGGGATCGATGCGTCGCCGTACGATCTCTCACGTGTCGCAATCCCGCCACGATTCCAATTTAGATACGGCGCCCTCAGCCTACTCCTCGATAGATTGGAAAGCTTCGAAATTGACATACTGAAATCGTCTGGTATTATGATATCTAGCTTGAATTTAGTTCTTATACGTGGATTTTAGTACCCTTTCGAACTCCATAATCTCTTACGTGAAGAGATCATAATCACTAAACTGGAATTTCACTCACTGATACAACTGCAAAAGAATGACTTGAGGATCTGAGTTTTACTAGTGTTACAACTGAATAGTGAATATCAACCCTCAAGTCTCAACCATCCAAGTGATAAAAAATGTATAGAAAGCAAAATGGAGGGTGATGAGATGTGAAGAAGGTGATGTTGTCGTGAAGCTGCCAGTGCCGAAAAAAGGATAGCAGCGGCAGCATCTGATGCAAGTTGTTTCGACACTTGAAAGTGGAGAGACGAGGATGCTTGTCCCTGGAGTAGTACCAACTCGCCCTCCTCACCTTCCAGTGGCTGACTACTTTTATCTACTTGATGTTGGGTTACCTGCAGACACCAAGAGACACACATCATTCGGACTGTACTGGGATGCCAGTAACACAGAGATTTCACAGATGTTGTAAGCAAGATGTGCATTCCAATTCAAAGTGCTGGATTAGCAGGAGTATAGTATTGGACAGGGGCCCTTGTGAGTTATAATCCTCAGCGCTATGGTGTTCGGAACATTTTATATAGCAGATACTGCCCCAACTAACTAGGAACAAGCAGTGCGTTCAGGAATTCCTGAATTCAACAGTCTACACTTGGTCCAGGAAGAATTTGAGTGATTTCTCTGAGCCCAAAGCGGGATGACAACTTGAGTAGGTGATTGATGCCGGGTGAATATAAAGTAACTGAATCTCTACAGAGCAAGGAAAACAATCAATAGGGTACCACACAATCAAGGCTCGTCAAATTCTTATGGCAGCAGGGATTCATCAAGAAGCAGATGAAGGTCATGAATTGAGTCAATTTCCTTGATAAAAATGAAGATATATTTTGGCTAATTCAATCAAAATAAAGATACAGTGGGCAAAGAATTCTCCCAAAATCTTACTTCAATTTCAAATACCAGTTAATGCTGACAGGGCAACCAATAGACAGTAGCAAGTTCCAAGCCCAGCAACAGTTTTTCGCTATATGCATCATAGTTCTACAGCAGAAATAAGGGGCTCTCTAGTCTTATTTGTTCATGACCTTTTAACCAAAGTTTCTCACTGTGCAAGCTCTTTCAATTCTGATTATACATGATGTCACTTGGAAGTTTTCATGCACAGAGTAAAACATGCAAGTTGTATGTGATGGATGCATAGCAACTACTAGATGTTTCACTTACACTGGAAATACAATTTCAAGCCCAACACTAGCAATGATTCTCCTTATTGTGAAAGTCGTGTGGATACCCGCATTTTTGTTTGGATATAACTATTCCCTTGTAGACAGATAACCTGCGCCTGTTCTCTGGAACTTCCTGCAAAAAAGAGTACGTAGATAAAATTATGCATAAGCCATACGAAGAACAGCAAGGTGCAGAAATCCCACAAACAGAGAATAACAACATACAGCACATTCTTCAACCGGATCAAAATTCATCCTCAGGGCAAGCAAGTTTTACGAAGGAAGCAACAAATTACCAGCTTGACTTCAACGATATCTCCAGACGTGAAGTCTGGCACAGGCCTTACCTGCTCTGACGCTTTAATTGCTCTTTTGGTTAGTATCTACAGATAAGAAACTTCAGTACCCCTGTGAGATCGGTACAAGATGCATCCACTTTCTTAGTATATTCAGAATTCACATCTGCAATAGGTTTCCACAGTACCCCCATTATATCTCCGAGCTTAACTGGAGGCTTCCTCGGCGGCTTCTCCTCTTTAGTGTTTTCCTACGCCTCAGCTTCCGCTTCAGGACCCTCTTCAGCATTCACTGCCTCAACCTCCTCTTCAGCACTCCCATCCGGAACCGGTTCGGCTTCACCGCTGGCTTCAGCTCTCACAACGAAACTCTGCCTCTCAATTGCAGCGACAATCGGACCCCTGTGCGAGCTGATCGAGCTCGAAGACCCCCTAGGAAGAGAAAACCCGCGGATGGAAGCGAAATGAGAGGACACAGGTGCATAGAAACCTAGCTTCTTAGGCATTCGCTGCTGTGGATTCCCCGGAATCGAAATCACCGCCTGCAGAGGCCCTGGAAGAGAAGCTGCCGACTGAGATTTTAAGAGCACGAAAAGAAAGGAGGAGGAAGACACAGATACAGAAGAGTGAGAACTTAGCCGAGGAACAACCTGGACACCATTGTGAGCAGGGAGAGTCAAGTTATCTTCTCCATTCCTCTCGAGGGAGAAGGCGGGCTCCTCTGAAGTTCCGCTTCCAACCGCTCCGGTTGAGCTAATCCACGCGCTAAGGGCGCGTGACCAGTTCTTCAGACCCCTAATCACGGATCATGGGCCGACTCCACACTCCTGGGCCCATTAGATAGAGCTCGAATAGGCCGTGGCCCATAATACGCTCCCATACAGCGTCTCTTTCCTTTATTAATGCACAGTGCAGGTGTCGAGATCTGATTGGTGGCTTACTGGGGCACACCCACTGAGTCAACCTGGCGGAGGGAAGAGAGCAAATTTGGGGTTAATTGCACAATCGACCCATGAGATTTAGGAAAAGGATAAATTGGTAAAAAAGAATTTTTATACTCCACTTGTAAAAAAAAAGTTAGGAACGCGTCTTATGTTAATATAAATTATCAAAATCGTAATAACGATATTATAATATTATTAATGTTAATTACATCATCGGTAAAAAAAACTTTGGAAATTATTTTAAATTAAAAAAAAAAAAGAGAAAATTTTATGTCCAATTCCTTCAGCTCAAGTTTCAGAGTAGATATGCCTTTACTTGAACGGCAGGTTGCGGAGTTAGAGAGGGAGAGAGGAAGAGAAAAATTTTAGCTCGCCCTTATCTCTGTATGTACAAAAGACACCCTGGTCTCTTTTTTTGTTTTGGTATGATTAAATGTGATAAAAGTATAGTAGCAGACGAAACATGATTACTTTACATCAAGAAATAACTTTAGTGTAAAATTTTACATCTTATTTCTTCTTTTGTACTAATTTAGAATATTTCCTAAAATTTTTGTATAGTTAGAGAAATTAACCAGTATTACAGTGGTTTTGACAAGACATTTTTAACTTTTTGTAGTAGTGGGACATTAAAAAATTATTTTATACCAATATATATATATTTGTTTTTTCAAAAATTTCATATATAATTGTGTAATCAAACCCGCAAACTTGCAAACACCACCACAAAAACCTTCGAGACACAAAAATCATCGAGAGGCAGCTGCACCTTGCAGTTCATGGAAGTTCCATGCCACTAGAAAGGGTCCACATAGTTCTATTTAGTGGGTCAATGTCATTTTCCACTCGCATCACCGCCTCAATCGGCTCTGTATTCCTTCATAATTTTTGACGTGAAAAATCCAATTTAATCCTTTCAAATTTCATACAAAAACTGATATTATTACGATAATTGTAATATAAATCCTTCTTTTCTAGGCACCCAATATTCAATAATTATATATTTGGAATTGAGCTGATTCAACTCATCAAAGAATGGAGTGCTCTTGACCTCAGATTTTCTCGGTGCATAAATTTGTGTCCATTTCATGGTGGATGGACATGGACCAGAAAGATATGTTTCTTGTAGTGACTTCTTTTTCACTCTATATAGCATTTATTTCCCCTCACTTTCTTCTCATTTCCCTGAACATAAGAAAGTCACTCCCCTCCACCCCTCACTGCCAATAGCTATGGCTCTCTCTAGTGCCAGGCTCTGCCTGACCCTCACCCTCACTCTCATGGCTCACACCTCACTAGCCCAAGCTCCATCCTCCGCCCCTATGGCAACCCCAATGATGCCACCGACAACCATGACTACTCCACCGCCTTCTAGCATGGCCCCTACACCAATGGCTACTCCGGCACCCTCTAGCATGGCCCCTACACCGATGGCCACTCCATCGCCCAGTAGCACGGCCCCTTCACCGATGGCCACGACTCCTTCCCCAATGATGATGACCCCACCACCGATGATGAGCCCCGTCCCGACAGCCGGCACTCCACCAACACCACCACCTGGCCCCTCTCCCATGGCCCCTTCCATGCCGGCCTCTCCTCCACCGCCACCGAGTGACGATGCTGCAGAACTACAACCGCCCGCACCCCCTCCTGGCAGCGGCGCTTTCGCCTGTCGGGGTAGCCCCGCTCTTGCAGTACTCTTGGCAGTGGCCATGTTCCTAGCCTAAAAAGACCACGGGTCACCTGTACTGGTCCTGTTTCGGTGTAGATTGGCGAGACATTTGTTTGTGTCATTCTTTTACTTTGGTTTTCTTTAGACTCCACTGTTCATGCCTTCCCCTTCCCTTTCGCGTTTCCACGACATTTGAGTACTCATCTGTGATACTTGTGAGGGGTGCATTCATCAGGTGTTACATCATCCTTGTAGCATGTTGGCTCTTTGTAGTTGAATAAGGAAAACCCTGTCTACTGTTTTCTCGTGTGTTGGCATAGCTGGCTGTGAACGTTTCACATGATCACATTAGTTCTCCGAGCAATAGCAGGGCTGTTCGTGTAAGAGATATTATCTATTTAGAATATAAAATATATTATTACAAGAGAAAGATTATTATTATCATTTAGATTAAATATATTTTAAATCATTTTGATGCTTATCTAGTTATTATTATACATTTAAATATTTATATTTTCACAATTGATTATCCTATCACAGCTTTCATATACGCATGTTCTCTATATGATTCAGTGAGTTGCTTAATAAAAAAATTATCGGCTATTCCCATGTGTTCGACCTCTGAATTATCATGTTTTTATCATTCTCTCCGCTCCTTCTCTACCTTATATAGAATTTGATACTTCAAGCACGGCACAGATCATTCTAATAATTGTAGTACCAAAAGAAACGGCATCTTCTTGCGGGTCAGAATACTCTAGGAAGGATAGATGAGAGAATCGATGAAGGGATTGGTGTGGTGGGCATGGAAGGAAAGTTAGGTTGCTAGCTGTAAGAGTGAAATGTGTGGAGGAAAAGGAGGTGAGAGATGAGGAGGGTAGATTCCTTTGTAAAGAAAGGGAAGGTGCCCTTTGAGGGGGCCTCTCTGGTGGTAGAGGATGAAAGGAGAATGGGCTTTTAGATCTCTCTCTCTCTCTCTCTTTTAATGGAAGAGAAGAAGACAGACAAGTGAGAGTGATGGCGGGTACTGGGAAGGCGACAGAGGACTATGAGGATGAAAGTGATGTTCACATGGTGGGTTATCCCCTTTAATTGCTGTACCCCTCGATCGTGAGTGATGCTCACGTGGTGGGTTTTACGCTGTACCACCTCGAATGTGTGTAACTTCGTGAAGCAAGAGATGAAAGTGGGCATGGAATGGGGATTTTCCAGATCGCAATCAAAAATTTCATCAGAATACAGTGAGCGGAGCAGCTTGGGAGCCACGAGATACGTTCAATTAGTTCATGTGATCCAATAAAAGCGACAGTGAAAGCTTTAGAGGAAAGGAGTTCGCTTTTATGCAGAAAATGCTCCACATCCAGCATAGGATTCCGTAATGTTCAACTTACAGTAACCAAAGAAGAAAGGATACGTTCCTTTCCACCTTCCCCCGGAATTTGGACTGATTATTCGCTTAATTTCAGATAGTTAAATCATAGTCATCGATCGTCAACTTGACCGCAGTCCTCTAACATTTAAAGCTTCACCGAGTGTATTGGACGGTTAGAAGAAAGAATATCGAGAATGATCACTCACTTGGGCTCTAAGAACAAGTTGTGAATACCGCACCGTCCTGCGAGATTGCTAGCTGCAGACAACCCCAAAGAGCAGTCTGCAACATCAGTGGTGATATAGAATGCATACCTGGGAACTCAGAACAACAATTCAGCCAGAAAATTTTCAGAACATAAGATCTGCAGCAAACACCGTGTCTGCTCAAACAATCCCTCAAAAAAAAAAAAGTACCATAAACGGTAATAGCAGGTAGAGTATGTATAGTCCATCTTCTTGTTATCAGATCGTGGCAAAGACATAGGCCCAATGTTCATCCTCACCCCCACCAGGTGACACCATCACGAAGCCATCCGGAGACCCGATCCAGTGCGAGACGAGAGCAGGGAAATTCCCTCTCCGAAAAGCGATCCCTTCGGCCCCAAAGCACTCCCATCTCAGCCGACTAGGCCGGCCTTCTGGGCCTGGTCGAGCCTGAACGAGCCCGGCATCTTTAGCAACCTTTTCCACTTTTATTTCGCCCGACTTCTCCCTCACCAGCACTGAGAAGTTCGATCCCAGCTCGGCATCCTCAGCGCAGAGAAGCGCGAGTGACTTTGTCTCCAAGTTCACGGCCCGGCGGTTGGCCTTGAAGACGACTGTTCGGGCTGATTTCTTGCTCGGGCTTGGGCTCAGTGGGCTCGGTGATGAGGGGTCGACGGCGCTGACGTGATGGAGGTAGAAGATGGGCTTCTTCACCGTTGGGTTCATCTCGGAGACTAAGTTGCTCTGGATGGTTGCCCATCTCTTCAGAAAGCTGGTGATGAATGAAGGATCTGCCAGTAGAAGGCTGCAGCTGATCCCAATTGAGTACCCACCACATTGGAAGTTTGTCACCTGAGAAAATCAATCGGGTTTTGGTATAAACCCATCGGTTTTGCCATCTAAACCAGCGAACCGATCTCAAACCTCAAGAGCTCGTCAAGAGACCCGGCATGTTCTATATGTCTTGAGATTCATCAGACATTTCCCAATGCTTGTAATAAACAAATCGAACGAATGGATGAACAGATACCTGAATGTAGAAGAGTGGACAGTACTGAGGATTCTCCTGATCAATGTCCTTCCAGTACACCAGCTCAGCCTCGGCCTCTTCCCTCCCCTTTGACCACACAAACTCTTCCAAACAGATCCCGATCCTGGCCTCGACAAGACGGGCTCCGCTGTCGTTCGACACAATCTCGAACCTGTCACCCTCCTGGGCCCTCCGGAGCCGCCCGCAGAGGATTGGCTCCTCTGCGAAGGCCTTGCCAAGCGAGTCCTTGATCCACCCAGCGGTGTCCCATCCCGAGAAGTCGTCTCCCTCCGCTCTCTTGAAGTAGAGGACCGCATTGAAGCACCTCCGGAACGAGCTAGCCAGCCCCGGGTCGACCAGCCGTGTCACCCGTGGGTCAGTCATCTTGAAGGCCGTCACACTCTGGATGGCTTCGATGCGGGGCTTGGGGAGAACAGCCATTTCTGAGCGAATCTGCTGAACTTCTTTGACAAAGCTTGGATGCTTCCTAATGTACATTTCATGTCCCCATCCCGTCACATATTTATAGGCATGCTTTGCACATTATAGAAGCATCATTGAAGAAACAGCATTTCTTGCCACTTAAATCTTTTTCTTTTTAAGTAAAATTTTCAACTTAAATTATTATAAATGAAAAAAATTATGATTAAAAATACTTATTTTTTTAGTGAATCAACTTAATTCAAACATGATTTTATGAAAATCGTTACATTGCTGAATAGCATCTATTATGTACCAAAAAAAGGGCTCAATGCAAGTAGACTCACGTTAAATTAGGAGGTCGTGAATTTAATTTTTTATAGTGAGATTTCATTTTTCATTTTTTTTCCACTTTTCTCTTCAATCTTATATAATTGTCAATATGCTGTACAATATTGGTATACGGCTACACCTAACCATACATAAGAAAGCTTTTAAAATATGGAAGGAGGCTCCGTCGTCCGCTGGATTTGGCCATCAGATTTGGATCTAATATTTCTATTTTCTTCGGCCTGTACGTCAATCTGCATTGCTTCTTTAGGGCAACAAAACCTACTACGATTAGACCTCTCTAGGGCAAGGGTCAAACCACACGACAACGACCCACTCTCTTATGAAAAATGGAACATCTCTGCGTTGCACCCCTATCGGGTTAAATCCAATCGCGTCTCGAGATGATCACAGTGACAGGTTTGTAGAAAAAGGAAACTTGGAATGGTGGAGAAGGAAGCAAAATTTTACATCTAATTAACTACTATCGTGTGTGTGTGTGTGTGTGTGCGTGCGTGTTGGGCATCTCATATTTGGTGTAACTTCGTACACCCGATCCCGACCTTCTATGTCTTGGTCCGATTTAAAGAGAAAATTTGACTTTGTCTTATTGTTGCTTGTGCGGCCAGTTGCCCTTCAATTAAAAGAAAGAAAGAAAGAAAGAAATTGGCCGTTTGCAAGAGGCAAAACCTGCGGAGAAAATTCACGGTTTGTCATTGCCCATGTGATTTCCGATCGACCGAAGATTCCAGTTTGGTTGGCTGATCGACTGCAACAAGACATAGTTAAACGAGGACAGCACGAGGCAGGCACCTTCCTCAAGTACTCGATCAACTGACATTGAGCCATTACTTCGTGCAGGTGACAGGTCCATGGGAACAATCCCATTTTATGAGTCAGTACCATATGTCAGGTAGTACAGTCAACCCAGCAGCGCAATACTTGGGTTTGATAATAGGCTAATCAGGTTGAAAAGTGCACATCGGAGACAGAACCTTGTTGCGATTGTCGGAGAAGAAGTTTGGCAGTTGAGAAAATCTTCCGAGTGCAACCTGCGACCCCCGTCAATAGAAGCTTAAATGCAGATTGGTCCACCTGTGTTGTTGGGTGTTGAGTAGAAATAGCATGTCCGTGACTTCATTTTCGGGGAAGTTGGTTCAATTCGGTGGTACCGTGACTATGTGAGTGTTTTGGCTGAAGTTTATGTCGAGCAGAAGCTACTTAGAGCCGAGATGTTAAAGGGTGGATTCTGCAGAATGACAGTGAAATCTGACGATGCGAGGGGGCTCCGGTCTCGTAAAGAATGACGGTGAAGTCCCACTGGATTCTGTGTCGAAACTCACTCTTATCGAGAAGAGTGGCAGTGGAGAAACAATGCCCGAATTCGCATGCGACGCTCCAAGTACCAGAAAAGGTTAATCGATCAGCTCTATGAACTCCTGTTGAGTTCGAGCATATTGTGATTAGTTCTGATGGAACTCGATCTCCAGTAATGAGCTCAGCCGAGCCGGATTATGCTGGGATGTTCTGCTAGTCGGGGGGCCTCGCATATTCCGGCAGGATGTCTTGAGGAGGATGCATCACTTGAAGGAATTTGACAATGGGAGAACAGTTTCCCACGACCTAACAGAGCTAAGACGCTGCATTTTCTCAACCATTTCAAGCTAACTAGACTGCCATCGCCAAATGCCCTCGAATCGCTGTCACAATGACAGTGAATTCGGTGGGGGTGGGCGGGTGGTGGTGCTGCTGCTGCATTTGGAGGACCTGAGCCCGGGACACGGTGTTCATGCAGCCAGTCTGATCGGGATCAATGCTAGAGCATACAACCATCGTGTTGAAGAAAAAAAAAACCATCTAATTTAATTATGAACGAGAAATTATATAACTCGGAAGAAATCATGTGAGCCAAATGTATAAAGTTTACATATGAAATGTAAAGGAAGTTGAATTCTACATTGATGGAGGAATGTGAATTATACTTCTTTATATTATATGACATATGCCCCTCTCCCACACTTGCGTAGGGGGAGTGCAATCAACCGTCGCAAGAACACAAATAGCATCTCGTGCGAGACTGAATTTTACTCTCTAATGTATTAATGTGATTTATCGCTAATTAATTTAACAATTAAAAGCTATTTCAGCCCATTTGAATCCTATGCCATCATACTGTAATTGCTCAATAAAATTAAAGTCTTTTTTTGTTTTCGTTCTCCTTCTCCGTTTTCCAAGCATAGTGTTACTATCGGTGTTCTTCCATTCGTTGGGTCACCTGTGAGCTCAATATCCAGTGTTGTCCTCGACTTGTCTTGTCGTTATATTTTAGGAGATAATCGACCGCATTATTTTAATGTATCTAGAAGGGATCGAATTTATTTTTAAAACATTGTAATTGCTACAGGCCTCAATTTCGATTATCCTCTTATTTTTGTTAATTTTCATTCGTCGTATTACTATTTTGATTTGTAAGTTTCTCATTCGTATATCATATGAGTTTATTTCGGTATTGAGATAAGAGTAAACCTCTAACATAAAGTCCCTCCGGAATCCTAGGCAGGAGCTAGACAGACTAAACTTCAGCGTGTTGTTGCCTGTTGACTTGGGTTTTACCGTGAACCAACACCACATCAAACTGGAGCTTGGTCTGGTTGGCATATGATGTTAAATGGTTTGCTTAGGACGAACTCTTGATCACGGTGTGCCACATAAAATAAATAATATCTGCATTAATTTCATGTCGACTCCCAACAACCGAAGGAGGCGAAAAACGACGTCACCTCCCACCGGGCGACCGATGACCGACATCAGCAATTTGTTAATGGGGGTGTCTTATCATCCGATATTAATTTTTATCGGAGACTTTTTTTTAACTTTTTTTAAAGATTTTATTTTGCATATAATAATTAAAATGAGACAAATAACAAAATTCTGTTGGGCAGTGCGCACATGATTGATTAATCGGTAGTTATTTGATAAGTAAAAGGATTAACGAGAAAATAAATATAAATATAAACAAATTTGTCATAGAGAAATAGTAATTTCGATAAATTGGACTCTCCTAAAAAATCGGAGGCAGAGGAATTCTTTTGACCTTTACTTTATTATTACTGGTGCTCTCTTCTTCCCCTCCCCCCTGCAGTTTCGGTCCGATCCTTGCAGCAGAAGCAGCCGTCTTCCGGAGCTTCGTCTCGACGTCCAGCGATCGGATCGATCTCGACGTCCCCTCAGCCATGAACCCTGAATAGTATGCTTCCACCTGTCTCCTCCTCCATGGAATACCTAATTGTTTCGGCGTAGATTTATGTAGATCTGGAGCAACTTTTGGTGACGGGAACTGCCTGGGACTCGCTGTCCTTTTTGTTTGCGTAAATTTATGCATTTCCTGACGGTCTGTTGTTGTAGATTAGCCTCCATAATTGGCTGTTTCCTGGTGCTTAGGGTTCTTCTAGATTATGTAGGGCCGCTAGCTTCTTCTTATGCTTGTCATATCCCTTGAGCATTTCTATCAGCCTTGCTATTCTATATCAGCGTTTTTGTTTCTCCAGAATTCACAGATTCTTATGTTTGATCGCATGTTCATTGAACTCTATTCGATGGTCTTGCCTCTGAGATTAGCTTAGCGCGTTGCGCACATGTATAGCTAAAATTCACGGAGTAATTCGGGGGATTGAATGTTGAGCTAGGGTTGTGAAATAGTTAGAAAATCTTTTTTCTTTTGGTGGACATCTAATATTGCTATCACTGATTCTTCTAAGTATAATTTAATTTTATGATCTCTAATTGTTGCTCTCATCTTCGCATAAAAATTTTGGGTATATAGGGGAGAAGCAATAGGGTTGGCCTTGTAATCTATTTCTGGAAAATTTTGAACACTTGCATGAGTTTTTCTCATTGAATCAGTTACTTTATGCTGTTCTTAGTCATGATTATCTTGCAAAGATAGAGGGACCATAGCTCCATGTGGAGAAGAATGCTGACATGATGTTTAGGTTGCATGATAATTTGTGTCTATTTAGTGGTTGGTCTGGCTTCGGTGTCTTGGCGCTGAGTGCAGTCTGTACATTATTAAAATCTTATATGCTCATGTGGAACGATATGTCATCATCTATTGCATGTGATGCTACCTAGGCTACCCTGTCCACATCTTAATACTTTTGCTGTTTTCAAATTCAGCGATTATTTATTTAAGCTTCTGCTCATTGGAGATTCTGGTGTTGGAAAATCTTGCCTACTTCTGAGGTTTGCGGTTAGTAGTTCTGATGCCTTGTTCTTCTGTTTTGGACATGATCTATGACAAACCATTTCACTGTTTGTGTCAGATCTTTCACCTCTCAAGAAATAAGAGAATATGTTGTTACTTCCTGTGGAAGTCTCCAACTATTGTCCCTCTATGCTAAAAGTGTTGATCACTGCAAGCAGGAATACCTGAAGCATATAGATCCACATATTTTTTTCATTTATATTTTGATTTCAGTTTGAAGCTTTGCCATCTCATCTGTTGAATTATTTCTAACAGCATCGAGTCTCCCTTTAGCTAAGATTGGAACTTCACGACCATTTTTCTTGTTTCAGGATGACTCATATCTTGACAGCTACATCAGCACAATTGGCGTAGATTTTGTAAGCAAATCCATTTGATAGCTTGCCTATGTGGTTGCTAAGTTGTTCTGTGCATGTGACCTAATGATTTATGCTTTCTTTCATGCAGAAAATCCGCACGGTGGAACAAGATGGAAAGACAATTAAACTTCAAATTGTGGGTTTCTTGTAGCTTTAGAGCTTATTATTTCGATGATCTGTTTTGTTGTTTTGTGCCACATCTTGACAAAGAATTGTGACAGAAATTTGCTTTCATGAAATGTGTTAACTTCTCCTACATATTAATGGGATTTATGATGTTTTTTTGTTTGGTGAATTTAGATTTAAGGAGCTGCATTTCATTATTGTCAGTTGTGCATTCCTTTTCTTGACAATGGAGGAGGAAAGATTTAGAGTATTAATCCATTATATATATAATATATGCTTTTTTAAGGGCTTATTTGTTGCTGATTATCTAGTTTGTCTTTTCGGTATGCAGTGGGACACTGCTGGTCAGGAACGTTTTAGAACTATAACCAGTAGCTACTATCGTGGTGCCCATGGCATTATTGTAAGATCTATACTCTTTTCAAGCTATTTGATGCAGGCTTATTATCTTGCTGCACAAATTGGTAATAATTTGCAACTTTTTGGTAGGTTGTCTATGATGTCACAGACCAAGAGAGCTTCAACAATGTTAAGCAGTGGTTGAGTGAAATCGATCGCTACGCTAGTGAGAATGTCAACAAGCTTCTTGTTGGAAACAAGTGTGATCTCACGGCTCAGAAGGTTGTCTCGTATGAAACAGCCAAGGTAAGAATATAACACGATGCTCATCCTGGAGTTCATGAAGTTACCTGCAAATTGCTAATTCTATCTGGAAATGGATCCATCTGCCAATATAGGCATTTGCAGATGAAATTGGGATCCCATTCATGGAGACAAGTGCTAAGGATTCCACCAATGTGGAGCAGGCTTTCATGGCCATGTCTGCAGCCATCAAGAATAGGTATTTCTTCTGCTGTGATTGGCACTAGTACAATATTACTTGATCTTGCCTGAGTCAGATTTAGTAGTAGACATGGACATATAATTCAAGGTCTTTAGTTTTGACTCCCACTTGCTCGGAGAATGCCATAATTGTGTGCCACCACCATGCATGGGACCATAAACTTACCAGGACTTGATTCATTGATTGGCTCATGAGATGTTAAAGTGGAAGAAAACATGTTGGAATCTTGTTGATCATCAGTTGTATGGAAGTCCTAGGTGTAACTTAGTCGTGAATATAACTTGGCATATGTTTATCTCGGCTGATATCTGCCAGAAATTGCATAAAATAATGTGGAGGTTGACAACTACCTATTATCTGCCCATACATGTTCATGAGTCTCAGGTTGTGCTTTGTTGATTCTTAGCTTGGATATAATTTCAATTGTTGCTTTTGATTTTACTTTGTTTTTGTTGGGCCCAACAACCCTTACAGGATGGCAAGTCAGCCAGTGAATAATGCAAGACCTCCAACAGTGAACATCCGAGGGCAGCCAGTGAACCAAAAGGCGGGTTGCTGTTCGTCTTGAAGATGAAAGTATCTGCCTTGTCACCGTGGGACTTGGGAAATGCGTATTGCCTATGCTCGATTGGTCAGTGGCATGTGAAATGATACTGCTTCAAAATGATGAATCTCTGTTATTAAGGACTCTACTCTTCAACTACGATACCGTCGTTAGTGATCTGTTCTGGGTTTCTTTACTTTGTCATCGAGATTTCATATTCTTTCCAAATGTAGTTGATTCTAAACTATTCCTGTACAAATTAGGGGTCTTTGGCTCATGGCCTCGTTGTTGGCTTGGTTTCCTTCTCCTGGGTGTTTTTGATTGATTTGCCTTGCAGTTGGAGGTGTCCCCGAGGGCATTTCTCCGCATCCAAACTCGCGAGGGCTACATCCATGAAATATCATGCGGTGATTCTCTCTACTCGCTACTTGGATCGTCTAGCTACTAACTTCCAAAAACCAATGTCGACTTGTCACCATTTTGCAGGCTCTGTCGCATAACCTAAGCGACCAGTACAATCTGAAGCCATATTTTTTAGGGGAGAGCTTAGGTGGCAAACTATGATACATCTCGAACGTGGCAAAATGAGAAAAGGACATCAACATGTAGACAGACAAGATGCGGCGTCGGACTTAATTCAAACAAAACTGATGCGACGTTAACTCAGAAAAAGAAGCAAAAGTAAGACCCCAAAAGGAGGGAATCATCTTAAAATTTACACTCACGGGAGGAGAACATGACAATACCATCAGCAGGGAAGGTTTCCATTACATGAAAAATATAATTCCAGTTTGACACGCTACCATCTTTTCCTGACCGACAGACGACACCGCCAAGTGACGAGTAACATGCTCGGGACACTGATAAGGGTGAACCCCTCTCTCTCACTTGCTACCAAGTGATGGGAACTGCCCAGGATCCTTGATTGAAGGAGCTGCAGCATTGCTTGCATAGCCACCGCCGAAGCCCTCACCCACTGAAACTGGCCCACGGCCACGACCACGGCCACGGCCACGTCCTCCAGGGCTGTAGTATCTCTCGCCCTCAGCAGGCTTCAGAAACTCATTTATGCTGACAGACTGAAGACGTGAAAATGAGACTCGCTTCAGATGAAAGGCAATCCAATAGATGATGCGCCCCAATAGAAGATATTGAAGTGAAACTTCACGTATCAAAGCATAACTAGAAAAGTAAAACACACACACACACACAAAAGTAAAAGGAAATGAACAGGAAGCTTCATTAACCCTTCTGATACAAAATTACAAAAGAATGCAAAAGCAATTGAATGGAACATCCTACTAACTATCATGTTGCAAATTACATCCCATCCCTTTCTACTCTAGGTGAATCAAGTAAAGGTGGATTGCCGAATTTAGCACTGACCCGAATAACTAATATATCGGCTTCTCCATAGCTAGAGTGCAGAGAATATGAAAAACGGATTTCAGAGTGATAGTCAGCAAGTGAAAAAAGGGGGGAAAATGAAACACGCATACCTTCTTCGCCTTTTCTTCCTTCTCAGAGTCCCTGCGTTTGTCCTTCTCATAGCCCTGCACAAATATAACCAAAATTGTCACTCTGCTCATCAAGATAAAGCTGTAGCTAACATAAGGAGAACTAGTGAGCGGAAAGAAGTGACTCACCAGCTTGATGAATATGTCATCATTGCCCTTCTTGTTTGAAAGCAGTTGCATGGACTTTAGTTCCTTGTCCACCTCCACTTTTCTCTCCTCAGTCTTCATTGCAAGCAAAGCCTTCCTTTTCTCCTCAAATACTTTCTTGTATTCTTCCAAAGTCATTTCCTATGGTAAATAAAATAGATGAGTACTAAGCAAATGAAGCGAATCAGAAATTTAACAGCTACAACATTTAAAGGCATCAGATAACACTGAATAGCAGTACTGGAACATCAACTTGGAAACAGCTAAGTCCCAAGGAAAAAGGGGCTTCACCTTAAATTTCATGCAGTTTCAATTAATATAAAAAATCTAAATTGCCTCATTTACTTGGATATAATTTATACCATGCAGTAGCCACAACACAACAGTGTAATCATCTGACTGCTGCTTCAAAATACAAATTTCCAGACACGAGATTTGACAGTTAATGACAGCAACCACACTTAGCACACAACCATTTTTATAGGTAGACGCTGAAGCACAAAATTATGCCAATTGTTTGACAAAATTTCAAAAGTACAGAGTGAAGAAACAAGTCAGGCTGCCTTTTATCCATTTGCAACCTAAATTAGAAATTTAGAACAAAAATTCCCCTAAAATTGCAGCCTTTTCTCAGAGTTCAAAAGGATAAAAATAAGGAGAAACAAATTACGTCACTACATTGACCCTCAGAACCCAAAAAGAAGAAACAAGGAACACTGAGCCTTCCCACATATTGAATTAATAGTTTGAATGCAAGCATGAAAACCATCAACTAGCTGTTAAAATACAGATAAACATTCACACAACACAAGTGGAAGAGGTTTACCTTGTCTTCAGGCTCAGGCTCCTCTTCTGATTCTTTCACAACATTCTCCTTGCTGGCATCTGCACTTTCTTCCTCACCAGACTGCTTCTCAAAAGCCACAGTTTTCTCAGCATCAACAACTGCTTCCTCAGCCACCCTGCATACGGAATATTTTACATCATAACCACAACAGCTCTTAGAATGCAATTCTACACAAGCAATAATGCTGAGAATGACAAATCATTTCTCACAAAGCTACTTCATCAGTGGGAGTTCCCCAGTTCCCACGGCCAGATCCCTCACGTTTGAGCTCAGTCCTAGGGCAGTAAAATATAATCAGAATAGGCATTTCCAAATGAGACTCGCCAAAAAAATAAAATCAGCAAATGGGAAGATTTCATGGAGAAGCTTTCATAGAGATAAGAGAGCAATCATCTTGAAGAATACTTACCCTCTTCCAGTGCCACTGCGACGATCAAAAACCCTTCGAGGACGTTCACCTTCAGCAGCTTCTCCATTGCTGAAGCCACCACGTCGGCCACCGCGGAAAGGACCACGAGGCCCATCGCCTCGTCTCTCAAATCGTTTCCCCGATTCACCTTCCTCAGAACGCCTGCCATAACCTCCGGAAAATCCATCATTGCCTCCAAAATTCCCCTCGTTGTAGCCCGAATCTTGTTCATATCGGCGCCCACCTCCACGTCCTCGGCCAGATCCACGCCCACCTCCTTGGCCACGACCACGCCCAGATTCGGTCCTTGCTTCCCCGACTACTCAATAGGGAGAGAAGAAAAAAACATTTACTTGGCATAGTAGTCAGACTATTGCCAGTATACAAAATCATGGACAGTTAAGGCTCAAGATAGGGTTCGCCATTAGAAATTTCAGAGCTCCAATTAATCCCGAGTTCCCATATGGCTTCATTTACTCGAATACAGTTGTATACCATACAAAAGCAACGTGGAACCAATATCATCGTCATACTGCTGCGTCAAATTAATCATTGCCAGACAAAAATTTCACACTATGGATCCAACTACGGCACAAAAGCACTCCATCTGTCAGAAGAAGACTCGACAGTTTTCTGTTTTTATAATGGAAACCGGGTAGAGCAGCCTTTTCTTCGTTTCCGACCAAAATAAGAACATAAATTTTATAAATTTGCAGTGTTTGCCCCGATATCAAAAGCATTAAACTCAGGGGCAACATATACCTCCCTAAAGCCGAATCCACAAAACACACCCTCTGAAGCAACAAGACACGCTGGAATACAGCGTCTCTTCTGAAACTGATTCGAAACTCACCAGCCTGAGCAGGAGGGAGGGGCTTGGAAGGCATCTTGGCGGCTGGCTTGCCCTGCTGAGCGGCAGCGGCGGAGGGAGCCAGAGCCTTCTTCGTCTTGTCGATTTTCAATGCGGCGACGAATTGGCTCGGGTCCTCATTGTCGTCGTCGCCCAGGATATCAAAAGGGTTCATGGTAGCCATTTCCGAGTGCCCTGCCTGTGTCCTTCTGTCGAGCTCAAGATTCGACGGCCTTCAACAGAAAAAGGAAACCAGTAAACCCCTATGGCTTATTCAGATCCATGTCGATGATTAAAAGGAGCCGGATAGTGTTCTGATAGAGAAGGAGACTGATGAAGTGCAGCTGAGACGAGACTGCGAAACCCTAGCCAGCACGGCAGGCAGAGGCCGAAGTGAACAACGGAATCTTTAAAGCCCTAGTGATAGTCATAACCTGCGGGAGCGCTCACCGTAAGATTTTACACAGTAGATCTGCTATTGGTCGAGAAGGGGGCCTCATCTCCAATTCAGCCCAATCATTTTCCTTTTTTTTTTTAATTTTCTGGTTTTTTCCCCTTATTTCTCTATGAATTTGTTTTGCAATTTCTATGGGTCGGAAATAAAATATAACAAAATTGGGCCAAAAAAAAATAGACAGGGAGATGATTCCAAGTGGGAAGCCGAATATGATCACAATGATTCGGCTTAAACGTGACAGACGAATGGTGTGGGGTCGGTGTTATTGGACCGGGTTGGCACGTCCCAAAACAGTTACAAGCCTACAGTGTGGCCCGATAAGATCGAGCCCAACACAGCACCACTATCGGGCCGCCCAGCTTGGCACGGTAGCCCAATTTTCTTAGCCGTCTTGTACCTATCTGCATACGAAGCAGAGAGACCTGTTTCCTCTTTCTTCTTTTTGGCGCCAGTGACAACTCTTGCCGGGAGATTCGAAAAGAAAATTCGACCGAATTACTTCTGTTGTTGAGAGGGGACATGGAGCAGGCCGGCGGCAATCTCCAAATGTCTGAGCCCTTGCACTCGAATTCCCAGGTATGAATTTCAAGCGGGCATACAGCAAATTTAAACCTTTTTTTTCAGATTTCTCTCGAGATTCTTGATTCTTCAGCAGAGTAAAATGCTGACTAGTTCTTCCTTACTGAAGCTCTCGGAACAGGCTTCCTCACTCTCACTCCCTTCAGGTTAGCGCACCATTGTATTTCCCCGGGTAACATGTTTGGGATCGTAGGTTGTATTAAGTTAGACCGGAGATCAGATGGGTCTTGGTGCCTTGTCCTTTGCAGAGCCTCCCGATGTCAAGAAGTGGTTTTCTAGCTACGTATATGAATCTCCTGCTCTTGGTTCAGACAAGGCTTTCTTAGCTTCTTCCCTCGAAGGAGGAAAATGTCAAAATTACAGTTTTTGTTCCGAAGCTAGGCGCAGAGAAGAGGATGAGAGTCCATTGGATTTTGGCAATGTCACAAAGATTGACCGAGCGGTTTCCAGTAAGAAGACCGACTCAAACTTGTCTACAGAAGCTGAGATCAATGAGGTGCCTTATCTCAAGCATGTCTTTGTGGCTGTTTCCCTCGGCTCTTCTCAGTATTCAAGGAACATTTAATAGTTTTAAGTTTCTCATTGTTTGGTGCGTCCGCGTGTTTTGTAGGTTCCGGATTCTTTGCAGTCACAGACTCAGCTATCCGGTTCGTATTTGGTTTCTTGATTCCTTACGTGTTAACTGAAAGAGTAAGAAAGAATAGTGAATTTTAGACCACTGGACATTGTTAGTTCCTCATACTGGTGATTGTAATTCTGTGCATCGGGTTCTCAGAGCCTCCTGATGTTAGGAACTGGTTCTCAAGTTATGTGTATGAATCGCCTGAGTTAAGTATTGAATGTGGAGAAGACTCCTCTAAAGAAATCAGATGCAGTGGAGAAGGTGCTGCTGATGAAAAGAGGAAGATAGAGGCAGCATTCGGAGCCATCCAATATGGAAAAGTCTGCAGAGGTGCCGGTGATACAGGTGAAAGACTGAACTGCG
This sequence comes from Sonneratia alba, assembly GCA_900174645.1. Taxonomy (NCBI): domain Eukaryota; kingdom Viridiplantae; phylum Streptophyta; class Magnoliopsida; order Myrtales; family Lythraceae; genus Sonneratia; species Sonneratia alba. The sequence goes on from FWPY01000041.1 coordinate 1,014,774, forward strand.
ATGAACGTGTGACTAGTGCAAAGGAGCTCAATCAGGATCCATATTTAAGGAAGGTGCTGTTCTTTCAACTGGATCTGTAACTTTGCTTGCTGCTAGTTGGACAATTGTGCTTTACATTTCTTCTTCCTATATGAAATTTAGAATTGCGGATACTTAAGAGGCTCCATTTTGGTGATTCCTTGTGGAATTCTTCTTGCGCAGATCGCCAGTTCTTCGGAGTCAACCTCTCAACTTTCTGGTCTGTGGTGCTCCTTTGAATATATTAGTGCTCTACTCTATTCCTGGGCTCTTATGAGATGATTTAGGCTTGTTGGCGTAAAAGAAACCTGAAAATTGGATTTATTATTTATGAGTTCTCCTCTCAAAGTGATTCTTTGAAGTGGAGGTCTAATTTCTATTTCCTCGTTCTTTCAGACCTTCCTCATATAAGTAACTGGTTCTCAAGCTACGTCTATGAATCTCCTGAGCTAAGTTTGGGAGAATCTTTTCTTGTGGAAAAGGAGTCCCTGGAAGATGTATTTGCCACTGAAGTGAGTAGCGGAGCCAAAAGAGAGAGCTTGGGTAGCCATGCAAGTCCTAAAGTTGATGAAACGGAACTTCAGATAATGTTTCCCTCTAAGCAGGCGAGACATCGTCCATGTCAGGTGATTTTCTTCACATTCTTTTGCCTTCTTAATTCAATCAGTTGCCACCGTTTCAGAGAGCTATTTATAGACAGATTCATCCTTGGTTTAAATACTTCGGTGCTGGGATTGAGAGCTGTCTTTGCAATCTAAAACGACAAAATATTACTGCGGGAATTGCAGGAACGAGATGAACTCAGTGAGGAGGGAAACTTATCAGCTCAGGATGTCCCCACTTTCAATATTTTCTCCATGGAACACTCGGAAAGTAGGAATACAGTGGAATGCAATAGATCTCCACAAGTCGATTTGGAAGAATCTTGGTTGAACGGGAGTGGAGCTGAAGAGAGGCTGACACAGGAGTCTATTGAAGAACCAAAGATTACAGCTTTGCATGTTGATTTAGTTGATGCTCCAGCAAGAAATATGATTTCTCGAGGCCTTGGTGCAGAAAACGAGAGAGCGGACACCAACAGCGATGGATTTGTTCGTGTCAAGAGCAAGGTAAGTAGAAGGTCGAATGATGAGAACGATTCCAGAAGGCCATGGAGTGTCTTGAAGGAGTGTTCCAGCTCGAAAGAAAGAGCTTCTTGTATGGCAGCCCAGGATGGCATCAAGAGAAGGCCATTATCAGAGACAACCAACTTTCACGGTTGCCTCGATGCGCCAGGCTCTGCTGGGAAATGGAAGTGTCCTCAGAAGAGTAAACCGAACCTCGGACCACCGATGAAGCAGCTAAGGCTCGAGAAGTGGGTCCATATTATGGGAAAGTAACAACCGGAAGATCGATACCGGGACCCGACAGCATTTTCCATGCGAACTACGTACTTAGAACAGTTGCTTGCTTGCCATATGAATCCGTAATACTGCTGTTGCCTTGCTTCATGCTGTTATGGTCAAGGCATTGGATCAAGGACTGTTATAATCTAAAAAATTCCCATGTGATCTAGATTGATAATAACGTAAAATTAATTTTATTCGCAAAATCCTAAACTGAAAGGATTTAAATTGTAGAGATAAGCCTTAAGTAAGGATTAAGGACTTGCTAATTACGAGATAAGCTATATTGGACAGCTGGATTAGGACAAAATCTTCGTGTCAGAATTAACAAAATATCCTTTTATAAGGAAAAGCATTACTACTTGCCACGGGCATATGGGTCCTGACCCGGATTCGACCTTAGAAACCCGACTCACTCTGCTTCATCCGTCACTGGCAAACCGTGCTGGCAGCGTGCTCTCTGCTCTGTCCTCCCTTCTCGCTGCTGTCTGCTCTGAAGAAGGAGAAGAAGAAATGGGGAGTCTTGTGTTTGCGAAAGCCCTCACTAGATCGCTCCTCCATCGCTCCCCCGGAGTTCCGAAATCCTCCCCGCTTTCTCAGCTCATGAATTTCAGCAAATGCGATTCAGACCTGCTGAGCTGCGTGAGGACGTTGACATCGCTGTGTTTCAGTTCCAATTTCCCGAACTGGCAGTATCAGAGCCGCAGAACCCTGATTTTGGAGCCAACAGCTTCTGAGTCAGTCAAGTTTAACCGGCTCTCAGATTCTGACTCCGGTACGCCCCACCGCATGTTGGCGCGCCTGTTTGAGCACCAACAATTTGGTTCTGTTTATTTTCTCTTAATGGGTTTTTTCTTTTCAATTCTATCTATGCATCTCGTTGGGAATTAATTTGCTTTAGGGCTTCCTGGAATCTGATTGCAGCTAGGTGTGGTGGACGCGTTGTCTGGTTTCATTAGAGTTTTCGCTTATTTGCAGGAATAGTTGAGGTTTGCTTAGATAGACCTGGGACTAAGAATGCCATTGGGAGGGATATGTTGAAAGGACTACAGCACATATTGGATGCTCTGAGGGAGGATGCTTCTGCTAATGTCTTGATGATCTGCAGCTCAGTTCCAAAGGTTTTCTGTGCAGGAGCCGATCTGAAGGTATAGTATATATCAACTTTTGCATTTGGTTCGATTTGATTTATCTTGTTCTGGTAGACGACAGAGTGTGATTTGATTTACAGTATTAAACACCAAAAAGGCTAAGTTGCTGCATATATGGCAGATGTTTTACTTTCCGATATTGTGTTTGCTTTTATTTGGCAGGAAAGGAAGATGATGACTCCATCTGAGGTTCAGTCTTTTGTGAATTCATTGCGCTCAACATTTTGCTCTCTGGAGGTCGTAATCTTTCTATGCATTTTCTTGTACACATCCTCCTGATGCTTGTATTCTTCCTCTTAAGTCATGCTTAAGTCTCTGACTTCAGTCTTCTACTCTTCATTGTTGCCTTCTAAGAGACTGCATTATCCTTGAGATTTCTTGCTGAACCTTATGTGGAGTTCTTCAATGCAATGATGCAGCAACTTGGTATTCCTACCATTGCAGTGATCGAAGGAGCAGCACTGGGAGGAGGACTTGAGCTGGCCCTGTCATGTGACTTTCGCATATGTGGTATTACCTCATTGTTTAAAAATATCAAAGTTCCACCTTTAATGAAGTTTGCTTCAGCTAGGGATTTGGAAATACTTATGCTGTTGATATTTTCTTTTTTCTTTCTTCCAAAAAATTGTCAGGAGAGAATGCAGTTCTAGGATTGCCAGAAACAGGACTCGCTATTATTCCTGGGTATGTTTGACAAGAAATGGTTGATTTCTTTGCTATGACCATCAATCAAAACGTAGGAATTCCTCACTCTGATCAACATACAGAGCAGGTGGCACACAGCGGCTCCCCCGCTTGGTGGGTAAATCTGTGGCGAAGGAACTCATATTCACGGGCCAGAAGATTAGTGGAAGAGATGCGAATTCTATGGGTACTCTGTGTTTTATCACCCCTGATTTATTAATTAATTGTTTCCATCAGTAGAAATTTGACTCTATTGATGTGCACGTAGAGTGTTTTGAGTCAAGTAAACTAATATGAATCCGCATGCCAATGGCTTAGAGCATTTACCTAAATTTAAGAAGTTTGAGCCAGCTTCTCTCCAATGTCATGCCAACACCGAATTTTTATGGTCTCCAACCCAGGTCTCGTCAATCACTGTGTCCCTGCTGGTGAAGCTCGTTTGAAGGCACTTGAAATTGCCCGAGAAATTATTCAAAAGGTTCATTCGCTGATCATAAGATGAGAAAAGCACTATGACACTTTTTTTTTCTTATATATGAACCTTTCCCAGGGTCCGCTAGCCATACAAATGGCTAAAAGAGCAATTAACATGGGGATCGAGGTGGATATGACATCAGGATTAGAGCTCGAAGAAGAGTGCTATGAGAGGCTATTGGATACCAAAGATCGACTTGAAGGTTTAGCAGCATTTGCTGAGAAAAGGAAGCCCAGGTACACAGGTGAATAGGGAACTCATGGTTCTGAAAAGATCTGTTTGCTGTGAACTGGAGTTCTAATGTTGCCATTTCATGACGGACACCAAATTTTTAGGTGTAATTAAAATAATCAGATTTAATGCATCAAGCAGTTTGGTGGAACAATGCATCTTGCGGACAGTCCTTTTGGTACTGCAACGATGGTAAAAGGGATACAGGGATGATACGGAGGAAAACACAGAGCAAAAGCATGTGTCAGAAATTTGCAGTGCCCCATATACGGGGTGTGTTTCGGTCGTCTCTGCGTTGTTTCTCTTTACAAGTAAATCTGTGCTCCTAGGAAGCTGATATTCTTGTCATCTCTACAGCCCATTTCGCCTCACTACATCTATTGGAGTTTTCATCTTTTGTTCACATACGTCTCCAATCGTTCTTTCTGATATTGGTGGCAAAAGGATGCACAGGATATCCGTGCGATGAACGTTGCAGGTGAGTTGAGTCAGGACTTAGAACTCTCTCTGATTGAGACAGATTCCTATCCCAGAAGAAATATGAGAACCCGTGAAAAGTCTAAGGTCACCGAGGGATGAGAAGGGTCAAAGTTTTAGAAGTGAAAGGAAAATGGACGATGAGCGGTTTGAACTTTGACGGGTGGACTATTAATTCTTGACTTCTCATTCCGGGAATCTCCCCTCGTGCGGCCTGCCCAAATCCTCAGCGCCTTCCTCCAGCTTTCCGCTTTCCATTATTCCTTTTTCTCCACTCTACTGTTTCATAGCAATCCATCTAGAGGAACAATTCGACGCAATATCCTGTGATGGCTCGACGATTTCAAGGCATGACTTGACTTCTTTGAAGCCGGGAGCAGAGCCCATCGTAGAATGATCGGTAATGTATCGACCGAAATTGGATTATTTGCACTTACCTCAGTAGAAGGAAACAAACTTTTGGTGTTGAGATAAAATTTAGAGGTAAAAAAATGACTCATGGCTTCACCCAAGCCACAAGTGATCGACTATTCTCTCTCAAATGGCACCTTTCGAATGTGTATTACCTATATCTCGAAATTTAATCAGTATATATTAATTTAAATTCAAATTAAGCTAGAATACCTGAAAGTCTTAAGCTTTAATTAAGTGAACAGGACACCAAATCACTTCAACCTATTTAACATATGATATCAAAATTTTAACTAAAAGGGATATGGATGAAGAATCCCAATTAATGCACGTTGGCTAAATATTTTTCAATTAATTTAGTGTAAACTCGTAGATGATAACCAAAGCAATCGACTATAGTGGGCCTCCCGTGGAAGCATGTGGGTCGTGCAAACAGTACTATTAATAAAATATATTCACATTTCAAAAAAAAAAACTTCCCTTACAAAATTATCACCCTCGAAATTCATGGGAATTCCCAAAAAACCAGAAATATCTGTCGTAGAAAGTAACACAACGAATACAATAATGAGGGCTTGTCGTGTCAGCATTTGCTAACCAACAGCCGCTCGCCACGTGTACACAATGTGGCCTTCCCCTCAACTACAGTTGCGTTTGTGGTCCCATTCACAGTCCCCTCCCCGCCACTGCCCCCATCCCAACTTGGGGAGCCGTCGACGTAACCACCTTCTTCCTCCGCTTGGGGGACCCATTCTCCGACGAAGACGATGACGACGGCGAGGATCCTCTATCCGGATCCGGCGATGACCGCTTCGATGTCACTCTTACCGGCTCGGGCTCGCCCGAGTTGATCCGGAGGGGAAAGTTCAGCAGGGCCCTGGAGCCGCGCATCCGGTAGGCGGCTCGGTCGTAGGCTAGAGCCGCGTCCTCCGCAGTTTCGTAAGTCCCGAGCCAGACCCGAGCCCCGTTCTTGGCCGGGTCTCGGATCTCGGCCGCGAATTTCCCCCACGGCCGCTGCCTCACTCCGCGGTAGTGCCTTCCTTTCGGTAAGGCGGCGGCAGCAGCAGCTGCCGGTCCCTTCGTCTCCGGCGCGGGAGAGGAGGACGATTCCGACGGGGAACACGGCTCCGGCTTTACCAAGGCTTCCGAACCGGTTCCGGAGGAACCGGACAGCGTCGGCACCCACCCAACGTGGACGGCGTCCCGGAGGACTCCGTAGAGGACCATATCCTCCGGGTCGTCCTCCTTGAGCGGGAGCTCGCCCCAGTTCTCCGTCAAGCAGGGGTACAGTTTACTGAAGCTGGAGCTACGGCAGAAAATCGGAGCCCCGAATCCACTCCTCCCAGAAAATTCCCCCTCGCGCATCATGGGCCGGTGGATCAACCCGAAAACTGCCAAATCGGATCCATGGATGCTCTCAGCATACATGTCCGTCATCAAAATCAACCTCAACCCTTTCGAGATCTCCGATTCTCGTATCCGGGTTCGGGCTTCTTCCCGATTTCTCGATAACAGATCTGTTGAATTTGAAGATGGAGAGGAGAAGATCGCTTGCCGAGGAGTGAATTTTGGGGACTCGAGTGGGAAGGGGAGTATATATAGGGAGGGCAGATTCATGCACCTGGACAGATCAGACTTTTTAAGAGATTTTTCTTTTTCTAAATAATTAATTATTCCATTGGGGGTGATGTCATCCTCTTTAGCAATTGGGATTGGCCTTGTCACGATGTTTGCTATTTTCATGACGTGTCCGGTTTCTTTGAAAGTTCCTAACTTTGCAAGTGGGGTGAAAACAAAATGAAACACGTGCTTAATTCTTCGAGTGACAAAGTAAACTAATAAACCCATATGACATAAAAGAGTGAGTGACCAACCAAGAAGAAGCCACATCAACACTCAAATGATAAAAATTGAATTGGGCATCTCCAAATTTTAGTGCAAGAGTGATGTATCAATGTGCGTCGGATCTTGTGGTGTGGTAGGGTGTCCTGAGAGGTGATGTTGCCGGCTGACAGCGTACTTGATTTGCCCACTTGACGACTTGCTATCGCCCCCACGAGCTACCCCGTGCAAGCGGGCATTCCATCACTCATCGATTTTTGTTGCACTACGATGGTGATCTTGGAGCTAAGGGCTTAGAAGTTCGGATGGCCCTGTAATCGGGGATCCTCGAGCCAATAATTCTAAATACTCGGAGAGTCGATGCTGGCCTGAGTTCCAAGAAGCCACCCGCAAAAACATCGCAGGTGGACCCAGGTAAAAAGCATCAATCAGATTGTCCATCGAGTCCTTCATCTTTCTGGCAGCTGTCACACTAAATCCAACCGTTCAACTCGACACGACATTGTGCTACGGTACAGAGACGTTAGGTAGCGAAAGCACATTGCCAGCACCGCCACTCCTTCCATTCCCACCTCTTTCACGTCCCCCCCCCACATCGCCGACTCAGCTGTTTGTTTATTAATTAAACTCTATTGAACTTTGTGTGTTAACACGAGTCACTCGTAACTCACAGAGGAAAAAAAAATTCCCCATTTCCATTTACCACGACGGGCAAATTCAACAAACCTAGGATTTTTTTTTGTCGTCATGTTTGTATTGATTTATTGATCGATAAATCAATAATTAAGAATAATTTAAAAGAATATTAACATGAAATTTTCAACTCGGGAACCATCATGTGCCGAATTTTCTCGTGGACAAGATGCACAGGAGAAAGGGGGGACACGGGCAGGGCAGGCACGAGGATGCACGCGTCGGCACTGTGCTACTTTGTGTTGGAATTGTATTATAAATCTCTTGTGGGAAGTCCACCCACCCACCACAGGTCAATTTTATCTTGATAAGACCATTAATATTTTTTTTTATTTCACTTTACTTTTATCTTTTTTTGGTCGTGGATTGTGGGCCCCATGCAGCCCAGATTTGGTCTTATCCATTTCCCTCTCCCCCACTGTGTCCCTTCAGCTTCGTAGGCAGGCGGTCGACATGGTACCTAACCAACGGCCGACCTTTCCAATATGGGAACGATATCATTGGCTATTTGTAATATGTCTATCCGTCTTCAAGATCCCAAGAAATCGTAAGGTGATTTTGCCTTAGCAATAATATGATGGGGGAATGATTAATGATAAGTGATTAATATTTATTTTTCTCAGATTAATACATTTATTATATCAAATGATGAGCAAAGGGGTGCGAATGGTTAGATCCCAAATTATCTCAAACTTTAGATCTAATGGTGATCCAATTATATAGTTTAACTTAATAGTAATTTCACGTACTTCACATTTCCTTACCATTTTCTTCTCTTTTCTTGTCTTCCGATTGAAGCAGGAGCCCACTTGGACGAATAACCTTCTCACGTCTTCGTCTATTCATGCCCACAGCTTCAGAAACTTTATTTTATTTTATTTAGGGTTAGTTCTTGCTTTCCATGAGATGTAGAGGGGTGCCATATTTATCTCCCTAGTGATCTACAAGTCCGCTCGACAGCTAGCTTACGATTGATTGATTGATTGAAAAGTGCAGCACACAGACACAGACCATTTCATTCGAGGCGGAGTGGACCTCCGCATCGATTGGCGTAACTCAACACGGGTGGTTCTATACTTCGAGTCATCCGGGGAAGGCTGGGGGTAAGGGAGTCAGAGTGGCTCGCGAGCTCGGATGGTTGCTGGATTAATGCATGGCTTTCAGTCGTCGGTATTTGGGAGTTTTCCGGCGGTGTCATAGCAGAATGCTGGGCAGCCTGACTCAAGAGTCTGGACTCCACGTGACCCCGGGATTCAAATTCTTATATCTTTAATTACTTTTTAAATTTTGCCCTAATTTTAAGCTGCTATATTTCGGAATGGATTGTGTATCTATTGGGCAGGATAATTGATTGTATGTTTTCCATGTGAAATTAAATAGTTCAAATCTAAACAAAATGTCGAACCCAAGTCTACCATAATTTGATTTATTTATTTATTTTTCCTATGTCAAATAACAACTTTCCGTCCGCCTTCGAGGGTTAGCATGGCTCGTACTTGCCACGATCTATAAAGCACGCCTTGGCAGCTGACCACCAATCGAATAATTTTCTTTCATGAGTATATCGAGAGAACCAAATGTAACTGATAATGAAATTACGTCCTCTCTTTTTTAATAGATTATTTTTCTCTCAATAATTTGATGTAGGTCTTGATGAGTCCATGGGGTGAATCGGGCTCGTTTGGGTGAGCGGTCTGCTCTAGTCGGTCCGAGTGAGTCTTTGGCTCATCTTAGGGTCCTGTAAACAAGCCATCCTAGGCATGATTCGTCCTGTAAATTAGAGAAGGTAATGGGGGAGGGTAAGAAGGTGTTATAGTGGAAGAGAGGCTGAGAGGGTCGTGTGGTCTCACCGTGCCCCGTGGGATGGGGCGTGGGGGTGTTTATAAGTGATATCAAGGGATGGTCACGTGGCTTCAGCATGGGGGAGGGGAGACTCGGTCGAAGGGCCGAGTGAGTCGAGTCAGTGCAGTCGGTGGGCCGATCGGCGAGTCAAGAGTCGGGTGACCGGCTAGTAAGTAAGTCGGTTCTCAAAGACGGGAGTTGGACCAGGCGACCGGGCCGGTCCCTATCAGATATCGTCCATAAAATTAATGCACTGCACATCGACACGCACACGTGCGTTCCGTCTCGCTCACACTCCCAGCAGCTAGAGTACTCCGTCGAATTCTCGATTTTGTTCTGGTGGGCAAATGCCGGCTTATATCTCGTGGCGTTTCTCCTCCAAGGAGCAGTGGGTACCTTTCAGTGTCATTAAAAGATCGCCCATTGCTCTCCATACATGCAAAGTAAACGTGCACGGTCTGTGCTAATTTTGATCACGTCCGATTTTTAAGTTTTAGAATGAGATTAATGTAACCCTTCAGTTGTATCAAGTTTCCTGTGTACTTATATATTCATTGTTAATCTATAAATTTCATCGTAATTATTAAAGTGATGGACTTATGTTTAATTAAAATATTTAAGCAAGTAGGATAGTGGTATTCAGCATCTTATATGCTATAATTTTTTTGTTCAATTTTCCGATGCTAGATTTCATTTCTTAATATCCGCCCTCATGTGACAACGTGGTATACACGTGCCACGTGCCATGAATACCCGCCTTTAATAACTGTCAATGAGCCGAACATACTATTTCATGCTCGGATGATAAAGTCAACTAATTCAATAGCTAATTGAGCTATTGGTCTTAATAATTACAATAAGTCGGGTATTTTTTTTCCGGCCTCGAGCTTATTAACAACTAATCTCGATACTTCTTTTGGTCTCGAGCCTTGACGAATTATGAGCCCATACAATAACTCACTCTAATACCATGTAAAAAGTTTATTAGGCTTATAAAAACGATGACTATATATAATCAAAAAATTTAAGTTAATAAGATTGTGATATCTAATATTTTATGTATCAAAATTTTTTTATTTAATTTTTAATATAAAATTTCATTATCCAAAAGTTTAATTCATGAAAACCATTGGTTACCAGACGGGGATGACCTTTAGAAGTCTGTAATCTCGGTCAGCTTTTACGACTTTGACCAACAACCCCTCGGGCTCCCTACCGGATGCCACGTGCGAAACGGCTCCCACGTGCGCATTGGAGACCGTGCGAACCGAGGATCGCCTTGACGTACTTATTATATGCAAAAGGACACCAGTTTAAATAACAATTTTTTTTTCTGGTAAGACTTTTCAAAATTTTTGAAAAAAGGGGGACCGTCGAAGGAAAAATTGTGGGCTTTAACTTGAACAATTATTAATTAATCATCACGTGTGAATATAGGAGGTTGCGAGGCACCTTCTCAAGTTGGCCCAGCTCTGTGTCATGGTTCACAGTAAAAATTATACTTGATTATTTAGAATATATTTAATAAATAACCAAAAATAATAACAATAAATTTTGATATCAAAAATATGAAAATTTAGTATCACCATTAACCTGTGATTAGATGATCAGTAGGCATTTTATCAGCGGAACTCATTCCAATTCTCTTTAAGCATCCAAAATCTTGTGTTTCCAGTCCGCATAGCATAGTATATGATGACTTACGAATATGTGTACGGATAGATCGAAATAAAGACAATCTTGTGGTGAAATGCTTACGTGGAAAGGGATCCGATCAAAAACGCTCTCTTCTATTACTGTAGTCGTGGTGCAAGCTTTTAGTACCTTTCATAATTGACAAGTTGCTCCGCTGCTTTTTCTTTAATCATGCTTAATCCACCATTAAATCTTAATTAGGTCACGCTCTCTGCACTTTATGTAATCAAGTTAAGAATAATTTATAGCCAACTCCTCGGATTGATTACCTCGACCTGACGCATGCGATGATCTTACAGTATTATAATTAGGCGTGCATTGGTGGATGTCTGAGCTAATGATATATGTTGTATATATATATATGTATGTATGTATAAAACCCCGTGCCATGTGACCAACATGTGAAGATCCTGATAAAGAACTCAGATTTCTGACTTAATTTTCATCTTAATATGAATTAATTAATTTTTAGTAGGTATCAACCAACAATTATAATTATTTCATATTTAAATTTAACCAAAATTTTTTTTAAAAGAGTTTTTTTTAACAGTTTAAAAAATATTTTTATATATGATATTGTAAATGGATAAGTTTGAGACATGCAAATTAGCTCGAGCAACTTTATATTTCATACATAACGCAACGTGCCACGTTTAGGAGCTTTCTACGAAATAGGGCAGCGGGCCCCACCGGAGACCTTTCGTCGAGACTGCAGCATAAACGACAAATTCGAAAAGAATTAATAATTTTATATTTATGATATTTAAATTTAATTTTTTAAAAAAATATTAAAATATATAAATTGAGTCATAATATAATAACATATTTTCCTAATTAAAATCATTAAAATATTCATATCTTTCTAAATTTATAATTAATAATTAATTTAGACTGCTTGATTCATCGACCGACAGTTGAATTGCCTTGTATAAATTTCCTCCATAAGTTATGCACCGAGATCGTATATAATAGAAAATATACATATTAATTAATTTAAATAAATAGCGCTAAGATGTAGATTCTTATCGCGAGTGTGCTGGACCCTCTCCTGCACATCATCAAAAACCATTGACTTGGAGCTTGGACTCACTACAGTTGAGACGATCCAACGGTCGAAAAATGCCCGCGATCAGCGTCTGATTAAGAGGCCCAGCGCGAGGCGGACGATGCTTCCTCATCCCTGCTTGCTGCCTTGCGTCATTCAGGAAACCGCCCGGAAAGTCGCTCAGTACGACTTTTGCGTCTGGAAACTACCCTTTATAAATGCATCCCCCGTAGCTCATCTTCTTCCAGGTCGGAGCTTTCCCCCGATTCTCGAACATCAAAAGACCTTCCTTTCCCTCTCTTCTTATCTCTATCTCTTCCCGAACACTCTCAGAAAACTATCATTTAGCAGGAGAGACCCGCAAAGATGGCGGAATTGTCGTCTTCGTCAGCCGAGCTTTCTACCCAGCTGGAATTCATCGAGCAACACTTGCTTGAAAATTCTATGCTTTTCGATGATAGCCATTGGACCAGTGAAGTTACGAACTCGGGGTCCGTCTCGCTGTGCTCACAGAGCTCAACTGCCGAATCCGAACTCTCAGTCTCGGACTTCCATTGCATGAGCGGAAACGATCACCTCGAGTTCGATATGAGCTCTCTCCCAGTGGAGCAGAGTCAGATGGACCCCTTCGAATTTGAATCGAAGCCTCAAATTGTTGACTTAACTGGATATAGCTCGTTCATCATATCCAATTTGGAGGAGAAGCCCAAAATTAACAGTCAGACGGCGACGAGGCCCTCTAAATCGGCCAAGAGGCCGTCCCTGAAAATCTCTCTGCCGGACAAAACCGAGTGGTTGCAGTTCAGCTCCTCTGATCAGGCGACCGAGCAGAGCCGACCCGCCGCCGCCATGGAAGCGGAGCAGACGCACTACCGAGGGGTCAGGAGGAGGCCGTGGGGAAAGTTCGCGGCGGAAATCCGCGACCCGAACCGGAAGGGCACCCGGGTCTGGCTCGGGACCTTCGACACGGCCATCGAAGCCGCTCGGGCCTACGACCAAGCCGCCTTCAAGCTCCGCGGGTCGAAGGCCATCGTCAACTTCCCCCTCGAGGTCGGAAACTCCAGATTTGAGCCAGCCGCAACGGCTACCGACACTGACAGCCGCAAACGGCAACGGGAGGAGGAGACGGAGACTGCGAACGTGACGTTCAAGAAGGAGAAGTCGCCGTTACCGCAGTCCGACGTCGCCGGTCACTGCAGGGACGCCCCGTTAACGCCGTCGATTTGGGAACCTTTTTGGGAGGGTGACGTCAAAGGAATCTTCAACGTGCCTCTCCTGTCGCCGTTATCTCCACAGCTCATGGTTATCTGAGTATTCAAATTCGGAAAATCCCTTTCGCTTTCAAGAATTGTACTCTTGTTAATTTATTTGTTTATTCAAGTTTATCAGTTTGCACAAACAGTTGGATTTATTATCAGTTTTACCCTTTGAGAAATACCGTCATCACTTACTTTATTGAAAATTTCATAAATATCACACTAATTTATTTTCCTCTAACTATATTATGGGTAAGAGGAAAAATAATCAGCATACGAATTATTCTGCTTGGAGAATCGGTTGTAGTACCGAGTTGATCATGTTTGCACGAACGACTTTCCACTACCTTTAACCTACTGGAACAAAAATATGGCAGATAATAAAAAAATTGTATTATCGTATAATATATAAAAATGCGAAAGTAAAAAAATTAACTATAAAAAAGTCCAAAGACCACTCATTCACAAACAATTAAATAACCTTTAAAATTCTTAATTAGCCATTGCATTCCAAATTTTTATAGTGTGGCTAAGAATAGCCTAATAATAATAATAATTGGTATTGTCATTTATTTTTGTTTTTTCTGTCTCTCTAAGACTATATTCATCGTCTCGTATGAATAGATGACGGTACGGTGCTTTCGATGGTGACGGTAACGGCGAGGGCCGTCAGTGAATAATGATGAATTGGGCCCGCACTCGTGAAGGACGGACTCGGTCACCCCTGGCTCCTTAGGAAAATAGTCAAATACAACTATGTCCCAGAATTTTTGGCTGAGACAGTAATTTAATGTGATAAAATATCACTTAAATATAAATATATTTCCTATTTAAATGTGTTAATTAAGTAATATGTAAATAGCACATATAAGTTATATCCCTTATATAGGTGGTTAAATGGATCATATTTGAGTTAGACTTATTTATCTATTTAATAAATATATTATACACATATTAAATATTTTATGATACAAATATGTTTAAATACAATACAATATGATAAGATTATCCACTTAAATATGGATGCACTTTTCTCAAATGTGTATATTCATACACCAATGTTTTCGAAAGTATACATAATATAGAAAAGAAAATCGATTCAACGTAATCTCTCTCGTGGGCTGCCAAGTGCTGAGAAGAGCACGTGTCTTTGACCTTAAACAGCAATCGAGCCGCAATTAACTACTCTATTATTTCTTTGTTTAGAGATATAAGAGTTAATTGGATTGTATCCAATTAAAAAGTTCAATAAGATAGTAGGTGACGTGAAGGTTCTAACATATTTGGTGCTCTTTGCCATATTCTAGATGGGCTCTTTTGTCGTATTCTCAATTTGATTGTGCAGATGGAATGGGACGTACTGGCCGCTGTTAGTAAATTGTTGTGATCGTAGATGGACATGTCCCGGTGTATCAGCATAATTATCCATTACTGTTTGATCGAATGGTCCGAGAGACTTTGAATCCATCTGGTGATCAAGCTTGCCCCCCGTCGAGTAATCCAGGCTTGTTGTGATGACTCGCTAATAACCGGGTTGTGTCGATCGGGTTTTTCCGAGATGAAAAATGGAACGAGGAAGGTCTCCGTTAGTTCCAGAAAGACTTACTGCTGATGCTTTGGTGCTCGAATCAGATCCTCTGGAGATTGATTGCACTTGTAAACCGGGTGAGACCCAAGCGACCATTATTGCTACTGGAGAGCACACCTTTGGAAGCCTGGTAGCCTGCACCTCTCGTACCAAGCACAGCCCACACCAGCCAACTCCAGAAGGTTCATTCTTGTGCCCAGCAGAAGTTTGATTGATTAATCCATCTGCTGCTTCACGATGTCAGGTTTTGACAGCAGTTGGAATTTCTGCCTCTACTGGGTGGCCGTTGCCATGACGTGTAACTTGTAAGGCTCGGAAGTTTTCAGCATAGTTCCTTCTACTTGAAAAGCGTAAAAGATGAAGTAATAACGAATCGAGTTGCGCCAGTGGATGTCTATGCTTTTATGAAAGCTATCCCGTTTTCTGTACAGATGACATCAAACTTCATTCAACTCATCACAGTTATTTAACAATGGAGTTTACAACTTACAAGGATATGGTGGTGTTGATGGTGGCACAGCCTTGCGGATGGAGAACCAAGATGCCATTTGGTACTGCTACCATCTCGATGTTAGCTGAATCCAAGGAGGTATTATTGGGTAATTTTCAACGATTCATGTTTGTGTTCTTTTCCTCGAAGAACCGCTGGAAAACTATCCCCTTCCTATTCACGGGCTAGAGTAACAGAGCTTCACTTTCTTCCATTTAACCCAACTGATGAGAGGACAGCTCTTACGAATTTGACAAATTCAGTCTCTATCATGATTGTAAGTTCCAAACTCCATTCTTTTGGCTCCGCAAAAAATAGTATATGTGGATGCTCATCTGCACCAGCTTTTTTGTTTATGAAATAACTTGGGTTTATGGTACTCAGTGCAGTCTGAAAGTTCAGCTTCCGTCCTTTCATGGTTCTTATTATAGCTGTCCTCAATGATGGTAAAGGATTATGTGATCTTTCGATCATTGTTTCTCAAAGTTCTTTTCGAGCAACGGCTAAATTGAAGTCTACGATAGGTTTGATTATGATGACATCAAAGCATAGAGGTGAAGCTGTTTATCTTCAAGTCAGTACGATCAGCCAAGCCCTAATCTTTGAGACTGATTCCTGCCCTTCTGCATTGCCCAACAAGTACGCCATCTATATTTCAAACCCCAGGCCACATGAATAACTAAAGTCATGAGCCTGCGATGATGTGCTTAAAGTAAGCACCATGAGAAGTTCCTCATGGATGGAGAAGATTGATAATTCAAGTTCTACTGGTAATTTTGTCTCATCAGTATACAACTACTTTATAGGAGGTGTATCATGGGACCTCGGAAGAATCAAGAGGATTGGATGGGGATGGATATTCATGATTTGACTGTACAACCCTTGACCTATCTCTTGCTCGACCGGATCAACTTTGCAGTCTCATTACACAACCAGTAGGAGAGCCTGTGGCCTCCTGTATAATAAAACAGCGTCTCCAGGAGATTATACGGACCTCCCTTTTTTCTTGGTGAAAAATGGATAGAAGAAATTTCTGCCAGTCGTCCCACGAGTCTCTTGGAAAAGTGCAAGCCAAACCGATTTCCTAGATTTTGGATGCTGATCAAACTTGGCACATCAATGTCGCTTTTCAGACTGCAATGAATACCTAACATGACTTTGGAGGGGAAGCTTGAGATGCTGCATGGGCAGCTACTAGACATGGCCTCTCTTCGAAGGACTTGAAAACTAAATTCCTCAAGCATACTTTCCGCGACCCTTTAAATCATTTCCGCTAAAAATCTGATACCAATTCGAACTCTTTTGGAGCCTTGTCATCGGGTGGAAACGTGCAGGTAGAGGGTGATTCACACCTTTAAGGGAAAATGTAGAAGTCGTTCTCGAAGCTGAGGGGACTCGACATCAATGTGAATCCACACGGCACCATCTGATACACACCCTTCCTGCGCATGGACTTCCTCCCTACTTTTGATTCCATCGTTTTTGCTGCATGCATTCTTCGCAAATTGTTACTCTTGTGATTACACTGAAGAATTTGACGTCTACGAATTAGCTCAGTCACACGACATGAACTACGAATAAAAGCTCGCAACAGTCAATATGATGCTGTGCGGAAAGATACAATCTGCAGGTAGTCTGATATTCCTTTTACCTGGCAAATATCAGGTCCCGAGTTCGGATTCCCGTCCATGTCTTCTTCGGACTTTTCAAGAGAGATGAACTGTCCACCTCCAATACTCCTGGTATAGAAGCAAAATATCAGGGTCCTAGTCAACCCTCTTCCTTTCACAGCATTGACAAAATTGCCCACCAAATATCAAGACAACCAAAATGTCTAAACTAAGGGGACGTTCGGTCCAGATATTGCTAAATAATCGGAAAAGTTTGAATCGCAGTAAAATCCTTTCAACCGTAAGCACGGATGAAATGGCCGTAGAGTTGCTTGTAATCTAAGGGTTTCTTGTGTTTAGAACGTACAGATTATACCAGCCACATTATAAACCAGTGAACTTCACGATCTGATAATTACTACGAATCATACGAAGAGCTGAGTGAGATGTCGAACCGTTGTTGCCACTTGGAACGAAGACAGAGACGGCCTTAATTGAAGGGCCCACAGTCGGGCATCACCGACTGGGCCCATCGCCGGCCGAGGCAGAAGGGAAGGAGCAAATTGCACCAGACCTTCGGCGGCGTTGTTTTGCGATGATGGAATCGCAGGTCTCCCGGCCCCTATATCGTTCATTACACGATGAACCTTACATAGGAGACAAGGCATACCACTGACGTGACATACGGTAAGAGCAAAAGAGTAATTACGGGTTGGGGGTATGTTTCGAGTTTTTTAGAGTGATGGTTTTTGGTTGGATCATAGTTGGGCCTACAATGGGCCCGGCCCAGTAAACAGCCGATGGTGAAACCTTTTTAAAGGGAGTAACGGGGGATCGGCTGCACTTGTACCTAATCTTTCCTTCTTTTCTATCTACTGTACGGACCCCACCCCGCAAGCGGACACCACCAGTTCGAGGGAATCACGTGTGCGAAATGCTGTCCACGTATGATCTTCACGTGTCGCTCCACGCGCCCGGACGTGAATCCTCAGAGCCACGCGCCACCTCCACCTCCACCTCCGTCAAATAATAATAATAACAAAAGACCTTCTCGGTATCCTAATTCCCAGTGAAGAGAGGGCATCCTATCTTTCGTTGTGCCCCGAGGGGAGCGAACTTCAATGGAAGGTTAAATTTAGGTGGCTAAAATAAGAAAAATGAATAAGAATCAGGTAAAATTCAATGAAATTTATATAATATTTCATATATATAGATATAGATATGTATTTTTCCTAATACACTTGGGGGCAAGCATTTCCGTCCACTCCTAAACGACCTCTTGAGTGTAATCCATAAATGGGGGGTAAAGGGGAGAGGTGGTAGAGCTGCTTGTCTACAGGGCAATCCATTATCCGATTTTATAACACACGAGTGGACGAAGGAAGGAATAATTTTAGTGTGCTTCACTGGGTGGAATGTGACCCAAGCAAACTATACTAATACTACAATGATTAGCACGCCCCAAGCTTTGAGATAATAGGATTTGATTTTCCATGTCACTGAAAGAATATAACCAGTCAGATGCCAAAATGCGTCCCCCAGAAACCTGAGCGAATGAATAATCTATGGGAAGCATATGAAACTCGGGGATCAATGCGCTGTAATCCGTCTGCACAGAAACTTTCTGCCGGGATTGACGATGTGTAAAGCCTCACGTACACTTAGAAACCATAGCTTATCCTATCAATTAGCAGTAATTAAATTGGCTAAACAGTCGGCATATGGATGAGCAGCGCGACTATTTGAACGAGTAATCAGCAGGAACAGCAAGATAACATGTTTTCCTCGTTAAACAATAGAATATAAATTTAAAAAAAAGAGCCAAAATTGGATAGAGATGGGATTTTTTCTTCTGTGAGAGAGTTTTTGATTCTCACGGGGTGTCAGGGGCCACACGTTTCCCACCACAAGTGAGGACTGGGGACTCCCTCCTACTTGATTATATGCTGCTTTCTTAATCAGACCAGAAATGTCCATATTATAGTGTCTTATTGCATGATGAATTGTAGGTAGATCGTCCCGTCCTGTCACTTCCCCGTCTAGCATTTTCACTGAATGACTGCTGCCCATTCAGGAGCTCTCTCAGCAGAACCTGGTTTGCTCTTAGTTCGTAACGATCTCGCGGTGCATCCTAAGATTCCTCCTCGTTCAACGCTTTAATGGAGTCCGATTGATTGCACAGAGAGGAGCGTGTGTTTGTGTGTATATATAGAGAGTGGGAGTTGATATCAGTTGGGGTCGTGGAGGTTAGTGGAAGAGGGTAGTTGAGATCTCTTCAATAGCTGCCTGTCATTAAATGGAGCTGAAGTTGCAGTTCGGTTACAACTCCAAGTCCATCTTTGGTTCCTCTGAGGTCTCTGTTCCGACAGGAAGAAGGTCGTGCTCGAGCTCTGTTCCAAGTTTCAGGGACATTCTCTGCGTCAGATCCTCCCATAAACAGCTCTGTCATTCCTGCAGATGTAAGTCATTCAAACTCTTGATTCTTGCTTCTGCTTCTGACGTTTGTGGCAACTGAAGACACCAGTCTGGAATGAGCTCGGTCTCTTAGAGTGCTTTAACTATCGATTCGATTGGGTTTCAGGAATCATGGGTCAGTCGGTTAGATTCCAAGTATCATTGTTGCGAGAACTTGTCTCTGTCTTCTGGAAAGAATTGGTGAAAAAGAAAGGAATCTTAATATTTTTTCGCTGAAACTGTTTTTAAAAAACCAGTAGAACAATCTTAATGTATGCTCGAACAGAGATTTGGATTCACGGTAGTTTGCTTTGATTGTTCAGGTTTTCCAGTAAAACGTTCATATCTGAGGACATCAAACTACACGGACCTCTCAAATGGAAGAACTATGAGTCCGAGTGAGTTCTTATCGGAATCCTGCTCATACCATATAAACGGGACCAACGGTGCAAGTTCGAGTCCTTATGTCAAAGAACTGAGAATACTCGAAGCCTGTGATGATGAGTACGGGGGAGTTGTGGTTAACGCCAAGAAGTTACCGCCCAAACTGAACGCCTTTGCCTCGGCTCTTCGCTCCTCCGTTTCCCATTGGAGAACGACGGTAAATATAACTATGATTCCTGATGCAGCGAAAGTCCTAGAGTAACTAGTCGATTTGTCTGTGTTTCAAGGAAATGGTATCGGAGTTTGTGTTCATATCTCCAATCTTTAAAGCTTGTGTGCCTCTGATTAATTCAACTTCCATGTGTTGGGTATTGCCATTAATTGTGAGGTAACTGATCATTCAAACCCTTGGAATATAGGGCAAGAAAGGGATATGGTTAAAATTGCCTGTGGAACTTGCCGATTTCGTTCCCATTGCTGTGAAGGTAGTAACGGGACCTTTTCCTTTCTGCAAGAGACTTGGATTTTGTCAAGCAACCATGCAAAAGGATACTACTTGACTTGTGTTTGATCGAGCAGGAAGGATTCGAGTACCATCATGCTGAGAGAGGATATGTGATGCTGACTTACTGGCTTCCGGAAGGGCCCTCCTTGCTCCCAGCTAATGCTTCTCATCAAGTGGGTGTTGGAGGCTTCGTTATAAACGAAGATAACGAGGTTTGCTTCGCTATCTTGTTTATCAATTATCTCAGACTTGAAAGGGATAGAATATACATCATCCATACCATGAACCTTGTCGACTGGAAGCAGGTTCTTGTGGTGCAAGAGAGATTCTGTTCCCCAACTCTCACCGGGCTTTGGAAATTGCCAACGGGATTCATTCTTGAGGTATATGGAGAGATGATTATCAAACAGTCGATATGATTGATTTTCTTATCTGTCATTTTTCCTATACTGCCAGTCAGAGGAGATATATGAAGGAGCTGTTAGAGAAGTCAAGGAGGAAACCAGTGTATGAATTGAATCGTTCATGTTTGTTCAGTTTATTGAATACAATCCCTCTTTAACGAGTTTAAGTCGGACTACTAGCTTCTGCTCAAATTGATTTCTTCTTGCTCATATCAATTGCAGATTGATTCCGAGTTCGTGGAAGTAATTGCATTCAGGTAAATGACACATTTCACTTTCACTTAAGCTACAAAAATTCTCTCTTCTGATAAGAAAGTATGATTCCCGGGCTGACATTTGATTGCATAATGTTCTTTTCATCTGTCGAATTTCCAGACATGCTCACAATGTGGCATTCGAGAAGTCAGACCTGTTTTTCATTTGCATGCTGAGACCGGTATCAAATCAAATCATGGTTGATGATCACGAAATTCAAGCAGCAAAGGTACAACGATATTAAATCAAACTTCTCAAGGCCACAAAATGGAAAAGAAATTGAAAATCTATGAGACAGTTCTAGCTCATGACCCAACTAAAATATCCTCTGTGTTTCAGTGGATGCCACTAGAGGAATTTGTCGAGCAGCCACTGATCCAAGGGGACAAGATGTTCAAGAAGATCATTGACATCTGCATTGCCAGGCTCGGGAGGAGATACTGTGGACTGAATCCACATCAAGTGGTCTCAAAGTTTGACGGCAAAGAGTCCACTTTGTACTACAATGTCGTCGAGGCAGAAGACTCAAATTGTGAAGCCAATTCGAGCTCGTGATGGAAACTCTAGTCTGATTATTACCACTTCACAAGTTCCACTCCCTCCGGTTTTTTTCTTGGGAAATCCCATTTCACCGTCTTCAGTTCTCAACTGCTGATGAATCAGCAAACGTACTACTGACAGTTGTGTTATGTACATATATCTTCTCATCTATTCGTACGTTAATATATGCCAGAGACTGTACCATATCAGACTTCTGTAATATAGAGCATATTTCAGAAAATCAGAGTTTCGACCTGCAGAGCTCCTCTGCTTTCTCTGCTGAATTGATGAAGTTACGATAAACTGCAATGAAAAAACGAGAAAACCAAGAGATTATGCACAAAAAGTTCCCAAAAATAGGTGACAATTTATCGTCCAGATCTAATAGAACTATCGATGCTCCCTTGTTTCTAAACTTGTCTCAATCCTCGGCCGTTGCTGCGATCGTTTTCGGTGATAATTGCACCTTTGAATATGAGACATTTTCGGGAGATTTGTTGTTGGGCTGATCATAGTCTCTCTGGCAATAGATGTCTCCTTTTCTTCTTCATAACATGAGCCATTCCGGGTAATCAATCAATTCTTGAAGCGCAAGTGTGTTACAGGTCATCTGCTGCATTTTCCCGAGACATTCCACTTGACAAGACATACAACTCTAATGTTGTCTCGCCGTCAGACTGGAGTCTGACTTAAGTAATGACTCTGTAACATACTATTTGGAATTTGGAATCCGCCAATAAATCTGTTTCCCTCATCGACTTGCCATGAGACCAGGTCCAACTTGAGGAACAAAGGCGGCTCTATAATATCCTTTTCTTTACCGTGATTTTTGACTGGCAATTTGCCCTCCAATCGAGGGAAGGGGACTTAACTACTGACTGAAATTTCCACAAACCAAAAACAGACAAGATTGTAGGCCAGCGGTGGTACTAGTTGGGTAGAATAGTCAAGGCCCTTAATACAAGACTCAGAGTCCTCACCCTTAGAATCAATGAAAAAATTGAAGGAAATCCCTTGTAACATTTCTCGGGAAGCTCGGCTCCAAGAAGTAGAAAACCATGATGTAACTTGTGCGTTGAAGATTGATTGCAGCATGACCAGAGCTATGATTTCTTCTATACCCGGAGAGACGTATTTCTTACTTCAACGGAAGATTCTACCCCGAAATAATTTTTCCTGATGACCAAAGCCTTCGGGCTTTGGCTTCTTCTCCATGTCAAAACAACTCTCTTGTACGCAACTTGATAGCTTTGAGCACCATTCTTTCTGCAATGAAGATTCTTCTCCCAAAGAACATTCTTGATAACCTAAAAGTCACTCTAGGACTTGCAAGTCATCACCTCAGTGGTTGTCTTTCTGGAAGCAACCCTCTTGGAATTAGCTATTCCCGTCGTTATCCTGAAGCTACGTTACCTTAATCTGGTAACAGTCCTTGCCGGACCAGCTGTCCTGGTGACCTGGATTTGTTAACGCGAAGCAACCCTATCTGGATTTAGGGTCGAGAGACTCTACTGTCCATTTCCAAACATTCCCACAGTTTCTCAGAACTCGCAGGATTGTCAATCAAGTCGATAGTCAATAAATTTTTTTAGAACTATTGAAACGTAATCCCTTATTCCTAATTTTGTCTTTCTTTTCTATTAGGCTGCTCTGACTTATGACCCACTCCATTAATTTGACCAGACTGAAACTGACAAGGGAAGACTTGTAAAACAACTACCAAATAGATGAGCTCAGCAATTATTATCAGTTATAAGGATTGCCGAAGAATGATCTAACAGTTCATCACTTCATGGACATGAAAATTTGCTCCATATTCTTCTTGCTCTTATTATTATTCTTGACAACCCCTGCAGAAGCCCAGGGATCCAACTGTCAACCTGTCCAATGCAGCAAGGAGGGTCCCAATGTTAGTTTCCCCTTCTACTTGAATGGCCAGCCTCAGGATTGCGGGGTACCAGGCTTTGAGCTGATCTGCAGATCAAACACCACCATGATCAAGCTCCCATACCACAGGGAGCTGGTTGTGAAGTCGATCTCTTACCATGACAGTAGATTTGACCTCCTGGACCCTGGAAGCTGCGTCTACGAGGTCTTCCTGAACCTCAACCTGTCTGGGACACCCTTCAAGTACTACTACTCGCTGAAGAGTTACACCTACATAAACTGCTCCAAGCCCATTTCTCCATGGAAGTACTCATTTCCAGAAATCCCTTGCCTGAGTGGACCGGGATATCACATCTATGCTGTCGTAAGTTCACGTTCTTCTTCTGTGGTGGCGAATTGGGATCAAGATTCACCCTGTCGGGTGGTTAAGATAGTTGAGATCCCATTTGCATACAGTCCATACTTGTCCGGCAACAGCTTTGGTCTTGGGTTGACTTGGGAGTCGGCTGATTCATGTGAGGGCTGCAAAGGAATACGAAACAGAGGTATTGTGCTGCTGTCTAACCGTGAAAGACTCAGACAATTTTGTCTCATATTTTTGTTCTGTTTACTGAAAAATGGTATTTTGTCCGACTTTACCGGCAGTTCTATTTATTTTTCCTAGTATGAAGCAGTAAACTCAAAAACTTTTAACATGGTGAGCGTTTGGGTTAAGCTGCATTTCTAAAGCTTTCATCACGTCGAGTGTTTGATGTAAGAGGTATTTCTTTATGATGCATTTGAGCCCCATTCATCAATTTATTTTTTTTCCTTTTCTCTTCTTCAACAGAGGGACGAGATGAAGACTTACCAATCAACCTGATAGCAGCAGGTAAATAGTCTGTAGAAAGCCTATTTCATAACCGATTCTAGTTTGGCTTTCTTTCCATTTTTCATCTCTGCAGCCTGCAGGTTCCTATTGTTAACCCATCACTGTCGCATTCTGTTCAGCTCTAAGCATCACCGTCCTTATTCTCATTGTAATGGCCGCACTGGTGTGGAAGAAGATTCACGAAACGAAGGTGCAGGATAGTGATGAGCCAATGGATGAGCATGTGCTTCACGCTAAGAAGCTACTTGTTGATAATCAACGTCCGAAAATATAACGGGATCAGTATGACTTAGCTTCAGGACCTGAATAATCAAGTAGCTCATAGGCTTATGTAACTACCGGGTTCCAGTTATGATTCTCTTATCTGTCCAGGTTTCCAAGAGAGTTTGCCTCCATCTCAAGTTTAAAATGGGGTAATCTGTTGCACTTTGTATTGGTGGATTCACAGCTTGTCTCAGATTAAATTGAAAACAGTCCCTGGAGCATTCTCCCAGTGTCTAGTGAATCATCTCAGTCTCGATGTCAAACATAGAAATCCACTCCTTGTGCTGACAGACCATAATCCGACTTATAAAGTCAGTTTTTAGTTCCTGGAAAATGATTTATGTTCAGACTACTGTACTGAATAAGAAAGTTTCTAGTTTCTGGAAAACGATTAGGCATCTATAGTACAGTATCCAACCATAAATCGTTTTCTGGAAGGTAAAAGCTTCCAGGTAAAACAATGTCTAGAAATTGGAGGAAATTTTCCGTGAGATATCCCATGAAAGTTTCAGTCTTGATCATGGACAAACATTTAAAAGAACAGTAAATCATACTACTGACGATACATGGGGCCATAATGGGCCGATTTCTCAGTGTGTCGCACCTGATTAGTTAAAGGTCCATTGAATTATATAATAGGTTGTGGACTGCGTCCAATTATCAACTTAACCTCAGCTCACGCTTATGTTCCACCCAACATTCAAATAGCAAAAGTTTTGCACAAGAATGCTGTGATATCAACTTACTCACTTGGAGAGCCTCTTCATCCCAGATCGAACTTTCTGTGGCAGATTAAGTTTTAGTAAGTACTCTACTGCGAAGTTTACTAGATGTATTCCCTCTTCTTGATCATCAAAATATTAAAAAGTTCAGAGCTCCCTCTACTTGCGGAAGATTCGTGCAGTCTTATGCCTCACCTCATAGAGTGCCTGAGTCTTCGTGATTCCTGATGGTCAGGAGGCAACTTTGATGTTATAGCTCCATCTTGACCATGAATTCTAAGCTTCAGTTTTTCGTATCCACTTCAAGTGCACTTTATGCTTCACTGAGGATTCAAATCGGCCTCACTGGAAGTTTGCAGGGCTCTATTTATCATCAGAGATAACAATTACTTGACAATTGACACTTTTGGAAGGCAATACCAGTACGTTGCACTACATATAGTTTCAATTACCAATTTAGATGTAGCACACAAGACATCGCAATTCAGATGAATCTTATAGAATAACGTCATTGACTTTCTTGTGCCTTGCCAACTTACTGTGTTGGCAACACCTGTATGACATCACACGCTCCTTGATTACAGGTTGCTCCGGGAAGACTGCAAGAGCAGAGCTTGCAGAGTTTAAGCCTGAGGTCAAGCGACTGATAAGTGGAGCAGAAGGCCCTATACGCGGAGAACAGTGCAAGTCTCGACCTACTGATGGCTTGGGTATGTGGTCAAACATGCTTTCGACGACTTCATCCAACATCTGCTCTACCTGATAAAGTAGTGGCATGGATGCAGATGGAATTATTGTTTTCTGAACTTATGTTCTCCACAGAAGTCACGGCGGGAAGCCAGTGTTTCAAGTATTCAGCAGTTCAACATGAGGACATAACCTGAGTCTCCAAAAGTCAAATTAACCTACAGTGCACCATCAAGTTGGAGCTCTGTTTCTACATGAAGTGTGAGGGAATCCTTGCACTGCCAAATCACTTGTGAGCATCTGAGCTCGTGGACAAAACCCGATGGCAAAATGGGATCTTAAGCTTAAGCCTGGTGATGATGCCAGTGACCGCAGAGAATTTGGTTCGCATCTGATGCAGTTGTAAGGCTATGTTACCACCATCGCTGCTGCTGTCAGGATCAGTCGCGTGGGCCCGCGCCTGTTTGAGGCCTTCGATCTTCTTCAGCTGGTCTAGTTCCTCCCTCATGTAGCTCAGGTCCCTGTGCAGCCGGTCTATCTGCTTGCAGAGTCAAGCCT
The DNA here is from genome assembly GCA_900174645.1 of Sonneratia alba. Taxonomy (NCBI): domain Eukaryota; kingdom Viridiplantae; phylum Streptophyta; class Magnoliopsida; order Myrtales; family Lythraceae; genus Sonneratia; species Sonneratia alba. Next base: position 1,041,198 of record FWPY01000041.1, read on the forward strand.
CGTTTTTTGAAATACTTGAGTGGCTACTGTTGTTGTTGTTGCTACTACCGTCGCCACCATTTTCTTTGTTCCTGTTCTTGATCCCAGAATTAGTCGTGTCCTAGTTCTTTAATCTGGGCTTCTTACTGGGTTTTGAGGCGACTTGGTGCCAGTTTCCATGCCATTTGGGTCAGCTGAGTCGGGGGATGGAGTTCTTGAGTTTGGAGAGGTAGTTGAGAAGGGAAGGGATGATCTCAATGGTGGTCTGGACTGTCGGAAAATCGTCTGGCCCCGATCTTGCCGGGAGATCAGGAGCAGCAGAAGCCGCCATGTTTAGGAACCTTACTTTTCTCTGGATTGGCAAAAGCCCATAGATGATTGTGCAGACGTTTCCTCTCATAAAAAAGGCTTGGAACAGAAGAGCCAACTTGTTCAAAAAATCAGCCGGCATTCACATTCAAATGAATGATATGGACCTTCTACCTGCAGTGTGTTCCATGTACAAGGATCACTCTCCATCAACATAATTAATTATGGAGAGCAAAATTCATCAGCAGTTTGCACAGCGCGAAGAAGACTCGGTCACCATTCCGGATCCACTGTCATTTCACCTTCTTCTGCTAGAATTCTCTTATGTTTTGCGCAGCTCGGTTGGGCAGTTTCAGTGAATTCATGCAGTTGTTAGTGCTGCACTACTGTGCCAGGAGGCCGTACATTGTGGATCACAGACATGGACCCTATAGTCGTCCCGAGTAAGAAAACCCATATTTGACCCAGCTGTGGCTGCTTGCTTCCCTTGCATCGGATCAGAGGATCAGTCAATAACAGAACCTCAGCGTTACTGAGACTCTTAAGTTTTTTCTGCAGAAACTCTACTGTTCGCATCTCAAGGTTGTCCTTCCTGAAACGCGCCACACATGTTATTTTCCTTTTGCAGCGGAATGAAGCTAAGAGATTAACTAGTAGGCTTGCATGTAAGGTAATGGGGACATCAATGTGGATGTGGAGCTGAGAAACTCCGTTTTGCCTTTATTCTGAGGAACAAAGATTAGATGTAAGTTTCTTATCGTTCGATAGGGAAAATTTTCTTTGATCACAGTGGATGTATATGAGTTTAGAAGATTATGGTGATACCATCTTCAGCCCCGGAACAGGGTGGCACGGGTCACCGGCAAAAGGGTACAAGGCCGTGTGAAATCAAAATTCGGAGCCACATTGAAGTACCAGTCCTCATGAGTGGGAGGGATGCGATGGATCCTTCTCAAAGAAGTATGTTCAATCCGATGAAGAGCCTATTCAACTGCTGCAGTTGAACAGGGATTGATGCTGACCAACTCGGAGAACCAAAATGTCATATGCCACTTTCCTCTTACCATTTCTAAATTTGACCTCAATTAATTTTATAAAATTAAAAAATAAATTTTTTTATCATTTACAATATTCGAACTACCTACTTCATTTATCAAGGGGTTAACGTTGTAGTTGAATTGGATTTGTTATTTTTTATTGGGTAAAGACAGAGAAAGATGACAAGGATATGTCCAGTAATGGTGGATAAGGAAGAGCAAGCCGGATGAGCTTTTATATTCCCTCTCGCCTTGTAACGATACCAAAAGAATTCCTCTTTCCACTCAATTATTCATAATTTCTTTGGTTCCTAAATTTTCTTCTACTATGCCGACATACCGATTCAAGTGTGAGAAGGTTAAGTCGGATCATCGGCCTGTACTTGACTAACACTCTTATTTTAAGTTGAACACTTAATAAGTTTATGTGAAACCACTCTACTCACTGAATTAATACGACGTACTTATTAATTCATGGTTGAATATGAAAATTTTGTACAAGATTTTTACCACTGACTTGTACGATGATTTAAATGTAGAAATTTCATAACCTTCATGACATAGTTTTTAAAATCATATTAGTTCGATGGGGAATTAGGTAGCCACTTGATTCGGTTTACTTAATTAACTTAAATGTACTTAAAATTCAATTTTTATCCTTATAAATAGGTCAGTTTCCTGTTCGATAGTCAAACTCAACTAAATTAGCGGTCCAACTTTGTAAATTAAAAATTATACATCTATTTTTTAAGAAAAAATATTAATATTATATATTATTTTTATTAGATTTAAACTTATTTTTTTGGTTAAATTTAGATATTATTATCTATATTTTAATTTTTAAAATTATAAATTTATATTCATATATTATAACATATAATTATATATTATATATTATTATTTATTAAATATGTGATTTAATTAATTAAATCTATGTTTCAACCTTTAAACCTATAAATTTATATATTGACTAATTAATTCTCAATCCATCCAATTTTAAAATTTATGCTCAATTGATTAATATTGTATTTCTTCCATTAAAAAATTTAGCAAATAGAAAATCGTTTTTTATTGCTCAATGAGGCAAATAGAAAATCGTTAAATAGATGTGAAAGAGGAAATCGGACAGGACACAGCCCACAAAAAGGGCACAGCAAGTCAGCCGAAAAATCCGCAGACACGACAATGGGAAAGAGCACAGGCACTGCGACAGAACCAACGGCGCACGTGGAAAGCCAATTCCTTCACGGCATCTCCTCGGAAACCATCCCTCATTGACTCTCCGCCCCGTACGTTATCCTCCGAACCGGCGAATTCTCTTTCCATAGAATAAAAAAATAAAAATGAATGGAGCTCAATTATCCAAATTTAAAAAATTTTATTTTATTCTTTTAATTATAAAAAGAATTTACCAAAACATCTCTTCTACCCTATTCTTGTCGGTTTTTAACATTTGATATTGAAAAAACTTAACTGGCTTTAACTAATTTTGGTTCCATTGAGTTAATTGAGAATAAAATTTTCATATGCTTAAATTTAAATTGAAAATAATATTAAATTATTTCAAGGAAGCAATGGCCGTATTCGCCTGCTCCAAATCTGTCCACAGCCAAATCTTACGTGGATACACTTGATGTCTCTCTCTCCCCTTCCCTCCACTGGCCAAGGAAAAATGAAACTCGTCCTCAAGAAGAAGACATAGGACGCAGTAATATAGCCGACCCTCCCTACTAAACTCCCCACACCTCCTCGGATCATGTCTGTCGGATAACTAGATCAGAATTGATTACGAAGCAGGAAGGAACCTGTCTTGCCGACCCCGATCGTCTTCATTCGAAGAGGACCCGATCTTGATAAGCGGCCATGACCCGGCGGTGCTCCCATTGCAGCCGCAACGGGCACAACTCCCGGACCTGCCCAAACCGCGGGTTGAAGCTCTTCGGGGTCCGGCTGACTGATGGGTCGATCCGGAAGAGCGCCAGTGTGGGGAACCTGTCCCGCTACTCTGGTTCGGGCTCTAGCTCTCAGCACAACCACCCAGCATCTTCTGGGGAGACTACACCCGATCGTGGCGCCGCCGCTGATGGCTACGCCTCCGGCGACTTCGTCGCGGGCACTTCGACCTCGTCTAGCTGCCGCGAGAGGAAGAAAGGTTTAGAAATTGGTTTTCTCTGCTTGATTTTGATTCGTGTTAGTCATCTTCCAGAAGTAGAGACAAATTACTTTTGCTTATTGATCTTCATGTTCCTGTTGCTGGTTGGTTATGAGTTGAGGATTCTGGGTCTTATTTCCTTTAATGCTGCATCTGAGTTGGATATGGTAGAGCCGAATCAGTTTTCAGTTATTCTGGAAAAATGGAAGTCGTTATTCAGTTCTATACCGACCTTCTCAGCTCATTACCAGTCTCGGAAGTTGCTTTCTTTTATACCTTTTTTATGCTGCTCGATTTACATTGATTGTAGTTGTGCATGGTTTACACATATAACTGCTGCTAACTGGGCATGGTATTTATGTTGTGTGATGCAATTAAGTGAATGATTTCAGTTTAATGAGTTTCTTGAGATGATAAGTGGGGAATCATCAGGCAGGCAACATAATGAAAGTTACAAATGGTATATGTATGATGGCTGGAAATGGTATGTGAAGGAATCTGACAGTCTTTTGGTATACAGCTGAACGGAAAGGGGAAGAATATGAGTTAAAGTGACCAGAAATGCGTGATACTGGATGGAATGGAAGGCTTGAAAAGGATAACTCGTAATGCCTGATTAAGGCATTCTGTTTTATCTCTCTTTCTCCACCCGAAGGGGGCAACTATCATTGGATTGAAAATTACCACCACCACCATGTGAATCCATTAGCCCCGATAAAAATGACTTACACACCGTTGTTCAACAGTTTCTTGTTTATGGGTTCACAGCAATCAACGGTAACATCAGCTACTTAGCATAAAGAGAGGAGTATAGGTCTTGGAAGTCTGAAAACTTTTATCTGCAATTGTGAATGCAGGTGTTCCTTGGACTGAAGAGGAGCACAGGTTGTTTCTACTGGGGCTGCAGCAGCTCGGAAGAGGTGATTGGAGGGGGATTTCACGGAATTACGTGACATCTAGGACTCCTACACAAGTAGCAAGCCACGCCCAGAAATACTACATCAGACAATCTTATGTCTCGAGGAGAAAACGGCGTTCAAGTCTGTTTGATATCGTAACCGATGATGTTAGTGTTGTTTTCCATTGCAACATGAAACATTTGTGATGCAGATGAAGTTAGCAATTCATTCTCTGCAGCATTAACACATTTTTATAACTGGAGACATGCATTTTACATGCATCTGCACATTGAAGTGCATCCGCCTTCATACCATGTTATTTGGTTATGAATATACGTTGCCATTTATTCTTTCAAAAATTACAGCTCTTGCCTCTGTAATTTGGGAAACAGCCCTACTTTTTCATTTTTTTCCAACTCTTTTACCTGGGAAATGCACAAATGTTAAAACTTGAAGCATAAAATCATGTTATTGTTCTCCGGACATTTCTGTCCTGTTTTATTCCATTTCCTTTTCTCATTCTATTGTTGTATGAACTGATTATTGGAGGAAGTTTCTGTTGCCAAATGAAGTGAAATGGGCTAATATAGTTCTTGCTGATGCAATGCTTGTCCAGGTCAGTGACATACGGAGAGAGTCAAAGGATCTCTTCTCCATAAACCGCTTAAAGCCTGACGCCCCGAGCAACGACCAGTTTCCTGCTCCTCCTCCCGTGGAAGAAGAATGTGAGTCCATCGAGTCCACAAACTCGAACGAGGGAGGAGATCCTGCTACCGTGGCTCCAAGGTCTGACATGATGTACCCCTGTTATCCAGTCGTTTACCCTTCTACTCCCGCCCACTTCTTCGCATTCTCCCCCCCTTCCATCCCTTTATGGCCGGGATACGGCACAGAGGCCACCAAGACCGAGGAGGCCCACGAGGTACTCAAGCCCACAGCCGTCCACTCCAAGAGCCCGATCAATGTGGACGAGCTGATTGGCATGTCAAAGCTCAGTCTAGGGGAGTCGATGGGTAACATTGGCCCTTCAGCCCTCTCGCTGAAGCCGTTAGAGGGTTCATCCAGGCAGTCTGCTTTTCATGCCAACACAGCCTCAGGCGGCTCGAAGAGCGGTAGCAGCCCCGTCCAAGCTGTCTAGGATGTAGAGCAAATATTGGGTGAGTGTTAGTCAGCCACCATGGCTGAGTAAACCTCGTCGACACTCTGACACGTGTAAAGGCCGAAGACAGAATTTGTAATTGAAAAAACTTGCCCCTGAGTACCGTCCGTTTCCACCCTCTCTCTCTCTCATCTCCCCACAGTGTTTGTCTCCTACTTCCTTTTCCTTCTCCCCTGGTCATCTGTATCCCACTTCCCATCTCATCTTTCATCCTCATCAATAAACAAGCGGAATAACTTTTTAAAATATGAAAAAGAAAAAAAAAAGGACATTGAAAGGGATGCCAAGAAGCAGCCTTTCCTCTCATAATAATCCCGGTTATTCTTATACAACTGGAAATAACATTATGAACGCTTAATTGTTGTGCTCAGTTGGAACATGTGGGACTTTCATCCTAAATGTAAGGGGCTGAATTTTACCCACTTAAGTTTTGCGGATGATCTTATTATATTTACCGATTACTCTATCCAATCTTACGAAGTAATTTGTGCAACATTACATAAATTCTACCATTTGTCTAGACTTAAACTCAATCCAGAGAAATTAGAATTCTTTACGGCTGGCATCTCTGATTAACATATGCTTCAACTTGCCAACATCTCAGATTTCAAGCAAGGTACTATGCCAGTTCGATATCTGGGTGTCCCATTGATCACTTCAAGACTTTGATCAGTTGATTGTCAATGTTTGGTGGATAGGATTACAGCTCAAGTTAGAAGCTGGATTTCCCTTTCCTTATCTTATGCAGGACGTTTGCAACTGATTGTCTCTATTGTCCAAAGCATGGCACAATTTTGGTGCTTACACTTCATTCTTCCCAAACAGATCATCAAAGAGATCGAACATATTTGTGCTGCATTTCTTTGGAAAGATAAGGTAGATAGTGCACAAGAGGCAAAAATTAAATGGGCTTCTCTCTGCTGCCCTTGTAATGAAGGAGGATTTGGGCTTAAAGATCTCAACTCATGGAACTTTACATGTGTCTTGAGGAATCTATGGCAAATTTTGATTAATGCAGGTTCCCTCTAGGTTGCATGGGCTACAAAATACCTCATGCGATTTCGATCTATTTAGTTCATTATAGTACACTCGTCTTGCTCTTGGAATTGGAGAAAGCTGTTGAAACATCGTGACATTGCTTTTCCATTCATATCATGTCGGATTGAGTCGGGGCAATCCATATCGTTTTGGTATGACAAATGGTCTGCAAATGGGTCTTTTCATACTGCTTTGTCTGATGGTCCACTATCATTCCCTGCCATTTCAGAGAAAGCTACAGTTTCAGCAATATTCAGAAATTCTAGATGGTGTTAGCCACGCAGTAGAAACCCTACAATAGTATCCTTTATGCAGCAAGTAGAAAGCTTTACTGCAATTGGTGATCGTGATACCTTTTATTGAGAGCAAACATCAAAATTCAACTTTAACACTACTTGGGAGGCTATTAGAGCTAAGCACCCACGAGTCTCATGGCATAAACTGATTTGATTATCTGGACATGTTCCGAGATTTTCTTTCATTAGCTGGCTTGCTATACTGGATAAACTTTTCACTAAGGCTCGAATGGAAACACGGATCTCACTCCCCTCTTCCCTTTGTGATTTTTGTATATCTAGTATTGAATCTCAATATCACCAATTCTTCTCGTGCCCCATTACAGGTGATATATGGCATTCTTTACTTGCACGGATCCAGATAAATTGACCTATTGGGGATTGGTATTTTGAACTTATCTGCGTTGAATGCAACATGTAAGGAAGGGGCACTCTTGCAATAGTTTATATGCTTCTCTTTACCACTTTTATCTATGTAGTGTAGAGAGAACGAAATTATCGAATCTTTTGGAACAATGCTTATAATACCAATATTATAGTAAATTTGGTAATGAGTTTGCTAAAGTCACATATAAAATCTTCACTTCACTTGGAATCAAGAGTAGGATGATCTCATTTGAGTCATATGTTAACTGCTAGAGTTTGATGATATTTTGATCTTTGTAATATCAATGTGTATTTTCTTGATTAGTTGATTAATGTAATATATCAATTATAAAAAATATTATGAAGGCTTAATCATCTAAAATCTTTCAACAACCTCACGATTTCTCTAGCCTCCTCTTCTCCACAGTCCATAGCTAACAGCCTACCCACGCAGGCCTCTCCCAACCAGAGTCTGCCCCATCTCGACCCTGAACTGCCACAGAAATAGAGCCTCGGTGAGGTGTGTACTTTAGCCCAAATCGAAGGCGTAGTTGAATACTGTGTGCACTCGCTCGGCTGACGAGTGGTGTGGAGTTGACGAGCTCGATCTTGGAGATATCGGAGACTCCGATCTTGGTAAAAGCTATGACACTATGCACCTTGGAATGGTTTGGTTTAGGTCGGAGGCATTGAAACAGCTCCTCCAAACCGGACCCTACAACCTTTGTACGTGCACGTGATCCTCGCTTTCCATTTTCTCTCGTCCCCATGGAATACGGCACCTAGGACCACTTAATTTACCTCTTTGCCCCTCGTAATTTCCCCCACATTTTTTTTTTTTTTGGGTTTCGGGGGGTCACATCGACTGATAACCGCGTGATGGTGGCACGAGTTCACATCACTCACATGCCTAATGTCCATTCATCCCGTACCAGCAATTTGCTCTGAACCTAATAGCGATCGGGTGACAGAAAAATCTTGCGTTTTACGCTTAGGAGGTGGTATCCATAACTATAATAGATTTTAACTAATATAGTATTAGAATTTGATTATTCAGTTTCTTAGTAAAATAATCTCCATTAATTTTTTTATTTGCAAATTTTAAAATTAAAATTATAGGAAAATAGATATTTAGCACATAAATATTCAGTATGTATTGCACATAAAGTTGGAATTAGACTTATATACTTAAAATTTTAATTCTTTTAAAAGTTTATTTAAAAAAAAACATACATATTCTTTTTTTATTAATTTTTACTCAATAAATTCATTCTTCCCCTGTAAGGCACGCTCGAGGGTGGGCTCCGCCCGATGACCTTGCGACATTCGTTTCTTGGCTCACAAATTCACTACTAACTTAACCTTTCGGAAGGATTAATTATATAACATATAAAATAAAAAAAGGTGTAAAAAATTAAATGACCCAAATTCTCCTAAGGTACTGCAAATTCCTAAAAGTGCACATATGATACGACCAAAAAAAAAAGAACCAAATTTATAGCAATGATCGGTTAATTTACAAGGATATGATTTTGATTTTTATCTTATATGTGCGGCATATGATTAGATGGTCGAAATGCGTGTTTATGCATTAAGTTATCCGAATTACATGGACTTGTAAAATATTCGTGAATTTGAATAAAATAAATTTCTAATAATTATTAAGAAGACAATATTAATTGACAACCCTTCGAGATATATATATATAGTCACAATAGTCCCAGCAATGGGACGAGAAGAGAGGCCCAAGGGGCAAACTACTGTGAAACAAAGTGCCAAACACTCTCTAAAATTAATCGAATGCCTTCATCATCATCATCATCATCATTTGTCATCGTCAGTTCACTCGTGAATTATGAGAAAATACGACATATAAGACATACCTCTGTTCTTCATTTCTTTTGAGGTTTTACCCTTTTTTTTCGAATTAAGAGCAGTGGCCGAGCAGAATTAATTTAATTGTGGTGCTCGTTGCTGCTGAAGAAGAGGTATAAGAAGCTCACTATCCTCTCCTTTTTGCTCTGAGATATCTAACTCTCTGCCTCTGCTCCTCCCACCTTCATTCAACAATGGAAGCAGCGGAAGTCCATGACAAACGCGGAGAAGCTGATCCCTCCTTCTCGTCATCTTCCTCCTCGTCGCCCAAGAACACATCCTCCTCGTCGGAGGATTGGTCCGACAATCGGAGAGGGAAGGCCGGGACGGAGGAGCTCTCCACCGTCGATCAGAGGAGCAAGAAGAAGGCGAGGAACAGTGGCAATGGCAGCGAAAAAGCCGGGAGCAAGCACCCGACTTACCGGGGAGTGCGAATGCGGCAGTGGGGGAAGTGGGTGTCTGAAATCCGGGAGCCGAGGAAGAAGTCCCGGATATGGCTCGGGACGTTTGAGACGGCCGAGATGGCGGCGCGAGCCCACGACGTGGCGGCCATGGCCATCAAGGGCCGCTCGGCCCACCTCAACTTCCCCGAGTTGGCAGCCCACCTCCCCCGCCCCGCGAGCACGTCACCGAAAGACATCCAGGCGGCGGCAGCCCTGGCGGCTGCCATCAACTTCCCAGCAACAGGACGACCTGAATCCCCGGAGACAGATGCCAAGAAGTCAAATGCCGAGAATTCAGCCGGGAAGGAGGACGATCACGGCGACCCGTTCAACGACCTTCCCGACCTCTTGCAGGACATCAGCAACCGAATGAGCGGGTTCAATGAGTCAGTTTTATCGTGGCACGTGGAGAATAATGGGACGGCAAGGCTCCACTTGCAAGAAGAGGACCCCTTTTACTGGGATTGCTACTAGCTGAACCGAGCAATCACTAAGACTATCAAGTGAATTTCCGCTAGAAGAGAAGAGGTTTTTTTTTTTTTTCTAATTTCATGTATATAAGATATTACCTTTTATTATGGGTGTAAGAGAGGTAGATGGGTCTTTTCAATAATAATTGCATTTATAATATTCTAATTTTATATAAAAAATAATGTCTATCGTAACAATTTTTTTCCCCTTGTACGTGATGTGTTGAAAGTTCCTGAGAAAGGAGTGAAGTTGTTGCTGCTTCTCTGGTTATCATTCTCTGAAGGCTAAATCGGGCCTCAACTTCTTACCTTAAAAGCTCATCTTGAATTTTCACTTTGGAGCAACTTCACAGAAGGGGCGGTCACTAATCTCTTCTGTAAGCAGCTTTCGGACAGTGCAGTCTTCAAACCACAGCTCAATCCGTGGCTCATAACCAGGAGCATAGTCTTTAGAACTTGATCTGGTTGAGAACCGGTCAAGGTATGCGTGCAAAGATTCATCGGTTGAATAATTAGTTTAATGGATCGGACTACATATTTAATAAATAGTTATAATAATATATAATTAATAATTATAACATAAAATATTATATACGAAATATCCATTTATCACTTCAAAATTTAAAATATTCATCGTCACATTTAAGTTTAGTAAAAAAAATATAAATTTAAGTTTAATTAAAATAAAATATAATATCAACACTCTTTTTTTAAATGGATATCAAGGTTGATGAAAGTTTTTTAAATAATTTTTAATTTATCCGGTTTGATCATCGGTTCAAGTGGATTTATAATCGAACCGAAAACCGGTTGATTTAAATAGATCTAATCATATTTGTAATGTATTTGTATTAATTAAGTAAACCGGACCGGACGGTTGCCCAATTTCCAATCCGATTGATTAGTCAGATCCGATTTTAAAAACTATAGTCAAGAGTATGATAAGAGGAAAAGAATCCGGTGATTCAAGTGAATTTTTCTCATGTTCCAAACTTCCAAAACTATCTAGTAAGATGGTCACATAATTTTTCAGTTCCTCCACGACAACCATATATACGGTCTTCTTTTCGATATGGTCAATCCGGTGACGGTAACTCCTACGACGGAGGTGGGACGCAATAAAGCTCGCGCGTTATAAGAAGTTGACGTAACAAAATCGTCACATGACTTAATTAAAGAGGCCGTGGCTCTCGTTGGTGAGCACCCTCCTCAATTTTGTTATTGACCGGAGAAGGAGAGGAGCATGCACCTTCAGTGGGCGGACAAGATAGAAATTGTTATTGTTGTCGGCACAACTAACCTCCGACATTAATTTATATTATCAATTACGCAAATTCTCGATCCATATAATTTGATCAAAATAATTTAATACTTCTCTTTTTTATATCATTCTATGACTTTGATGAATTTTATCTTATAACTAATTGATTATATTGAATTTGAATTGATTACACGTACTTTTTTGAATATTAAAAAAAAAGACAGCCATGTACTAATTAAAGCTTATCCCAAGTTTGAAAGTATGGTGACAGTTGAACTTTTTATCCCAAAAGTTCTTATTTTTGCACCTTTTAGTCTAAAGTGGAAAGTGACGAAAGGAAGTGCGAGGGGCGCACGTAGGATTCGAGCAAATCGTGAAGGGAGTGAAATTGGGAGCCTCCTCCACAAGGGTGTTGGGCTGACAGGTGTCCTCTACCTTGTGCTTGCACTCGAGATACCTAATCCACCCAAGTGAGTGGTGCTGCTCTATCTTGTATTTGGTACACGTATAAAGCCAAAAGTATAAAAGAACGAGCTTCAATTATTGGGTCCTTACATCTTTTCGGTGAGGTCAGGAGGTTGTCTCTTATGCCCACTGGTTGAACCGGCTGATCGTTCGATTTTCAACCTATCCTGGGCATGAGACGCCTCATATGGGTTTTAAAGTTGTGGTAAAATAAGGTCATCTAGACGAGAGTTCACCGATGATATAGTCATAGCCTGATAACCTAGGATCTTTAGATCTACTCGACGATTCAAGAAGATCCCATGGGACCAAAGCTTATATGATTATGATCAATTGATCATATTCCTGTTTCGAATCATAGTAGGGATTGAACTGTCCTGTTTTGGCAATCGAGGTTTGCAGTCGCTGGCGAGCATTGAGGGCTAGCAGTAACGACAATGCTGTCGCAGCAATCGGATCTTCATGTTGTGCGAGTTTGTCGACGATTCTCATCACATTCATTAATCCGAAAGCTGAAAAAAAAAATGACTTTTAGATCATCATCACAAAGTATAGGACCAAATGTAACAACAATATTATATCATCAATAATTATTCATGCTTTAATATTTAAAAATTTAATAAATAATAACTAATTTAGATCTGAACGGACACGCGCTAACCAAATGAATCTAAAACTATATTTTGGATATTTAAATTTTTCGATGAGCGCTATTATTAAGATATACGATCTCATATCAACTAAATAAATAGAAAGTTATGAGGGTATAAAAAATAATACTTAAATTTTTAAGTGAAAATGAATTCAATAATTATCTTGGAGAAAGTGAAGTCATCATGTATCATATATTATAAGACAACTGTAATGAATAATTTTGGTTTTTTATATGTGTTTGATTCCACTTATCACTTATCTACAAATTGGGCCGCGATGTCATGATACCGTCGGAGGACACGTGGCACCCCTGTCAAATGAGTACAAGAAACATCAAGATGCGCCAGTTAACATGGGTCACTATATTCCAGCTTTATCTTTTAGTAAACCAATATAAGGTTGGTAAATTTTTTTTAGGGCGTAGATAAAAAGATTTATGTACTTTTTTTTTGGCCGTGCAATCTTAGTCATTGTGTAATATACCTCACTCGAGGACTCCAGGACATGGGCTGCCCCAATCATGGGATGACATGTGTTTAATACCCAATGAATTCGTAAAATAGAACCAATAACAAAAAGACACGTATACAAGTGGGTTCTCCCCTTTTTTATCCCTCCTCATCTCATCCATATTGGTGCCATGTATAATGGACAACGAATATTAACGCATCGGCCACGTGGCTCACCGCCCATATCCGAATTGTAGTTTATCGTAAGGCATTGGAAAGGCGTCATAATTAAGTCAAAGTTTGCGTTCGCTTGACTGGTAAATGTTTTGCTGTTGGCTAATTTAATCGTGAGATAGTCCACAGTAATCCCACCAAGACAAACAGTTAAATGTCATCGATCGGGATCGAGTTCCTCTCAGGTATGGACTTATCCCAGTCGATGATGAGAAGACGCTTAGAATGGTTTTCAGATCCATCCGCTCTAGACATTAACGTCCACCTATGCGAGGTGCAGTTTGGCAACCGCACTATATTTCAAGATTTAAGAGGCTCGGATATGCATATACTCTTTTTTGTTTTCTTTAGTTGTAGGATGAGCAATAAGATTAGAATAGATACCACAAAAAGGGAATTAAAGGAGTAAGAGATTCCCTCTAATCAAATTCTAATGTAAAATTCATTAATTTTAAGTTTATGGATAATATTGATTATAATATCTCAATCACAAAAGCATTGGATAAGGAAATATTCAATCCATATCATAGCGCTTACCTATAGTAGCACGGTCAAGAACCCTTATGCGATCATCACCCCATGGTCAAGTCCGATGCATTTTAACTGACTGACTCAATTATTTCAAGTTGGATCGTACGGTCAATGAGTGAAACTTGTTCAACATAAAAACCAGCCTGATTGCCGGATCCTCCTGTTCCGCGCGCATAGGATGCCCACTTTAAGTGGGTCATGCTGGACGCGTCACTTGGCCATCAATATTTTATTTCAAACGTCGATTCGATGGTAATTGGACATGACAGTTCAAAGTTTACATACATTATTAGGTCACTGGTTCTGCGATAAGTATGATTTCGCAAGTCGTGTCATGCCGGCTCTTCACATATCTCTTGTCCTACGGGTTGCCAGCCTAGCCGATTGATCGTACAAACGAGCTAGAAAATTATTAAACAATAATTTATATACTTAAAAACTATTGCTAATGAAAGGGAGATATCAACTCTCATAAGATGCCATATACAAAGTGGCTAAAACTTCTTTTCCAGTGACCCTTCGGGTTCCATCCAAAAGTCCCACGGCCAATCCACAGCATCTTGAAAACCAAGAGAGAGGGACAGAGATGAGGGTACAATTCGACCTATAACATTTTTTTATATCAGTGATATTTGATATCGTAATAACTAACTAATTCACTGGATAATATATTATATAATATAAAATTTATTAATTAAACCACAGATATCAATTATCGAAAGATTCGAATCATAAACTTAATTTATTACATATTATTAATTTACTCACAAATTATCATCATTAAAGATATTAATTTAATATTAAAATATCTTAAATTTAACCATTACAAATAAAATATTTGATATATCTAATTTTTATTACCCTTCTATCACATCCTAAATTCATTTAATATATTTTTTATTACAGTACAGATATCATACAAAAGAGGAAATTATACACACAAAATTATGATCCCCATTTTGTCCCCATCCAAGCGTCACTTCAGTACAGACAAAGTGATACCAGTACGTAAATTCATAATTATCTTTTAAAGGCCTTTAATTATTGTAAAACAAGAAAGAAGGGGTTTCTTACCCAAAAAGGAAAAAAAAAACAAAACAAAAGAGAAAGAGTGTAGTTCTCCTCTATTATTTCTTTTTTTTTTCCTTTTTTAGAATCTTTTCGTGATCGGAATTAAATTCAAAATTCCTCACTGTCAGATGAGGTACCAGACAATGTCGTACAGTATACTCCGTGTAATATATTTATGTTACGTGGTATTGTCCTTTGTAGTACTTATTGGGCCTTAATTAACTCAAAAAACATTTTTAAAAAAATCGGTGCTGGACGTCTATGATATATTAGGTACTATGTGTGGACAGGAATGATCATTCGAAGGAGCCTGCCTTGCCACTTGCGATGACAAATGAGACAGA
This sequence comes from Sonneratia alba, assembly GCA_900174645.1. NCBI lineage: Eukaryota > Viridiplantae > Streptophyta > Magnoliopsida > Myrtales > Lythraceae > Sonneratia > Sonneratia alba. The sequence continues at coordinate 1,056,230 of FWPY01000041.1, forward strand.
GACAAGACTCCACGTCCCTGTCCCGTGGAAACTTTATGTCACGAATTCGTCACGTGCTGCTGCCACCAAAGGACAATGTTCTCCGTTTTTCAACCCCCACCAAGTGATCACTAGCAATGCATATAATGAAAATTTTGAGGTGATTTAACTTCCGTGCGTGCAAGAAGGGGAGACTCTTAGCCTGAAACAGTTACGAACCGACTACGTAATTGAAGCCGAGTCGAGAAGTCGACGGCATATCTTGCTGGTGTAGAACGTATCGTCATCGTCATCGAGTCGAGGTGGTCAAAACAAATGGAGCTGCTAAAAAAACAAGACCCCGAAAAGAAGAAGAAGAAGAAGAAATTACGTTTGAGACAGAAGATTTACTGTAAATCTGGGAGTGAAGCTGTCGATCAATCGGTACCGTGAAATGAATCTAGCTGGTTCCATCTTTCCCCACCTAAGAAGGACCATTAATGGACTCAACTTTTCCCTGTGTGTACATGCTGCCTCCTTGTGCCTGTTGCAATAATTTGTGCTTGTTGCAATAATGGAGCTGCTGCTGCAACGTGTCTCTTTCTATGGCAATAAAGTGATGATTTTGCCATGGAACTCCCTCAGGCCACCTAGAGCGAGGGAAGTAAATAGCTTTACTCAGGTACCATTTTCACGACAGCTAGTTACAGTACGGTGACATTCATTTTCAATCCATCACGTGGCTTTCCTCTTTCTTTTGTCCTGTTGTGTCTGTGGAGCGTGGATCCCTCCGGTAACCGACCATGATATGGCGTTTCAATGTACACAGGGATTCACTCAGGTAGAACTACATTTATCTACTGTTAGCAGATCGAGATTGTAAGGGCTGAGAACTATGCCATATGCATGCAATGCCGACACGGAGATCCAATGTGATTTTCATCCTATCGATCGCTATAGAATCTAAGTGCATTTAACAGCTGGGGGCGTAGCGGTTAATCCTCCACCCGTGTGCGGGTAGGAAACCCTACTCCGATCAAGCTCAAGACAGGATGGCACTAACTTCAGACCATGCTTGACCACAAGCACAGTCTATGTGCCTGACTGTCCAAGCGAGACAATGCTGGAGAAAGGAATAAAAGCCTAGGGAAGACAGGAATCCATTGGAATTGTCATTCTGGGTTTTCTTTCTGGGGGCGAGGACATAAATTATGATGATTGAAGATAGAGGTGACCATGGGCTTAGTGATGTTAGTAAGGAAATTGGTCAGGTTTGGGCCGGATTGATTCATTGGACCGTTACATGGATCCGGATCCATCTTACCTGCATGCGGGTCAAGTCCTTAAGCCCCGAACCTTTTCCAATCGGAGCTCTCCATAAGACGGGTAAAATCCGGTCCAAATGGGTCGGGTCATGTCGGATTGTCACGGGTCGCCGCTGATGCCTATGTTCCCCACCACCACAAACCCCCCACCCCCCATTTTGTATTTAAATTTTTTAAAATAATGGAAGGCAGAGATTGTGAAATGGAAGTAACCAGTTGCCTTATTGGACGCTCCTGATCTGCGTGAAGTGATCGGACGGTGAAGGAACGGTTCGACGGGACCCTAAAGTTGTCCACGTTACATGCTTCCGGATGATTCAGAATGCATATCATCGAACAGCTTGTCCGCGGAAGGAATATAAAGCTCCGTGCGGGCCCCACAGACGCCGGTCTACAGATGACCTGGGATTCTACTCCTTCGCCACGTGGCTCCGCGGTCACCGCTTCCTCATAAGTAGGCGCCATTTACTTCCTCTTCACTTTTGAAACTTGACATCCTCCGCCTCCCAAAACCCTAAGATCCGCCGTGGACTCCGCCATGCACCACCCTCACTCTTACTCCCTCTCCCAGTCGCAGTCCCTCGCCTCCCTCATCGTCTCCGCCTCCTCCCCTTCCCAGATATCCTCCGCCTGCGCCTCCGTCGAGTCCTTCCTCCGCTCCCACTCCCCTGACCACTCCCGCCACTTCTTCTGCATTGCCTTCCCTTCCCTCATCTGTAAGCTATTCGGCTTCGATGAATGTCCCGCCCCCGGCGCGTCTTCTTCCCCATCCGCCCCCGCCGCCCCTGGCGCGAACCATGGATGGATTGATGCCATCATCTCCTCGAATGACCCCGATCTTGCCTCGAGGGTTTTCGCACTCCTCTCCCCTGGCGGACCTCTCATGAGGTCGATCTCGGCCGTTGATCGGCTTGGCCTCGTCAGATATGCTTTCCCTACCGAGCGGCTCCCGGAATGGACCCGTTTCATGCTCCTTAATGAAAGGGACTCCAGCGTTCTCGCTGATATCTGCCCACTCTTCAGAGGCAAGGTTCGGGAAGATTCGATCAAGGGCTCCTTATTCCAAGTTCAGCTTAACGTCTTCGAGTATTTCATATTCTGGTTCGCTTACTACCCTGTCTGCAGAGCAAATAGTGAGAACTTAGACGTTGTCGCGTCGAAGAAGAGTAAGAGGTTCAGGTTGGAGAATTGGGCGAGTTCTTTTCCAGGCATTTCTAGTGTGAAACGTGGAAGTGATCGTAGCAAGACCGAGTGCAATCTATACATTCGGCTTCTTTATGCATATGTGCGAGCTTTTGTCCCTATAGATGATTTAACTGCTCATCAGCCTTATCGCAGTTCACTTTTACATTATCCCATGGAGTATGATGGGTCTATTTTAGCTCAGGCGCAGTTCCTGGTCGATACACTGATAAACTACTGGTTGGTGGACAATGATTTTTCCCCAGTGTCTAAAAATGTTTGCAAGTCATTTGGTGTTTCGTTCCCTTTTCGTTCTTTTCTCGGGGAAACTCCTCCAACCTCAGGATTGGGTGAGGTGGTGAAACTATTTGTGAAGTACTTGAATTTAAGTCTGGCAAAGGGTAATGGTGTGAAAGGGGTTGTCGAGATCAGTTGGAGCCCGAGGCAGAGGGGAGATTCACCTGAGTTGAGGAATTTTGCAGTTGTTGGGTGTTCTACTGGATCTTGGAATACATGGGTAAAGAGGCCATTGTATAGGTATATATTGCGGACGTTTTTGTTTTGTCCAATTGAGACCTCAATGAAGAACGCTTCACAAGTTTTTTCAGTGTGGATAAGTTACATTGAACCTTGGGAGATTAGCTTGGGTGACTTCTTGGAGCTTGAAGCAAATGTTGGCGGGTCAGCCAAAAGCGAGAGCAGGGAAGATTCTCTCTCTTCAGTGGGTGGATACTCGTTGATTTGGCAGGATTATGTGTTGTCTAATTACCTGTTTTACAGTTCCACGGTGATGCACTTCATTGGTTTTGCGCACAAGTTTCTTCACACGGATCCAGAAGTGATTGTCCAGATGGTACTGAAGGTTGGTTTCTGTCCCTTTTGAATTCAGTTATTATAATATGTCGGAGAATCACCAAAAGTTTTATCTACATGTTATCAAATTTTTAATTTGTGCAAAAGCGAAAAAGAGTTATTTGTTAAAATTTGGTCAGGTTGTTTTTCCCCAGTTCTCATATCTCAGCCATGACCTGGGGTGCTTATTATTTCCTTCAACTGGATCTACTCGAGGATCATTTTGTCTTTTTTGTATTTTGTTTGGATAAAGTTCATTTAACATGGATGACCTAACTTGCATGCTTTCATTTTTTCTGGCTTCTGACAGATTATGAGCATATTAACATCATCTCAAGAGCTAATTGATCTCCTAAAGAATGTTTATGCACTTTTTCATACTAGTGAGGGTGGTATCAGCAAATCATCTCTTAATAGCTTATATCAATACATTCCTTCAATCAGGGAACAATTGCAGGTAAAATTTTCTTCAGTTTATGTCAATTATTAGACGGACTAAAAACTGTACTACTGAGAAATGTATAAACTATCTACCATTTGTTCGTGATGATTATAGGACTGGGAGGATGGCTTTTGTGAGAGTAATGCTGATGGATCATTCTTGTATGAAAACTGGAACAAGGGCTTGCATCTTTTCAGCAATGGAGAAGATGGTGCAAAACATCTTTTACAGGTTATTGTTTTTTTTTCCTTTTTGAGTAATAGTTGATCTTTGTAGTCATGCATCGCAATAATTTTACGTATCCTGTTTCTGAGCAGGAACTCCCTTGGGTCTAGTAAGTCTAATCCTATACATGAAACTTTTGTGGCATGAGAAGCCAAATCAACTTCATTCTATTCAATTTTTGAATTTTAATCTGATCTCTGTTGCCCATCTTTCTATGTTGGTCTTTATCCCCAGTCTATCTCTCTCTCTCTCTCTCTCTCTCTCTCTCTCTCTCTCTTTCGTTGTGTTGTCTGCTAAAAGGATCAGTTCATAAATTTGCTTCTACAGCTGTTAATCTTGCGTGCTGAAGCTGAGCTGCAGGCTACTTCCAGGGGCCGAATGGGTCAGAACCTTCAGCTCATAGATATCCTAAAAGATAAGGTTGGTCAATTATTTGGTGGCATTTTCCTTGAGCCTGTCAATGTGGGACCGAAAGTGGATGAGCCTCACAATTCTCGTGATGAGATATTTAGGCCCCGGAGGATGGGGAAGCAAACTGTGGCCAGCATCAGATACCGAGGTGATTGGATGAGAAGGCCAGTATCTGATGACGAGATTGCATGGCTTGTGAAGCTTCTTGTGCAGCTATCAGACTGGCTCAATCAGGCTATGGGCCTGGACCGGGCTGTGACACCTGAGGACAGTTCCAAACCATTATATGTGGAGGTATCTGCTGATGTGGCCACTGTCAGCGGGCCTGTGGAAATGGTGAAGATGCTGCTGTGGGCCATGGCTTTGTGGCTTCTTGTGGCGAGCAGGGGCCTGGTTAGGCTGATGAGAAAGCGCGGCCTGAGAGTGAACCTGAGGATACTCGCCTCAAAGAAGATTGTGATGGTTGTCCTCATTTCTGTTCTCCTTGCTGCGCTTAGGAGAGCTGGCGGTTCATTTCTCAGTGTCTAAGAAGCCTGAGACAACCAATGGAGGTGATGAAGCATGTCGAGTACATACTATTTTGATAGGGAATTGATACAAATTTTGCCTGGTGAGTTTTTGCGGTTGTTTTCCCCGGTTTTTTGGCTGCTGTCTCCTCTTGTAAATATCACGATAGAAATTTCCATGAGAAGGCAAAGGATTTGTACATGCTCTTGCTCTGTCTGACCCCTCTAATCTCAAAGATGTCCACTTAAGTTCCTCCATTCGCCTGTACTGCTCATCTATGCCTTCCTGGCGTCATTCTTTACTGTAGATCCGGAAATTTTCCTCATGAAGAGTGGAAAATATGAGGATCTACCCAGTCCTAGGACAGTGACACCGGTTCTTGATATGCTGTTTGGTGGGATGTGTTTTCCTTTTTGTATCTTTTGGGGGAGATGTTCTTGACAGGTGTTATTTGTCTGGTCTATATGTGCGACTTGGCATGCATTATCACGAGTTGCAGTCATAAGTTGTCTACCCAGCTTAGAACCTCGAGGGTTCCGGGTGCCATTCTTGCTCTCAGGGGACCTCGTTTGCGCAGCCAACCCCACCCCCCAACCAACAGCACTAGGTCGACGGCGCTTCCCTTTTACAGAAAAGAAAGGGTAGTAAAAGAATGCGAGTTCATGGTGAACTAAGCTCAAGTGGGCTATGAGGAGCATTGCTACTTTTGTTATTAGGCGGGAACCTTTGTTGCACCAATGTCTCGAACATTTGAGGAGTATTATTTTCAGTATGCAGTGGTCCGACCGATCAAGTTGGAGCTAAATGGGTCTACGAAGGGTCAGTACTACGTAAAATACAATTCTTTTCCGTCCGCGGAGGGATCCCACAAGCCGGCTCAATTGAATTCATGGGGGTGGGGCCCCAGCAATTTTACGAATCTGGAACGGAAGCAGAGAACATCATTCATCCCCGTCACTGTCAAATCTTGAGAGAGCTCAAATTCAGTCTTGCGATTAATCTCGCACTTCTTCTAAGGGTTGGTTGGTCAGTGAATTAAATAATGGGAAGTTAGTGCAGATTTTGACACGATCACCCTCATCTTACCGTGGGCATGGTTTTACAATCCGACCCTTTCACGCTCATAGTCGCTAGTAGAGGAGCTTGACGCTAAGTCGTCTTGACGCGAAAGAGCGACTCGGGCGTACATCGTATCACGCGTACGATTCCCTCGATACAGTCCTACATATCTAACACGGCCGAGTGAGACTTCTACCGGCTCGGAGACTCCCGCATGGAATCAAGAGGCTCCGTGACGAGATAGGCTGTCGAGGCGGTTCTCTCCTGCACGTTAATCTTATGTGCACGGATGTGGGATAACTGAATGGACGTATACGCTGAGGCAATTACTCCTCATTATTATTATTATTTTTTTAAAATTCCTGTTGGTCGTACTTGTGATTTTGACACGTCCAAATCCAAGATACATAAACAATTCAGGAGGGGATTATTGCGAGGGCATCGTTTTTTGAGACGAATCATGAAATCCTTAGTCAATTACTAGATTGGATTTTCGGGCAAATGGGTCAAATACATCAATCACATCGTTAATCTCATGTAATGTCAAATTGGAAACCATCCATTTTTCAAATGGTGAAATTTAGGTTGAAGAAAGACTATTGGTTGTGTCGATACAAATATATCTGTATATCTCTCTTCAACAATTGGAAATCATCTATTTTTGTGATTGATCATTGAATGGATATGTTGATCTGGGCATGGCAGATATATTATACATACATACATATATATTTGGTATGATGAATGGCTATTATGTAAATGTATTATTTGAGCAAGAAAATGTGAGGTATCACATGATCAATGAATCTAATGGTTCTCTTCTTGGAAGCACACCAGAGCGTGGACCTTCATGTACTGATCTAGGGAGCCCAAACGAGGAAGAATCAAGTTATGACGCAGCATATTACTCTTGACTTGAAATTAAGATATTCTGAGTTCGATTTATAACCGATGAAATTAGTGAGATTTCGATAGTTCGTGCCCGTTATTTCCTCTTTCTCCTACTCGTGATAGCTCGTGACCCTCTCTTGGAATCGAATGGGATGAAAGAGAGCACGAAGAAGAGTGAGCAGAAGGGGGTACAGATTATCGAACTGGCAGGAAAGGATCTCTCGGTTCTCATCTTAGAAGATGTCTAATGAATGGGAGATTAGTGATAGTCGGCCACCTAAAAGATTATATTCTGTTCCTCGATGGAGTATATATGGAGGTCAAATAATGGGGACAGAGATGTTATCTGGCTGCAATTGTTATCTTATTATCACATGGGCAACTTCATATACTTCAAATAATATGCCCCCAAAATTCAAAACCCTAATCGATGGTATTCCCTCCCCATCTATAGCCATCTGAAGCTTTAAGACCCAGCCAACCATCAAAGTTGGTTTCATACGAGTCGCCTACTAGAAAGCTCTTCTTCTGAATTATTTTATGCCGGTGTAATAACCATATATAGCCAATTGTCGCAGGGCAAGCAATTTTTTACATGACAAAATAACTTTGATATGACACGATACGATACAGAATTAGATGAGTTCGGATTGAGTTATAGTAAATATGTATAACTTGATAAAATATGATTAATTATATCCGATTAAATATATTTAAATATATATTAACATATTTCGCTTATTTAGCATTTTATTGTTAATTTAATTTATTGTTAAAATTTATTTATTTTATATTTTATAGTGATAATATGGTAAATATTTCTATTGATATTTTATTATTATAGCATTAAATGTGTTAATAGTAGAAGTGGTACGTTTTAACATATTTAATTTATTTATGATAAATGAGTAAATTACAAATTATGATTTTTTTTTTAAATGTAGTGTTTAGATACAACACGTCTATGCAGGACAAAGATAGATTTACACCCTTAAATTGTAATAGTAGAAAACCACTAGCTATAGCCTATTAGTCTAACTAACATCTACCTTTCTCGTCTCACAGCTATTGACTCTGAAAAAAAGGAAATTTGGCTCAGGAACAATGTATTCAACTTAGGAATTAAGGTACCCATGATTCAAATACCATGAATAAACTTTTTCATGCTCCTCATACCCTCTTTTCGATTTACGGGTCTCTTTTATACAAGAAAAATGGGTGCAAATTATGTATTCCACTTACTAAAAGGTTAGATTATGTATATTATTCACCATGTGTGTGGGTGACCGTAATTTGTAATACAAAAGAAAGTTAATAGCCATGGGAAAATCATGCACTTGAAAAATCCACCTTGGCACTGTGTTTTGGTTCCTGGCCGAGTCTCAGGTCACGATCGATCAAATCCACAAGTGTCAATCCTGAACGAGGAAGAATTAGGTCTTGTGTTTTTAGTATTATAATTTAATCCTCGAGTGCCTAATTAATAGAGGAGCAAATCTCACGGTGACCACCGGAATCTTGCCCCATTCGGCTGGTGATGATGATGATGAACGCACATAGATTAAATTCGATACCAGGAATGGAATGGCTCTTATAGAATAGCACGCAATGGAATGTAAGTAAGGTTAGTAATGGTTGGATTCATCTTACCGATGTGAAGGAATGAAACGGTAAGAATTAATGGCACGAGTACTCTTTTACCTTTTTCACATGAATCCTAAATCGATCGATATGAGAAAAAATAATTTAACATAACAGAATACATATATAAACTCTTGAGGTGGTAATAAAATTGAAAATATAAAATGGAAAGTGATTGCTTTCGATTTCAACCGACTTATATGGTATATTTGTCTCTCTCTTTTTTATTATTTTATTATTTTTTACTGTTTTCGAACAAGTAAATGCATCCACGTGGGAAAGATAGATGAAGTACGATCATCACTGTAGCAAATTATTTTCACTCTATAATTTCTAAAAAATCTGAATATGCAAATAATGGTTTTATTTTAATGAGGGAGGGGCTGCAAAGCCTGCAACCAGATGGACCGACAATAACAGCTACAGAAGCTCCCACGAAGCGGGAAACCTCCATACGACAAGCAAAATTTGTGGGGTTCTTTCGATTGCCTTTCCGTTATTCTTGAAATAAAATAATAATAATAATAATTCATCACCCGAAAAATTTTTAACTCTTAGATCGATTTTGCTCGAATCTAAGTTAGTTGAATCAATTGGATTAAGGGCTATCTGGATGATCGGAACCACAGCTAGATTGCACGAGATATGCTTACTGTTCTCAAGGTACATGAGATAGCAGAATTTGTGCTCGGTTTACAGCGGACCTGAGCGGTTTTCAGAGCGTTTCCATCGCATGAACAGTAAACCAAGCCGTCAGTTCATTTCCTTCCAAAATCTAGCAGACATTCTTCACCCCCGCACCCCCTCCACTTCCATACCTCACTTTCTCGGCATCCTCCATGAATATTTCCAACTGTTAGGTAGGGTTTTTTTTGTTTTTTTCTCGTGAGTTGGATTGATTTCGTTTGCCGACCCTTATTGTCATTTCCATCGGTTTTGCTCGCAAGCTGGAAGGCTCGTGAACAGCTTGAAGGGACGGTCGGATGATCAAGGAGGTGTGCTGCAGGTGACTCTACTAATGAAGACCGGATTCATAACCCTTTAAATCCGAGGTGGAACACGCATGTTCTTCTTGATTGTGCCTTAACTCGATCGATCATGAGGAGGGAAGGAATGGTAGATGGGTTGACTTCACTGACCCTTCAATACCCTCACCATTTACTAAAGCCACCGAACTCAATCAAATCTCCTAAGTGGAACAAAAACCCTCCCCAACACACCGCCAAAAAAAATCATTAAAAAAAATGATTTCTCATGCTTTAAATTCCATTGTCTTTCTCTCTTCACTTTTGCCTCCCACTCTTACATATGCAAACCTTCACAGATCCTCGAGCAGCCCCCTCTCCTCTCTCTGTCACTATTGACGAATAAAAGCACACAGAAATAGAGAGAGGGGGAGAGACAGGGAGAGGAAGGAGAGGAGGGCACATTCCTCTGCTTCTGACCCTATCCATCCCTCCCAAAGAAGAAGAGAGACTGAGAACACGCTAGAGAGACAGTTGAGCGAGAGAGAGAGAGAGAGGGTGGGGGAGGGAGATGGTGGCACCAACCAGGAGTAATAAGAACATTAATGGTGATGAAGGCAGCAGCAGCAGCAGCAGCAGCAAGAAGTTGATGAACAGAGGGGCATGGACTGCTGAGGAAGACAGGAAGCTCTCCCAGTACATTGAAATCCATGGAGCCAAGAGATGGAAGACCATTGCCATTAAATCAGGTCACCTTCTCTCTCTCAGATCGAAATCAATCTCACCGCATTGGATATCATTTCTACACTTCAACAAGTTTCTCATTTATGGAGAATTCAGTATCACCAACTTCATTCTCTTTCATTTTCGTGGAGAAAGCCGTTGCTTTCATTTCTGTTTGCAGCAGTGATAATAATGACAATTATTTTTACTTTATATAGTTTTAATAATCTAAAATTTCTTTCTTTCTTTCTTTCTTTATTTGTGGGTGATTTTGCAGGGTTGAACAGATGCGGGAAGAGTTGCAGATTGAGGTGGCTCAATTATTTGAGGCCGAACATCAAGAGAGGGAACATCTCAGACGAGGAAGAGGATTTGATCCTCAGGCTCCATAAGCTGCTGGGCAACAGGTAGTTCATCATTTCTTCACCAACAGACTGTGGCGGATCGGACTGGAACTGGACTGTCGATAAACATAAATAAAAACCTTTACCTGATTCGACGAAAATGGCATCGAACGAAATCTTAGCATTGTGCCAAGCTCACCCTTCCTATATATCAAGGTTTTTCCTCGTAATTCATCGTTAAGTTAGGTTCGACGTCCGTATTTTCTTCTACCAGGTGGTCTTTGATAGCCGGGAGACTTCCAGGAAGGACTGACAACGAGATCAAGAATTACTGGAATTCTCATTTAAGCAAGAAAGTGACTCAAAAGGAGGAGAAGACCATGGAAGTTCCAGCTCCCCATCGACAGGTGATCACAACCCCGCCACCCAAAACTTTGGAGGATTCTCCGGCCGACAAGGAGGGCGGCAAGTTAGGGGAGGGGAGCCAGCTGGACCCCAACTTTGACGTGAACGAGTTCTTCGACTTCTCCACCGAGGCATCGTGCGGCCTCGAGTGGGTCAACAAGTTCCTGGAGCTCGACGGGGACATGTTGATCACCGATGAGCGATGAGGAGTCGAGTGCCCAACTGTAACAGCTAGTCCTTCGTCTTGTAATTCAACTAGGTAATAATCTAATCGACCGAATCGAGGATTTGTGAGTCGAGGTCACTGCCCGGGGTATCCGGTGAATTATTTCCAGCTCCAATCATGCGACTGAATAATTAAATATATGCATAAAGAAGATCACAAGGCCTCGTAAAATGGGACCAGACAAACACTGTCATGTTGGTCCAAGATGAGGTAAAAATTAACTACGGGAGCACCGATCCGCGCTCAAATTTGCTTCCGAGCTTGGAAATCGAAACCCGTTTTCCTTTCTGCCACTGTTTTTCCCCGACTTGAAAACTGTCCTCTTCCCTCCCTAGGACGGTGAGTAAATGCGGAGATTAGAATCTTATATCTTATCGTATCGTGAAAATTTTATCGCATTTTTCACGTTGATGAAAATCTTATATCGGACGTTCGATGGTGGCCTGTGCCAACAAACATTAAGCAGTCCAGCACTGAAAATATTTCGTGACTTTATGCATGACGTTTGCTGCGTAAATAATGCGGTAAAACCGATTAAATCATCTCTAGTACTCCAACATTATCCATTTACCCACGCAGTGACACTTACGCAGCCCGACACGGGACACCAGGAGCTGGAAAACAGGGAGACATGGGTTGCGGAGGGTCTCAATCATCGAACCTGACCGATATAGGTCAATCGAGATGGTTCGATATCCTTTCTCCCCGAGCAAAATATTGAGTTCGAATCTCGTGAATACAAATAATTTATGTTGAGAAAGTTTCATCATATAAGTGAAAGAAGATGGGGCAAATACAATAATAGGATTTAAATGTACTACTGAAAATCTTATATCGTTGTATCAATCTTATATTTGCATTATTTTATTTTATTTTTTGTTTTTTTTTATGCAGGATTTTCAATTTTTTAAAGTATTTTCAAGAGATAGCTCCATTCCCATGATCCGTGTCTGCCCCCACACCTCAACACCGTACATGCTGTCATCACCAATCATGGCTGCCATTTGCCATCTAACATTCACCGGTTTAGGAGAGCGCCAATTCTCTCGGGTGCCGTACATTTCATAGATCCGGTCCGGTAAACTTCTATCTACTTAGAATCCTGCCACTCTATTCGGACGATGCACTACGAGCATTCGGCAATCACTCAGCGACCAGTCTCGATCTCAACAAACAAGGTGTGAGCGTGAATACATTACAGTCGACGGACGGTCTCGCACGAAGCCGATTAGAATGATGGAACAGGCGTGGGCCCACGAGAGAATGGAAACAAGGGCTGCACCTTAAATTTGACGGTCTGTAATGATAATACACAGAGACAGCAAAAGTTTTGAAAGTAGGTTGCCGATGATTCCAAGCACTGCACAGGAGAGTGTCGTCTGGTGGCAGAGAATCAGAGGAAAGGTTAGGTAACGACCACTGGAGGAGAGGAGAGGACCCATGGACGTGACTTCGATGAAGAAAGGGATGCACATAACAGCGTATATGTCTCCGATCCAGCAGTCACCCGTTCTGGTCTTGGTGTGATCTTGGAAAATCACCTGAAAAAAAGGCGGAAAAATTAAGTTTCTCTGAACAGGGGAAGCCCCAGAAAGATGGGACAGAGGGAAAAATGTGGGAGGACACTTTTGGTTTATAGGAATATGGTGAACTGACCCGGAAACACATTACCTCCATGATGTTCTGCATGTTACTTTGACAATTATTTTCAGAACATCATAGGCATTGCGGCGAGAGGCCCACCAGCGGTCTTTTCTTCTGCTGCAGGATATGAAGAGAAGAAGGTTCAGTTGACATAGGAGAGGTGGTTGCAAGGGTGGGAAAATGGAACCGAGCTGCAGTGGCTTATAATGATGCATCAAATCAAGTATTTCCCCTTTGGCAGAAAAAGGAAATCTAGAAACCCAAACAGAGCCTTGTGTCGGATGGTTCTAACAAAGAAAACTTGCAACATGCCATAATGCAGCAATAATTGTGTTAGTAGTGTTCAGGCTCGTGAACAAAGTAGGCAATTAGTTAGGGTGCAAGTCCTTTCTTTCATGGTTACCTGCTCCGAGAATCCGGCCTTGAAGTCTTCCATTCCTCTGATTTGATTGCAGTGCTTGATTTTATGTTCAAAAGCTTCACGTGACGTACTAAATGCGTGCAACACGTGCTGATAATCCCCTCTCTGAAACCTTGCCGTGATGTGGCCCCTCTGATTTGATAATTTTACCATGTACTAATATTCCTGGCACCCTGTTTCTACCGGTCATTCATGATCTACATCTGGATTTTTCATCGATCTCAGTGGGAGGGAGAATCACTGAGGAAGTTACTGTGGAGGTGGGACCTCGATTTGATTCAACCGACTAAACCAAATCGAATGCAGGATCATGTGGAACAAATCATATCTGACAGGCCTCAGGTTCCAGAGGAAGTGCTTCTGCACCATCTTCACATTAGTTTGCATCTTAAGGTACCTCCTCAGCGGAATAGCAGTCAAAATTTCCTTTAGCTTTGGGATATCCTTTTCAGCCACTATAACTGAGAAAGAACTCCAATCGAAGACCTCACTGAATGGAGGAACGAAATTATCTGCAATGATTACTGGAACACACTCGTAATATATGGCCTCAACGATTCTTGGGCTGTTAACTTCGTAGCCCATGGGGCATATGCAGTATTTACTAGACTTCATGTGTTGGACATAAGACATCTTTCGGGAGACTCTGTTCGGTAAAGGACCATAAATTCTCATGTCCTCATCCTTGTCCTGCCAGTACTTCAGAAGAGTAGGTCGAACCCTACCGTGCATATTTCCAGCAAAGAATGCAAGGATTGGCCGCTGTGATACCCTTAAACCGCCTACAAATCTCAGAGGTTTCCTTGGATTTCTTATGGCGGTCTCAGGGAGAGAAACATCCTTTCCAGCTTTGAAAATCCCTTCTGATAAATCAGCATTGCATAGGGCCTTTATTGTGTTTAGGGTCAGTTCCTCATGTGCAGTCAGCGTATAAGGACCCTAGAAAAGAAGGTGGTCAGTGAGAGAAGGAGAATATTCATAATCCCATACTCATACTACTCTTTACAGAAGTTCTCCATCTCTCTTTCTGCATGAAGATGAACAGGCAAAGCGGATTGTCATCTGTTCAAGCCAGTAACTCAAATCTACAGTTTGAATCCACTGAGAACTTCAACCTGACAATTATATGTTGGACCACTCTTTGCATCTGAAGTCGAAATTTCAGAGAACGAGCCATCAGACAACTCTTACTTTTGTCCAACATGAATAGTTCAGACTGGATTCCAATCCACTCCATTGAAGAAGAGAAAGTACACATATCTTCGAGTTACTTATTCATGTAGAGAGGGGGGACAAGTGTGAAAAATACACATGATGGTTGAATTTTCATCAGCAGACAAAATAACATAGTTGTAATTCAGATAAGCGAAGGATTACATACCCAGTCATGGCAAGCAACGAGAAAGTGATCTGAACCATGTGTCCTATTCCAGAAGGGGTACTTGGCTGCAAGATAATTCACATGATCTCTCAGATAGATAGACAACGGTCTTATGTTATGTGAACCGGGTATATAAATGGCCAGCTCCAACTGGCGTGCACTATAAGGCAGATAAAACAGGTGGGCTTTCTCAGGGTCCTGGGTCACAAACTGCCTATTCTGCTCCATTTGTTTCATGAACCATCCTTCAGATGCATAAATTCCCATGAGGTGGGGCTCGTGGAAAATGGGCCTCTTACCATCTGGGTAAATATAAACTTTGAGTATCATTTCCATCAATTCATAGCTCCTGAGATTGAGAAGAAAACTTAAAATAACATCCTCAATTTCAAAACTTTTGTTCTCTAAATGAAAGCATGAAATTTTTTAAGTGCAATAACTTTCATTTGGTGGCGACCTATAGGCTTCATCCCAGGGTGCAGCTCTCTGATGGATGTAAAGAAATCCAAAACGCTCTGATACTCTGATTACAATTTTCCTCTCAAATTTTAAACAGATCAAAATTTCATATTGTCAAGTTCAAATTCAAATGGGTTCTTCCTGTAATTACGACAACTTATACACTGAAGAAAATTGTTTTGCATCAGCTCACATAAACCATCCCAGGTAACTTACCAGATGCAATTTCAGTAACTCATTACGAAATTACCAATCCATATTCCAGAGATCATTCCAATGGTTCAAAAGAAAGCAAATTAGAATCTCCCCATGGATGAGATGAAATGTGAGACTAATTTCTATATTTGAGCTGCATAGCAGAAAGTCAGCTTTGATAGCTAATTTCAATAAGATGAGGTGTCAGTTATGCAGTATCACACCCAAGATAGACAGTTTTCTTTTGGTCAGTGAAAAAAATGACAGTTAAACAATCATAGGTGCTTCTTTACCAAATCTATAAGTCAGTCAAACCACCTATTCAGGTTAGATACTTAAAAATGTGGATCAAAGAGTTGTTTTTGCTGAAGTCAGACATGTGTTACATGCTTGGCTAAAGCCATAAATTTCTACCAGAGGGAGCAAGAGCTAAATTTTAGTTGATTTCAAGTGGCAGCGAGGGCATGAGCAACGTTTTATTGGGCAAAATCCTCAATTTCATAATTTAAATAAGCAAATAATTGGGCACTCAAAACCTCAGAGGGTGGCATCTGCCCCTAAGATGACTATGCCAACATTCTTAAGTGTGTTCAAGAATTAAATAAATCTATCTCATAAGTGAATGTAAATATATATTATATATAACCATACCTTTTGAAGATAGAAATATTATTGAACACTGGGGCATAGAGATCAGGGTAATCAATAACTGCTGAAGCATTTGCAAGCTCCTTTTTAGCGTACACAAGTGCCTCATTGGGTGGCAGAGACCAGAGATATCTCTAGCATAGGTATATTAAACCAGTTAGAAGATAAGTAGGGTGGCTTCATCCCCTGAAATAACAACATCCTCCAACTGATTTTACCTGTAAACGGCTAGGTATAAATCGACGAGGAGGGGGAGGAGGAGGAGATAAAATTTTTGGCATCATCCGAATATGTCTCCTTCTCCGCCTCCTTCTGGCAGCCTGTCTCTTCTCCATTGATGCTGACTGAGCTGTCTGAGTTGAAGAGGTTGTAGAAACAACAGGGGCAACAGGAATAGACAAAGTTTGTTCAAGTCTCGCCCCATTCCGTACCCCACTTAAATGCATACTGCTGTTCAAGGAATTGTATGATGAAGCTCCGATAGGTTGAGAGAGGAGCCTCCAAGTGTTCAAAGGATAAGGATATATGAGGGCTGGAAGCGCCATGCCACATATAGTCATAGCGAACCCAACAACAAAGAATTTTCCCCAAGTAACTCTTTTGCCCACACAAAGGCGAAAAAGATCTCTCGTCACGACGAGTGCTATAATCAATGGCCTTCTCATCTCATAACAATGTAGAGAACAAATCCACCACTTAGTGGAGCAGCATAGAGTAAGTCAGAATGGCCAATTTCTGAACATCCCGGAAGTTGAACCGGCTAATTGCCACTGAAGTGTCATGTACTCGAGGAATACTGCTTGAGATCACCAGCTTTTGATTTTGTCATGTCTGGACGTTGTGCATGTCAACTCCATGATGGGACTGCACGAGTGTAAACTAAGAAAAACCGAGAGAAGGGAATAAAAAATGATCAAAAAGTCGAGTAAAGAAAAATGGACAAGCCAACCCATTTCAACGAACTTCAACAAAAGAGGGATTTTGGGCATGCAGTAAAATGGCATGTAATGGGACCAGTATTAAAGGAGATATGCCTATGAAAGAGAAAAGTAATATCCAATGTATGCATATTATATTATCCCGATAAAAGAATCTTAGTTCAAAAAGTCCACATTGTTGTTAGAATTAAGACGGGCAGGGATGTCTGCCTGCTGCCATAACAGGCATGCTTTGAAAGCAACATGGATATACTTGCTAACATTTAACTTTATGGAATCTTAAAAAAAAAAAAATCTTTATAATCGAATGCACTTCAAAGGATGGAAAAATGGAAAGCTCTTTCTCCTTGGAGTTGTATCCTAATTGATCAAAATCAACCATCAATGCTAACATTCGCATTCTCAGACAGAGCACCACAAAACTAAATTAGAAGTGGAGATCCCAGATAGCTTGAGCAGAAAGAGCACCAAATTACTATATACTACAATGATCCGTTGATTCCAAGCAAGCTATAATTGTCATACAGTAATATACAAAGATTGAAGAAAATGCTGAAACTTTTCATTTTAGTGGGGGGTGAATGGGATGGAGTGAAGACAAAGAACCTCATCATGTTAACATCAAATAGAGAAGAGAAAGTTATCCCAGCATCAATAGAAGAGACTAAAAGAGGTCGTGCATTTGTGTACCTATGAAGCAGCTGAACATAGAATCGGGATCTGCAAGAATTTAGATATCGATCTATTGGTTGATCTCAGAGCAAGGTATTCTTTGTAGAATGAAGGAACAAGGAGAGGGAAAAGAGGCAAGGGGAGAGAGAGAGAGAGAGAGACGCGTGGGAGAAGAGAAGAGGAGAAGGAGGTGGGAACGGAATGGAAGGGAAACAGCGAAGGAGACGGGAACGGGTGTCTTAAACTTCCACCGGGAGGGGCGCTGACTTTCTTAAAACACTTTTTTTTTTGTTTGATTATTTACTATATTAATTTTAGAAACAAAATTTTGTTAATATAATAAATGATAAATCTATCTAGACCAACCAAATATATGTCACAATATACATCATCTGCAAATTCTCTCCCTTCACCCATGGGCAGCAATTAGGGATTTTCATATACTATGTATCAGGACCGATATTGATCATAATTTATAGATACGCACTCCGAGTGCTGCTCATTTTATCGCCGCTTTCCTCGGATAATTCATCCATTCAATTTATTCCAGTAAAAATAGTACAACAATGTTAATAAAAGAAAATTATATAACCCCTGCACCTGGGAATTTGATACATTCTATCACTTTTAAAATCGGACCGGACCGAAAATAAGTTAAGACTTGGGTTCATCGATCAAATTTGGGATTTAATAGATCGAATCGTATACTTGATAAATAATATTAAAATTATAATACTACCAATAAATTGATATAATACTGTAATTTGACAATTATTTATAATAAAAAACATTTAATATAACAATCATATTAACCATAAGTTCAACATAAAATATAAATATAAGTATTATAAAATAAAATAAGTACATTATAACTTTTTTTATTTTAAGTTGGTCAATTTTTTCACCGGTTCAATTGGGTTTACCGGCTGATTGAAAATCGACTGGTTCAATCGGAGCTGACTGCATTTATAATGTAATTGGATTGATTCTAAAAACCAAATAAGGTGAATGGCAAGTTCCGGATCAAATCAATCGAACCGGCTGGCCCTGTCCAATTTTAAAAACTATGATACGATACTGAGTAGGACCATGAGCAGCTAGATCATCGTTCCTACTAAACCAAGAAAATTGACAAGAACAGAAGGATCAAAGCTTTGTTCTCCCATGCCATTTCCTTGTCATCAACTATAGCTTGTATCGATGCTAGTGAGTCGGAAAAAATATGTACTCGCCCCCCATTTACCTTTCTTTAGCAACATTCATCACCAAGAGAAATAGCCTCCGTTTCAACCTGTAGACAAGAGTCATGGCAGCTATACAAAAGCATCCCCGTCTTTCCAGGGCTGCATCCGTGAAGATCCGAGGGCAATTATTTAACACTTCTATGCTCTGAAACAGATCATAAATTAATTATTTTCCCTAGTAGAAAGGATATGAGGCAATGAGTGCTTGCGCCCTTCGAAGCTCCATTCCAAATTCCCAATTGTTAATTGGCTAACAATTCCGGGCCGGTTCATATACGATTAAACCAGAACCCGTAACTAAACTGGTACGTTAAGTAAACATGCTAAACTGTGACTAAGTTAAACGATTTCATGCCCATTTTGAACCAATCTACACCCAATTTTTGGGAACAAGATAAGAGTCTAATTCCTTATTACTACTCCCCCAGAATCCTTTTGTATGGCATGATCTATCCTTTTGCTAGTAGTTCTTTTGCACATCAAAAGTAGACACTGCATAATTTGGTAATGTGTTAAGTACTGATTTAACTAGAGTTGCTCTACTCATCCAATCTAATTGTTTTTGCCTTCCAACCTTGAAGTTTGCACTTAATCTTTTTGAAATGACTCAAATTTTCTTGTATTGATAAATAGAGGATTCCCTAGATGTAATGCATTCTCTCTTTTTTTTTCCATTCATCTTATATGTTTGATTTCTCTATTTAAAAAATATATTAGATTTTTCTAAATTAACCTCCTTTCACAGTACATATGCTAAATTTATCTAATATTTTCTTACAATTATTTACATCATATTTAATTGCCCTTGTAGCAATTTACATCCTGTTGTTATTGTTGCTGTTGTTTCCTAATGAATATAGCATGACCTAATTTTCCCGGTTCTTGATGAACCATAGGCCGAGCCGCGAATCGGCCCACACCATTATCAGTTGAGTCGGCCTTCGGCTAGACAATACTGCTTTCATTGGGCCGAAAGCCCAGCCCGACCAATCGGCAAAAGCGACGTCGTTTTCAAGATTTCATTTCTTCATAAAGCGATGCCCTATATAATATGCTGGTGAAGAACCATCTACAAACCCTAGCGCAGTGCGTCCGCCAAGCCGGGGAGGCCTTGTCATCAACGAGTTCAATGGGTACTCCTGTCTCTCACTCTCTCTGTCGAAGCTCTGAGCTCATTTTTTTTCCTTCGTTCATTTTTTCACTGCTTCCTGTGAATCATAGCTGTAGTTGCAATGTTGAAGCTGACTGGCGCGTTGTGTGGTCGCTGGGTTTCCATCTTTCGTTGAGTAGCTCCATTTTTTATAATGTTGTTCGGTCCTCTTCAGCTTCACCTATCTCGGATTGTATGTGTTTGGCGGACTGAGCTTATTGTGGATAGTTTATCACGTTTTGCTGAGAATTTGTGTCATTATTGACTCTCTACCTTCTACTGGTGCCCATGTTGCTAATCAAGATGACGGGGATTTACGTCTGAAAAGTGGCCTTATTTGTTATTTTCTCCTCCAATTTGAAAGTGTCCATGTTGTGAATGTTGCGTTGCAGGGGCGTACAAGTACGTGCAGGAGCTATGGAGGAAGAAGCAGTCCGATGTGATGAGGTTCTTGCAGAGGGTTAGGTGCTGGGAGTACCGTCAGCACCCCTCCATTGTTCGGGTCACCCGTCCCAACCGCCCTGACAAGGCCCGTCGCCTGGGTTACAAGGCCAAGCAGGTGAAGTAATCAAAATAATCAGATCAGGAAGACAGCTTAAAATGTGTGGTTGTCCATGATAATGACTTCACAGTTGTTTCTTTCTTGCAGTTATTGTTTTCCATTTGATTAAGGGAACACAGTAGGCATTTTCATTTTGTAATGTGTTGTGTTCCATAGGATTTTTCTTTGAGCATTTTCTCGTTTGATTGGATATGCCCACTGTTACTTGTCTGCTGGTTAAGTGGCGTCATGATGCATAAGCTGTCCTCCTAATGGAGGATCTTATGTACGATGATTAGATGCTTCCTGAGACCAGCAAAATAAAAGTAAAAGTCGATCATCTGACCAAGTGGGTTCTCTAACAGTGAACTTGGCTTTTGTCAAGATCTGATACATTTTGTTATTCATCTTATTTGGCATCCTAGATTTATTATATCAGAACTTGTTCTTGTTACTAGGCAACTTATGGCTATTTTAACTGATTGCAGGGTTATGTTATTTACCGTGTTCGTGTCAGGCGTGGAGGTCGCAAGAGGCCTGTTCCCAAGGGTATCGTGTATGGTAAGCCTACAAATCAGGGTGTTACCCAACTGAAGTTCCAGCGCAGCAAGAGATCCGTTGCGGAGGAGCGAGCTGGTAGGAAGTTGGGAGGGCTCAGAGTCCTCAACTCCTACTGGATCAATGAGGTCTGTGTATTGTATTAGTGGCATACATAGCAAGCACTTCATAATAGATTCACGATCCCTGCTCAATAATGTGTTCTATAATAACAGGATTCAACATACAAGTACTATGAAGTGATTCTCGTTGATGTTGCTCACAATGCTATCAGAAATGATAAGAGGATCCAATGGATCTGCAACCCAGTGCACAAACACAGAGAGCTCCGTGGGCTTACTTCTGCTGGGAAGAAATACAGGGGTCTCAGAGGAAAGGGCCACCTGCATCACAAGGCACGCCCTTCTCGCAGAGCCACTTGGAAGAGGAACAACACCCTATCTCTGCGCCGTTACCGCTGATCTGATCACTTTGTTGCCTGTGTCTTCTGCTTTTCTCTTTTGTTTTCTCAATCTCTCAAATGAAGACGTTAGTATTTGTCTGAAGTTTCAGAGTTTGGAGATTACAGCACTGAGTTAATCGGTGTGAGACCTGCTCTCGCAAACTGAGTCTTAAATTGCAGTTTACTGATGAATTTTTGGTTGAATCATTTTGGTGGCAACTGAAAAACTTTCAGCACATCACTGTTCTGTCCTCGGAGTTTTTAAGTAATAGTAGCCATATATAGCACTACTCCGGTGTGAGTAGAAGTGCTTTCGTGGATTTGCTATGGGAGCTTCGGGTGCTCTTTAAAAGAAAAAAAATAGTGGGCTTTTAGTGTTGGAGACAAATCGGCACATTGTCTCTACATTGACCGGAATCACATGTTCATTGAATATTATTTATTTAGAGCAGATAAAAGATAACTAATCCAAATTGGTTTATGTTAAAATTATTCCCGCCGTAACCCAACTGTTATTAAGGTTAGTTGTTGCTTACTTTAAGGATGCTAACTTATTGCATGTTAAAGTTAGTATCTACAATTAATAGTAAATCTCAGTCTGGTAAATTAACAAATTATTATAATGTTGATTACTATTGATATAAAAAAATAATATTAATTTATTAAAAATAACGTTACTATCATTGCACTTATTTTTATTGGTAGAAAAATGTAATACTAACCGGTCTTTATCCCATCACTAGATCGATTATGTTTTACATCATT
The DNA here is from genome assembly GCA_900174645.1 of Sonneratia alba. Classification (NCBI taxonomy): domain Eukaryota; kingdom Viridiplantae; phylum Streptophyta; class Magnoliopsida; order Myrtales; family Lythraceae; genus Sonneratia; species Sonneratia alba. The sequence goes on from FWPY01000041.1 coordinate 1,078,444, forward strand.
CTCGACTATGATGAGGATATTCTATTGTTAGTAAAACTTCCACTGTCTCCTGCGGCAAGAAAAATGAAAAAATAAAATTGAAATGTAATTAAAAAGGTAATATATTATTTTAAAAGTAAAAGGAAAAAAAATAAATAAGAGGAAATAAACGAGCCGATGTATACCGGAGACTGCGCCAGCCACAGATCTCATCGGGAACAAATCGCGACTCTGCCTCTTGTCTGCGACTAATCGAATCGCCAATCGCGACGGAAGGCCTAGTCTCCACTCTACGTCCCGTCGATCTTCGTCCAGCAAGCGTCTTGGAAATGCCAGTGAGTTGTTCTTCGTTTCCCCCTCCTTATCGATCTCCCCGCTCTGCAGCTCAGTCGGCGTCGATTTGGCTCCGGTTTTGACGCCTTCTGGCGGAGTGATCTGAGATTGTGGTGGATATCGCTTTCCTGTGTTTTTTTTCTTCCAGTTCACTGGACTGATAGAGGTGGAGCCGCCTAGCCCGGTCAGATACCTAGTCGGAGCAGCGATCATGATGGTTGGAGTGGTGTTGCCGGTGGGCTACATGATGTTCCGGAACAAGCGCGTGCCGTCCAATTCCTCCTATTCCAAGCAGACGTAGGGGTGCCTTTCTCAGATTACCTCTTCAATTTTATGGACTACTAGTTTTAAGAGCAAAATTGGGTGGCAGTGTAGATCTGACGCTGAAAGTAGCATAAGAGATTCCGTTTCTTGATCTGTCGGTTTCGATTTCAGGTCGATTTACACAAAATTTTGACGTTTCTTGGTTTGTTCAATCGGTACATCGTTGGAGGATAGTTAATCGTTTGCAACGATCCAGCTTATTTTCCCGTCCATTTTATCTATGAGGAAAATGTCCTCATACATTTGCAATTTGTTGTTGTTAGCTAGGCCTCGAAGGATCTGAACCCGAACGAAGTTGTTTGGTCAGTAGACTATTTGTCATGTGAAACTGGGGAATGAAATTTGTTCTTGTTTTGTGAGGGACACTCTGTTTTGCTGATCTGAAAAGTAGGAGAAGTAATATTATCGAGACTGGAAGTACTTACAATGTTGAACCATCTGCAGCATTGCAGCATCAGTAGCTCTTTTACAGTTTTGTCCCGATGCACCTGATACTGGAGTTCTCTTCATGTGGTTTGTTTATTCTCCACAACTGCTTTATGGTAGAACTGTGGAAGCTTCAATGGGGAAAAAATGCATCTCAGTAATGTCAATTTGTAGAAAAATTGGGCTGGGCTCATCTTTTATGAAATTAATATCAGAGCTGCTTGCTGTTTCTGTTTAGTTATCGCCAGTTTTTGAGGTATTCATGTCTAGTATTTAACCGAGTCTGTTTTTATATGTGAAGCTCTATATCGAAGTGCCTTGTGCTTCCTATCTTTGTACTATACACTTGTAGCAAGAAGCAATTCTTCTATGACGGTTCCATGCCCTGAGTTGATATATGGCGCTTGTATGCAGGAACAAAGTTTTGATCTAGACACGTACAACTGAAGGCGTTTCAACCTGATTTGCAGCTCTTTGAGTTTAACGAAGATTGGCAAGTAGGACTACAGCAATCTGCAAAGAAATAGATGTGAATGCTTCTGAAACTCCACTTCAAGACGACGATTCTTTAAATTTCTGATTCTACGCCAAGCTCTGTGACTGTGCATACGGTTTATCAATTATACCGAGCTACCAGGTGTTTGTTCTTTACGACTCAAGTGATGCCCTGCATTGATTGTGTACTGGTTCTGACTGGGAATTCGGTCTTCAGATTCAGTCAATGCCGTGAAGTTTATCTCTGCATTTCTCAATCTTTTGCTCAATAAATCGGCTGACAGTTGATGAGCAGCACTGGAGCTCCATTGGGCTGTTGATTTGTGTGAGCCAGAAGTAGCCAAGCTGTTCACAGTTGCATAGAGACATGTCTTAACTGTAGATGAGGTGCTCTTCACTATTCTTTTTCCTTTTGATTTTAGAAAAATTCCGGTACTCGGAATAGGTGTGGTAGAATATCCTATTAGTACGTCAAAGTCGAGATCGATATACAGATCTGTAAAAAAAGCCACGTTCGTCTATTCTCGGGTAGTCAGCTCAATCATCTGTCACAGGACCAGCAAAGATACCGGCCATTCCTCAGCAGGTGCCGGTGATCGGCTTGGCCAGTTACTCAGGCTGTGCTCGGGATTCTGAGGGGAGTAGGCTAAGAGATACATGAAATCTTAGCATGCTCCTAAAACAAGGGTGCACGCCTTGCAATAGAATCCGACCAAACTTAATTTACCTGGGATCGAGGAGTGGATTAGTTAACATAAACAGTGCCATGGGGGGCCGATTTAAGGGGCTTCCCGGGGCATGTGGGAATCGATCATCCATTATAAACTTGCAAAAAAAAAAGTATTTTTTAAATTAAATTAATCCAATTATTTTGATCCAGCCTAGAGTGTCTCCGACGAGAGACTATGGCCATTAGTTGCCTGGTGACAAATATCCTGCTATCCGCCCTTTGTCCTGCTTTCTTGGTGGTCGTGGCCGTGACAACACATTTGCCCAGACAAGCACAGAGATTGAGATCGGCGATCAGAGAGATAGAGAGAGAGATGATAGCTACGAAGAAGCTCTGTTCGAGCTTCAACCGAGCTGCTCTCGGGCTTGCGAACAGGTCCCTCGAGTCTCTCAAATCCCCCGGTGAGTCATGGGGTTCAAGAACAAGAACCTACGCCTCTCTCTCTCATGGAATTCACGTCTTCCATTGCCCAGTGAGTCCTTCCCTTCCCTCTCTAGATCTGCAATTCGCCCCCTATGTGTTGTATCTTTTGCTCCTGTCATTGTTTCCCAAATTAATGAACAAAAACATATTAGCCTTGTAAGGTTAGCAGTTATTCGACGTTCATTCATGTGCATGAACCTGGAATTATGTTAATGCTCTGTCTCATGTTCCTATTTTTAAGATTTACGAGTGACCCTTAATTTCTAGACTGTGTTCATTCACGGGGAATGGCCTAAACTTGATATCCTTGAGCTTCCTCTGAAGTTTTAACTGGGTTGTTTTAACTTCGATTGGTTTTTCATGGCAGGATGAAGTTGGGATCGTTGCTAAACTGTCGGAGTGCATTGCCTCCAAAGGTGGGAACATACTCGTTGCTGATGTTTTTGTACCCGAGAACAAGAACGTATTCTACTCTAGAAGGTACAACTATCTCTTTTGAGTGTAGAGATTGGTTTCTTGTTGGGATGCGGAACCCAGTATCAAAGCACTTTGACGGTTTGTCATCAAGATCCTGATGAGGTCAATAGATCAGTATTTGCATATTTTAACAGCACAACTAGTCAATGAGTTAGTTCTCTGCAATATCTATATCTCAGCTTCCAAGTGGTCTTAGCTTGTCGGTTTTTTGATCCTGTAGCATCTGATGGGGGTGTCGTTGGATGTAAGTTACTTGTTACAATCATAGTTGTGAATGAGAAGTGTCTTCTGGCTTCGAGTTGTGGACAGCGGAAAATTGTTTTCCACACCAGGCCATTGTTGCTGACGGCAAATACCATCTAGTGATGAAAATTTGCTCACCAAATTTGGGATTCCCTATTGCATACAACTTTCCAATGCTTGCTACATGTGCCTGTGCAATAAAATTTATATTCTTGATTGTTGTTTCGCCGTAGGTCTTGACAAAAATTTCAAGTGCAATCCTATCTTTCTTGTGCAAAATAACAGCGAGTTCATCTTTGATCCACTCAAGTGGCCACGGGCCCAAATGGATGAGGACTTCCTAAAACTAGCCAAGAAGTTCACTGCCATGAGATCCATTGTTCGAGTTCCCCTTCTTGACCCAAAGTACAAGATTGCTGTACTCGCTTCAAAACAGGTGCATTATTTTATGCTCTCTCATATTGGTTCCAGGAATAATTATGCTCCAGTCAATGGCTTACACACTCCACCTGACTTATTCTATGACAGAGTTTAGAAACTCATCACCACTATTCCACTATTCTTGAACATAATGGACATGGGCCTTCATTTCACACTATTATGGATATGAAAATAATTGAAAAGTTGGATTCAATTGTCTACTACCTATACCAGAAATAGGATTGAAGGTGCGTTTGAGCCATAACACATGGTTTCACAAAACCATACAATTTTCCTGAAGATCTCTTCCGCTTAAAAAGTGAATACAAATTTAGTATAAAGATTGACTTGTCATGATATGTATAATATTGGGGAATTTTGGGACAAATTGTTAGTTACTGCTGCTTCAGCAAATTGATTCTGCAATAATTTCACTTCAGGACCATTGCCTTGTTGATCTATTACATGGGTGGCAGGATGGGAGACTTCCTGTAGACATAACTTGTGTAATAAGGTGAATTTCTGATATGTGCACGTGTGTGTGCGTGCGCACGTGTGTGTTTGTGTATCTTTTGAGCATTGTTTTGGTTGATGAAGAATGATACTGGTTCATGATTAATCTTCTGCTGGCAGTAACCATGACAGAGGGCCCAACACCCACGTGATTCGATTCCTAGAGAGACATGGGATACCTTACCATTTTTTACAAACAACCAAGGAGAACAAGAGAGAAGAAGAGATATTGGAACTGGTACAAGACACTGATTTCCTAGTACTTGCAAGATACATGCAGGTAAACACATCAAGCTTCAAGTTATTTTGGCATAGACGAGTCTGTTTGTTGTTTCAGCTTTCTGTTTGATTTCACTCTATCAGATGCTTTTTTTTGAAAGAGGGTGCATAAATTTATTTTTGTTGAAATTTGAAGGGAAGAAGGACCACTTTTATCCTCTGGAGCCAAACATTTCCTTGGACTCACTCTGAGTGGTCTTGCTACCTTCATTTTTCACAATTTTGTTCTTTATCTTTAAACCTATTTTGCAGATATTGTCAGGTAAATTTTTAAGAGGCTACGGGAAGGACATCATTAACATCCACCATGGCCTTTTGCCTTCATTCAAGGGTGGGAATCCCTCTAAACAGGTCAAACTTCTGCTTAACCTGATGAGCGTTTAGACCATCTTTTAGGTTTCCATAATTGTGTAATGTCTGATTTGATAGACTATTTGACAGGCCTTTAATGCGGGTGTAAAGTTAATTGGGGCCACAAGCCACTTTGTGACTGAACGACTAGATGCAGGACCTATAATTGAACAAATGGTTAGTCCATGAATTTCCTGTTTCTGACCATGAACCAAGACTTAAACCTCATTTTCATCTGCAGGTTGAGAGAGTTTCTCACAGAGACAACTTGCATAGCTTTGTACATAAGTCACAGAACCTTGAAAAGCAGTGTCTCTTAAAGGCGGTAAAATCATACTGCGAACTCCGGGTTTTGCCTTATGAAGAGAACAAAACTGTTGTTTTCTGACATGATGAGGAAATCTGAAGATGGTAATCTGTGTGTACACTAACATTACGATCTAATTTCTCATTATCCCAATCACATAATTTCGATTATTTTTTGTGATTCTTACTTATTTGGTATAGTTCAAATTGTGGGTTCTTTCAGCAGAATTGAACTGAGAACCCGAAGAAGATAAGCACCTTTTCTTGCTCTTACTATATATTTCCTCCCATATGAAGATATATACTTTGTATCATGTTCGAACATTCTGAACCTAAATTATTGTCTGGTAAGCTCTGTGGACCAATAAAATGGCATCATATAGTCGAGCTGCCACTTGATGTTTAGGAGTTGCAGAAAGAACTGGTAGACACGACCCTCTGAGCTTGTCAAAGAAGACTCTGAATCCCCCTTATCAACTCTGCTTCTGGACCGTGTACCTTTGCACTCGAACTAGAGAAGCACCTGCCCGGTTTTCAGCCTGAGGCGGACCTCCTCAGTGTCATTCTTCCATGATAGGTCAAGGTCATAGCAGACTCAAAGAACAATGCCTCCAGTCGAAATAAACTTTTGGGTCCCTTGTGGACATATTTGGGACTTGGAGCAAGCGAGCTGTCCTGGGACTTATTTGGTATCCTGGTCGAGCTCATGCTTGAGCCTGGTTTTACTAATGCCAGCTCGGCTGCATCATATATTTATGCATAGCTGTGGCAGCTGCTGCTCTTAGAGTGACGAGTTCCCCTGGAATATCCACAGCTGATCTGACCATACGAAGCAAATCTTTCATGATCAGCTCCAGTCGCTCATCAACTCAGTCGAAGCGAATGATCCTGTGGCTGAGACCGATGAATAGGAGCTGGTCTTATAAGGGTACAGCTATCACTCGACTCCCACACGACGACATGATTTGGACCTTTGGTTGCTGGGCTGAGTAAGATCACATTCCTCGGCCTCACAGGAATACTCGAAGCAATGGAAGCAGAACTGAACTGATTGAACGGGAAACTAGAGAATGGAATAGACAACAAACATGGTTGGTTGAAGCTTTTTAAAGGAAAAAAAATCTATAATTGAAAGGGCATTTTCGGTATATTAGGCTACAAAAAAGCGAGGCTCAGCCGCAGCTCAAAACATATGAGGGGCCGGTGAAGGTTAGGCCCATGGGCCAATTTCATTTCCATCTTTATGGAAGTTCTCTGTTTGCTTAAACCCTACCAGACTAAACCCTTCTGCCGGCGGGGAAGGTAACACTAACGGAACGGCGGCTCCTGTTTCTCGTTCTCCCGCTTCCAGTTCCTGTGGCCCTTAGATTCCGGAGAGCTAGAAAAGAATTTTATAGGTAATTGTCAAGCTCAGTTGAAATGGCTTCGGCTTGCGGCAGATTCGTGCGCCGAGCTTCAGCGCCGCTGAATTCGGCCATTAGATCCAATCTGCGTCCTTCTTCCACCGGCAGATCCCCCGCTTTCACTCTTCCTTCGAAATCGACTTCCAGTTCCGCTCGTTCTTTCTCCGTTCTCAGGTATATCCGTTGAGAGCTTATCTTCTTTCCCTCATGGGCCGAACTCTAGTAGGTTTTCACTGTGATTGCCTTTTTTTTTTTTCCTCATTAGAGTCCGGCAGGAACTGGGATGCGTGCAATCGCTTCTGCCGCTCCACAGTGCGGTGGCGGCGGCGAGGATGACTTCATGCCTGAGCACGACTTCGAGGAGCTGTCGGGCGCTCTCACAGGGTACTCTCTGCTGCACTTCTCCAGGCCTCTAGTACCATTTTATGTTTTTGCATGTGAGTAGCCTTTTTTTTCCCCTCCCTATCGCTTCTAGGGGATGTTCTTTGTCATGTTGTTTTTCTCCCTTCATTCTCGTCAGTTCTTGTGAAATTGCAAAATTTTGGAACCTCATTAAATAGGCTTATTTTCGTGTGGTAAGGAATAGAAACTCTTGCTCTGCATGATTACTGTAAATGGGTAGTTTCACATTTTGTGAGGGTGGGGTGACCTTTATAGATCCATGTCATGCAATGCTTGACCGAATTATAAGATTTGCAGAACTGTGGGATGATTCGACCGTTCCTTGGATAGGAGATAGAGGGAGTAAAGAGAGATTTTTTTGCCGGTGAAGATTTTATGGGGAATAGACTTTGAATCAAGACAAATTTTAAGAACTGGAGATTCAGTAGTGTTTCATGGTTAATGACAGATGAAAGTCATGGAACTGCATTGAGGACAAGGACATTACCCCTAAATGGGATTGTATTGAACTTTGAAAAGATTTGGGATGGTGTTATTGGATCATGTCCTTTCTAGAAGTAATGAAGTGGAGAATATGATATCTGTGGAGTGAATTTGCTAGCAGTTATTTGCAGTTATACGAGGGTTAGGAGATTTTTAGATTGGGGCTTTTTCTCAAATGATCTTAGGTTTTCAAAGAAGTATGTACGAATGTATGCAAACCCACCACATGATAATCAATTCAGCATGTGGATGGGATGTGCTTGGACTTTGCTTACATGAAATTTACTCCAAAATCAAGTAAATGAAAGCTATGGTAGAAGGCAAATGAGGTTCAAATGCTGAGGCCAAGTGGGGGCCAAGGTGAGGGATTACTGCAGCTATGAGTGCAAAATAGTAGTGCAAGCATGGGTGAAATTTTCAAATATTAAAAAAATAAAAATTCATTAGGAATAGCAATCATTTTTATACAATTGGCTGATTACTCCCTCTGATCCATCAACTCTTGGATGGTCATGAGTTCATTTGGAGTCTACACTAATTCATCTTTTAGATAGATGGGTATGCAGGGGGAACTTGGATTATCTGACTGGGGCATTTGATTCCTGCAGGCACATGATATCCAAGGGCATGAAAGAAATAAATGAGTATAAAGCCAGGGCTCACTTGACATGCCTGCGAGTCTTTTGATGTTTGTTGGACTGGGAGGACCCCAGAATTTATGTTGACAGTTTCTCATTTACACAATCCCCCCAACCCCAATCATCCATCCTGTGTAATCTGAGCGATTGTCACCACCTCCTCAAGCTTGAGCTTGTATTTGACACTGGAAATACGATAGAGCATGGTCGCTTCCATTGTTTGGATATATGGACTTCCCCTCTTTCTACCTTATATATTTGATTCCATGGTCATGATAAGTTCCTTAAGATATTGTTGACCATATGTTTCTGTCATAATATCAAGTATCAACCCTATGTAGAGGGTTTGATTACTATCAGTCGGCCTAATTGATGATTATTGCAGCATCGACTGGTGATTTCCATCGGCCATTGACTACTTATTTGATGGTTAATTATTGGTAAAAAGTTCCATCCATTGCACCAGAATAAGGATTAGTTCAACATGACACTTCAGCTGCCAAATTTACTTTGAATTTTATGGCAAAGATGGCGCTCGAATTTGTTCCTCTGCATCGGTTTCTGGCTTGTTAATCTCCTGTTCTGTGCAGTTGATTCATTCTGTTATTCGCTCGGTATATCGGCTTCTGATAGTTCTGTGTGCTGTTTCTTGTTCTAGAGCTCGGTCTGTCTGTTCCGAGGTGACTTTGTTAGCAGACCGCCTTCCTGGCGACAAGGACTGGTGAAACTGAGGATCGCTCGTCCTGGTGAATTCATCATCCAAGCAACTGTTAGCGAGGTTTACCTTTGACTAAACTCCAACGCAAAAAACGTCATCCTTCTCGCAATTTTTTTATAGAGCATGACGGAAAACTGAAAAAAGGCTCTTCTGTTCCATTTTTCTTCCATTGCCTGGTCAATTTAGCTATTGCCCATGTTGGTAACCCGACCATATCTACGCTTGTTTTCCTTTCCACCCTCCGCCCTTCTCCCAGTCTAAATTCGATGAGGAACTCTCACGGAGCCCCCCTTGGTCGAAATTTTCATTGCCTCGTAGCAATCCATCGGAGTTTTGGATCAAGTCAATTCATATACGTTGAATTTTTATTGCAATTTTGACATTTCACGCGATTGAATCTGTCTAAGCAGAGAGGAAGGGATGGAGAGAGGTTCATGAATCTGTGTTTTCTTGGAGCAGAGAAACCCGCCCCTGATTACGCCGGGGGATCAACGGAGGAAGCAAGCGCGCCCATCCATCGTGGGCTCCATCCATCCGGTGCCACTCATCCACCACGGATGAGTGACATCGATCGGGGCTTGCATATCCGGGATAATAACAGGACCAATGGCAAGACCGTCACTTTCTCACCGGTATCGGACCAATTTTGATGGATCGATACTGATTTATAATGAGTGAATGATACTCATTGAATATATGCAAACTGACGAGGGGCCGAGAGGCTCCTCCTTTATTAATGCAATCCAAATGTGCACACTGTTCCCAGCTATCCTCCATCGCGGCGATCTGCTCTCTCTCTGTCTCTCTATTTTCTTTTGCCATTTTGATGCACTGTATCTTTCTAATCTTCCTTTTAGAATCATCTCGTGATTATGCTTAGGTACGACGACAGCCCAAGCCACTATGCCCAGTCCAGGCTGGAATGGGATCCGTGTAAACCTCCCGTAACTATAAAATTTTCTTCCATTAATTCTTTTTTAGAAAAAGGTCAAACCATGATTTTACTTAACAAAAAAAAAAATCTCAAACAAGTTTGGACAGTGCAATGTAGAAATATTAGATGGGCCGGTTTGGTTAGGAATTAACTAGAATAGGTCTCGTCAAAACTAGTAACCGGCCTAGATTGCCCCTAAACCGGCCTGTAATTCTCTTAGTGGGTTGAGGGACGGTTACAGATTGAGTCTAAGAAATAGGTCCATTGAACTAGAACCGTTCTAGCACATTTTATCTTTGAATCAAACCGGAGCTGTAACTAGCTCATAACCATTGCAAAACCAGCCCGAACAATTAAAAACATGCAAATTAATTGTTAGATTTTATTGGTTTAATTTAAAAATAAAAATGCTCATTTTAAGTAATTTTAAAAAATTAAAAATGAATAGTTCACGGTTCAAACTGACCCGAACCACGAATTGACCTAATTAAAAATGGTTCTAGGCTGATTTACATTTTCTTAAACTATAGTCCATAACTGAATCAATTTATTATACTCAGCAGAGTAAACAATAACTGCATCAAATCAAATGATTTTGCGTCCATTTTACGCCTGTCCGAATTTTCCATTTAATATGTCCAGGGCAAAGCAGGGAGAGCTCAGTTGGTGTACGGTCGTGAAACAACACTTTTCCGTAGAACAGAGAAAGGTTGGAAAAAAAAAAAAAGAAAAAAAGAAAAGGGCAGATTCCCGGAATCGGCAAGGTCTGCATGTCTTCCCCTCACTGTGCGGCCTCCGCTTTCCCCTTTTTCATGATCATCATGCACTCCCATTCTCTCCTTTGCATCTTTTTTTCCCCTAAGTCTTATTTCAGAGTACTGTTTACAATATTATCGGAAATATTGTGTTCGGAAAAATTACATACATACATACATATATATATATGTAGTTGCTTGCAAGGATTGGTATGAGCATTGGTGCAATCCTCATACAAAATTGGTCGTCGTCTGAGAATTTTTTTGCATGTGTCGAGCGTAAGGTAGGTGTAGATGATGAACGGGCTGTGTCCTGCTCTCCGCATGTCAAGAGAGAGAACTAACGGGGAGCATATCCCTCGCCACTTTCTTGTATGTTCGTCCGCGTGAGTTAATGAATTCTCTCTGATGATTCCTCTCTCTCTCTCTCTTTCTTCTTGCTGAATTTCTGATGAGTTGATGAATTGACTGAGAGTGTGTTGTCGATCGAATTCCCAGGAACCACAAATCGGGCATGTCGTGTCTCCCTAATCTTCACAACCCCAACAAGAAAAAGAGAATTGTAACTGCAACTACACATGCCTGTGTTATTAATGAAAGTATGGATAAGGGCTGATAGACTGCACTTCACATTCATGATCATGAACATTGTACGCAACACGGGAGGCACCTTCCGACTAGGGCCACTTTGATGCCCGAACCAGAATTAGTCTTTAGTACATTTCGCAGTATTCTCCACAAAAAAAAAATGCATATATTGTGTACGTATGTGTGTAAATTACATGTGTATGCCTTTTTGGTGGAGGAATGCTTGTCAACTACTCCTTTAAAGTTCCCCCAACCTCTCTCTCTCTCTCACTACAGCGACCCATGCCTGTCAAAGGTAACACCAGAGCTCCTGCTGCTCTGCTCTGAGCCTCCTCTGAAGTCTCGATCTCTCAGAGTGTAGCAGGGCTCCTCCGATCTGCTCTCTGGGGTTTTTTTTTTCCCCTCTGTCAATGGAGAGGCCCAAATGCAAGCTCTGCTCCCGGAGCTTCGCCAATGGCCGGGCCCTCGGCGGCCACATGAAGGCCCACTTGGCCATCCTCCCTACCCCTCACAATCGCCAGCTCACCATGGAGTCGACCTCCATCGCCTCCGCCACCGCCTCTGCTGCTGCATCTTCCTCCCGTGATTCCGCCGAAGAGGAAAACGTAGACGACAAGGCCTCGATTTACGGGCTGAGGGAAAATCACAGGAGGAGCCTGAAGTTCTCAGATCCTGGGTCCTCATCCCTGAAAGAAACAGCTCTCGTCTTCCGAGACGGGGAGGAGAGTGAGGCAGAGTCGACCGGGAGGCTTCCCAAGCGGGCCCGCGGACAGCCCTGCGCAGCCACAAAGGAGGAGGAGGAGGAGGAGGACGCTGCCATTGCTATGTGCCTCGTGATGCTTTCGAGGGACAAGTGGACGGCGGCCGCGCCGAAAGGTGACGTGAAAAGGCACCGCTGTAAAGTCTGCAACAAATCGTTCCGTTCCTCTCAAGCGCTGGGTGGCCACAGGGTGACTCACAGGAAGGTGTTGAACGTGAAGGAAGAAGCAGGGAAGACTCAGGTGAGGTTTATCGATGACGACAGCGAGAAGATCTTCGAGTGTCCGTACTGCTTCAAGGTATTTGGCTCCGGGCAGGCCCTCGGCGGGCACAAGAGATCCCACATGATCGGATCGGGGAATGGGCCTCCGGTGAGCTCCGGCAAGGCTCAAAATCAGAAAAAGGACAGCTTCATAGATCTCAACCTGCCAGCTCCTCCCGAGGAGGACGACGACCGAAGTGTGGTATCCGATGGGGAGATCACGGAGCTGCCGGGACGGAATCGAAGCTCGGAACCATAATAAACCAAAAAAAGGGGAAATTTTTTAGGGGTCTTGTGAGAAGTTTGGGATCGATCAGCGCCGGTGCACGATCACTACTTTTCGAAAGATCTGATCACATTGCATTATTCATCATCGATACTTAAATCACAGCCCAGTATAGCTGAACTTCGACAATTCTGCTGCTTCTGCATCTGTTGTTGATCGTGACAAGTGTAGGATCGCAATGCTTGAGCTGAGTATCTCTGCTAGGGAAGAACAGTTGCGAGAATTTTTCTTCATTTAACTTTCTCGTCTCCTTTTTCTATGGGTAGGAGTGAAAACTGGGATTGGTATGTGTGGACCAGGACCCGGTCCCATGAAAGCGTAAAAGTGAGCTTGCTTTCTTTGTTCAGCTTCTGTTGCTTCCTTGGCGCAAAGCTCTACTTGTAAATCAAGTGTCCTGATCCCAATCGACACGGACTTAATCTAAGTGGTTAACGCTTTTACTCTTCAGATATAAAGTCTCTGTCCTTTGAATGCTATCAATGGAAAAGAAATTCATAGCTCTAGAGTTTCACCCGCTAAAGATTCTCGTGGCTGATTGTGAGATCGTCAGAATCGTTAAATCTTGAAATATTATGACACTTCTTGATCCCAGCATTATCATGACTCAGACTAGTTTTCCGATGCATTTCTAAGCTTACATTGACTCGTACAAATTCGAGTTAGACCGGTCCTCTAAATATTTTCATTTTTGGTATTCAAACTGTCAATGGATGAGGGTGGTTATGCATCTGATGATTATGATTTGCAGACACGATCTAGCTGGGAAAGGGGACATGGGTAAAAACTCTTCGCCCCCTGCCCCAACCTAACCACCCCCCCTCACCATATTCTCTATCTTCCTCCTCCCTCCTGCCACCCGCAGCTTGAGTTGGCGTGCAGAAATAGGATCGACGATTTTCAGGATGGATCAATCAGAAGAAACTGCGGGAGCTCGGATAGTACGAGGCTGCTGAAGATCGGGGAAAAAGCGTTGCCCTTAGGGATCACGGGAGGAATTCAGGAAGGTGAGGGTGCGGGGGTGTGCTTGGCACGGAGCAGCCGCTGGTACTTCAGACTGCCAACTGGTTGGTTAAAGGATGAGTACAAAAATGATGCAAAGTGTGTCTTTTAAATGTTGGTTTGCAGGTTCCTTTCCCCCTTTGCATCATGTGACACACAACACAGCACAAAACAATATTTCTTGCTTCGGAAGGATCCCTCTCTCTCTCTCTCTCTCTCTCTCTCTCTCTCTCTCTCTCTCTCTGCGTGCCGTAATTCATAATTTGGTGCTGGCTGCCTACTTCTCTCTACTCTCTCCCAAGTCTCGTCTTCCATAATAAGCTTCCGGACTCAAAAAACTACTGCCGACTGCACCTATGGAGGTTTTAACATGTAGGTTGGGCAGATTTCACGGAGCCCCCGGACGTAATCTCTCCCGATTTATCGATAAGATTCGATCGGTAAGGTAATATCGTCTCGTTTATGACAGGCACGGAACCGTCTCTTCAACGCCAGTGGCTCTAGCTGTGAACGCTAGAGATCAGGGAGCCCGAATGCTTTCTCATTTACGGTCACGTTTGTCACGTGCGTGTGGTACATGTATATTTTCCAATCACAGAGCTGGTCGTGGGCCGCCGGAACGAGGGGCAGCCCTATTCTCACTCTCTGTGATCGGCCCATCTAATAATACCTCTCCCTCCGTCCGGCTAAAATCAACCGCACGCCTCTTGCCGATCTTTCCGGTCCGGTGTAAACCATCCTACGTCCAGAAGTTCGGATCTCTGCCTAATATCTACCGACCTAAATTGGTTGATATGGTTCAGTATCCCTTCCACTTAAATGAAATCTCAATTCACATGACACTAAATCAATTTTTTTATACAATACTATAGTCAACTTAGCAATTGATATGGGGGGGGGGTAAAAATTCAGTGGACCCATATTGATTTGATATGAATATTGTATGAATAAAACTACAATATTAGATATGTTAGCAAATAAAAACGTTATTTTCTTATGATGATAAAATCAAAGAGTCATTATTATTATTATTATTATTGTGGTGGTGGTGGTGGGCGTAGTGCACGTGACACATGGGGACTGTGCTCTCCGAGCTTGAATTTACTTCTCTGCCAACCCTCCCGTTTAACCCGCAGCTGTCGTGCAATTCACTTAATGACGTCCTGGATTATACATACATACATACATATATATATATATATCTATTACTGTACGTGAGATGTGAGATCGATCGCCTCGCAGTTCCACAACGTGGAAGAAGACGGTATCGGACATCCTACTAAGAATGTGCACCTCTCAAGGGACAGTCTCGTCACCGTCGCAATGGCACGGGTTGTTCCCCCGCACACGACATCGAAGCCACCGCCTTGGGGTATGGTGGGATTTCGGTGGGTCGTGCCGTACGTCGACTACTGTCTTTGATCTGCCGTCGGTGGATCAAGAACCTAACCTAACCTAACCTAACCTAACCTACTGAGAAAGCGCTTGTGAATACGATAACATCCAGGAGTGCCCCCGTTCTCTCTCGAGAGTCGCCTTTTTTTCAAGATTGGAACTGTGTAGATAACGCTCAGAGAGGAGGGCATCTCTTACGGGTCTCTCCACGTCCCCAATTATGGACCATCGTAATGGGCCAATGACTCATCATTGATCTCACTTGTTTTTTTTTTTTGTTGGGATGTATTCATGAATCTATTGGGTTCAATTAATACAATTTAGGTATAATTAAATCACTAAAAAGAAATAAAACTCTTCAACTACATATCCTTTTCACTGATAGCAGTTAGGCTCAAAATCTCTATGAGGATGAGAAATTGCCTGACAGACATGTTAAATGTGAATTAATTAAGGATTTGGAGGGGGAAGTAGCTTGTACACGTGGCCACCCCCAATGCTTAAGTAGTTGGCGGCAAATTTATTATTTATTTTCGGTGGATGGCAAATTTTATATTATTATACTATCCCTTGAAAATATTTAAAAAAATACAAAAAAAGGAAAAAATTAATAATTTTTTTATATAAATTAAAAAAATATATATATTAAAATTAACAAAATAAACGTTGAAAAAAACCCAACTTTTGGTGGGTGGGTTGATGCGAAAATTTGGCCACCACCCCCTCTGTCCCCACGCCCGACTCTGATCTCATCATCTTCTCCTCTTCTTCTTCTCCATCCCCTGCCCTATGACGTTTCCCTCCGAGTTTCGACCTTGAATCTGTAAGTTCTCTTGCTTCTGTTGGATTTGTGTGCTTGTACGCTGTGCTCGGTGCATTGATTCGAAGTCTGATCCTGCAGCTATCAGTGAATTGCGGGGAATTTGACCCCAGCACCGGAAGGCCCTCATAAACCCTAGATCTCTCTTCTGTGAGGATGTCGGCGATTGACTTGGTGTTGGTGATATCTGCTTATCGCTCTTGAGGAGCAATTTTGGGGGCGTCTGCTCTGGATCTCGAAGTCAGCGTTATTGCGCAGTTGGGATTGTCGGGGTTTCCCAGCAATCAGAGTCATCTTGCGCCAAATTCGAGGATAATCGGGTTTGACGGAGTGAATTTGCTCAGGATCGTGGGAGTAGTAGGTCATAGTTAGGGGTTTCCCTCAGATGGCTAGTAATCCTCCATTGGATATGGAGGATCAGACCGATGAGGATTTCTTCGATAATTTGGTGAATGATGACGATGAACTAAAGCCCCCACAACCAGTTCTTCAGTCTGATCCCAATGTCGCGCATGCTTTTTCTAATTTGAGCATCAAAGACAGTGGTGGAGAAGGTGAGCCCAAGGTGAAAGAAAGGAGTGATTCTGTGGATTTTGGTGATGGATCGCTGGATGCCTCCATGGCTGATGAGAAGAAGGTTCTGCCCTTGTCAAGCTCGTTTGCCTTTGATAGTGTAGTTGAGTCAGAAGTAAATACAGGCATAGACAGTTTGACGAGTGAAACTGGGACTGAGGCGATGGTGAAGAAAGATCTCATTGATGCTGGTTCTGAGCTTCAATCTGTTGTGTCCGGAGAGGGTAATGTCTTGGCATCTTCAAATTCGTTTGAGTTTGATACACTTACTGCATTGAATAATAAAAGGTTAGAATCAGAGGGTATGGTGGAATTGTTTAAGAGCAAGAATCTCGGATCTACAGGGAGAATCAAGGAAGTTGGATGGAATTCGTTTCATGCTGATTCCATGGAACAGAGTGGAACCGATGGTTTTGGTTCATACTCCAATTTTTTCACTGATCTGGGTAATGATGTAGATTTTCCTGGGAACACGGAGGAATATTTTAGTAGTGAAGCTAAAACTGTATCTAGTAGTGTAGAATATGGGGCTGATGGATCAGGCAATGCAGTTAGTCATACACAAAATGAAGGAGGCAGTGAGCAAAGTGCTAATCAGCAAGATTTGAATATTATCGATTATTGGGAGAATTTGTACCCAGGGTGGAGATATGACACAAATACTGGAAATTGGTACCAGATAGGTGGTAATGATGTCAACACGGATGTGCAGGAGAGCTCAGTGAATGAATCTGCTGGTAATATTGAGGAAAAAACCGAGGTTTCTTATTTGCAGCAAGCTGCTCAGTCTTTTGGTGGAACTTTTAATGAGACCGGGACAACTGAGACCGTCTCCAATTGGGACCAGGTCCCAGAAGGCAATAATGGTTACCCGGAACATATGGTTTTTGACCCTGAGTATCCTGGTTGGTACTATGACATGATTGCCCAAGAGTGGCGTACACTGGAGAGCTATACATCTACAAATCAATCAGCAAACCAATGTGATGATTACCAGAATGGAAATGGATTAGATTCTGCTACAGATGTTTCTCAGAATGATGGTAACAATTATAGTAATTATGGGCAAATTAACAGTAATACCCCACAAGGCCTTGTTGGTGAAAGCCAGAATAATCTTTGGGCTGCACAGGACAATCAACAGAATGCAGATTATGCATGGTCAGTGCAACCTGAGAAATATGCTGGGAACCAGCAATTCGATGCTTCATATGTTTCAACTGCAAACAACCACATGGAAAAGCAGAGGTCCTTTAACTCTTTTGCTGCTGTTGCATCTTATGACATGCCACATCAAAGTCATCGTAAGTTGAATGGGTCATTTGGTATGCAAAGCTTTATCCCTAGTCAACCATCTAAACAGGCACCAGTTGAGCAAAGGGATCAAGGTCTTTTCTCGAATGACATATATGGCATTCAGAAATCGACAGGCTTCTGTCAGCAGCCTTTTCAGCCTTCAAATGACTTTTCTCATGCACATAATGGTGGAAGATCATCTGCAGGGCGTCCTGCTCATGCATTGGTTACATTTGGATTTGGTGGAAAAGTCATAATTATGAAGGGTGCCAGTAACTTGTCATTTGGAACCCAGGTTAGCCTTTCTAGACGTTTTTCAGGGCCCAGTTTCTTTTATCATTTTTTGTTCCTCCTGCTTTCTTAAAATTGAAGATATATCCTTTTTCCCAACAGAAATTTGTCCTATACTTTGGGGAAAGGTTCAAATGAACTCTTAGCTGTTCGGGATGGGCATTTTACAATATCTTTTGTTTTATTTCCTTCTCTTTGGAATTGCTGAGTACTTTTGTGCTTACGGTAGTATTCTTTGCGTGGAGTCGCTGACTATCTTCTCCTCATTTTGTGAAAAGGATTCAACGGTCGGCTCAATTTCTATTGTCAACATTATGGAAGCTGTGCAGAAGAATGATGATAGCTCTAGTGGTGGATTTGGCAGTTCGAGCTATATCCATGCTTTATGCCACCAGTCTTTTCCTGGTCCATTGGTTGGTGGAAATGTTGGAAATAAAGAGTTGAATAAATGGATTGATGAGAGGATTGGAAACTGTGACTCATCAGGTCTAGATTATAGAAAAGCAGAAACTTTGAGGTTGCTTCTGTCTCTGCTAAAGATAGCCTGTCAACATTATGGTAAACTTCGGTCTCCTTTCGGCACCGATCCGTCGTTGAAGGTGAACTACAATTTGTTCTCTTTCTATATGTTTACCTAGCTAGGAATTCTTACCTTGAGATCTTAGGTCGGATTGTGGTTATTTAATAGTGTGTTAATTGTATAAGCTCTTGTATGCAAAATTTGAGGCATGTATTTGTCATCGGTTGTTCTTTTGTTTCCACTTGATTTCTATTTTGACTTTACCTGACTGTTTAGCTAGTCCCAGTGTTACAATCTAATTGAAATTTCAAAAATTGGACATTTTCAAGTGTAATTAAATACATGTTTGGAGGATCCATTGCTTATAGATAATTGTTCTTGTGGGTTATCAGAATATACTTTAGCTAATGTGTTATGCACTTAAATGAGAGGAGAATTTCAGGAGGTGTTTTACATACATATTTGTGGTCATGGACTTGCTATTTAATCTGTCCCTGTGGTGGTAAGGGGTTACAGGCTGACAACATGTGTAGTGCCTATCCCACAAAAGGGTGAAACGAAGAAAAGATGTCATAAATTGTAAAACTTTGTTACTCTTATAGCTTTACAGTTCAATTTCAATTTCTTTGTTTTGTTTCAAGATCCTTAATCTTTTCAATTCTGATATTCGTAATACATTAAGAGCTATATGGCTTGTTACTTCTTATGGATAGGAAGGTGATAGTCCTGAAGTAGCAGTTGCTAAATTGTTTTCTTCTGCAAAGAGAAATGGTGGACAGTTCGGTGATTATGGTGGCCAAAGACAGTGCTTGCAGTCATTCTCTCCTGCAGGACAAGTTCAGGTATTTAAAATCCCCTGGATTGTTTCCCTTGCTATATGAGGCCATTGATCATTTCCATAATCTCCTATTATTTCTGCAGGCAACTGCATATGAGGTACAGAATCTTCTGGTGGCTGGTAAGAAGATAGAGGCTCTGCAGCATGCACAAGATGGTCAGTTGTGGGGACCAGCCCTTGTACTTGCTTCACAGCTTGGGGATCAGGTTCTCTTTTGCTTCTCTTCTTCCACCAATATTTCTGTGAAGTTGAGTAAAGATTTTATGCTTCTCTTATTGTGTCTTGAGGGGATCTGGCTTTTTCTCTCTGCAGTACTACATAGATACCATAAAACAAATGGCACTCCATCAGTTGGTACCAGGATCACCTTTGCGGACCCTATGCTTGCTAATTGCGGGGCAGCCTGCTGAAGTTTTTTCTGGAGAAACCAGCACTGTTGCCAGCATTGCTCATGCATCAAATATGACTCAGCAGCCAGCACAGGTCTAACTTTGAGTAGTGCTTAATGCTTGATGCTCTTTGTCTTGTTATGCGGATCCAAAACTCATTTGGGTCTGAAATCTTCTAGTTGTTATTGTCATGGAAGGATATCTCTACCTTATGATACAAGTAATTAATGTGTCTTTTAATGCATTTGAGGGCTTAGAAACAAATTTCTTTAAGTTTATGGAGAGGTGGACAGGGGATATACACTTTTGGTATAATCAAATGTATAGGGGTTCTCAATGTTAGTTAATCATGAGTAATGCTATGGGTAGGCTTATGTTTGTTTAGCTAAAATTTTTGTATATGATTTTACACATGTTCTTGATGTGATATTAATGAAGTTTATTTATTGACTACTAAAAAAAAAAAGATGTTGAGAAGAAATATTGGGGCAATAAATGTTCAAAAAAATACTGGGGGAATGTAGAGGTTGACTGCACCATTTAAAGATCAGGACTAGCTTTCTTAGTGTTCTCTGTGTTCAAAAGGTGAGCCCTGCATCTTAATCCTACTGTGTATCAATATTCAATACTGAAAGTTGTCAGTTACATTTTTTTTATATATATGGTACAGTTTGGAGCCAATTGTATGCTTGAAAGCTGGGAGGAAAATCTAGCTATAATTACAGCAAACAGAACAAAAGACGATGAACTTGTAATCATGCATCTTGGAGACTGCTTATGGAAGGAACAGAGTGAGGTACGTTATATCTGCAATCTCTCATTTTTCTATTGTTTCTCCAAAGTCTCAGACTGGATCTAACATAGTTTCACTCTCCAGAACATGGCAGCACATCTTTGTTATTTAGTTGCTGAAGCAAACTTTGAGTCATATTCAGACACTGCAAGACTGTGTCTTGTTGGAGCGGATCACTGGAAATGTCCACGAACTTATGCTAGCCCTGAGGCAATTCAGGTGCCCTACGGTTCTGCTGGCTTGTACAATTCTATTACTGTAATTTGGATATTATTATCGACAAATGTGCAGTAGCTTTCTTATTGTCTGCTTCTACATTTAGCTTATGCTGGTGGCAGTTCGGTATTTGTCTTTTATTGCATGGCTCTTGTGATGCCTTTGGTTACCCAGACAAGGCATTACTGAGTCTATACCTTTCTAATTAGTGTTTTTCTTTTCTTTATTTTTTTTTCTTGAGAGATTGAGGCTTGGCTCATCAGGTGGTGGACATGATGGATGGTTCTTTAGTTTTCTTTTACGAAGCTCTCCTTGTTAGTTGAGTATTAATTATGTATAGGAAACTGGAAATGGAAGCTGGACATGTTGATGGGCAATTGCCTTTCATTCACTTGAGCATCATTCACTTTTCAAAAGGATATACGCTTGCATTTTATGAATTCTTTGAACTTAAAAATGATGGATCTTTGATTAATACATTGCCTGCACCTACTTTTCATCTTGTACGTAACTAAAATCCAGGATTGATATTCACTGGGGAACTGTGCTGTTGTTTGGGCAGAGAACCGAGTTATATGAACATTCCAAAGTGCTTGGAAACTCTCAGTTTATTCTGCTACCATTTCAGCCTTATAAAATCATTTATGCTCACATGCTGGCTGAGGTGGGAAAAGTTTCAGATTCCCTGAGGTAAGTATGTGATACTTGCCTTCCATTTGCCTCTTCGCTGGTAGTTTGTTATATTTACTGTTACTTTTTTGGGGTTGTTTTAGGTACTGCCAAGCCTTGTTGAAATCTCTCAAAACTGGGAGAGCACCCGAAATAGAGATGTGGAAACAAGTGGTGTCATCACTTGAGGAGAGAATAAAAATTCATCAGCAGGTAGAGTCCTCTTTCGACATTTATCAAAATTATAGCCACTACAGAAGAGACTGTAGCTTGTGTTTGAAGAAACTCGTGCTCTTTGCAGGGTGGATATTCTGCCAACTTAGCACCTGCAAAGTTGGTTGGGAAATTGCTCAACTTTTTTGATAGCACAGCACATCGGGTTGTAAATAGCAGTGGCTTACCTCCTGTTCCATCAGTGTCCCAAGCAGTACACCAAGGTAGTGAGCAACTTAACCGTCAGATGGACCAGAAAGTACTGAACAATCAATCACCTTCCTCCATGCCATCATTAGTACCATCTCTTTCAATGGAGCCCATTAGTGAGTGGACAGGTGATAACAACCGAATGACGGTTCATAACAGAAGTGTTTCTGAACCAGATTTTGGTCGTAGCCCAAGACAGGTTCTTAACTTTTCCTATTTTCAATTAGAAGTAGAAAATATTATTTTCCATTTCTTCTGTTTATCGAAGTTAATCTGATTTGAGCAATTTAACTCCAGGTTAATCCATCAAATGAAGTAGGTCCTGCTAGTGGAGAGAAATCTTCTGCTTCAGGAGCCACTTCTCGCTTTGCTCGATTTGGTTTTGGTTCACAGCTGTTGCAGAAGACAGTGGGAATGGTCTTGAGATCACATTCAGATCGGCAGGTAATTTCCTTTTATTATTGTTTATTTTGTGCCATCATTTTTTTTGGGGCTGCGTATGTTCTGGCGCAGTGTTGAAACTTTCAAATGCCATCGAGCTGCAGGCAAAATTGGGTGAAAAGAACAAATTCTATTATGATGAAAAGCTCAAGAGGTGGGTAGAGGAAGGTGCCGAACCCCCAGCAGAGGAAGCTGCTCTGCCACCACCTCCAACATCTGCGACTTTCCAGAATGGAACTGACTACAACTTGAAGTCAGCTCTCAAGAATGAAGGTTTTGTTCCCAATGGAAGTCCAATAGATTTCAAAAGTCCTATGACACTTTCAGAGCCGAACTCAGGAATTCCCCCGGTGCCTCCTAGTTCAAATCAATTCTCAGCTCGTGGACGCATGGGTATTCGGGCAAGGTAAACCCATGAAAATTTTATTATGTTTTTTTTTTATTTTGAGGCTTATTCTTCACATTTAGCTAGTGCAAATTCTACTATTCTTTCCCTGTTGCTTCATCAATAGGGTGTGACTAGAGATATGCTTACAAATATATCAATTTATATTTTGTAAACTTCGTTTTCTTTTTATGTTGTAGCATGAGCAAAGCAAAGAGAAAATGCCTGGATTGACCTTGTTTACGATTATAAAAATGTCATTTGAAATTGAGCCCATGTTTCATTTTCCATGATAAAAATGGACTCTTCCTGCGTTAACAGACACTTCACTGGATGGTTTTCTTTTCCACCTTGTTGATTTCCTTAGCCATAGTGAGGAAACATCATTTCACCTTTAAAATTTTTCTCAGGTACGTTGATACCTTCAACAAAGGTGGTGGGAGTCCAGCCAATCTATTCCAGTCACCATCTGTTCCAGCCGTTAAACCCACTGCCGCTTCTGGTGCCCCAAAGTTCTTTATTCCTGGTCCAGTAGCAGCAGCAACTGGGCAGCAACAGATGGAGTCCATTGCAGAAAGCGCACTGGAAGAGCCTACAACAAACGAAACTCCCCCAACATCTGCAGATCGCAGTCCACTCCCCTCATCTTCAGCCCCTTCAGAAACCACAACCATGCAGAGGTTCCCAAGCATGGGCAGTATGCCAAGAAGAGGATCAATGGTAGAAGCACGCAGTTCTTTCCAACCTAACTCACGCCGAGCAGCATCATGGAGTGGGAGCTCCAATGACTCTTTCAGTCAACCCCACAAGGACACTGGGATCAAGCTTCCTGGGGAGCAACTGAGCATTCCCCCTTCATCCTTCACGCCTAGTGATCATCATCCTCTGATGCAAATGCCTGTGAATGGTGGAGGGAGCTTCGACGAGCTCCAGGAAGTTGAACTTTGACAGCCGAGTTCCTGTGTTTCTGTCAACACCCTCACGACAAGGTTGCTCCAAGGTGTAAATATCAAGTTTTGTTTTCATTGATCAGGATACAGAGGGATGGTGGTAAGCACTGAATCGGTTTTGGCAACCAAGGAGTAAATATGCCTCTTGGTCTTGAAGGTGCAGAAGAGAAGGCCTCCTTGGCATGCTCAGGTCACTCTATGAGAGAGGGTGCTGCCACAGTTCCATCTTAAAACCGAAGTGGAACGAGCTAGTATTGGATGCAACCCATGGGGAATGATATATAGATGATTTATTCATTTTATCGGCTGTGACGTGAGAAAAAGTCCCTCAAGCTTGGATGAGCTATATAGGGCCACAGGTCTCTATCCTCTGAGGATGAAAGAAAGAATCGAATTGTAGGTTATTTACAATTTTCTTTTTTTTTTTTACCTTTTGTTTTCTCTGATTATCATCTCTCTTGGAGGTAAATTTTGTATTGCTTCAGCTTATGTATACAATTATAAACTGAAAGTGGAATATGCTTTTAAAATCTGCGAGCGATTCTCGAAATTCTGAAGCTCCATCACATGGCTTGTGATGCGCGACACACAACACAGCAACGGATATTTCTTAAGGGAACCAGGTCGCATCAGTTTAAAGGGCCTGCCTGAGGTTCAATATGGGCCTTTTGATGGGCTAATTTACCCATGAGATTATGGTTGGGCCCATGGGCTTCAGATGGCACAAATGTTGATAGATTTGAGGCCCATAATAACTATAGTGATTGGGCCCATGTGCCACTAACTGGCCCAAAAATGAACATATTTCAGGCCCACTGTATGATTATGGCTGGGCATGGGCCACTCATTGGCCCAAACGTTGACAACTTTCAGGTCCATTATAGTAGTTGGGCCATGGGCCCATAGCTGCCCCAATAATTGTGGATTCTAGGCCCCTTTATTATTTAGGTTAGCCCATTCGCCATTGACTGGCCCAACATTGACAGACTCGCGCCCAATTTGATGATTACGGTTGAGCCCATAGGCCATTACTGGCCCAAAAGTGACGGATTCCAGGCCCAGTTTAATTATTATGATTGACCCTATGGCAATTATAATAGCTGAGAACACGACCTCCCGCTAACCCAAAAAACGAAAGAATTCGAGAGCCCGGTTGAATGATTATGGTTGGGCCTATGGGCTACTCGCTGGAGCAAAAATTTAGCACATACCAAGCACAATATAATTAAGAGTGATGCAGGCGATCGCACAGGCAGCCTTTTGATACATGGCCTTGTACACGGTAGAAAATGGCAGGGCAAAGTTCGGCAGAGAAATAGATGAGCAGAGATTGAGGTTGTGGAGACATCGTCAGCAGCAACATGAAGGGTCATCTAGAACCTGGGCCATTAAGCCCGACTAGGAGCTAGGCATGGCCCAATCGCCCACGACTGTGAATGAGCCCAGGCTCAGATGGAGGCAGCCGAGACAGCCGTTGGCTGCAACTGGGAGTCATCAAGAAGTCAAGATATAATATTTATCCCCGCAAATAAATAATCATCAAAAACATAAGCATATAATTACTTATTGTCCATCGGATTACATTGCATTTAAAATAAGAAGTAGAGAGACCAAAACTAACCTAATTTAGAACTTGAGAATTAGAGCACTTCCGAGTACTCTGTATAAATAGCCGGGAGGAATTTTCACCATCAGAATTCTGCAGAACCAGGTGTTCGAGGAAAAGGGATTGCATCTCTTATATTCTCCATCCCAGTTGCAAATTGGACGAGCCTCTCAAATCCCAGACCGAAGCCCGCATGAGGAACTGGAGGTTCAAATCATTAAAAGGAAAAAGTTAAAAGAGATTCACTATTTCTAGCTCTTCCACACGACTCCTTTCATATCTAAGGGAGATAACAAAAGTAGGCGTTTTTTTGGGACAAAAAAGCAGGTGATTTGAATCTCATTTTTTTTTCTGGGCTACTATTCAATTTCTCATCCTTACTAAGGGAAAAAAAGAGAAAGAAAAGAGCTCCTCAATCCTCAATAAAACTGCGTATATAAAGATAGAGAGACCCCTGACCTGAACCATAACGTCGCAGATCAAGATACCACCAATAGCTGTCTTTATTCAGCTTCAAATCATCCAATCGAGCCTCCAGATAGTCAAGCCGTTCTTCCCTTTGGCTTCCACCAATAAGCTCACCCACCTGACATGTACATCTAAATAAATAAGGGTCTAGGATGAGAATCATAGGAACTAGCACAAGGTGGACATAAATGTAGCTACTCTTGCATATCCAATCAAACCTAACAGGATACACACACACACACACATATATGAATTCAGCAAATACCTTCCCCCAAAAAATTTACCACCTTACACCATTCCAGATAAACAGCAGAATCTATGGTTTTACTGCCCAAACTATGATAAAATGAAATATCTAACTGCCATAATTTTCAGTATCAGCAGCAAAAATATACCAGAACCATAGAACTAGAACATCTGCTGTCAATGCATATGATAGGAATGTGGAATTCATGCAGTGGTAACTAGGGGTGGGATTGGGAGATGCAGGTCGAGAATTCAAAGGAAAACATTGTTACCCGAGGAACCAACAAATCCATTGCTGCAACTGTTTTCCCATCATCATTCTGCCGCATGTAAAAGGCCTTGATGTCCTGAAAAATATTAGCATTGAAAACTTACATGTCAGTGCACATCACATATTCCAAACTTAAATACCACTTAACATGGAAAAGCAATTGATCAGATCTTTCTCCATGTTGAATATAACTATCCAGCCCCCTTTCCCTGTGCTTTTCTTGCCTTTTTCTATAAGAAGAGAAAGAGATAGGCCACACATGCCTTGGGATAGTCTCTGATGATTACTGGGGACCCCCCAAATGCTTCTTCAGTAATGTAACGCTCATGCTCACTTTGTAAATCACATCCCCATTGGACCTACATAGTCAGAGAAATTAAAATTTTGTTACGAAATTAATATAGGGAAGATAGTCACAGAATCCGACTGCAGCGTGAGCATTACCGGAAATTCAAATTTCCCTTTTTCTTTAAGAAGCAGCTCAACTGCATCTGTATAGGTTAGCTGCACAAAGTCTTTTTCCGCAACATTCTGTGGGCAACAATGTGCAAGTCACATTACGTGCTTGAAGAGGAAAAACTATTGCAGAGGCACTGCATTAGAGAAAAACGTCACATAATAATATCAAGGAAAATAGTCTTAATGGAAAACAGAAGAGATACCACACAGAGGGAATCATACACTTAGCCTATCAATTATTCCTTTCTCAATCCAAGTATTAAAAAATTCCATATCTTCCTTGCAATTATCAAGTATATGTCTCACCTGCAAGGCACAACTTTCATGTTACTCTAAGCACAACAGAAATGCAACCGTCAATCTGGGAAGTATTGCCACAGTTGTGAGTTTAAGACATCAGATTGTAAACAGATGTGGAAGATAACATACTACATACTGGAGATAGGCAGTTGCACAAGCCATGTCAACATCCAAATCAGCAAAAGCAAGCTCCGGTTCAATCATCTATAGATCAGACAATAATTTTAACAAATAAAAACCAAAACTGCTTCAAGGGAAACATGTATACACATGACCATGTTTCTGGGTGAACACCAAAGTGACGAAAGAATATTCAATAGACTCTCACCCAGAATTCAGCCAAGTGCCGAGATGTGTTAGAATTTTCTGCTCGAAATGTTGGGCCAAACGTATATATCTGGAAATAGCCAGACTTTAATACATTGAGTTGATAAAAAGTGCCGCGTATATCAGGGGGAAGGTCACAGACCACTTACATCAGAAAGAGCTGTAGCATAAGTTTCACCATTAAGCTGGCCAGAAACAGTCAAGAATGCAGGCTTCCCAAAGAAATCCTGACACATCATGCGAGGAATATAATATCAATCTTTGACAACCTCATATATGAGTTACATCACATATTCACAAAGTAAAAAATAAATAAATAGATAAATCCAACAGACAAGTAATGATCAATCAGTGAAGAAAGATTAGGCAGACCAAATTATAATAATTTCTATAAAGTTGACATAAGTTTTTATGGACCAAGATAGTAATCACGAGGTAATCTTTAACTGTGAAACAAGTAGTTAGTATACTAGTGCACATGGAAAAAAACTGAAACTGATTCTACTCACTTGTGACCAATCAATTAATCCATTTTCCATTTTTGGAATGGAGTCCAGAAGAGTATCAGTGGTTTCCCCTGAGCTTGGAATCTGTGATTCAACAAAGGTTCATAGATTAAATAGTTGCAATAAAAAGATCTATACTTTGGATTCACAAAAACATGGAAAATAGACATCTAAAACTAAAGGAAATGTAATTAATGACAGCATATCATTATCAAGTACAAAGGTTCATAGTTGACAATTCATCGAAACCAGTAGATTATCCAACAATGTAAATTAATTGCAAGTTGTTTCTGCAAGTAAACAATCGCCACTGAGATATACCAAAGTAGTAGCACAGAACTGTTCTCCTGCACCTTCACAATCAGAAGCTGTGATAATGGGACTTGAGACCCAAACAAAACCATTCTCTTGGAAAAATTTGTGTGTGGCATAGGCCAAAGCATTCCTCACTCTAGCAACCTACATTTTGTATTGGAGTCAAACATTTCAATAAAGGCTCAAAGACATCAATAAATCAAACATTCTATTAGCCCAAGTGTAATCACAAAAACAAGAAGCAGAACCATACTGCACCAAATGTATTTGTTCTAGGTCGAAGATGAGCCTTTGTTCTCAGGAACTCCCTGCTGACTCTCTTCTTTTGGATAGGATAGGAAGGATCACTCTTGCCAAGCTGCAAGAGAATTAAAGATTATATGATAAATTGTTTGAGAGTTCAAGTAGGGTAAGGGTTGTCAAAGGAGGACAACACAGAGATCAATCATATGATCAGTCAAGTAGCTCGATTATTCTGCAGTTTATTTATCCCAAAGGAAATGGATGGAGATAGTTGCTATACCAGCAAAATCTTTTTGACCTTCAATTCCACTTTCTGCTTTGTTCCTTGGCTGGGAACAACTTCTCCTCGCACCCACACTGATGCACCAGTTGAAACTGAGCCAGATTCCACCTATTAAATCAGGCCAAGCAAGCTGAGTAAACAATCAATGACAGCATGTGCATAAAAGGCATCCATCTATTCTGATTGAACATACATCAAGAGTTTGAGCAAAAACGTAGAAGGACAAGAAGATGGACCGAAACATCATGAGGTGAAGGAAACCTAGCATTCAGATATACAGAAAAAAATAATAATGCTTAAGTGTCAATTTTGTGACCACAGATAGGGGTAAAAAAAGACAAAGAAATGATTCGAGGGCCCGAAATATTACCTGGTCATAACCTTCGACATCAAAGTCCATGACGCATTGCATGTTTGAGAGGCATGAACCATCATTTACCTACATCACGATAACAGGCAAAGAAGCAAACACCTTCAATACACTATTCTGATCATATGCATTATTAGGAATTCAGAGAATCCTAATCGACACATTAGGTTTTGCAGAAATTCTTTGCTGCAATGAAGCAGTACCAATTTTCATTTGACACATTGCCTCGGAACAAACATAATGAACCACGCTCACCTCCATGAACGTAATGCTGCTCTGAGCACGAAGAGTCCGAACCCATCCCATAACGACAATGCCCTGCCCAACTCGGTCCATTCCTTCGTCAGGCCCGCCCTTAATCTCCGCAATCTTCAGCCGCCTCCTGAATTTGCCCACTCTCTCGCCCAATTCGCCCTTAGGCTTCTCAAGGAGCTCTGGTTTCGCGGTTTCACCTGAATAGAGAGCGCCAGTAAACACCGTACAGAGGCATCTCCGGCGAGGCAGGGCACTAAACGGTAGAGAGCGAGTGCTCGGCAGGGTCGTGCAGGCTCTGGAGTAGAGAGAGAGTAATCGGAGACTGGGGAAGGGACGTAGTCGAAGAGAAGCCGCCGGAGCTAGGGCAGCAGCCATTGCTTGACGGAGAGTTCGTTCTCCTCCTCTCTCTCTATCTCGAATTCTGTCAGAATTGAGGCCACTAGAGAATGGGCAAAGCGATAGCTTGCGCCCCTTCGGTGGGGACCACCTCAGCTGAGAATGGGCATTGGACGGCGGTGACGGAATCGTCTAGACAGTGGATAAAATGAAAAGTTCGTATATGTTTTTGTACAACTTTGGAAGATTGTGATAAAATTAGAATTAATCTAAAATCTGGTGGTTAGAAGAGTTATTTTTTCTTGTTTATTTGGTAAAAATATACGGTAAACTCGTTGCCCTTCGATCATATCGCCCGACTATTGCACATCAGTTCTAAAATGTGTATTCGGATTGTAACATTCGAGCTTAGGCCATATTTATTACCATAATGATATTATTGATTAAGATGAGTTTATTAATATAATTTAACATGATTAATCATTACCGAAGATATTATGCTCATCCAACCCTTTAGATTTTTGACTGTGGAAAAGGTTTTTGCATCTGAGTGGGATGTTAAAGCGCAAGCAAGAGGGAAAATTTTCGATAGGAGCAATCTTTTGTTAATCAAATCGATTCTATGGTACAAAATGTAGGGGAAGTGCCACTCAGAAGAATAGATCATCCCTCCCACCGCTCGATCTCTTACCCGTTGCGTTCCGTTCGTCACGTTAGTACAACTTGTTGAATCCTGGGGCAGGGGAAGTTTCGCCTAATCTCGGAAGGAAGACCTCCCTGTCCAGCGATACCTGAAGGCTTGCCACGACTCTCGTGAGTGCCGACCACGCGACCGGGGCGCAGCAGAATGCGTAGATGAACACCGCCAGAGCCCTGACGACACCATCACTGTACCATGGATAGGCCATCACCAGGAGCGCCCCGAGGATCCCGGCCCAGGGGGCTAGCACGGTGATCATCGGGAGCATGAAGGCGTTGATGGGGATGGCCAAGAAGGCGAATGCCCCGAGCAGGTAGAGGCTCCACCCGATCATGGGGTGGATAGTGTGGGGAACCAGGAAGAAGGGGACTACGTAGGATGCGAGGATGGACCAAAGGGCGATCACCTTGAGGGAGGTCTGGATAGGGAATGTGTTCTTGTCAACCACTCGCCGGTAGCAAAGCTTCAAGAAGTTTGTTCGGGCCAGCCAGGTAGTTGCAATCATCGCCGAGTAGAACACCAATTGGATCGCTACAAAAGTCATCTCCGCTCCATACCTGCAAAAGAAACAGGCAAAAAACTTCAAATTTCAGATGTATCAGATTAAGCAAACGCAAGAAAGATTCACCATAGCCAAGAGTCTGAACTAAATTCATACCCGAGAGTCTGACGGCGCTGTTCATGCCATGAAATCCCAAGCGGCAGGACAGGCCACGACCACCAGTACCAGGGTTTCAACCACGGTGCACCAGGGAAGGTGATGACGCTGTTGGGTCCACAAGGCACGTTCCAGCGGAGCCTCAGATCTACATTGAACACTCAAGTCCATTAGAATCCGATCGAAACTGTAGAACATCCTAAGAGCAGAGTAATGAGGGGATCATTCATCGTACTTACAGTAGTAAGAAGCATCCATTTGGTAACCGAGTGGGAGCCTGAAGTTCCCGGTGAGTCTGGTGCCATTTGGGGGAGGGTAAAACATCGGTCGATCCAACAAGTCAGGGAAGTAGCCACAGATGAAGCCCTGATCAGCCCCATCGGAATTCTCTTTTCTGACCTTGAGCTGATGAACCATGTCCTTGAACACCTCCATTGATGGCTGCAAAGTTATTGCATACCCGAAACATAAATAATAATATCACACACACGAAGCAGGTAATTAAACAACATACAATGATGTTCTCTCACGAGTCTTGATTGAGTTGATAAAATGCAAAATCTTGCACCTGCAACACGAAGAGGCCTGTGTGGAAGATGCAGGGATTGATGAACACAGCACAGAAGTGGCCACACTGGAACAGCTCGTCAGTCTTCTGCAGGAAGAGGTTGTCTGCATCCAACATGACAACCCTCTCGTACTCGACCAAGCTCCACGCATAGAGCTTGTTCAGCGAAAGCTTAAATCTCTGATTGAAGTTGTGCTGATTCTCAT
Source organism: Sonneratia alba (assembly GCA_900174645.1). Taxonomy (NCBI): domain Eukaryota; kingdom Viridiplantae; phylum Streptophyta; class Magnoliopsida; order Myrtales; family Lythraceae; genus Sonneratia; species Sonneratia alba. The sequence goes on from FWPY01000041.1 coordinate 1,110,086, forward strand.
ACGGGTTGTTAAGGTTGTCCACTCTATTCACCTTCGCCCCGTCCTCCTCACTGTTGACCAAACAAGAAAATAACTGATGATCAGCAGCAATCTCAAAAACATTCACACAGTTGGAACGCGATGAAATCTTCATACTGCTAACAAAGGAAAAGAAATTCTCAAATTAGGTAGGTCGAAGGCCGCAACATTAGGACTTAGTTGTGTTAGAACCTCGAAGCAATGGAAAGGAACATCATTAACATGATATGTTGGACTAAGCAAAAAAATCCAACGCTAGTCACCAACACTTGACTGATGGAGGCCAATTAAGCCCAGATTGAAAAAGAAAAACAAGAAACAGTAGAGGAGACAAATCTCCACGAGAATCCTAGAAAGCTCCAGATCACGGCTCCCTGGAACACAGTGGGCTCCACGACCCTCCTTCCCAGATACGACGTGGTTGGACAAAATGGATTTCTCCCTAGAAACTTTCTGCTGGGTTGGGCCTGCAGAAAATTGCCAGAGAGGAATGCAAGACATGTTTTGGTAGTCTAAGGAGTTTCTCAGCTTATTCTTGATTATATAGGATGTATTAAATCCTCAGGATCTAATACACATAATTCACGGATTAAGAATTGTTAATGCTGTAAGCGATAAGCCATAAGGATTACTATCCTGAACAGAGCACAGAAACCACTGATAAGTGGCCATGTCAGCATGGGAACCGTCACTCGAGTTCTCGCACTCTTACACACAGCAGAAAGCGCAGATAGAAAGCGAAAGTGAAACGCCGCTGCTGACCGCCATGAATGCTGAAAGCGGAACCGGAAGGAAAACTGAAAACGCACGTTTTCTGTTCCTGCATTTTTTTTTGGGTGGGGGGGGGTGGTGTTTGAGAGGAGTAGTTTCTTGTTACATGGAGACTGAGGGACTTACAGTGCGAGGATCCAACGACGAGGCACGTCCTTGGAGGCAATGACGAGAAGATCCGCGTCGACCTCCAGCTTGGCGAGGGACCTGATGAGGACTCGCGTAGCCACGTAGAACTCGTAGTCCCTCGGCGTCCCCATATACATCATCGTCGCGTACGCCTGCCGACGATGGCTTCCTCTCTCCTCCGCCGCGCGGGAGCTAGCCATCAGGGCCACCACCAGTAACCCCACCCTCAGGAGCCGATCAGTCAACCCCATTTCGCCTGCTCACACAACCGCACGGAAGCCCGAAGCGCGCAGATTAGGTCGACACGTATACCTCGGTGGATGTCTTTTTCTGGGTCAACAGTCTCTGTGGCGATGCGGGGGGAGATTCGTGGAACGGACGGGAAAGTAGACGGGACAGAGACTCTCCCTCCCTCTCTCTCTCTCTCTCTAAAATCTTGATCGGAAAAAGTAGCTTTATCGCTCCTCGTCTGCCACTACGGTGTATATATATATAGTTTTTTACCCAAAAAATACGTAGATTTATTATATACACAGCACATAGATAGAGTGCCTGTATATGCGAAGACTGAGAAAGTCTGAAGATTGGCCTTTTCCTCTCTCTGTCTTGGCGTTCGGGTCTGCAAAATGCTGCGACGCTGTAAACTCAACCAACCCCAACTAGTCAATATGGTAAAGCACATAAATCAAAGTGATAATGACGGTGAGAGGTTTGGAACATTTCGCCATCCCTCCTCTCTTGAATAACGCGCTTCAAATTTCAACATTGGAGATTCATGGTCTTCATTCTCTAACTCGACCCATACAATATGCCAAGGTAGCTGAAATATCTTCTTTTATATACATATATATATATAATATTCACATGGAGGTGGAGTCATTGGATGAAATTTTGAGCTTTTCTCTCCAAAGTATTTCACAAATATGCGCGGAAATGCTTCGCATTAATATAGGTTCAATGGATGCCCTCTTGGTGATTCATCTTAACGGGTCATGCATTCTCTTTTTATCTCAAGTCAATTCTACTTAATCATTCGTCCGAAGACTTTATCAATAATACTTTAAAATTAATTTAAAATTAGTAAATTCTAAGTTGAATGATTAAAAGTAAGGATTTCTAAGGAGGAAAAAACTCCCGCCCCATCACATCAAGCTGAAGTATATAATCCTTTTCATAGTACATGGATGAAATCATTAAATCTTATTTTTTATTTATTAATATTATTAAGACATATCACATGGCAGAACATTCAAAGTGGACCAATGAAGTGTGCAACGGGCATCTCGTCTGCCCGGTGCTTAAATAGGAAATTTAGCGATTAATTATTATTTTTAGTCAAAAAAGAAAAAAATATTTAAAGCATGCGGTGATGATGGGCTCAAATGAGGACCATTCTAATGCGTGAAGATGTCAAAGAATAACTAATAGTTTTAATATCATACAGTGAATTGAAAAAAGTAAGTTTGCTAAAAGAAGAAATCAAATTATTATTTATTACGTTATACACGTCGCACTACATGAGGTTAGTGTCTCAAAATCGACTGTGGCCCACTTAACTAGGATGCTATCAAAATTCAATTGACCCGACTTGTTTTGTTATCATGGGGGATCGAGCCGGCGCACACCTCGGTGTATGGTTTAGTTAGCAACAGAAGAAAGGTATACTGCTCTATCGGTGGAGGATATCCCACCGGAGACGGGACTGCAAGTTGAAGATTGAATAACCATATCGTCTGGGGAAGTAAAACTAAAAGCTGACGGTATCCCATGCCACCGGCGGCCTTTCCCGGACCTCGGCATCCTCTCGCCACCTCTTCCTTCGAATGAAAAACAGAGAGGAGGGGACGCCGGCGCGACTATCGACGACCGTTGTGAGTGACCCAGTGACGCTCTCTTCTGCCGAGAACCACTCTCGAATATCCCACCACTCTCTCTTTTCAAGGGCATTCGGGATTAGCTCTAATGGATAGGAAGCATTCGCTAGTGACTTTGTCTGGTGGCGGTTGACTTGACTAAGAAGATTTCAGACTCTTGTCGTTTAGCTCTCACCCAAGAAGAGAAGGAAACGAGCAAGTTGGGAGCCCATTGCCCCGAAACTTCTCTCAAGCCCCAAATGTTACCCTCCTATTCTTCTTCTCCTCCTTTTTTTTTGCTATTATTTAATTCTGGGCCGATGCCCACTAGTTTTTTATATAAATTTAGAAATAAATAGAAAAAATAATTATTAAAAGACCGTAATAATGATAACAATTTTTTATTATATAAAAAAGATAGTAAGTTTAAAAATATTAGAGTAAATGGATATAATAATTGTTATCACGAGAATAAAATATATAATATCAAATTATTTTTTCATATTAATTGTAACGTTTATCTATCAAGTGTTTAGAATCACCATAATATTCAACAATTCAATATGTCATTAAGCTCAATTATATAACAAGCAAAATCAAATTATAAAAAAAATATGAATTCTCAAATCCTAAATTTTATCTTGAAAAAAAATCTAACTCTAGTCAACCCTAAAAATTAAAGGAGCCCTAAAATTGATAATTTTATTATTATTATTAAGAGTCCATGGTTATTTAAAATTTTCTTTTCTTGGTGGTAGAATTTATATTTAGTAATAAAAAAATTGATTATATGCTAATTTCTTCTAAAATTAAGTAAGGATCAAATTAGGTATTCAAAGAGTTATAATTTATGCTTAAATGATCAGTTGACCATATAATGCTTTGCTTATCATGTGCCCTTGTAACACAGGATAGGAAAATCCACGTTAATGTAGACCAAACTTATCCAATTTGTCACGTACGTCAACGTTCTTCAATGTCTCGGCTGACCTTATTTCTACGCGTAAATATTGTCGCTGAAGAATGAGGTCAATAGCTGACAGTGCTACTCTGACCAAGATGCAGGAGTTGTGTGGCTATGTTGTGCTCCTATCGATTCTCATCTTTTCTTGGACAACGCAAGTAAGTTGAGTTGAGTTCTCGATCAGATGGAAGTCAAGCCGTCAGGTCCTCAGTTCGAGTAAAATGTTTGATCTAGAGGCTAAGTCGAAGTCGATGCTCGAAAATGCTTATTAAGTCTCTTGAGTTCGTATCAAGGTCACCATTGTACACAAAGGAAACAGTATAAAGCGTAGCGCTTTTCCTTACGTTAGCGGTTCACGAGGCCATCTAGGCAGGCCGAATTTGCACATATGTTGTCGGCCCAATTTTCGAAACTTGACGGAAGATGTCCCGAGAATGGGCCAACAGGATGGGCAACGATTTGGACATCCCTTGGATCAGGACCAGGAGGTTCGAAGTTCGATTGCCGTCGATATGAGTCCCTCTATGGGGATGAATGAACTGTAGTTTCAATGAGCTAATCCTTGAACGACAGTACCAAATGAACAAGAATTGGCCGAAAAACCAGTTGGGAAATCTGAATCGGAGTACTCTACCAACATTTCTGTGTGCAGCGATGTGGAGAGCTTCATTTTAGTTGACGTTTCACTTGGCTGCTACTCTAGCAAAGGAGAAGAGAAGGGGATTAGACCCGGTGGCATCACCATCACCTTGAACCAAGAGATTCTGCCTCCGATCCTCGTCAATCTTCCTTATGCTCGTTCTTCTAAGCAGTATGGACCTTCCTCGTATTAAGGAAAAGGAAGTTCTAATTTCGGAGTCGATCATTCAAGAGCGGAAAGTTTTTGTTTTATTCTTTTTGGGCAATGATTTAAGAATTATACGGGAAAGGGTGTTGTTTTTCTTCCTTGGTGGGCCAATGTGGGACCTGTTTCGACTCTTTGTGCAGCCTATTGTCACATTGCAGGCCCCAGACCGAGCGTTGCACTGAGCCCACCCTCATAACTATGAGGCGACCGCATCTTAAGTTGGTCGGCATTCAAGCTCAGGTCTCGATCCGCCCAGCTGGTTTCGGGCTCAGACCAACCAAGAACATGCTTTCTGTTTTCATCTTCCCATCCCTGAAAACACTGGGCAAGAATTGCAAGATTAGACCTGTCAATCCGGATTCCGAGGAAAAGAAAAATGAATTTTCTGAATGAAAAAGCGGGATGGCTCTGTCCTCCCTTAGAGGCCAAAGAAAAGGTTTACGTCGAAGGCAAGATTACCACGTAAATGGCAAACTCGAGCAATGGAAGTCGACCTGGGACAAAATCGCCCAGTAGGTACATTTAATACGAAGAGGCTGGTTCCTGCAGATCAGACATTGACATGCTTGTCTGGTACCACTCAATACGCTGCGTAATCAATTCTGTACAAATATCTGTTCCACCAGAACGATAATGCATGTCAGTGTACAGGGCAGTGGAGCACCAATGCCATTCATTTCTCATCTGCCAGTGCGTATATATACAGCAGCAACTCTCAAGCCATTAAGGGCCCGTCTCTTTTAATGTGAAATTGAAAGATCTCTCAGGCGTGAAAAACTGCTGATAAAACTCGAATTACAGTATGCTCATGTTGCCCTTTTTTTTTTTATTGAGCTTGAAATGGGGAACAAGAAATGTGGAAAGGAAACTTTGCAAGCTCGATGGAACTAAGTGGCTACGAGATGCTGGATTGAACTCGAAACAGTCTCAACACCTACCATTCTCTTCTCTGCTTCTTCCTCCTACTGTATCCCAGTCACGAACAGTTTCTGCAAGCAATTGGTTCTGTGGAGGAACAACTTTGACGATGATCGAAGTGACCCTCCTTTGACTTTTTACTGCTCTTCTACTGTCTCAACAAATGGCCCCTGAAGAAGCACAACGACAACAGCAAAAATCTCACAGGGTGTTGAACAAGAAAGACAGAAAGATGACCTTCGGGATGTTTCCATTAAATTCTTCCTTTTGTACTCTGTTATGAAAAATGCATTGATTCATCAAAGATTGATAGAAGTCGAATTGGGTCCCAAGCCTGGATGATTTCTTCCTGCCATCTGGAACTTCTGATGATTTCCCAATAATGGTACGACTCAACATCCTTCCCACATCAAAACAGTTTCTTCAAATGCGGCAGCAGCAGCAGTAAGGCAATTGATTGCCTTTCAGGCCTTATTGAAATTCATAACAGATTAAGATGATATATCTACAGAAAGAAGCAAGAGGAAACTTTAATCTCCAGAAGACCGCTGGTGAAACTTGCGATGAATCTGAATGTCAGATCAAAGTCAACGACAATATAATAGAGCGTAGTAGAGACAACCAACAGAACTCAATCATTATGCTTAGACATTGGGACTGGAAGCAAGGGAAGAGAAAAGGAGGCAGCTCTGTACATTGGAAACATTAGATGTCCACTCCGACCATAAGACCGTAGTCGGCGAGCAAATTCACTGATTATTTAGTTGTGCTAATCAGCCTGATATAGAAATAATCAAACCCAGGGTCTACCCCCGATCGGCAAAAGGAAACATAAGTGAAAGTAAAAATCAAGAATATATGAAAGATCATTCGACGCAGTCGAGTTTCGGTACCAAAATCGATAGCTTTCCTTGTCGATTCGCTGTTTGCTCAAAAACTAAAGGATTAACCTGCGTTTCTTTCATCAGTCTTCCGTGCCCAGAAAGAAAAAGGAGTGGGGAAAAACCTTCTACCGGGGAAAAAGGAACTCTTTCCTTACCCGGGTTGAGGGGTTATGGTGGGGCGCCACCGTCACAGTGCGAGCATAGAGAGTGTGCGGAGGCTGTCCTCGACGTCTATGGCATGGTCCCGTGACCCCGTGGGATCGCTGAGTCTCCGGTAGACAAGCCGGAAGGCCCGCTCCCAGCGGCTACCTCCCTCGCGGGAGACGGCGCGGTCCGCGCGGGCGACGATCTGACCGAGCTGGAAGACGAAGAAGCGGACGGCGAAGACGAAGTCGGAGTAAGTATCTCTGACGAGGCGGTGGCAGCCGAACGAGAGCTTGAGGAGGAAGGGCGCCGCCAGGCAGACCAGAACTGGGGTCGTCGTGCTCCGGGAGCCGAGCAGGATCAGGTTGAGCTTCGCTAACGCCACCACCGGCATCCCCATTGCTTCCGTTCACCCACCGTGGAGCGATCACCACACACCCGAAGCAGACACAGCACCTGTAACTTCTTCTTTTTTTCCTTTCCTTTTTTTTTTTTTTCTCCCTTTCCTTGTTTTTTTCTTTTCGGAGAGCAGAAATTGAAATTCAATCCTCGATTTAGCATTTCTGTCTGCCGTTTTCATCACACTATTATAGCGAGGACGCTTTGGCCTCGTGGCGAATTTACCGAAACGACCTCACAACATCAAAGTAGTATAATTGATCGTGGCCAAACGGGGGTCTAAGGTTGGACTACGGTGACACATGCACTGGGCATAGAGCGCCCCCGATAATATCTACCATGGCCGGGAATAGTAAAGTCCAATTCATTATGGGTTCGGTGAAGCCAATGTATTCTCGACTCAATCCAGAGCAAAACCTGTCATTCGTTCTTGCTCAAGTATTCTTGGCATGGTTGCGATCAATACGTCCAAAGTTGCAGCATCAGGGTCCACGCATCCTAGTACTAGCTTAAATGACTTTGAGTCCACTTTGGACGGAAGTGCAAACAATTTCTTGCATATTACGACATGTGGGCCCACTCCAAACATAAAATATTGCAATATCACCGTTCATCATCCAAAAAGTACTGCTTTAGATGTGCTCGAGATCACTGAACTTGACAAGCATGTCTCTTACACAAATAATGTGGGATCGTAAGGCATGACAGTACCGCTGCGTTTACCTCCCAGCAATGTGCACCTAGCATCCCCCGGAAAAGCAAGCTTCCAATTGAAGGCAGTAACAGCTCGTACTTTGTACGGTAGCCATCCAAGTCCAACAGGAAGTTTAGACACGTATGCATGTCATGAGTCGCCGTGACAAAGCACAGAGCTCCTGAGTTTGAAATCGTGTCTCAGCTGTCATCGACTTGCTCGGATCCATGAGACTCGCAAGGTAAGTGTCGTCAAGGTGCATGGATCTGCATTCAGTTCCACCTGAATCGCCTCGCCTGTCCTCCTAGGTGAGGTTCGAACAGCTCTCCGTAACGTGGCCAAACACACTTTAGGCACGATGAATCGAATCGGATTGAAGGGGGAAAACCCAAAAAGACCGAGGTTTGATGTAGCGGTTGTGCTAAGTATCCGAGCGAGGCGATTCATATCTCTCCCTCTGAAACAATTCGGACAGGCCCCTATCTTCGCGTTCTAAAAACCAAATCTGAAACAAAAGGAAAGTTTGAGGACTGTTTCTGATGATGTGCATAATAAATAGGGAGCTTGACTAATACTCCATCTATATCCTCTATAAAAGGGTAGATGTTTTCCATAATGAGGATAGACCCAACGGAATAGGGTAAGACCAGAAAACAATTAGCAAGAAATAAGATTAATTTCAATTAGAAATAATGCCTCTTATATATATTATATTAATCCGAATGACATTCTGGTATTGCTTGGTACCAGTTACATGAAAGTTGAGTCACATGACACATATATGAATTCACTGTACAAGATTCGGATTGGATACGGAAGAGGAGCGGGACAACTCCACAACGGTCACTCAGGTTGGTTCCAAGTCACGTGTTCTCTTCCTTTGAAAGAGTGGATCTTAAAATCTCGTATGTCGAGTAACTTCAATTTATCGGGCTTATTAAGTCAAGGGTAATGTGCGCGCGCGCGCGGCTTCCCGACACCCTTCCAGCTCCGCTTACGCGGGCCCACCACAGAGAAACCGTTGCCCGTCCGATGTTCCGGATTGCGTGCCGTTGAGGACTTCCGCTTGGGATTCCTCCTTCGATGTAACGTCACCGAGACAAGTGCGTGAATAATATTTTTTTTTATAAACGGCCGATATTTTGTCCAGCTGACTAATCGAGAGTGTTCCGATTAGCTCATTTAAAGGGTTAAAAATTCTCGCCGCAAGTGGGATTCGAATTGAAATGATGAGTGCTGAACCACTCTACCACGCTTATCATGTGTCACAATGATTTTGAGCAGATTAATTTTGCCTGGCTATGGACACTTTGAAATTTCATTGGTCCACACAAATCCATATATAAGTATACACATATTTATATAAAGGTGTGATTTATTTTGTACTATCCATGAAACGTATAGGTTGATTTAGTTGATCAGAATTAGATGACGGCTAATTTAACCTGGACTATACCGTTGTTCCCTTTGCATGGCGACACCCAACTGCGATGAGCGCGTTGCCATTATGTGCAAGCAACATGTCCCAATCATCTTGAATTGTCTTGCCCGTCCCATGAGCTCATTCTCGCGTAATTTATGCTAATTAACTAACTCAACTAGGAGTACTAGGATTATTGTAATAAACTGTTCTGAAGGCAACTCCACTCTCCTAATGCTTGCTTGATCGAAAAGCCTGTGCTAATAAGTTTCGAATGAAGACTCGCTGTCAAACCGGAGAATTTAAGCAGAACTTGAGAGCTTAAGCTCCTTTCCAGTTATAGTTACTTCAAAGGATGGTGTCTCAACGGGGATGCGCCGGAAAACATGAGTTTTTAGATAGAAGCTTCATATTAGTCATGCCTCGGAGTTTACTTCTCTATCCTCTCGATCTCCGTAGAATAGTACTTGTCCTATCGGACAGTGCCAGATTTTGCCGGTCTCGGTTTATGGATGAGTCTCCTAGTAAGGACTATGATCCTACCTCCCAAACTTCGCCGAGGATGAAGGTTCCATCACTTTCTTTGGGCTTTGGCCCGACCCACTTCCTCTTGATCAGTAGTAGTTGAAGCCTATTTGTCGTACGTTCTCACCAGTTGATTATTTCTCTTCTTGATCGTGTCGTGGGGTCTCTTCACTTATGCAGAGTCTGATACGAGACCAAGACAGAACTATTCATACTGTCTTCCTGACCGGCCTGCAAATCAGTTTCGAGCCTGAAAACAGACCGTCGAGAAGTGAAGATAGAATCAGGCCCTTTTTCTGCTGGAGGAGAGAGCTACTTGGTCTCTGAATCCTGATCTGCATCGAAAAGCTTATGTTGATAGGTTTCACACGAACAGTCGCTCTAGAATCTAAGCAGAAGTAGAGAAAGATTCTACCTGTACTTCTTGATCCTCTGGCATCAAGAGTTTGACATGGTTTGTTGGTTTACACGATCAAAAGTGTGATGTCCAATTACAATCGAGTAATCGACATAGACGACCCAGAGCAGACAGTCTATCGAGCTTAATGTGTTACTTGAACAAAAGATCATAAGGATAACGCGTCGGTCTGTTACCACACCTTCTCTGTCAATCTGATTGGCCAGTTATAGTACGGTCGCAATTCCGTCCGCTGGTGCAAATCCGGGTTTTGAAGATTCCTGTCGTAACCCGAGGAGGAATATCTATGAAACTTCAGGAGTGCAGGCAAGTTGTCAATTTCCCCAACTAAAAGCACTTCGACAATTGACATTTTTCTTCATTGATTTGGGGGCCTAGGACTCAGTGATATTGATTTCGGTGGGGACGTACGGGAGGAAGAATTTCAAAGACACGAGCTAAGACAGTCCACACGACAACATTTAATAACTCATTAACTCAAAGACTTGCTACCAAAAGAGAACTGAAGTCGTTGCTTGCTCTCCTCCACCCGACACTTTCCTGCAGCTTTTCATCCGATCAGGCACGAACCCAACTGGGGACTCGACCGATTATAATCAGACGATCCAACATCACCACCGTCCCCCATCATGAAAACATAGCTCGACCTCCCGTCTATCCGTGCACACAATTTGACATTAATCATAAATTGAGTCTGAGAAAAGTTTGCGCGTTTTCTGTACATGGGGCAGGACGCAGAAGAGGTCAAAGTAGGTCTACCGTCCATTTGGTGAGGACACCTAAAACAAACCCAATAACGATAGGTAATATTTTAGTCATTCCTTCTTCAGTCTGACCAGAAAGTTCGCTGATAGGAATGTACAAGGCAGATAAGACAAGTTCTCTGGTCAGAGATCGGTTCATTGACACTCAGTTCAGTTTGAATTTAGACGAAACGGGGAAGGATTGAGGAGTAGATGAGAGGAAAAGGAAAATCTTCTTTTGCTCTTCATTTTTGGAACACAGTAGCTGGCAATTAAGAGGATCTGAAAGTGACATGGGTCGGCAGCCATCCTTGGTGGACGTGGATTTCACCTATTAGTTTTGGCAGCTTTCATTCAACCAAATCATGATATAAATGAAGGAGAGTAATATCCGTCAAAAAGCCTGAATTGATAGAAGGGATTAGCCTTTCCGGTTTCACGTGCACGCCTGCAAAGATGTATAACGTGGGGTGCAAGATGATGCATCGGGTTTTATCACAACATTAAGGGTCTTACTTGATATGATATATACTTTGGTCAACTTAAACTGAGCATGTAACCATAGAAAAATCTAAATTTATAGAAAATAACGCTAAGTTCACTTACATTTTTAGAATTATTTAGCTGCAAACAGAATATATATGTCTATACAGAATCCTCGTACCAACTACACCACAATGAGGGGATAAAGTTACGATACTAATTTTGTTGATATATATAGGAGGATGTTGCCTACAAATGTCTCATGTTAGACAGCATCAAGATTACGTGAGCTACTGATTAATTGAATAATACGACCTATTATTCGATAGGTAATGTATTATTATACGTGTGCAATACATTATTATGTATTAAATGATAGATCATCTCAACGAAAAGATGAAGTTAAACATTTCTATCAGTGGGTCGCTCATATTCAAGGCAATACATTTACCTTATTAAATATGTCACTTGTCACATATCTTATTTTGTAAGTGCACCAAGAAAATGGAAATATGTGATTTTTCAATCCGCACTATTTATTATCAATGAATCAAACGAGTCATAACTAATATAAGTTCGATATCAGTCTAGTAAAAAAAGTTAACTCTCTCTCGGACTTCATGGATTTTTTTTACTAACAATAACCCAAACATTATTTTATAAAAAGAAGAGTACATAATCATCCCAACAAGTATGGCTATTGCCATTTTAGGATTAGAGAAGTCTATTTGGTTATGTGTGTGTGTGGGGAGAGGCATGGTTTGATTAGGAAGAGGAGAGGACGTCTCTTTCGTGCACGGTTGTAATGGTGGTTGAAGGTCCTTTCTATGGCTTTGCATGCCAGCAAGCTTTTAGTTTTAGGATTACTTAATACGTTAGTTGTTGTTGCATCTTGCATGAAGTCCTTGCCTTCACGAAGAGCCGCTTTCACTGGCTTTTGTGATGCAAATTTCTCTTCGTGAAGCCCCTTTTGCTTGTAGATGTATTTCTGTTGGTGCTAACTAACTAAGCGGACATTCGGCAGACCCGTGATAAACTTGCAGATTTTGGCTATCACGATGTTGTAATTATTACTGTTGTTGTTGTTATTATCATCATCGTTATTGCGGTTTCAAGAACGTCCACAAGTTCGAAGGTGAAAGAAAAATTAGAATGGAAGGTGGAGCATTATCCTAAATAGATGGGATTTTAATGATATTTTTTTTAGATGTTACATATTCATCATTTTTATTACTTGAATATCACATATTTTAAAATGATATTTTGTAATTGAAAAAAGTGGTATTCTCGAGTCATAATTTTAATAACACGTTAACATGGTGGTTATCTGATAATATGACAATACGTTACTAATGTGATAAAAATTCGAATGACGTTGTGAAATTTTACTGACGTGACATGCCATGTAAGCACATGCCATCACATCATGAAATAATTAATATTAAAATTTAAATATGTTATATAATTAAATATATATAATTAAAGAATAATTTTAAAGTATATATGATTCAATTATAAAAAAAAAGATAATGTATAAAACTGCAAGGTAATTTCGCTCTCTTTTTTTTTTAGCATACCCTTTTTATTTTTGAGGTAGGGGGAACAATGATCGTATAATTAATTATTATATTGAATTTTGTTTTTAATATTTGAGTTGCTGGATGGAGGGGATTTCCAAAAATTGATGGTGGCGTTCTCTATCTTGTCACTAAATGTGACGATAACAAGATTGGAAGATTCCATGTTTTAGTCATTAGACGATTTAGACGGTTATTCACAAAAAAATGATTAGAATTTTTTAAATTTGTATTATTAATCATAAATCATTAACTAGGCTATTGAACTGTGTAATCATTCTAATTAAGAGGATGAGGCTTGAGGGGTAGGAGTGTAGCCGTGCAGGACTGGAGACACGACAAAAGGCACACGGGGCACCCCAACGTAAGTCAGGGACTGTAGTGTACATTGGACGAGAGACCGGATTCACGCGAGACCTCATCACGTGGCACCTTGGCAGTGGGCATGTTCCAGCTCACGACTCTGCCACATGGCAATTTCCTACGCTTTCCCTTCCCTCGAGAAATGCGCGTCAGGATTTACTTCCCTCCACGAGTATAAAGTATAAACTATAAGGCAGGGGAGATTTCAGCCTAAATTAATTTGAGTAACGTGGATTCATTTAAAATATAAGATTTTTAAATTTAAGAGTTTAAAATTTTTATTTAAATAAAAAATATAGAATAATTTTAAGTTTATGAAAAAAATTTAATTTATTATAAAAAAAAAATTATAAAAAGAATTAAATTTAATATATCTTTAATTTTATATTATAGTTTTTTTTAGGTTGCAAATATAGTTTTATGAGTTTAGAGGGAAATGTAATAAAGTGAAAAATAGAAGGAAATTACTGATTTTATAAGTGGGAATCCAATTAATCTGCCCCCAACCACAAAAATATGGTTCACATGTCTATCGATCAATTATCTCCATAAGTCTCTACAGCGACCGCTTAATGGAAGGTCTTTCAAACTTGTGGCCCAACGTCGAAGATGCCGCCATGTGATTAATCATGCGTGACTTGTCAATTTACATATTAATGCACAATACGCTCCTGTGTACATGTTGCTCTCTGGTCGACACATATTTATGTTACATATTCCAAACGTTGTCGATTGATACATGTATGCGAACTCGAAACGCAATGGTCACTTACTGCGGGTAGATGGTAACTTACGACGTTCATTGGGCCTATCTTCCTAGTGCACTTGGGGTCATTTATTGTCAGTTTCGCCAGGTAGTGAATGCTGATATATATATATATATATATATCTTGCAAGATTTTATGACTCTCCTTGAATTTTATTATCCAATTGAGCAATCTTTCTGGATCGGTTCCAGCTTCCCCGGGTGATGCCTCGCAGTGGGAGGAGGTCCCATCTCTGAAAGTCGACTTGCTGGAAAGCCAATCATGCTGCTGCCCTGCCTCCCAATTGCTGTTCACAGGTCAACCCTCCAGCCGTTGACCGCTTAACGCAATGTGCAAGGTCAGTGGTCAGCGGTGCGTGGGGTTCGGGCAACCCGGACCAGAACTCGTGTAGGCATGCCCTGCCAGCTCAGTCCCATACCCTTTTTCTTTTTTCTTTTTTCTTTTTTTTTCTTTTTCCATGAATTAAAAAATAATTACTAAAAACAAATGGATAGAAATAATTCCGTCCATCTTTTTCTTAATTAAACATTGCATTCAAACCTTAAAAATAAGAAAAGTTTATATTGGAGAGTATTTCTCAGGCTAAAATATGAATTAATTAAAATTTTATTTAATTTTTTAAAATTAAAATGTTGATGAAAGGATATAGGAAGATGAATTAAAGGCAGCATGAAACTCCTACCATAAGAATTAAGTCCCTCACTTTGAGTTTGAATTTTGAATTAAGAAAATTTACTATTATTTGTCAGTATCCTAATTCAAAATTTAAGGAATAAAATTTAATTTATAAGTGATTTAGTTGCTTAAGAAGGAAAATGTATTTTAAGATTTGGTACCACGGCCTCCCTCCAATGAAGCTTTTTCCACCATGACCTGAAAAACCCCCGTCCCACCAGAATCTTCACTTCTGTTTTCCTTTTAAACCCTTCGATCCCACCTCCTTCTCCTCCATAGACAAAACCCAAAAGCTTCTTCTGTACATAAACTTCGACACATAACAAGACCCTCAAAGCCACCATTTCTGTTCCCTCTGTTCTCTTTCGATTCTGAGTTTTGATTCCGAAGTTCATGGCCTCTTCACTCGTCTTAGTCCTCCTACTCGCGTGCTTTTCTGCATCGCGGGCGGAGGTTCTCTTCCTCCCCATGAGCCACTCACTTGCCGGAGCTGAGTTCAATCACAGGCACCATCTCCTGAAGACGGCCTCTGCCCGCTCCGCCGCCCGCTTCCGCCGCCGCCACCACAACCACCACCGACACAGCCACCTCCCGTCCGCGGCCCAGCGGCAGGTCTCCCTCCCGCTGTCGCCGGGCAGCGACTACACCCTCTCGCTCACCGTAGCCTCCCGCCCTCCCCAGTCTATCTCACTGTACATGGACACGGGCAGCGATCTCGTCAGGTTCCCCTGCTCCCCTTTCACCTGCATCCTCTGCGATGGCAAGCCGAAGCCCCAGCCTGCCACCCTCAACTTCTCCTCGTCCGCTTCCACCGTCTCCTGCCAGTCCGCCTCCTGCTCGGCTGCCCATTCCTCCGCCACACTCTCCTCCCCTGACCTCTGCGCGATTGCCCGCTGCCCACTGGACCTTCTCGAGACGTCTGACTGTGCCTCCTACTCCTGCCCGCCTTTCTACTATGCTTACGGCGATGGAAGCTTCACTGCCCGCCTCCGCCGCCACACTGTATCCATTCCCATGTCCTCTCCACCGCTCGTTCTCCCGAACTTCACCTTCGGGTGCGCCCACTCTGCCCTTGGCGAGCCCGTAGGGGTGGCTGGTTTTGGCCGTGGAGTCCTCTCCTTGCCATCCCAGCTCTCAAGGCTGTCCCCGCAGCTCGGCAACCAGTTCTCATATTGTCTGGTCTCGCACTCTTTCCAGGCAGGCAAGATCAATCAGCCCAGCCCGCTGATTTTAGGCCGTTCCGACTCCCAGTCTAAACAGAAGAGCTCCGGCTCGGGCGGTAGCGGAGGTGGTAAATTCGTTTTCACTCCGATGCTCGACAACCCAAAACACCCTTACTTCTACTCCGTGGGGCTTGAGGGAATCTCCGTGGGAAAGAAGAATATTCCGGCATCGAGATTCTTGAAGAAAGTTGATGCAAAGGGGAATGGAGGGATGGTGGTTGACTCGGGCACCACCTTCACCATGCTGCCGGCTACTCTGTACAACTCGGTGGTGGCCGAGTTCGACTGCCAACTCGGGAGAGCCCACAAGAGGGCCGAGGAAATCGAGGCCCAGACTGGGCTCAGCCCGTGTTATTACATGGACGACACGTCAGCAAAGTCCAAAGTACCGGCTCTAGCGCTGCACTTCGCAGGGTACAGCGACAGCAATTCCAGCACGCTGCTGCTTCCCCAGATGAACTACTTCTACGAGTTCGTTGACGGCAGCGGCGAGGCCGGGAGGCGGAGAGCCGTGGGGTGCTTGATGGTGATGAACGGCGGAGACGAGGCTGACCCGGACGGCGGGCCCGGGGCGACCCTCGGGAACTACCAGCAGCAGGGCTTTGAAGTGGTTTATGACCTGGAGAAGAGGCGGGTGGGATTCGCGCGCCGACACTGCTCGTCCCTCTGGGACAGCCTTAGACTGCGTTGACCGTTGGAGTCGCCGTCGACCTCTTCGCCGGTCAAAGTCTCCGGAAGCGCCGGCAACGTAATTACGGTATCTACCGCATCGTATTCTTTTCCCTGCCCGTTGAAACCCATTAGGCCATTTGATTCTTTTAGGCATTTGATGTATGCAATCAATCACGAATGTATATAGAAAATTGTCGACGGCGGAGTTGTCTGAAATGCCGATCCGATTGGAAGAACCACAGTAGACGAATTACATGTCATTTCCATCTACTGAATTATGAACAGATTCTTTCTTATTTTTATTCATCGTATATTAGTTTTTTAATAAGTCAATAGAAAATATCACTTCATTTTTTAAATCAATTAGTGACGGTTCTCTCTTGAAGAGGTGCGACACTTTCGGCTAAAAATGCTAAAATACCATTACTTAGCTTCGCGCATGACACGGGTGTACCCGACATGTTTCCTTTCATATTGAAGCCATCCATGAAAGACATCGAATTGGGAATCTAATAATGAGAACGGCATGAGAGTTGGTGTCCGAACGAAACACTTACGGTGACTGAGCTCAACTGTGCAGGCTAGTCCATCTCATATTCGGTTCTGGAATTGATTTTGAGTAGCATGCGGTTGAGATTGTTACTGGAACCGGCCTTGACTACCCTTTCGGGCATATCCTATCGATTTTGATTCTATCAACAGACTGTACAAAACAGAAAAGAGAAAGGACTCAAGTTGCTCTTCACGGGGGGCAGGGTGCGTAAGCAGCAGGCTGCAGAGGCACTAAGTGGGCTCCTCACATGGGCCCATGATGAGACCTACCCCTTCTTTGTTGTGTTAGCCCAATCTCATCTAAATCTGTGGCCCGCTGCTAATAAATTTCCCTTGTCGAATACTTTTACTGGGAAATTATGGTGAAAAATATTAAACTAGAGTAAGTTAATTAAGATAATTTAATTTTTTTAAATAAAATTTTAAATTTAAATATTATAAATATAAATAGCCTATATTATTAGAGTTTTATCTTTAGGTGTGTTGATTTGATTCAAACTGAATTAGTCGAATTTTATAAATTATATAGGTAATGGTATATATATATATATATGTAAAGCACGAGATTTCGATGTGCCAAACATTTATACATCAATGGCTGAACTCAGGACCACTATAAAACAGGATGCAAAGTTAGATTAAAGCAAGTCGGGAGTAAAAAGTGACCGCTAAAGGGTAAAGATATCCCCGAAAAAGTAGAGGCAGAGCCTTCGTGTAGTTAGTTGATATGATGTGGCGGGCATGTAGACTCGATGGTTATATCTCAATCCATCAATCTGCAATAATAATTCAGGCACGCGTAGCTCGTTCTCGACCTACGTGTCATGCGATGGTAGCCCATGGTGTAATCTCGCAACAATAAGCAACAGCCTGCCCACACAAATTCCTTTCCGCAATCTTGAAAAAAAATTTGCCTTTTGGGTTAGATGCATTATTTTCATAATCATTCGATTCATTTCACCCTCCGTTTCAAAGGAGAAAAAATGACTCTGATCTGTCTTCTAAAATGGGGAATGATGTCTGGCGGGATGAAGTACGAGGAAGAGGAGGGCACGGTGGCTCGCAAGGAATCGCTGTTCCCGCACGTTCACCAGATTAAAGAAATTCCATGAAAACACACACAGGCCCAGCAAAGCTCGAAAATTTTCCCAAAATACAAGAACCCGTCAGCATCATCAAGGCGCTCCCTTCCTCCTACTTGCCGAACTTATCCCTCACCCTCTCGTGGATCTCCTCTTGACGGGTTCGGATCCTCCGAGCTCCACCCGGCTTCCAGTTTTCGCGTCGTCTCCGAGCCCTTGCTCGTCTCTTGATCGAAGGAACCGCTCCAAGATGAGCTCGGGGGAGCTGCTCGACATCGAGCCTCTGGAGCTCAAATTTCCATGTGGGTGTCGTTCCGATCCTCGTTTCTTGCCTTGGCTGCTTATTAGGCTTCTGATCTGGTTCTTTTCTGCTTCTGGGTGTTTGATCAGTTGAGCTGAGGAAGCAGATCTCTTGCTCGCTTCAGTTATCCAATAAAACCGACAGCTTTGTAGCTTTCAAGGTAATAATTATCTAGTCTTCCTTAGTGATGCCATTCAGTGGGTGATTCAGAGCGAATTGTTCCTTTTCCTAGCCCAAGGGCGCCTTATTGTTGCTCGGAAAATGTAGGAAATAGTGAAATGTAGGTGCCAATTGGTACTGGAAAATGTCTACACGTTTCCGATCGTTCTCTGATACTGGAGTATGAAGGAAGGCAAACAAAATTTGATTGGATCAGAGTAGGACTTTTGGTATGTTGTAATATCAAACTTTATCCTTCTAATGGAACTCTAAGTTCTTATGCGACAGAAGTCGATATTGTCTTGTTCTGGCCCCCACTATAGTTTTTGTCTCCTCTGCTTAGTGTCATTTCACTCCCGGAAATGTGGGTCTACATGCTTTGTTTCATGTTCTGTCAAATGAGGAACTTGACTGTTTAATTTTCAGGTGAAAACTACCCAACCCAAGAAGTACTGTGTTCGTCCAAACACGGGAATCATCCTGCCACGGTCGACTTGTGATGTTGTTGGTACTCACAACAGTGCTCAATTTGCATAGTTTCTCTGACCCATTCTCAGTTTCTTATTATATGCTAATGCATAAATTCTTATTCCTTATGATTCAGTTACAATGCAAGCACAAAAAGAAGCTCCTCCTGATATGCAGTGCAAGGACAAGTTTCTTCTTCAGAGCGTGAAAGCAAATGATGGCACAACTGCAAAGGACATAACTGCAGAAATGGTATCTACATTGTTTAAACCTTTCCTGAAAGTATCTTAGTCTCTTCTCCCTTTCATTCTTCTTGTTAGCGGCTTTGAAGCATCAACTTCTTAAAATTTATCAAAAGATTGTGGTTATTCTTGAATTTTCTGAATTTGATATCATGTCCTTGAAATAACTTGTCAAGTATGGTTGATACAGTTCAACAAGGAGGCTGGAAATGCAGTTGAGGAGTGCAAATTGCGAGTAATCTATGTCTCGCCACCACGACCCCCTTCCCCTGTTCGAGAAGGATCAGAAGAAGGGTCTTCTCCAAGGGCTTCTGTATCAGAAAATGGCACTGAAGAAACCAGTGTTAGTACTCGAAAAATATGTTTTTTCTTGTCTGAACAGCAGATTGTTCAGTAGATTCCTTTGATTGTGAAAATGTAGAATGAATAGAATTATGATATGGCCTCTCTTTGGGCAATAACAGGTTCAGCAGTCACTTCTCGATTCTCAAGATGAATCTTCAGAGGTATAGTTGCTTTGCATCTGCACCTTCCATGTCATCTTTCATTCAGCCAAAAAAAAAATCGAATATAGATGTATAGATGGAGTGCACCCTTCTTGCATTAAATTTATATCAAACATAAGAAAATTCTTCTTCTTTTTTTCCATATAATTTTGGATAATTGAACATGAGAAAATTCAGTTACAAGGATAGTGTGGATATCCTTGTTTCATCTATCACTTTGTTTTCCTTTTGTTTTCCATACTTCTTCTCTAATATGATTTCCCAAAGGACATATTGGCCTGGTTTTCTGCTTAATGTTCGTATGTCTGCTACATACTTAAAAGGTTCATGACCCTGAGGTTTCAATAGACAAAAAAATTGATGTTTTCAAAATCTGTCCTCATTACCTATCACAGAAAATAGAACTGCAAAGGCAACCAGTCTACCAGCCTTTCTGTGGTTGATGGTCTGTCTAGAATTGCCAACCATTAGATGAAAGAAGCACTAGGAAAATGCCCAGGAAACGAAAGGTGTCAAGAATTGCTCTAGTAGTTTGTCTAGGATCCAATCCTGGTGCAGCTAAAGTGGGAAGTTGTTATGTTTACAGACAACAGCTCTTATTTTGAAGTTGATGGAGGAGAAAAGCAGTACGATTCAGCAAACTGACAAGCTTCGTCAGGAACTGGTAAGAAGTTACATTGCCATACTTGTTATCTATGCAGCCTTTTTCTTATTCCTTTATAAACATTCTTATGCTTATCAACAGAGACTAACAGGATTGAAAACACTGATGCCCACGAATGTAGGGGAGTTCACCCTTTGCCCAAATCTGTGTGTGAAACTGAATCATGAAACCAAATTTGTGTATATTTTGATAATAGTATATTTCCTTAAAGTGATCCATCTATATGTGATGCTCCATTTGTCTTCTATTTGCTTAAACATGAAACCGATGATGTGTAGGAGTTGCTGAGGCAGGGAGTAAACCAGAAAAGAGGTGGTGTCTCGCTCATGTTTGTGGTCCTTGTTGGCTTCATTGGCATAATTTTGGGGTTCCTCCTGAAGAAGACATGATCAATACTGGCAAAGAGTGTCAGCAAGTTGAGCTTCTTCGGTGTTTTTGCCTTTCTTCTTTCACCAAGAAAGTCTATCAGAAGACGCTGCAAATCATTTACTTACGGTGACTTGCTGTGTACATGTTTTGGGTCTTGGTCAGTGATGACAGTTGTTCTGAGATACAATTTCTGTCATAATGTTTCTGGATGTACCCCTATAACTTTGTAGTTGTGATGAATTATCTAGTTTGCTTGTGTCTCAAGCTTATGGAATGTTCTCGATGTGGGCACAAAAGGTACGTGGGCACGGGGGCATGGGTTCCGTGCAAGCCGGTGCTCACTGACTCTCTTGAATCATAGTTACTGGTAGTCCCCTGTCAAAAGGTTTCATAAAGTGTACCTAGCCAGTTAAGTGGTAAGCTTGGGCTTAGTTCGTTCAAATGAGAAGAGTTGAGCTGGGGATATGCTCAGTTCTATGCGGTAATTCATCAACAAAGAAAATGACACATGTTTAAAAGATGATCCGTTTTTCCTCCGAACGTTGCTGCCTTTACGAGCCGCTGCCTCATACTGTACCGATTGTTATGTATCAAATGGGAAAATTCTAAGCAAAAGATTAGTCCATCCGATGTCCCGAACAGGGGCTTATATAGTATCAGTCGATATCGGTTTTATAGTTCGAGTGTTATAAATGTGATTTTATTCTGACACAGCGTTCTGGGTCTAAACTGATTGGGCTTAGGTATTGATTACCGGGAACAGTAGAACTCGAAACTTCGTTTTGTTCGCAGTTGTCACTTTTCCCCTTTCCCTTTCTCGTTCGGCGGTTCTCCTCACTTCCATTGTTGCCGTTCTCGGTTTGTTTATTCAGTCTCCTCCTTCATCACTTCATTCTCTTACATCTTAGTCCCTTTCTGTTTCCCTGTCCTGTTCTGACTTCAATTCTCGAGGGGGAAAGAGATAGAGGGGCAGAGGGACTTGCAGGGTAGGGATTGTGAGGAGCTCCAACGTATCACTGTGATCAGTGTTGTTCTCTCTCCGTCCTCGTTCATATTGCGTAGCAATATGAATTTACATAACGCATGTTCATGTACATGCTAACTGCTGGAGTCTTTCTTTGTGTGCAGATTGTGGTAGACTAACTAAAATGGCGACAGCAGCCTTCAGCGCTGCCCGTTTGGACCTGGGATGCTTTTGGATGGTATTTATTCCCCGTAAATTGGACGCTTTGTGAGCTTAGTTTTCTCGATGAGTTATTGGCTGATAGTCCTTTGACCCATTTAAAGACTTGAAAGAATGACTTTGATCTTTGGTTTTCATGCATTCATATAGTTATGTGTATCTGAATGTTAGGATCCCAATGTAGCAAAACCCAAGAGTTGGCAGGGAAAGAAGCTCTATCCGAAAGCTATGGTAGCATCATCACCACAGACGTTGCAGGCTCCAAAGGATAGGACCCATAAGGATGTCCAAATTGCTGTTCTTGGAGCCAGTGGTTACACCGGTTCAGAGGTTTTGCACATTCTCCTATTCCTCAATAGAAAAATTCAATTCTTAAATGCTAAGTTGCACCTAATGGGTACTGTTGGCGTATAAGGGGTAGAGCAAACTGTAAAGTTTCTCTCTTGTTCCCCATTAGTACGTATCATCAATTTATTTGGAGAATGTAATTGCACATAGAGGATGGTTTGACCTTTTCTTATTTTCAACAAAGGATTGTAGGAATTGCCTGCAAATTTTTTAAATACAAGAGGTATCTTTTATATCTTGATTAAAAAAAGCATCTTAATCGCAAGTTTTCTGAGTTCTTTCTTGGTATCATTCATTGTTTTGACACTTGAAGTGATCTCTTGCTGGCAGATCATCAGGCTTCTTGCAAATCATCCTCACTTTCGTATTACTGTCATGACAGCTGATAGGAAAGCTGGTCAATCGATAGGATCAGTTTTTCCTCATCTGATCACCCAAGTAAGATGTTTGAAATATGGAACTTTTCTCTGTGATGATTTTTAGGTTCTTTTGTTTGTGAATCTTATTTTGCATACCATTTTAATTTTTACTGCATTTTCATAGAAATATGTCAAAGCATCATGATTATATAGGAGACTGATACACGAGTACCAAGCCAAATATAAGTTGTTCTTTTGAAGTCTCTCTCTCTCTTTTCCCTTAACAAAATGGCTTTGTGATTTTCTTGTAACTAGGCTTGAAACAAAACTTAACTTGTTTGTTGACAAGTTCCAGCACCAATAAATTCACACTATCGTTTTGGTTTGGAAATTGGTTTGATTGGTCAATCCTTGGCTAGCTCAGTCACATGTTTCATGACTATGAGATGCATGCCTGGTAGAGAGGCTTGAGATGGAACTTTTAGTAGCAGCCAGCTTTGTCTGCTTCCTTGCCCATCTTTGAGCATCAAATTTATCTTTGTCTTCCTTTTTATCTATAAATAGAGGAGAGATCCAGTCTCATCGGACTAAAAGATGTATATACATACATATATATATATATGATACACAGACAGATTTGCAGTATACTTTTTGTTTGTTGATTTATGTGTTTGTTTATAGGATTTGCCAGATATGATTGCAATTAAGGATGCAAATTTTGGTGATGTGGATGCTGTCTTCTGCTGTTTGCCACATGGGACAACGCAGGTCAACTTCACTGTCCAACAGTTTAGTGCTTCTTGTACAGCGTCTGATCTTCTAAAGTTGATGAATTTATCCATATGTAAAACATACAGGATATCATAAAAGGTCTTCCCAAAAGTTTAAGGATTGTCGACCTTTCTGCAGTATGCTTCTAGACCATGCTTTCCATATGCTATTGGGTCATGTTTGTATTTCTGTATCAAATTGAAACCATGTAATTGTAATACATCTTGAGCTTCCAGGATTTCCGGTTACGAGACATTTCAGAATACGAAGAATGGTATGGTCAGCCACATAGAGCTCCAGAAATGCAGGTAATTTGCTGTTGCATCTCTGATGTTCCAAATTTTGGCAAATCTGATATAAAGAGAATATTTTTTGTTTCATGAGTGAAATGCAATTAATTTATTTTTATTTGATCATGCTTACGATTGTTCATGATGTTCACTACTTGTAGCATCTAGTCTGTTATACTATCTATTTCATGTCAAGCACTGATGCTTGATGAGGAGCTACATCTATCCCAGTGAATTGAAAAATATAATAATTTTGTTCCCATTTTTTTACCCTTCATCTTAAATACTTAACTTGGTATAGAAAGAAGCTGTCTACGGTTTGACAGAGCTTTGGAGGGAGGACATACGAAATGCACGTCTTGTTGCTAATCCTGGTTGTTATCCAACATCCATTCAACTTCCTCTTATTCCCTTAATAAAGGTTTGTTTTTTCACTCAGGTTAACATATTTCAGTTTTTAAAAATTCACCTGCTATCATCATTTTGTTTAATCATCAGGTGTTATTTTGCTTGTTCGAAGACAACCTTCATGATTTGGCATTTACTTAATAAAATAATTTGTTATTGACTTATTGGTGGATTCATCATTTTTTATTTGTCATTTCTTTTGCAGGCCAATCTCATAACATGCTCAAATATCATTATCGACTCAAAATCTGGTGTCAGTGGTGCAGGTCTGGCTTTGTCTGAGACATCTCTCATGCTCTCCCTTTCTCTTCCTCTCTGCCTCTCACTCTCTTATACACCCACAACACAAAAGACTGCATATATGCACATCTTAGGGAGTGAATAATTGATTCCAGTACTTTTCCAAGCCTTCTATATATTTTTTATTGATTAAAGACTAATGTGCAGGGCGTAGTCCAAAAGAGGCTAACTTATTTACTGAAGTAGCAGAAGGCATACATGCCTATGGCATTACAAAACATCGGCATGGTCAGTTTTTATTGGTCCCTTTGCTCGTCATAACCTTTTCCTTTTCTCCTTGGAATTCTGCGCTGTCTCGTATCCTTGGCCAGTGAATAGCTTGCACATTTTTGGCATAATGGTGATTATTCATTGGTTCATTGTGATGATGTAGATTAATTGCTCTTCTTAGTCTTTATTCTTACCTATTGGTAGACCAGCCATATATGCTTCTGTGCAAATTGAAATATGTAATGAACTTGAGGATTCAATTACAAACTCCAGAAATGCCCACTATGTGTTATGGTTTAGACGTAATTTTTTTTTTTTTTTTAATCTATGGCATCCCAAATTACTCCTCATCATGAATCAGCATTCAGTTCTTTAGTAAAGAATTCTGGTAAACCATTGTGTCCCAAAAACATTAAAAATTATTCCATTTCATGAAATTAGAGTTGATGATTATGTCTAGATAACTTTAATTGGTAACATGCCGACTGTTTCATTAAACCAATTCTTTAAGATGATAGATGATGAATTAGTAATCAGGGTTTCCTTTCCTCTACTTTTTTTGGTTTTCAGTCCCAGAGATTGAGCAGGGGCTATCACATGCCGCACATTCAAAAGTTACTGTTAGCTTTACCCCACATTTGATGCCAATGGTAATGTCTAAACATGCACGTGTGTCCTCTTTTCATATTGTAAAATGCTCTTTCATGGCTAAATAAGGATGAGGTTTTTTCGTTTTTTAGAGCCGTGGCATGCTGTCAACTGTTTATGTGGAAATGGCTCCAGGAGTGAGGGTTGAGGATTTGTATGATCAGATGAAGACCTATTATGAGGTAATCCTAGTAAATGTATTATCAATGCACACTTTACTTTCTCTAGGATGCAGTAGCACTTTCTTTGCATAGTTGCAGGCTAATTTATTTACAATTTCAAAATTCTTTGACAGTGTGGAAATACATTACCTTGTTCTGTTGTTGCTCGCTAAGTTATAACTCTTTACTTCATGACCATTTGCTACGGGAGGTGCATTGTAATTTCCCGTTCTTATAATTTCATTCTCCTTGTGATACCACCACCCAGAAATGGGTCATTCTCTGAATGGATATTATATTACTGATTATAAAATCTTTGCCTGCCTGAAAGATCTTGGAACTTATTCTGAGATATTATATTCTTTTTGAAGTGAACATGACTTCTTGAGTCACTATCTAAGACATCCGTATTCCCAAGGTTCAACAAATGAATGGAGTTTGGCCTTCCTATGATGTCTCCAAGCTGGCCATGATAATTTCATTATTTTGTTAGTGAATAAATATGTGGCTTGAAAGATCCATGGTATTGTTTATACTATCTTACAGAGTCTTCGGCAATTCAATTTATATTTATTCACATGCATATAGGTTCTGCATATTTAATTTTATAGTTTCTGTGACAGTATAGTGTGTTCCTGTGTTCACCTTGCAGAATGAGGAATTTGTCTGTGTGTTAAAGAAGGGAGACACTCCTCACACTCGGTTCGTCCGGGGATCTAACTACTGCCATGTCAATGTCTTCGCTGATAGAAATCCTGGAAAAGCCATAATAATATCAGTAGTATGTCCATCTTTACATGGTAGATTGGTTTCTAACCTATCAATCTGTCTCCTTTTATCCACACTTTTACTTCCTTTCTGCAGATCGATAACCTTGTCAAGGGAGCATCAGGGCAGGCCTTACAGAACCTTAACCTGATGATGGGATACCCAGAGAACACGGGGCTTCTCTCCCAGCCTCTCTTTCCTTGATTACCAGTTGGCCCAAGTAACCTCTCCCATTCTTTTGCCCCACTCTCTGTCAGGACGTGGTTTGTTCGCTTCTAAGCGATTACATGCGCTCTTAGTCTATAATATATCATTGCTGCAGGAACACTCATAATATGTCCAGAGCAGACCGAACGTTTATTCGATATCATGGTTTTTTTTGTCGAGCATATTGCTTACCTACTACTTGGACCGTAGAGTCCCATCTGATCTTTTGTTTGGATTATATTTCTTTTCAAGACAAATGTAATGGATCTTCCTTTGTCTCTTGGTTTACAGCATGTGAGTTCAGGTCCGGAGCTTTGATTCCTCTGATTATGTGAAAACAGATACCTGGTTTTGCTCAAATTGTTGGGATGGAAGCTATGTTGCCTTCGTACAGGTTCTTGTGGTCGATTCTGTAAATGTACTCGGTTCATGAGTTATTTCAGTCCTTTTATGTACGTCTTCCCGGATTCGGAATAACCGTCCCTCTCGGGAGTATAATAAGCTCATCAGTTGAGAGGGGGAAAAGGAAGAGGACCGGTTCGAGTTCTTCAGTACTGTCATCTCTATCTCCCCCCCTCCTGTGATTCAATAACGGGAAATGGTGTCGTGATTGCTCGCATCTTCCCGGTCAATTAATTATGGGGTGCAACGATTAGGCTCGGCTTCGACGTCGGGAGATAGAGACTCTGCAATGGAGCTCTTGCACTCGTAAATAAGTTGGCACATGGGATGAACTTTGCCCGTTGATTTCTGTAACTTTCCGTCGGCTTCTGGATATTTCCCGGGCACGGCGTCGGCTATACATGACGACATAACATCACCGATCGTCCCGTGTAACCTCCCGGCAAGTGTATCCCAACTCGCATACAGTTAACGACGACGGCGTCTTCAGCCGCTCTCTCTGGAGACTTGCAGCTTCTGCCATC
Organism: Sonneratia alba; assembly: GCA_900174645.1. Lineage (NCBI taxonomy): Eukaryota > Viridiplantae > Streptophyta > Magnoliopsida > Myrtales > Lythraceae > Sonneratia > Sonneratia alba. The sequence continues at coordinate 1,137,495 of FWPY01000041.1, forward strand.
CTCTCTCGAGTGAGCAGTCCAATCCGCTCGGCCTCTGCTGCCCCCGCTGCCGCGCGGTTCTTCAGCAAGAATGCCCAAATGAGGATCTTCGAGGACGAGTGATGTCGATTGCCGCTCCGGTCGCACTGTTTCCCGTCGCTGGGAGCCGAGCTTCTTCTCAGGTAGTTGTTCCGCAAGTTCAATTTCCTCTCTTCCGGTGAACTACGAGCATTTAAGGCAGCGCAGTGCGTCGGGAGCTTGCTGATGGTTATATATGTAACTAACCAGTGAATGAGCTTATTTAATTGGTCAAATTGGCTAATGTCGGGTTTTAATTCGGCTGAAGATGTGTTCGATCCCTTCTCTCCATCAAGGAGCCAGAGCCAAGTCATGAACATGATGGACCAGCTCATGGAGAGAACCCATTGCTCACTTCAAGCTCGGTTGGAGGAGGATCGAGGAGGTCACGGGACGTGAGGGAGGACAGCGATGCCCTGCTCCTGCAGAAGGACATGCCAGGGCTCGGGAAGGTCTCGGTGGAAGGAGTCGGACGGTGAGGAGAGTCGGAGAAGGTACTTGAGCAGGGTCAACTTGCCTCCGAACCTGTACAAGTTCAAGGAGATCAAGGCTGAGATGAAGAACGGGGTGCTGAGGGATGACCGTGCCTAAGGTGGATAAGGAGAGGACGGACGTCTTCCAGGTCAATATCGAGTGAAAATTGAAAACGAACCTGTCTTTCTGAGTCCAACCTTGTTTTCTGCTTCCATGAAACTCTGAAATCCGATTTTGGCTTTCAGGAGGAACGAGCAAGCGATTTTGAATATTCGAACATGTTCCACAAAACCTGGTCAATCTAATCTTGTTTACTAATTCATCAATGGCACTTCAGGGTATCCGCTCTGTGTTTTGGTAAAGCCAATGGGGGCATCTCGTCGGGCATCCATAGAGAAATGTTTGGCTAAGATGAATGGAAAGCTAATCCAATCGATCGGTTGTTTCATCGGATCGGCTAGGCCCTGCAAGAGAAAACACATGGAAGACAGTGCAGCACATACCATAATGAAACAACCAGCAATGGAGTGATTCAATTAGAACTTAAATAGCTACAATGTACAAAGTTACAAGACCTATATTACCCACAAAACGTAAAACTTGCAACCCAAGCTTGTCAAAGAAACTCTAGCTCTACTTACCGATGTGACCCACTGAATAATCTACCAGTAATATCTTTGGCACCATTCATAGATGGACGTTTGCTGAGAACCACACGATTTCAAAATGGATCTTTCCGGAAGTCTGGTGTAAAGAACATAGCACCAGTTTTGACCTCAAGAAGCCGTTAGAAGATGAACTCACTAAGCTGAACATGCTTCCCTTTCCGAGGATTTCTACTGACGATATAAGCACTATCTTCCAAGCCGGCATTCGGGCAGTTCAATTGGTGCCTGAATTTGTCAATGGAGAAGTCGGAGAGACATGAGGAAAGCACAACACCAGACAAAGAACACCGGGATGAAGCAAGTGCATTACCATGAGAAGTGATCTTCACAGCATATAGATCCCCATATGATGGAAAGACCAGCTGATTTCCTGCATTTTAGCAGATAAGTATTCTACATTCAGGACAGTTCTCTACCCAGCATCTCCACTAAACTACAGCACCACATCAAATTCCCTAAGAAGCTTCTTGATTCAGGGAGAATAAACTCCTTGCCATCCAAAAAAGAGAGCTTGTTCCTGATCCCATCTTTGATTCAGGATCTTTGGATTTACAAGTGGTCACAATAAACAACCCAAGCCTTGACTATTAAGAACATGCAGAAGCAGAAAAATGATCATCCTGTGGATTAGTTAGGAGATGGGGAGAAGAAATATTACATACCACGTCGCAGTGAACATATCATAGAACTTGTCAAAGGCTTTATCGATACAGTAATGGCAGGTCAAGAGCTCTGAGATATCAGTCACTTTGCATGTTGACTTGCAGCACTTTATCTGCATCAAATCAATGATTAACTATTTTGGTACAAGAATATTGTCGGAGAGATGCAAACGACAAAAAACCTCACCAGACGCTTGAGCTTATGAGAGTAAAATTGTCGATGAGATGAGTGTGTCTCTATGTGCTTGTTCAGATGACCTGCACTGAGAAATGACCCGTCTCATTTTCTCCTTTCTCTTTTGAGGATTGATTGCATAAATTGATCGAGTGCACAAAATAGAGAAACAAAATTAGGCCATTTATGGCACACAATAATATCTCATGCTTACAATGGCATGATAATGTGTTACATGCAGCCTAGCTGGAACTTCAATTTAACCAAATCAATTAAGCACCGATAAATGCATTTGACTTTTCTAAAAGAACCCAGTGTACTTGTTAGGTTCATGGTGCCAGAAATGTCCCTGATCTCTTGCAAAAAAATAAAGCACCATTCTGTTCAAAATGCATCAGAAAAGACAGACATCAGAAAAATACAACTCACCCAGGGACTGCCCTTGCCCACAGAAGCCCAAAGTATACGTAATGAACACAAATAATGCGAACTGTGACCAGCAACAGCCCATATTTACTGCAATATGGAATTTTAATAAGTCACATACCCATCACATATAGTTGTATTGCAGTCAAGGCATGTTGCCAAACCAAATGATGATCGGCACTCATTGCAACTTGCCCCTCTAAAGTTTTTCTCTATCTGCTTGCATCTGCATAAGTAAAAATGTAAATGTAAAAGTTAGGTATGGAAAAGGGAGGAAAAGGTTGCCGGCCCTTTGTGATTGCACTTAGATATAAGTGCAAATTAGCATGGAGAACTTAAGTTGAACAGTGAAATTAAATGATTGTACATCAAAACCATACCTCCTGTAGAGTCCAGCAAGATCTCGAGGTATGGAACTGCATTTGCTTTGTCCTCCTGCAACCTACAACAAAAGAAAAGTATGATGCACTCACACTAATATACTACAATAGCACCAAAACAGGTAAAGAGGAACCAAAATTACCAACATTTTGAAAGGAAAGTGTGCCAAGGATACCAAACTCACCAAGCAATCTTTGGCAAGATGTCCTGGACGCTGACACTTGGAGCTGGAATTACCAATTCATAATAACATGAGTGTGTACAGCACAATGAACAGCATAATAAGATCAGAAGACAAGAAAAGCAAGCCATTGTAATCACTTGAAAAATGTATCTGAATAGAAAATCTTATAATGAAAATTTACAACCAGAGCTAAACATACAAGAAATAAATAAGAGTGGAATGACTCCGCGCTAGAGGAAAAATGATGCTGTTATCTCAAAGAGACACCAGATAAAAAGATTCAGAAGCACACATACCAATTATATGTACAAAGATCAGATTTCTTTCTCAACCAATGATGACGATCATAGTCCCAAGTATCCTCTTCATCTTCAAGCATGCTGGGTGCAGGATCATGTTCAGATAAGCCAATAGCAGGATTACGACAGGTCAAAGGAGTCTGAGAAGCACAAGCATTCATGTTATGCACTCAAACTAAAATTAGAATTCACAAGAATCTGAAACATCACAAACCAAGAAGTTATAGGACAATACCTCCCCAAATTTGACAATTTCTAAAAGCTTAACTTTGCAGTCAGAGCTGCAGATATCATCATCAGTCTATCATCACAGACATCAAATAAGAGGTCAAATATGTCAAAGGTAAGTGGGAGTAAAAAAGAAAAAGGAAATGGTTAAGTTTCAATTACAATAACCTGAACATATATCTCACCTCATCACAAATATATTCACCATATCTGCCACAAATGACACAAACTGGTTCTCCCGGATCAGGAAATCTTTGCTCACCACTGACCTTAACCCGATCCTGTTCGGGACCATTCTGATCACCTTCTGCAACATAACTTGGATTACAGATGAAAAAAAATGGTTTCTGATCATTTACAAATAGAGGGTGCTCAAAATTCAGCTTCAGAGACACACCAGAAGTTGAAGGCTCTTGCTTTTCTTCACTCTCTGAAGCGCTTCCATCACCTGCTTTTGAATGGAGAAAATTTCATGTTAATGTGTCTGCATGCCAAAAATATAACAAGCATATCTGTCGTAACAGTTTTCCATGCATGCAATATCAAGCCCAAAAGAATACCCTCTTTGTCAGGAACCTGGCAGATACATACTTGCATAAAAATGTCTTTAGCACATAATCCTTATCCTGACAACCTCAAACCGATAGCATGCAGTATGTAAAGATTGGAAAGGAGAACAATAAGCAAGGAATAAGAGGGAAGCCACGACACAAGCAGATTGAAATTAATAAAATGCACTTTATGAAGCAGGCAATCAACAGAATAAAGGCACCCAGGCAGTTCCATGCTTAGGACACAAAGTAAACAAAAAAAAAAAAAAACACTTGCTAGTTCAAGAGAGAGCTTACTTCCATAACCAACTAAATTCACCCCTGAGCTAGAAGGGCCCTGCGGATATTACAGTCCAACAAATCGTGAAATGAAAGTAAATTAAAAAAAAAAAAGCAAAGTCCAAATAGTCATCTGGGAAGAGGATGAAACTACCAGAACATCGGGAGTCAATTCCTCACAAACAGGAGTTGAACGAGCTTCTTTCCTGGCAATATGCACATGAAAGAACACCTATGACGATAGTCTGATTCTCGAACTGGATCAGAGCGAGAAGCTGACAGCAAAATCCAGTTAGCTAGAAACTTTTGTTAAATTAGTTATGAGCCCATAAGGGATCGGGCCCGTTTCCACTTAAAAGCTCAAGCTGATAGGTGGTGGTACTCAACCTTCTCATAAGCCCACAACGTTTTCTTTATTTAATCGATATGGGATCGTATATCTCAACACCCGCCCTCACGTGGCAATGTGGTCCACTTTGCCATATGCCATTAAACACCCGCCCTCAACAACGATCTACAAGCCGGGCATTCTTCTTCCGGTCTCAAACGAGGGGGACAACTGGCTACAAGTCGGGCAATTTTCTTCCGTACTCGGGCTTATATCAACTAACCACGAGCCAAGGTTCTAGACTCGGGTCGGGCAAGGTGTGAGCCCACTGGCTCTGATACCATGTTAAATTCGTTGTGAGCCCATAAGGGATCGGACCCGTTTCCACTTAAAAGTTCAAGCTGATAGGTGGTGGTACCCAACCTTCTTATAAGCCCACAACGTTTTTTTCATTTAATCGATGTGGGATTGTATATCTCAACACCCGTCCTCACGTGGCAACGTGGTCCACTTTGCCACGTGCCATTAAACACCCGCCCTCAACAACTATCTACAAGCCGGGCATTCTTTTTCCGGTCTCAAACGAGGGGGACAACTAGCCACGAGTCGGGAAATTTTCTTCCGTACTCGGGCTTATATCAACTGACCATGAGCCAAGGTTCTGGACTCGGGTCGGGCGAGGTGCGAGCCCACTGGCTCTGATACCATGTTAAACTTATTGTGGGCCCATAAGAAATCGGACCCGTTTCCACTTAAAAGTTCAAGTTGATAGGTGGTGGTACTCAACCTTCTCAACTTTACCTTCTCTTCGCGATGTAATCCTCATGGGACATCAGCCCTTCATTCTCGTCAACTCTACGGCTCTGTTTAGGCGTCTGCGTAGTCTCCGCAACACGTTTACGGCGAGAGCTTGGCTCGTCCTTCGGAGACTCCCCATCGTTCAAAGAAGCGTTTCCGGTGGCAATGTTATAAGCTGTTGAGACAATTCAGTTGGCGATGAACAAACAAAGAATTGAATCAGAGAACAGTAAAAGAGAAGCAATTGCAGCTCAGTTAACACGAAGGGAGTGGTACAATTCCAGACACCTCAACGTCTCAAAATGATAAGCTCAAAATTTTGCGGAATATAACGAACAAAGACGGAAGAGAAAGATCAATCAGGCCTTTGAGGTTCCGAAGAGCAGAGGAGAGATTGAAGTCTCGGTTGTAAGCAAAGGAAGGATTCTTGTAGAAGTTCGTCCTCGTCGTCCCCATTGCCGCCTCGTTTCCCCCCGGCAGCTCGGGCTCCGATTGCTTTGTTTTCTGCGACTGCCGTACCGATTTGGTATGGGCCTTCCAATGAACCGGCCTGTCTCAGTGTGAACCAGCTTCACCCGGTCGAGGTCCGCAGCAGGGCTCTCGAAGATCATTAAAAATGTCATTTTAATTTCCCGTTGAATTTCGTGCAGAATAAGGATAAAAGTAATTAATTCTTTTCCCTTTTTCTTTTCGGTGAGAAGGAAAATAATCATTAAAAGAAGAGATAAACAGCAGCAGTTGAAAGCGGGAGCTACGATATCTCCATTATCTTCTTCAACCGACCCCACGAGCATCAAGCGTCTCATCCTGTCCCCAAGAGCTTTATCCCTCCTTTCCCATTCTGGGTCTGATCGAGGTTTTGTTTCTGTGCCTTGCTGCTGGCTTAGTTTGGCCTATTCATTTTCCTGCTTTTGTCTCTTGATATTGCCCTGATGATTAGTTTGATCAGTTAGTCAATCTGATCGTGTTTTGGACGTAGGTCGGCCTACTATCTGCATACCCTTTAAATTGTTCCCTACTTTATTTTGCGAAAGTTCAAGACTTGTCCTACTCTTGTGAGGGTAGTTGACCTTTGCGGAGCTGGTTCAGGAACATGCTAATTTAGGGTTTGCCTGAATTTCCCCCCGTATCTTTTGATTTCAACTTTGGATGGAATAGAAGATCCTTCATAGGTGTCCCAGTTGAGACCCTCCCTCGATTTTTTGATCAAAAGCTGACTTTGATTCATTTTCCTGTTAAAATTTTCTTTGTAGTTATGCTTTTTTTTTTTGAATTCATATTTGTAAATTGTATTTAATGTTCTTTTAGTGAAATGTTGCCAATCAGCCTGTCAAATTGTTATGATCATGTATAGTTGGAATAAAAAGCTGCTATGAAAATAACTGCAATTGTGAAATGACCCGAAATTGGTTGATATGCCTTGTAGTAGTATATGATAATTCTATCCTCTTACATGCATTACTTTGATAATAGCCCAAGTTTTAATTAGTTCTCTTCAAATATCAGTTGTAATGGCGAAGAGTTACTTCAAGCAGGAGCATGATCTTGGTATGTGTTTCTCTTACATTTATACACTCCCAGTTTATTTGTTTGTTCATCTTCAGTTTGATAGGGGTTATCTCTGTCTGATGACTGTCTTATGCTTATTAAGTGGTTGTTTTCGCCTGCTAACCCACATATGCATATGAGCAGAGAAGAGACGGGCAGAGGCTGCGAGGATCAGGGAGAAGTACCCAGATAGGATTCCTGTGAGGACAAGCTTTTCTTTGTGACTTTCATATGTTATTATCTGAAGCTAATTACCAAAAAAACTATCATTGTGGTATGTTGTTTATTCTGATTTGGTTTCCTCTAAATCTTTTAGGAAAATTATAGATCTTCTGCTCCTGCATACATATCCAATTGGTTTATGTGCGTTCATAGCACCACTAATCAAATTTATCTAACAGCTTTCTTTGAATGTCTAAATTGGTGCTCTGAAGTCCTGGGTGGTGATATGTGAGGGCTGGCTTATTATTGTAAACTTATTTGTTTTTACTTGTTTTTTATTCTGTCTTGGAGCTACCTAGCCATTTGTGGGTCTCAATTTTCTTTTAGGAAGTTCATCTGCGTAGGCTGCTTTATTATGTCTAATTAGAAGTGCTAAAAGAAAGCCTACGCAAGTGGATATTGGAAATGGTTTGTGCAGATACAAATATCGCTTGCATTTTCTACTTTGGTTCAAATCTATCTATTTTTAAAACCTCAATCAGTGTCGCATTCTATTTTCTTTGCATATCACTGAAATTTGATGGATCCTTCTTGTATGAGCTCTCAAATTTTTTTAGCTAGAAGGTTACCAAACATATATGCATTACTTTGCACTTCTGAATTGACTTGTCTTTGGTGATGCAATATTAAGGTAATTGTGGAGAGAGCTGAGAGAAGTGATATCCCAAACATTGACAAAAAGAAGTGAGTGTTGCTTTTCGATATCTCTTATGTAATTTCTTTACAATGGTAACTGTTTCTTAACTTGTCATTGTTTCAATGTGTATTATATGAATTAAGAGCTTTAGAAGAATTGAAAGCCTGGAAAAAGAAAATTTTAGTGTAGATGATGTGAAGCATATGAGAAAAAGCTTATCGCCGATCACAAGTAGATTCTTGGGTGCATCATTCTCATTCCGTAGCTTGTGCACTATGTTACCTTTGGAGGAATTTTTACTTGCTAAATTCATAGTATGGTTTTTACTGGTTTGCTCAATGCTTTGGGAGAGATGCTGCACCTTCTCACAATTATCTTACTGAGGGTAACATATTTCAGGTACCTTGTCCCTGCTGACCTTACCGTGGGGCAGTTTGTTTATGTAATTCGCAAAAGAATCAAACTAAATGCAGAAAAGGCCATTTTCATTTTTGTGGACAATGTTCTCCCACCAACAGGTAGTTACCACATATAATGCAAATTCAAATGGACTTTGTTTGGGGCCTCTTTGACACCACTTTGCATATTTGCAATTTTCCGAAAGATATTTACCAAGAAGAGCAAGATGAAGGATGCTAAAACATCTAAAGGACCATTGATGGGGAAAATGATTTGGGTCTTGATCATATTCAAATCTACCTCTAAGATTCTCCACCACATTTCCCTCTCTCTCTCTCTCTCTCTCTCTCTCTCTCTCTCTCTCTCTCTGTTCTCATCCTGAAAAATCTTCGAGAACTTGATCTCTCTGAGTTTTTCCCTATTACACATTACTCTTTTCCACAGTCTTTCAGCCTCAACGGAGAGGTCAATAATGCTCTGATCTTTTGCAGGTGCAATCATGTCTGCAATATACGAAGAGAAAAAGGATGAAGATGGGTTTCTTTACGTCACTTACAGTGGAGAAAACACATTCGGTTGTTAGGGATGTTGCTCTCATAAATACTATTACATGAGTTCTTTAAAGTTCTTGCTCATTGAACGCTGTGCTTTCTTAGTTTATGCTCAGAACCATGATGCATGTTCATGGAGGATCGGATGATCATAATATTGTACAGTTTGTATATAATGTCCAAGAAGAAGTGCAATGTAAAGCAACATCTTCTAGTTTCTGATTCTATTCTCTCTGCGATGCAATGAGGACTTGATGAACTGTTTTGAGTTTTCACTGCTTCGATCATTTTGCTAGGGGCTGTTGGGAAATGACAAGTTGGTCGAAGCTAAGAACTGAGATAATTTTATGGAAGCGTCGCCTTGAGAAAATTTGGGAGTCAGAAAGTTCTTGTAAAAAACCTTTCTTTGCACGGGGAGAGAGAGAGAGAGGGAAGCTCAGAGTGATAGTGGCTTGATTCTGAATCAAAGTGACCGCAAGTCTTCATTAAATCCCATTTTTGTTTGGAGATAATGGTTAGCCAATAGGAATGAATGTGAGAACGAGGCCCTGATGACCATCATTTTGAGATCCACGACCGAGTGTAGAAACAAATGGCCTTCAGGGCCTCCTAATGGTTCACGAAAATGATCCGTGTAAACTTTCTGGGAAGGAATATTTGGGGCCATCACGTATCTTCTGACGTTTGCTGCCACCGGCCCAAGATGGCAAACTTGACGCTCTCCAGAAGAGCAGTGCATTCTTCTTGCCGTGATGATGCAACTTTATGTGCCATATATAAGGTGATTTTAACCTTAAGAATTTGTTTTTACTTATATGATGGTATGAAGACATAGACAATATGCTGCAGAAGTAAAACTGTTCATTGGTGACTTCGACACGCTTTTTACCATGAAATTCAGTCTTCATTGTCGAATAATGATTCAGTTTAGACGACTATGGTTAACTTTTACGAATGCAGCAGGAGGAGGTTTAGGGCTCATTCTGTTATTCGGGGCCTTTGTTATGTGTTGTATGGTAAGACCTCTTTTAAGTTTTTTGATCTGGAACACCTCTTAAGTTACCCTCGTGTAAACGTAAACCAGTGAAGCTTTTGGATGTCCTCCTCTAGTTTGTTGTTTCTTGGCTTTGGGCACTTTCCGAGAAAAACTTAGGTGGCAAGGAGGGGAAATTGATTGCTAGACTACATGGCAGTTAGCACAAACCAGGCCTTACTGCCGGACCATATACAGCTCTGTGCCGACCAGTAAGTGCATTTAACCTGCAACTCGCCTTCTTCCTGGTAAACTACAGGAAGCTTCATTGTTGTGGCACCTTTCAAATAATAGTCCATCATATTTAATGCTAAGCTGGTGAAAAATCCCAAGCACATGGGCTTATCAGCACTGCTTTGCGATAAGATAATTCTTGCAGTTTAGTTATTTGCATCAACAGGAATGCATAGGATGCCTTTGCTGAAAAGGAAACGAGAAGGATGGTGTATAAGGACAGGAGCAAAGATTTGGCATCTTATTCATCAGTTAGCTGTGGTAGCAAAAGCCCGTGGTCCTTGCCAATTTGTCTTCAGAAGAACTCCATTCTTTAAATGCCTTGTGGGACTGACCTCTGTAGAACTTGCCAATTTAATTCTCCCTTTGACATCTCCATAACGTGTCTTATTACAAGTCATTTCTAGCTATAATCGGTTCAGTGTTAACTCTATAGCTTATGATATATGTAATCAATGGGGCTGTAGCAGGAGAGGGCCAGAGACCAGTAAGCTCAAACCAGCTTTCGTCGTTAGTGAACTTACGGTTACATGGATATTGTGAGCAAGATCCTGAGGTTGAGTGCAGGTTTTGGTGGTTCAAATGTACGCCACTTATACCAATGAATGCAATTCTCATGAATGATGACATAGTAATCTATTGCGCTAGTGCCTTATTGATTGGTGGATGGACAGTTAACGATAGTGGAAAAAGCTCCTAACTCCACCATGAACACTTAGCTCAGTGTACTTCTGCCCATCTGCCATTGCCAGGCTGTGTTTCACAGTTCAAACCAATCCACTCTCCCTGCACTGTTTCTTCGATGTCCTTATCATACACAAGAAGTAGAGAAAGGCACCCAAAAAAAAAAAATTGCAAAAGGATACTTCAATTTCCCTCAGCTATAAAGCCCTTCCTTCTCCTCCACCTTCTTCGTCACTGCCACTTCTCCTAAACCCACCAAAGACCCTCAGACCTGGTAAATCATGGCTCCAAAGTCTCTAGCATCAGCTGCATTGCTCCTCTCCTTCAACCTCATCATCCTCTTCTCTTTTGTAAGCTCTACTCACATTCCCTCCTCCCGGACACCTTGTCCACCCATGAATCCGAAAGTCCCAGGCCACTCTCAGCCTGCTGTGCCCGCTTGCCCCAGGGATGCCCTCAAGTTAGGGGTATGCGCAAACTTGCTGAATGGTTTGGTTCATCTAGTTGTGGGCACCCCTCCGAAGACTCCCTGCTGCAGCCTGCTCTCAGGGCTAGCAGATCTTGAAGCCGCTGCTTGCCTCTGCACTGCCATCAAGGCGAACATTCTTGGGCTCAACCTTGATGTTCCCGTGTCACTCAGTTTACTCCTGAATTATTGTGGGAAGCAGGTGCCTTATGGCTTCAAGTGTGCCTAGAGAAGATGTTCCATTCTCTGTCTAGTCCCTTTGATTTGATTGTTCTATTCCTCAGCATTGTAACAAGAGGAAGATGTGCTTGCTGTTGTCTTGTGTGAAGAGAGTGATGTATTTGACTTGTCATCTTTTTCTTAGGTAAATCGTTTTCTTGGGTTAAAGACGGACCAAAAACAAACTGAGCAATTCAAAGACGAGTAGGTACTATAAGTGACGCAAAGTCTCAGGAGATGATCATAATAAGAGTTTCGATTTGCCCAGACAATCTGTAAACCTTTCAACTTCACCCGAATAACAATGACATCAGCATCTGTTATCCCATGATGAAGTAAAATTCGAGTATCCTGAATTAAAGGCTCAATCCAGATTGAATATGAGTCATGTGCCTACCTGATCAAGCATTTTGCCGCGTCAGGAGATGGAAGTCATCACCCTTCATAGCTTGGCCACTGTCAAGGACATTGGCCCAATTTCAAATCTATCATCTTGGGCTGATCCTCCTACTCCAGCCATACCAGGATTACACTTGACTGTACTATCAGTACCAAGCTCCAGCCACATCGTCTCTGCCTCTCCATTTTCTTCCATCTCAACCATACGCAAGTCTTCAAATTTCGCACACCAGCTCTTATTGCTCAGATGTTTCCATAAATCATTCTATGGACTGAAAAACAGAATCGACCACACCATGTGTTCCCAAGCTGCTGTCTATAGGAATATTTATTCATCCACTTCCAAGCATGCCAACAGCCATAATAGAAACAAGCTTTCTACTTCTCCTGCTATCAATCCGTAGTGTTCACTTTCCGTAAACACTGCAGATCTTGCAGGTTGTGGCCGGAAGACTATTATTACAACTTGAACTTTGAGACAATAAAATTTTCTATACTTCATCTAATGGAAATCACTGCTCCATTGGACTAGAGTTTCCATAAGCTTTTGATGCTATAAAAATTTATTTCAATTGTGGATGAAGTGACTGATACTTGCATTCCTTAACTCGAACGGTTAACTACCCATTTCTGCCTCCTGACTCCATCCTCTCCTTGATCCAAATACATGGCTAGAAACTAAAGAAAGAAGGATTAATTAACCTTATTCTTCTTATGAGTACACATGCAAATATTCATCTTTAAGTGCCAGATCATAAGCTTCACCTAAAAAACTATACTCCCGACCTTGGACTGCCTCGTTAATTGTGGTGGGTATAGTCTTGTTTCACTCCAAATCCATGCAGAATACATCAGGCCGGTGAATGTGTTCCAGAAGCTGCCATCACTCAACTCCCACCGCCCCTTGGAGTTCTGCATAGCCTAGCCGAGATGGTCAGTTGAAAGCTTGGGGATTAGACATAACAACACTAGAAGTTTTGTGATAAGTGATCTTTTCGTTTTCCGGCCGCTAAGTTGGACTAAAGTTGCCCGACAATGTGTAGGGGATTTCCAATATAGCCTAAATGTACGAAAACAGACGGATCAAATTGAGCCTTATGATCAGATCTGATTCTATACCCTACCAAGATGGGTGCGATCCAATGCACTCGTAACTGTTGGTGTTCTGTATAAGATTACCACTAGTTAATTAGGCTCAATTGTAATGAACTCTACCATATATCAGAAACTGTTCATAGATGGGTCACTCTACACCAACATGACTCCATAGTTTCCACTCGGACCTTCCGGGTCGGAGGATTCAGCGCTGGGTGCTCTCAAAGAAATTCCCATTGTACTGGTACAGATCTAATGGTGGATTAAGATCATAGTGTACTGATGAAAGGAACCTTCCCATTTCACGTCAAGATATTCTGTGTTCACACACTCACACACAGAGAGGGACAGTTGTTTGAGATGTGGACACAAGTTCACGAGAGCCGATTGGCTAATAAGTCCAAGAACACTCTTGATGGGAGTCCAACTATGCTGCATTATAATATTATTTATACCTCTTCTTAGACTTATAGAAATAATATAAAGCGATAACTAAAACCATGGAAAAAATTTTCAGTCAATCGAACTCATCACTGTACCGTGTCATGAGAAAATAGGGTATTGGATAAAAATTCAATTGGAAATCAATGCAAATTTACTGAGGTGTTTCGGTATTTTTTTTCTCTTGAATTGGCGTGGTTTCTAATGAAAAGACTGCTAAAGATTTCCTAATGCCAGAGTCAAATGCGCTGTTAGGCATAAGAGGACATAATTTTCGGGTGATCATACATCACATTATCACATTATGAGAAAGAAATATTGTAATTAATAATAAATATTATAATTATAAAATAATTTATACTTGATATCCTATTTATCATATTTTTATTAATATTTTCTGGGAAATTAATTTCTTATGCCCCACAACTTGAAGTCGACGACGACGGATGATGCCACCGGGCAAGTAAATGACTAAATTGTCCTCGTCTCTTCAAGTGTATCTCATCAATAAATGCGCGTCACGTTCCAAGGGATACGATCGAATTTTTAGCAATCTTTTGTCAAAATTTAACACAATTAATCACTCGCATTTTGACATTCTGACATGGAAAGAATCATACTTTGACTTTGATTATTGTCGCATACATGAGACATCACTCACCTTCACTTTAGGGCATGTCTGGGGGAGGAAAATGAGGGAGAAGAAGTCGGGATTTAAGGGATTTACATAGAAATTTTCCTGAATTTCCTTCTTCTCCCTTCATTTCTCCTTCCATAGACATACCTTAGGCCGTGTCGCTGGCATAATAATCAATGGGTACCCTATGGGTTGATCAAAATAGCTGTCTTGTTTAAGGTCTCAGCTACTCGAAGGGTGCTGATATATCGGCCTTGATTTTGGAATTTCAATTTTATATTTTCATGACAGGATGGCATCGTAGTGGCGATTGATGTGTCTGGCCCATGGAAAGTCCAAATGGTCCATGTAAGGCCAGACAACCAACCAATCATGTGAGCAGTCACATTTTGTTTGAAGATGTTTAATATCATGTGTCCTTGAGTACCACTCCATATTTAAAATACTCAATCAATATTGAATATTTCAATTTCATGAGTCCGATCAATCACTAAAAGGATAAAGGTATATATATTTTGTACATATATATATACATATGATAACTTGTCAACCTACCATCACTAGTTGAGTAGCCTCTTGGGGCTCGTTAAAGCATGTATTGCAGTACAACTAATAACCCTTTTTTTTCGGGTATTGTATGAACACCAGCATTTCCATTCGAATAACATAACTACCATATTTTATCTTTCTTTTATATAAAATGAAGAAAAAAAGAAGATATATTATAACAATATTATTTTTAACATATAACTTGTAAATATTAGATTCGATTTTTTATTATTGAATCTTTTACGCACTTTATTTTTCGATTATTCCAATCCCTTTTTAGACTTATGGTTTCTATGAAACCAAAGACAAGTTTTCCATATAGAGTAAATAACTCATGTCGGCCATATGGTTTCAAGAGCTTCCAAGACTTCTCGTGGCCGTGGGTGATAGCTGTTGGCAAAACGAAGACTCAGAACAATTTTAAAAAATAAGGGGATATTTGTGAGGCATCAGATCTCAAACCGCCCAATTTGAAGATATTAAAGAGAATGTAGGGCAAGAAATATTCCCTTGGGAGCCGTAAGAGGACAAGGATCCTCCGAAAAACAAAGCGGGGTAGGAGGTTGTCCTTATTCGGGGGAAGAAGTGAGAAGAAAGATTGACAACTAAACATCACACAAGACTACAAAAATCCACCATCTCCATGGCCTCTTACGTGCTTGGTTTTCCTACCCAATGTGTGCCCACATGGGGCACCCTCCTATAATATATACATATATATATATTGGAGTCGGGATCAAGATCTCCGGTGACATGTCTGGATGGAACCACAGATCGAGAGTGAAACAGCTCGAGTGATTGGTCTTATCTTCCCTATACCTAATGAGTCATAATGAGACAGGGAGCTCAATATAGTGATGACTTTCACAGTCGACATATAACAGAGAAAATCCTAATTGACTTTGGCTTTCAGTTCTCCTTTTAAGTTAGACTCGCTGTCGCCATTTGTTTTCTATCCTCTACTCCCGATTAAACCTATAGCTCACGCGTCCTTGTTAATAATTGACAGTACACATAGATTTGACCATTGCCAGTTGATTTATCAATGAAACCCTGTGTTCGCTCTCATGCAACACACGTCCATCCTAGCCCTGTCTAGTTCCTGTGACGACGTTATTTTCATCGTCTCGCCAAACGAGAGATGATTTAAAAGGGTGTCTCCCTATGCAGAGCCCGTTGAGATCGATGTCGTACAAAAGCAAAGACAGACCCAACTTCGATCCCGACCTTGCACCGATGACCCGAAAGGCTATAGCTGGAAAGTTCTTGGTTGTTAGTAACGTCATGTCTCTCTCGTTCTCAAAAATAAACCTTCATGCGTATTCTTCTGCAGTAATGGTAACTGCTCCTGTCATTTTGTGCCCGACATCATGAGCCTCATATAGTGAAACTTTTCTTTCCAATTATCTAACCATTCAGCGGCTCACAAGATATGCTATATGAGAAAAAGATTCAGTAACTCATAAAATTTTTTCTTACATAGGATGTTAACCTTAATTACCTGTCGTTTCTCTGGAACACATCCGCAGTATTCAACTGGGATTATATATGTGTGTTGTATATGAAGAAAATTTATGATTAATCTTTAATAGGTTGACATAGAATACAAATTATTTAGGTATTATTGAATTTTTGAGTACAAAATATTCACACCAAATAAAAATAATTCAATTATATTTTTAGTCTGCCAGCCTCCATCTCAAGCCCTTTCATCTATAAATACCGAATCTCCCTACATAAACATCCGCACATCTCCCTCCAAATCTCTTACACACTATCCCACTGTCTCTTTTATCTTTCTTAGTGCCAAACTTCCAAGAAAGAAGCCTAAGATGGCCTCCAAAGCTCTCCTCCTCATCCTAGCCAACCTTCTCTTCTTCACCGTAGTCAGCTCCACCTACGTCCCTTGCCCTCCGCCTCCGAAGCCAAAGCATCACCCTCATCCTCACCCTCACCCTCACCCTCACCCTCACCCATACCCTCACCCACACAAGGCCACCTGCCCCAAGGACGCCCTCAAGCTCGGAGTGTGTGCCAACCTGCTCAACGACCTCCTCCACCTCGTTGTCGGGACCCCTCCCAAGACCCCCTGCTGCACCCTCATTGAGGGCCTGGTCGACCTCGAGGCTGCTGTCTGCCTCTGCACTGCCATCAAGGCCAACGTCTTGGGCATCCACCTCAACGTCCCCGTCTCCCTCAGCCTCCTGCTTAACTACTGCGGCAAGAAGGTCCCCTACGGCTTCCAGTGTGCCTAAGTGGTCGACCTTAAACATCATCTAGCCAACTCTTTGCCTTTGGTTTTCGCATTTTCTAGACTTTCATGGTTGATTTTCAAAAGTGAGACACTTCTCTATTTAGTGAGTATGTTCAATTGGGTATTGGTATCTGGTCGGTTTTATTTATGAAAAGAATAATGCCGAAGGGAAGGCTACTCACTGACCCTTCGGAAACCTGATCGTGTATCAGCTTTGCTGAGGTATCTCTTCTCTGTTTGAAAGCATTCATGTTCTCTTGTATGGATGTCCAGAAGAACTGTACAATAAAGTGATTTTTTTCAGTGGTACGTCATGAGAATCTTTGTTCACATTGTTTCGTGCCTTTACATAAATTTATACACCGACTGCTCAGAATATGCATTATATCATAATCTCGATCCAAAGAGCTCTTATTGCACGACGACAGATGATGAAGTGAAACACGTTGTGCTGGTTAACTGAAGTTCATATATTTCACATCGTAAGGAGGCCTACCTGCTCATAAAGGGACTATTAATCTTACAGAACTACTTGCAAGTTTGGCGCACAGGAACCGATAACGGAATGGATTCATATTTCGATCAATCTTGCACAGCAAATGGATCAGCATATTAGCTGATAAAGTGACCAGAAGAGTGAATGAAAGGCAAGACGCGCATGACATGTTTATGATAAGTTCACAAGCCAGCAACTTGCCTTTCGGTTTTATATTTTAAAGGCAACATGTACTGATTCTGGATTTATGAATCTTTTACCCTTACAGGTACAATGTCTCTTCTTCGATCGCATGGAATTTTCAAGGTGACGAATGTTTTTTGCCCACATGTCATCTGTAGTGGGCCAGATCAAATTTTTATCCATTCGCATGCTATGGTAGGGTAAAGCATACCGGTTTAGATTAATTGACCATTAAAGGATGGAACTCCTTGAATCTCTTCAAATTGTCTATTATTTTTTCTATATATAACATCCCTATCCAAGATCTTATTAGCGAAAAATATGTTATCAATCTACCTCAATGGACTGTTAATCCATGTCCGTCTTTCGATATCCATTATCTGGTTTTGGCTCGTTTTGGGCTTTAGCGGTTGAAGATCGCCCCGGTTCCCAGATACCAAAGCATTCCATACCGGGCAAAATACATGCTTTGCAGACAAAAGAAATGAAAGAGACTCCGAAGAGTCGGGTGCAGGACTGACAAGTTAGATGATATGATCAGATCAGGGGTAATGGGATACAGGGAAGTCAAAATCCGACGATGTCCCACGCTGCGCCGCAAGCCCACGGATTCATAAAATATGGCTCGAGCCCAGCATTACTTGTATTTGTCTCTTTTTTTCCCCCCGGTTCACAAGAAGGTTCATAGACTTGTAAAGTGATGAGAAAAAGTGGTAATTAACGAGGAATATGGGAAATTTCATGACAAATTTGAACTGGGATCTTCTAAAATTTCTATGTCCCATGATGTCATAAAATGATAAAGTGATGATTTTAATTAACATGTCGAGTTAAATTTTATAATAAAATAGTTACGTCATGTCAGATTTAAATTGTTGCTAAAATGTGCCATATTGTCATAAACAGATATTGTTATTCTTTATTTAACGGTATGTGTATATTGTGTACATAAGGCATGGAAACAAGAAACTATCCAACAGAGCGTCTCAATCGGGAGAGGTGGGTCTATCTGCTGGCACAGAAACGCCAAACCTGTGTTCACGGGCGAGCAAGAAGACTTTGGTGGTTCAATGGGACCGGTTCAACGCGTTTGAGAACCATCTCGATCTGTCGAACCTGCAAAGTTATCCGAATTTTTTCATGATAAAGAAATTAATGTCATATGTGGTATATATATTTATATTGAAAAGAAAAAATTGTACTGACTTATATGAATTAGTTGAGATAATTTGACTCATAACTCATTTATATAAATTCACAAGTTTGAATCTAATAAATAAATAAAATTTATGATTGGCAATGCATTGTCTCTTAATATGCCAACTTGCCCCAAGTTTGTATTTGGGAGGAGGCCATACATATTTGGCATCATGGAGCATAGTGATTAATACATATATATATATATATTCGTGAAAACTAAACAAACATTATGTATTATTTCGTTTTTCTCTAAGTTAAAAAGCCACATAATTTCTTAATTTTAGGTTGAGTATAAATTTGTTATGGGAGGATGATTCGATCAAATCCCTGGACTGTAGGAATGATTTGGGGAGTTGAAAACAACCTTGAAAAATATATTATATAATAAAATATAATAAATAATAAATAATATATTCATCTAATAATGTCAATTTTATAAAGCAAAGGGTCAATTTGCATTAGTTTTTGAATGACAATCACATAGAATTAATTAATTAAATGTGGAATTACACGGTGAATCGAACATGCTCTGATACCATAATAAAATTGAAATTCGCTTTGACCATTTGTTGTCAAATTGTTGACATTATTAGATAATAACATGATGTGTCATCTATTATATTTTATCATCTAATAAACTATGCATTGAGTATTGATTGTTAGGTTATATATATATATATATATAGGTTGAATTTCTTCTCAATCGAGTGAAATTTATATACGGTATTGCTTACTCATGGTCAATTGTGTCCTTAGTCCAAAAATAAAAGAAAAATGCTTAGTTCTATCCAGCTGTTGAGAACAGGTTTATACACGTACATGATAATCTCTGAGCCTAAATTATGTCACCACATGGGAATATGTACGCACTCATGCATGGGAATATTGAAAATGCAGCTGTGATCGACACAACGACATTTCCCCCAAAACTAGAGTTTATTAACTGAAAATTGACTCGTGACCATATAGCAACCCTACTATTTTTAAACACAACGGCACCATTGGCTTATAAATTCAAACTCATGACTCCAGACTTGTGGCACTACCTCATAATGGTGTAGGCATATACCAAGTTCGAGCGTTTTCAATGATTTGCTCAAGCACATTGGAAATCCTTAGGGACCTTCTTCCCGCACACGTTGAGGAGCAGGCCGAGGGAGACTGGGATGTTGAGGTGGAGCCCGAGCACGTTCGCCTTGATTGCAGTGCAGAGGCAGACAGCGGCCTCCAGGTCGGCGAGCCCATTGATGAGAGTGCAGCAGGGCTCCTTTGGAGGTGTCCCCATCGTGACACTGAGGAGGCTGCCCAGCGGGTCAGCGCAGATGCCCAACTTCAGGGCGTCCCCTGGGGCAAGTGCCTGAAGGGCTGGGGGTTGGCTTTGGAGGGGTCCATGCGCTGGTCAGGGAGAAGACGAGGAGGTCCAGTGAGAGGAACAGAGTGAGTGTTGCGGTGCCCTTTGCAGCCATTGTTAGCAACTGAGCTGTGCTCTCAAACAAACCCCAACTTGTGGGGGAAGCGGGAATGCTGGGGAGTGCGTTTGCGGGATGAAGAGAGTGGGAGGGGAAGGAGGGGTCTTATAGGCTTGAAAGAAGGGAGCACGAGACTTGTAATTAGATTTAATTTCCGGTGATAAAAGGAGACCCGCTTGCCTATAAAAATAAGATATAAAAAGGAAATAAAGAAAATATAGATAGTATAAAAAATCTTATCGATAAAATTTAAATTTATGATTCGTTAGTCTCAAATCAAGATCTCAATACATTTAATCAAAGATTCTTTCTTATTGAAACATATGATTAATATAGATTGTAGTACGTACGAAAGACCCACATGCATAGCCTTGGGATTTTAGCTGGCAGGGCGAGCGACGGTTTGGAGTTCATGGAAACCCTTTTCTTGGAAGCTAGCCTTGTGAAGTGGGAAGTGGGAAGTGGCAATTAATTTTGTTTTAGATGATCTCCTTCACCAAATCAATTGATTTCTGGATTCACATCAGCTCGTTGCTGTGCTTGCAATTCAATCACACGTACGTATTGTCGGCTTGGGAATATTTGTGGCGATTGAAAAACTCTTATTACCAACCCGCCATCGATGAGATCAATAAGATCTCTGTTCTTTTTGCTCTATTCTCAAACAAAATACTTGGCTTCATGAGGTTGGACCTTGATTAGAGAAATCATATTGGAACTACGTCCCTTATAAATGATGAACCCAATCTATTTATTCAACTTGATCGACCGGTTAATCTTGTATAGTAATTAATTTATCGTCTGTTTTTTTGTCCCCTGGTTAATTTACATTTTGATGGAGGTTGCTTTGCGGGATTCATTGGTTCCTCTAGCTAGTTATCGTCTTGAGGACATGGCGATAAATTTGTCACTGCAATATGTCCGGCATCGTGGAACTAGGAACTTGAGATGTGTAATGCAACATCTGGAGGAAGCTGCTTGATCGATCATCCATAGTTGATTGATTAGCTGTTCTGTTGGTAGTAGAAATGATTCGAGAAATACATACTATACACAGGCAATTGTCAGATCACTCTGTGAACTTTCTTTGAACTATTCTTCACAAGGATAATTTCAAGCATGTATATAGATACACACACACACACATATATATATATACACGTTTAATTTTGCCCGAAATTGCTTAAAAGAAGAAGAGATCAGTCGGCAGGTTGTAGATGGAAGTCGCCGCGTGGAACAAAGTGTCACGGTCGAGTAGCACCAAGAGCCCTATGCCACTCTAACCCCTTTGACGATTGATAAATCCATATGATGCGACGATGAGCCAAATGGATCAGTGGAGCAGTTTGGCGCTTCTTTTTTAAGCAAATTTTGGATTTTAATTTATAAATGAAGAAATTTCATAATTGTGAAAATTATATCTTTTAATAAATCAACGGATTTTTAGAAACAATTGGATACTTACCAATCGAGCTCGGCCTACTAAAAATGTAAATCTCTCTCGATATAAATTCATTATCATTTATAAAATTTAAAATCGATATATTATTTAAAGAGAAGAGATCTTACACTATTATTTTAACTGGCTTATATGGATAATATACCAATGAATTATATATAATAAGATGCTATACACATGCTTCCCTCTTTCCCGGGCGGATGTAGGGCTTTTGCCTTGAGCCCTCGGGGTAAAATAAGTTACTATATAGATGAAATTTCAGGGTTATTGCTACCGTAATGCATGGAGAAGGTTCTTAAGATTTTCGTCTCGGCAGACCCGATAGTTCCATCTGCTATATGAGAAACTGATTGATTTACAAATTTGAAGGGATAAACTATTATCATCTACACGTCAAATAGCTTCAATCCACGATGTGCTTGTCCATAATTCTGTCCGTTACATATGATACGGCACAATAATATTATTGCATCCGACCTCCTGATTGACTGCCATGATAATTTTTTTAATAAGTGCGTCGGTTTCGGTGGGGAATTTTAATTTCATGGGCTCACCAGTCTTGGAGCAACCCCGTGAACCCGGCCAATCGATCGAGTTAACGTTGTCCGGCCCCCATTATTATATTTATTTTAACAAATAAATTATGTCAAGCAAACATTAAGGACAGAATATTACATGTGGGGGCTCTGTGTCGGGTTCTTCTTCACAGGAACAGATAGATCCACCACGCATGTCAATCGTATATGATGCCTGCCTGGCTTCCTGTTTCACTAACACAGACGACAAGAATGCCCAACACGCTTGCTGGCCTAAAAAATATTTTTTAAAAAAAAAAATTGAAAGAAAACATAAATTATAAAAAAGAAATTAGAAGACCCTTGATCTAGTTCAATATGGATGGTGGAGTTAGTTCGTATAGATAAAAGAGGTAGGAACATGGATGGGTGTGTCGACACGGGAATCGACAGTGCCGTATGATGTCATGTCATCTACCGCCACAAACCCACAGTGAGAAGAAACGGGGTCTCTTGAGACCCGCATGAGCCTCGAGAGCTTTCTCACCTTCGAGACAATTTTCTCTCTCTTTTTTTTTTTTAGGACAAGTTCACATATATGATATACTTAATTATAATAATATAATTAATCTGTAATTATCACATATCGATTTAAACTTTTAGATTGAAAATAGGTATTCGATCTTGATTAATATCAAATTTAGCCTTATAAGGAGATTACATTTAGAAAAGAAAATATAGGCTACTAACGGCTTCTCGCAGGCCCAAATTTGATCAAGGCTTTTAGGCCCCATGGAAATGGCCGAAATCATAATTTAATGCCATTGGATGAGATCCATGCCATGATTGAACCCCTCAATTCTTCGATATGGAATCGGGGTTACTAACCATTAGCTGATCATGAACTTCGTGGGACGACCGCCGGCCCTCAAATGCCGACAGTGATGCGGCCATCATGTGCGCGGTTCCTTTTCTTACAGACACGTACATTAAATTAAATGTTCCTTCCCTGAGAATTTGACGTGACAAGATGAAGAACAAATATATGAATATGATTTGCTCTAATAATGAGACTTGTGATCTTTTTTTTTTTATTGTAGGTGGAATATGATATTATTGTAAAGAATCTTTTTTTTCATGATTATCAATCAATTACCGATTATTACACCTCGACATATAATTATCAAATAGGCCAAGTTTGGTACGCATGGATAAAATTGGAATGGTCTTAGGAATATAATGGGATGGAATAAGAAAGAATTATCTTGATTATTTTTCCTTTTATATCATCTTTAAAACTCACGGAATGAATTTTTATATAAAAATGATTTTACCTATTATACCATTATCCACGATTCACTAAAATCTTCGTAATATTTTAAGATATTTATAATATCTATATTTTTCTTATTTTTTATCTTTATGTTTTTAATTTTTATGGTTTAAATTATAGTTTTAAATTTGTTCTACCATTTTGTAAATCTTTACGTACTCTATCATATTTCTCAACAAAATTATACTAATTTTTTCTTGAATTTTCAGGCTTTTTTAAAATTCTTAAAAATATTCTTTTTGAAATTTAATTTTTTTTATAAATTTATAAAATTTTTAATTATTTTTATATAAAAATTTTAAATCATTTTGAATTTTTTTGAGAATTGATTTTTATAACATTATCATTTTATTTTTAAAAACAAATGTAAAATTAAAATCGGTAAAGCATATAAAGGAATAATCATTCCTTAATTCAACCAAGGAAATGAAATTAAAGAAATAAGGGTGAATCAGAAGGGTCATTCCAATTCATTTTTTCGTATAATTAAACATAAGAAATGAAATGGGATGCATAATAATTATTTTAATTCCGATTCCGTCCATGCGTACGAAACGGACCTACAAATTATCACACGTATCAGAAACAGTGTTAGGAATAAGACGTACACGTGTTGGTTTGCGGGTCAACTAATAATTTCTCGGTACACATGCATGCATGGTTGCCCGGCAATTTGCCCCATCGAATACGATAAATTACAATCAAATAATTAAGGGGGGAAAGAGAGCCCCCGAAGAGATCCTCTGCCCACCATTATCCAATCATCTCAAACAATCAAATGCATTAAAATAATCTCATATTGAGTAAAATATTAATATTAAATTAAGATTATCTCTTTTTTTAAAATAAAATTTAATATTTAAAATTTTTAAAAAAACATAAGTTATGAAAGTTATATTTCGTATAAATGGATCATAATTTATTAATTTTTTATTAGGGTACCCAAAAAATTATGTTTTTTGAAAGTTTACCTTCTTTCTCTATCCAAAACCTTTGGATCCTGCATGGAAAACCTTAATTTTGCCGGGGCAATGATCAAGTCCGACTTCCCCCGGGTAGCACTTCCCCTGGGCCAGCACCTTCAATCAGTTCGATTTGAAAAAACCGATTAATCATCAATGTTCTATATATTTCTAGTTCGATGTATATATTCTTTGGATTTTCTCCGTAAACTGGGGTGATCTGATTGCGATCCAATTCTCTCATGATAAGCTGTTACGTTAGTCGAAAATTTATCGTCATTGTAGGTAGGGTACCCTACTATCGAAAGATTGAATTTTAACATATGATATGATGTACTCAATATTTTCTTCTTCTTCTTCTTTTTTACGACCTTTTGAATGTTTTCAATGCCTCTACTCGCACTCATTGGATAAATTTTATTCAATAACATGTGTAATATACACCGAATATTTTACTCTTATACGGGTCGCGGGCAAGCATGTCCCGAAATTATATGGGTCCTATCTAACATGAAGTGTGGAAAGTGGAACAATAATATGATTCCTTTCCTTTTGTTTTGGGTGGCGAGAATAATGAGGTAATTGTGATCCATCTTGCATTGATTAATCCGTTTATTAAGGGATAAAACTCTCCCGAAATAGATTATCTTCACTCGCATGATTTAAATATAAAATCTTACTAAATGGGAATAAATATTGACTCTACTGACTTAGGTTTGATTTTCTCATAATTCTAGGAAAATTTTGTCATTGATGATTCAGAAGCTACAGGTGAAATTTCAACCATTTGTCATTCATTTTGTTTCCATGATATCCCAAAAAATAATGGAGATCATATATGTAGCTTTTTTTCCTATATAACAGTATGGAAAATTATATTAATAATATATGAATTCGATTATAGATAGGGAGCAACACTATACTAAATTCTATTTCTATTATATATATATATATATATAATTTGCTTCTATCATCTGTCATAGACAGTAGAAAGTCTTTTACTTGCAAATGTACAGTGAAATGGATACAGTCAAATAGATATTCTTTTTTATTATTATTTTTCCAGTTTTGAATTTCACCATCACTTATGAAACATTTTCCCTCCGTCCCGGTCATCACCTTAATTCCTCCGTTCAAAACTTGAGCGAAAATGCCAATCGGAAGTCCAATGTGATATTGCTTAACCTTGATTGATAAATTTTGTTCCTAGTTTGACAGAGAGGTGGTTGATTACGCTGAGTGAAGAAGCAGGGGACGATAATTCTCGTCGAGGGAGCGGGAGCGATGACAATTCAAATTAACAAAAGGGATAACTCACTCAATTATTCGCCCAGTTGTGCGATGCCTTGGCTGTCGGGGATTGACTCTTGGTTGGTGCCAGCCAGCGAAAGAATGCCGACAACGATTTATTTATACGAAATTATTGTGGTCTGTGATCGAGAGCCATGTATGTATAATTGGTTCGCTCTAAGGTTTGTCTATAATCCTTCGGATGTACGTACATTTAAATATAATATAATGTAATATCTATCATATCATATATAAAAAAAGACACGTAGAATCTAATTACGATTAGGAGAATCGAATAAGGTGATTACACGTAAAGTCTTACTTATAAGAATGGAATTATTTCTCGGATTAGTGGGTCACGTGCGTTGAACCCTTGCAAGTTTTAGACAAAATCTTGCTCGTGACGATAATCACATTTTTATCGAGTCTTGATCAATTGAACGCCGTTGTGGATTGTCGTCGCCGATCCATGGTTTTCGGGACGGCCCGTAATTCCCTTCACTGTCGTCGGCCTCACGTCTCATGCTATGTTTGAAACTGAAGGCGTTAAGTCCCACGTCGGTAATTTTCGCAGAACTAATCTAATGTAATGACAGTTCACCGCCACCGCCGCCACCACCACCACCGCCTATTTTGAAGCGGATGCGGAACTCCATTCTCCCCGTTTTTATAGGCGCATTAATGCAATCTGATAATATAATAAGCCTGCTAGCCCAGCAAACCCCTTATGAGCCTGGAGCAGGGATATGGATGAATACCCATAGTCAATAATTAAAGGTAATAAAACGTACTAAAAATCCATAAGATCTATTATGAAATGCTAAAATAACTATTCGGACATAAAAGGGTAACGAGAATTTAAGCTAAATTTGATTATTTAGCGGCGTTTAATCATATGAAAAAAAAATTAAAATACCACCATAACTTTACTAAATCATAAGTTGGTTAAAATGATTTGACACATCTTTTCTTTAATTAAGGATTTGGATTCAAATGTTATGAATAAAAAGAATTTATTTTTGAAAAAATTTACCCAATAAGTAGACCGACCCGGCTCGAGACCCAACTTCTTCTCGATACAGTTGATTTATATATATATATATATATATCGGAGAGGATATCCGTATTCAATCAACACTAACATGAAGAGAACTAACTCACCGCCTTAAAAGACAAAATTAACCATAGACTGAAGTTATAATGTCTGTCACTAAATTTGCTCTTGAGAATCATCTAATTAATTTATATATTGATATGATCAAAACTTTATATTTTTAAGAAATAATGCTGAAAATATAATGTCAAAGGATGAAGATCGTTCACTGATTGATTATTTTGTGATGCGCTGAGAATCCGACTAATTTAACGTAATTGCTCCGTTGATTGAGCAGAAAATAACGTGCCCACAGTTTGGCACGTAATTATGTTGATGAGCTACCAACCAAATGAATAGTACTGTCTTATCAATAATTCAGCCAAAAAAAAAAAAAAGAGGCAAGACACAATTTAGGAACATGTCCTGTCGAAATACCAAGCGATGAGACCGGCCTGGCTCGAATCCGTTTCGACCCGACCCGACCCGACGACGAAGTCCTTTTACGTGCACAAGGCATGCGCGCTGAGAGAGTACAATGACACCCAATGGATTGATACAAAAATCGAGTGGAAGAGTACAATGATACAAATCATGGAGAATCATACACTGATGTCGTAATTAAGAATGTGAAGCATGTTCGCAGCATTATTAGCCCTGGTCATTAAGTAGCCCAATTAATAAATGATGGATCCACCCTTTTCCAACCCATTAGAAAGCCGAGCATGTCGCACCTCCCTAAACACCCTCATCACCACCGGCTCGGATCGTGTCTCATCACACACACTGCACGACCAGAAACTGTCCCGGAGTTTGAAGGCCGCGGAATAAATGAAAAAGATGCTGGCAAAAGGGAGCAGTTTCCTCGGGTGGGTGGAGGGACCGGATTGATTTGACGAACCTCCTGCCATCGAAGGAAGTTAAGGGGGGATAAACTCCCGAAACACAAACAACCTAAGACCTGGGGACGAGATGGTGTCGTAATCAAACCAGCACGGTATAACGAACAGTATCGGTTGTAAATGATCGGATTTGGTCGCCCGGACAATTGGGTTTTGCAGTATGGTACACGTGCTGCGGTGGGGTTACTCGGGTGAGGCCATGTCAAGATTTTTTTTAGCTTGCTCTGCTGTATATTGCCGGTCAGAAGTAGAAGGATAAGATACTTATCAACCAGTAGTACTGTTGACGAGTATCTGGTTAGAAAATAATTGAAAACGGCAGTGGATAATTAGAAGATTTAATCCCGAACTTACGGTCTCGATTAATCTCCTTCCATGCATAGAGGGGGAAAAGAGAGAGATTTTTTCGACTATTATTTTCTTTTTATATTCCTGAAAATTTCGAGGATGTAATGTAACTCGGAGAGCTATCATGCCCGCGCGCGCTATATAAAGGCTACTGGCAAAGCATCCAATCCCCCTCAGCTGGTCCTTCATCTGATCCATAAAACCAGAGAGAGACCGAGAGAGAGAGAGGGGCATTCAGGATGTCTGAGCCCGACTTGCTCCTCGACGCCTGGGACTACAAGGGCCGCCCCGCCGACCGGGCCAGCACCGGCGGCTGGGTCAGTGCAGCCATGATCCTAGGTTCGTGGTTCCTCGGTGGTGCCGGTGTAAATCGGTTCTTTTTCCGATTCGGGTCCGAGTTAGAGCTAGCTTTATGATCATATGTGTTCAGGTGGGGAGGCTTGCGAGAGGCTAACGACGCTGGGGATCGCGGTGAACCTGGTGACTTACTTGACGGGGACGATGCACCTGGGGAACGCGACCTCCGCGAACGCCGTCACAAACTTCCTGGGCACCTCTTTTATGCTCTGCCTCCTCGGCGGCTTCGTGGCGGACACCTTCCTCGGCAGGTTCGGTTCGGGACGTCGTGTAGAGTTTGATAATAATCTCGAACGATGCCACTACTTCTCGCGTAACACTTCCGCTTGTCTGGCAGGTATCGCACCATCGCGATCTTTGCCGCTGTCCAGGCCATCGTAAGTGTCTCTCCATCCCGATTTCTTCACATTATGACGCTTTGTTTTTACGTCTCTGCTCGGTTTTTGGTTACGTTGTTGGGTCGATGTATTAACGTGTTGATCGTCTCTTGTCTGCCCATGGCTAGGGTGTCACCATCTTGACCATATCGACGGCGGTTCCAAGCCTCCGCCCGCCGAAATGCGATCCGGCCGCCGGCCCTGCGGCCTGCGCTCCGGCGACGGATATGCAGCTCACGATCCTCTACCTGGCACTCTACACGATCGCACTGGGCACGGGAGGGCTCAAGTCGAGCGTGTCCGGGTTCGGGTCGGACCAGTTCGACGAGTCCAACAAGCTCGAGCAGGCCCAGATGACGGCCTTCTTCAACTGGTTCTTCTTCTTCATCAGCATCGGCTCGCTCTGCGCCGTCACGGTGCTCGTCTACCTACAGGACCACCTAGGGAGGGACTGGGGCTACGGTATCTGCGCCACCGCGATCGCAGCCGGGCTGGTCGTGTTCCTCGCCGGCACGAGGAGGTACCGGTACAAGAAGCTCGTCGGGAGCCCGCTGACTCAGATCGCGGCGGTTGTTGCCGGCGCGTGGAGGAAGCGGAGGCTGGAGCTGCCATCGGACACGTCGGCCCTGTACAATGTGGACGAGATCACCGGGGACGGAGGAAGAGAGATGCCCAGCAGCAAGAAGAGGAAGAAGAAGATGAAGCAGAAGTTGCCACACAGCAAGCAATTCCGGTGAGTCCTAAGAATCCATCTCCCACCAGTTTTAACCCTTAAATGACTGGCCATGCTCCGACTTAATCGGTATAAGTTAAGCTAATCAAGGTTCGATCTTTCTCGTTGTATCGAGTTATTGGACACTTTTTGTGGGTGGGAACGGGAAGAGCAGGGAGCTCATTAACTGAGGTCGCTGCATCTGTGACTTCACACGCTTATTTAATCCCAATTGCACTGAATTTTAGTAGGCTTTTATTGTGATTCAACTGTTTCTGAAAATCTCTTCTTCTTTGAAATAGTCTACTGATAATTGACAGTGAGACTGAACCTTATTCTTATTCAACCGTATATTTGATGTTATTTTTTGAATGCAGCAGAAAGGTGCGACAAATTTTCGTACAATAATTGAATAAAGTATGCTTGTTTCGTCTTGTTTATCCCCAATCGATCAGGTTTAACATTTGGTTGGTTGGGGATACCGTCTCGGTTTCATGAGAAGTTCAACATCTTGAAAAGGACAGGATATCCCATCCTTGGAAAATGGGAATACGAGAGACCCGCTACTGCCAGAGATCTTGCAATTACTGTATGGGTGGTGGAATAATATAATGGGAGAATCAATCGCCTCGTTGTCGTAGTTCAAAAATGCCACATCCCTATCACGTCAAGACTACAAGTTCTTCGAACCCATTAACTCTGACAAACTAACGTTCATTTATCACCATCACGTTTTGATGGTTCGGAGGATTGATTACGTAGTTCGTACTCAGAGTTGGGTGATGTCACATTAAATTTAAGATGATTTACACTGAATGGACTGATTTTGTCTGGTATGGTGTTTATGGCTGTAGTTTCTTGGACAAGGCGGCGATCAAGGAGCCCGGGATGCTGACTAACAAGTGGTACCTGTCGACGCTGACCGACGTCGAGGAGGTGAAGATGGTGCTGAGGATGCTGCCGATCTGGGCCACGACCATCATGTTCTGGACCGTCTACGCGCAGATGACCACCTTCTCGGTCTCCCAGGCCACCACCATGGACCGCCATGTGTGGCGGTCGTTCCAGATCCCGGCCGCCTCCCTCACAGCCTTCTTCGTCGGCAGCATCCTCCTCACCGTCCCGGTCTACGATCGGCTTGTGGCCCCCGTCGCCCGGAGGCTGCTGAACAACTCCCAGGGGCTCACCCCACTTCAGCGGATCGGGATCGGCCTCGTGTTCTCGGTGCTGGCCATGGTGGCGGCGGCCCTGGCCGAGCTGAAGAGGCTGGCGGTCGCCCGGTCGCACGGCCTGATTGACAATCCCGACGCGGTCATCCCGCTCACCGTCTTCTGGCTCGTCCCGCAGTTCTTCTTCGTTGGGTCCGGGGAGGCCTTCACCTACATCGGCCAGCTCGACTTCTTCCTGAGAGAGTGCCCCGAAGGGATGAAGACCATGAGCACGGGGCTCTTCCTCAGCACTCTATCGCTGGGTTGCTTCTTCAGCTCCCTGCTGGTGTCCATGGTGCACAGGCTCGCCGGCGGCGAGAAGCCATGGCTGGCCGACAACCTCAATCGTGGGAGGCTGTACGATTTCTACTGGCTCCTGGCGATTCTGAGTGCACTGAATTTCATCGTGTATTTGGTCTGCTCCAAGTGGTACGTCTACAAGGACAAGAGGCTGGCCGAGGAGGGAATTGAGTTGGAAGAGACGGAACAGACGTGCCATGCGTAGGATTAACTGCTAATCTAGTTTCAGCTACAAATCTATCTTCATAAATGTTTGTCGCTCAGTTATGTATCAATGTTATGTGGGGGGGAAAGTAATGTTCGCCTCATTTCCACTCTCCAACTGTCATTTAGATTCACATCTCCTGCAAGTTGCATATATGAAAATGTGGAGCTTTGAATGCATTGTG
Source organism: Sonneratia alba (assembly GCA_900174645.1). NCBI lineage: Eukaryota > Viridiplantae > Streptophyta > Magnoliopsida > Myrtales > Lythraceae > Sonneratia > Sonneratia alba. The sequence goes on from FWPY01000041.1 coordinate 1,168,966, forward strand.
ATCTTTCACGTCTTCTCGGTTTCCATTTCACCCCTCACAATATTTGTAGACGACGCTCGTCATTCTCACTTAGTAAGCGACGAAGTGATTCGACAGCTAATCACAGGAAAAGCCGTGAGGTGTCAACCAGGTCATGTACATTCATATTCACTACATTCCCTTCCTTATCCATTTCAACGTTCAGATTCTACAGCAAGTCAGACAGAGGCCTTTGCCAGAACTTATGCTCTCTCTTCTCCAAACATAACGAGTGTTATATTACACACGCACGCACACAGAGAGGGCGGCAGATCCGGGAATATTGCTAGTTGCTACTTAAATAAAGAAAAGCTCGGAAGGGTTTCTTCTTCGGGGGAACAGAAAGGTTAACAGTTCAAATCGGGTTTTGCAGCCGACCAAGTGATAAAAAAAAACAAACACGAACATCTTCTCTCCTGCAGAACGTATCCAAAGCAGTCAATGGCTTCGTGTCTTGTCTTTGCCCGTTTGTGAAACCGGGGGAATCTTTCGACGGTACCTTCGGCTTCATCCAGAACGCTCTTATCCAGGCACAGGGCTCCCGAGGTTTCCGGGCACCACCGAGGCTCATTCTCAAACACGTCTCGACACTACTTCTGACCACGAATGCTTGGATATATCTTCAAGTTCATGCGTCTGTATGAGCACCCTGATGTCCTGTTTTTGTCTAAGGCATCTCTCACCCATCGGCCATGACCCAACGTACTAATGGGCCCCACTCGTTATGGAAGCCCAGTAAAAATGGGCAGAAAGAACTCGTTAACGAGCTGGGCAAGACGGGCCACCGTCCACGGAAAAAGTCCTTCTTGTCGGAAAACGGGAGCCTGCCCTGCTTTCTCCCGTTTTCCATGTTTTCTTCGGGGGTGGGGGTGGGAAGAGTCACCAGATCATTGAATTTGTTTTCCTTTTCGTTGTTTCTTTCAATTGCAAAATCAACAAATAACTAATGGAGCTCTGCTGAGGTCGGAAATTCACGGTAAACCGGGCACATCCCGACATCTAAAATCACGCCGTTGAAATCCTTTTTTCGATTTCCATTTTTATCCTTTTATTTATAATGAAGATGTAGAAATAAAGGGTGAATGTTGCCTGCTGGGGAACAATGTGAAAACATGAGACCAAAATCACGTGACCCCCCCGCTCCCGGAGAAATGAAATGGAAAATGTCGAATCACTGAATCCATCCACCAGCCTATACCTAAAAGAGATCAGATCTTCGATAATCGAATGCCATCTCCAATCGGCTGGACCTGAGTCTGAGTCGGCTCGGAAAAGTGTGTCCTCCAATGAATAGTTCGTGCAGGCAACTTGCTTGGGGAGATCGTCTGATCAGCAAGCTTCCTCGGAATTGGCCTGCATCATTAATTAGCCAAGAAGAGGTATCAGATTCAAGTCAGAGCATGCTAGGGGGCTAACCTCTTTCTGGGCTTGGAGACTAAGATTTCGCCAAAGAAGGGCGTGTAATCTTTAGTCCTCTAGGCCACAAACGACTCTCCGGGAACCGACTGCAATTCTTGAGTTTGAGCATTCGGTTTTGAAGCAACAAGATAATTCATACGAGGATACATTCTTTTACCTATGCTATCAAGACCCTTTGGTTGCATCGGAAATATCTACGGTAAATTCACCGAAAATGTTGGGGCATCCATCCCAGTTGCCCTGCTCACGTGCCTCCCAATACCCACCAGTGTATCGGAAAGGTCCGTTTTCACCGTCTCTTTGGAACCACCTGGGGTTCCACCCGCTTTCTTGTAATTTGCGTGACTGCAACATAAGAGAAGCGTGTTATCCGCAAATTAAATGAGCCAACCAGTATTCTAGACCAGAAAAGGAGAATTTCACGCCGAAAATTTTCACATCATTCACTACCTATAGATAGATGTGCGGGATAAAGCAAATATTCAATACGCTAATACCAGATACTTATAGATATAACATACCATTCTCTGCCTCTTCTCCAACCGTTGTTTCTCAGCATTTGCCTTATCATATTCCCCCTTCTCCAGGTGCCGCTGGTCCGGTCTGAGTCGGGAATCCGTGGGTGGAAGTTTCTCCTTAATTCATCATCAAACACCCCAAATCAGACAAAAATATAAAGAACAAGTAGAAGTGAACTATAAGAAGTTGGAAAGTGATATCAGCCTACTGACAACATTCTCCACCTTTACCTGTAGTCCTGGAGTCAACTCGTTTAGTGCAATTGCGAATGACGTCAAGTTGTACCGAGTGAGGTTAGGAGGCGGTTTGTTGCTTTTCCATAATAAAGATGCATTAGAAGAGGCACTAAAATCCTTGGGCCTGCTATTCACCTCTCCATCCAGGTAGTATACGAACTCATCCCACTTGCCAAACAGCGTTGCTAATTTTCTGCCAGTTGGATCTTCAATAAACCCATGGACCTAAAAAGTTGCACAGAAGATAATAATATATGTTATGTGATCAAGGACAATACAGTACTGTAATTTGAGACACCACACATAAAAAAAACTTTGGTACACAAGAAAGCACTAGCTTGTGTTTAGAGTTGAGAGAATTTTATCTTAACAAAAGGCAGAGCCTATCAAAACTTCCAGATACTTGTAGAAACATCAAATAAGGCTGTAAAAGAGAGAATGAATTTCATTGAAATGTTAAATCTCATTAACCTGGTGAGGATTCCGCTCAAGAATAGAAGGCTCTTTGAACTTGATCTTGCATGAATATTGGCGGTTACCAAGTATATGCATTGTTCCATGATGATCACAGAATACTTTTCCGAGAATAAGATTGTAGATAGTGGTCGTAACCTAAGAAAGAAATAACATATTCCTGCTTAGCTGTCAAGCAAATGAAGAAGGCCAAGGCACAATTCCAAGTCATCCACTTATTGGCAGATACCTTGCTCCATTGGAAGATCTCACCATCATCAAACTCGAGGGTCAGGTCACCCACAGGGTCAAGTTGGATAGACTGTCCCCAGAATTTAGTCCGCAAGTTGCTGTCTGCCCAGAATTTCCATCCTTTGCCTTCACAGTGACAGGCAATAATTGTTGGATGGTGGCTTACCTTCAACATCAAGATATCCAAGGTCAATTTCCAACACCTGGCATATCCCTTGGAAAATTTTGTTTGGGGAAAACCTAATAAAAATTACAACCTAATTCTGCCCTCAATGATTGACACAGTTCAGTAAAACAAGTTAGATCACAACATTCAAGATTTACGAATACTTGCCCTTTACCTACCTGGTGCATGCATTTTTCATGTCACAAAATACTGACCTTTTCAGAAAAGAATCGAACACCTTTCTCAGGGAAGTCAGCCTCATAAGTTTCCCCAAGCAAAGGATTGAAGGGTTTGCAAAGTCGACCTTTGGTAGATGCATAACCCGAAACAGCAAATGCAGCAACTTTCAGAGCTCTTAGGAGACTGTTGCCCTAAAACAGATTAATGTATCTTCAGAACTCTCCTTAAGAATAAGAGCTGTTGCAAAAGAGTTGCAATTTCGGGAGAAGGGAAAACCAATCTCACCAGATGAAGGTATAAACCTATAATATAAAGCCAGGCACAATTCACTTTCCAGAAGCAGGGAATGGAAGTGAAATCATAAGAGAAAAGGCATATTTTCGCCTAAGATAATATAAATTTAAGAACATTATTACTACCTAAAGATATTAGCATGTGAAGCTCAATTTAGGTAAAGATGGTGCAAGAAAAAGTTTAGAACAAGTTAATTTCAACCTTACCGCTTTTCCATCTTCATAAGCTTGATCTAGAAGGTGGGAATACTCCAGATCCTCGAAACATTTCTGGAGGGACGAAATAGGCTCATTGAAATAAACAGGGAGACAAACTCGTGTCAGGTCTTTCCCAACATTGTCTTTGATCATTGACCATAGACTGACCCCTTTTTCTTTCTCGAGTGGATCAGGAAGCTTTTTCCGTCTCTCAAATGCCTGATTCCCTATATCACAAAATCCTTTTAAATTGTCCATCTTGTCTGCATTATTGCGCTGATTCTGTATGGTCTTCTGCTCTTTTGCATCATTTTCATTTCTCATTACACCTCCACAATTACTAGCAGTTTCAGCAAAATGCTCTTTTGTGTCAAAGTAATATGCTTCATCTTCATCTGAAATGTCATCAGGCTCTTTCTTTTCTATGTCATCCGATGATTCAGTGGTGCTGCATTCTGAGAAACATATGAACTAAGTTAAGCATAAACTCAGACATGTATTTCCATGTGTCATGAAATGACGGACAAATTCTCTTGATTGGGAAGTACGTGCAACCAAACATTGCATCAAATAATCAGAATGAATCTAAATGGGAGACGTAAGCAAGAAGCAACACTAAGTTTGCCATGGCCAATACCAGGAAATTCATGATTTGACAACAAGTATTGATCACCATCGTGAATTGAGGCTTCAGCTTCAAAGTTAGCTGCCTGCACACCACAGAATGAAGAAAATATTTTGTTTGAAAGTGTCGATGGTACTCAAACAAAAAATTTGCATCAGTATATGCTACAATGAAATTGTAGATGTTAACCATTGAACCTGGAAATCCCAGATAATAACTACATATAATATTAGAAAGTTTTTACACTATTAACTACATACCTCAAGCTGCCTCAATGTGTCAAGCAAATTCGATCGTTCTTCACAGAGCACTTTGAGTTGTCCTTGAATTTCTAAAAACTCAGAAAGCATGATATGTTCACAATCCTTCACGACATTTTCCTCGACTCCTTCTTGAATCAACCGCCTTTTAAGTTTCTCAGTAGATACTGATACCTTAGGTGGTATACGAGAAAGAGTATAATTCAGCGACCTCAATGGAAATAGGCTTCTAGTAGAGACTAGAGCTTGTACCCAAGCCACCCGGTCTCTCTTGGAATCAGTTCTTAAGTGAAGGGTTTTTGTTGCAGTGAATATGTAAAACCGCCTGTCGTCAGACTTGCTCTCTCGAAAAGATGAGATCTGCAAAATGATACAATCAACACTTACATAAAAGCTATTCCAGGAAATGGACAATCTACAATTCAAGATGGCATTTTGTCAGACGGTATAATCATTTGATGTAGATATTTAAATTGATCAACTGAAAAGGTCAACAGCCACCGATAAGGGGGGAAAAAGGAAAATAAATAAATGACTAGCAAAAAGAGCACGAATTGCTTCAGGCGGAATCAATCAATAGCTTTAAGAAGATGAGATGTAATGCGCAAGCATTAACACGGAGAAAGTAGCACAAGAAAACCTACTACCAATAAGAGCCGGAGACTCAGCTTTCTGGTCACCCAACAACAATGGATCGGAGAAGGAAAGCTAATTTCGGCAATTTGATCAAATTCCCATCAGCAATAACTTGAAACCCAGCCCAAGTCTCGGCAGCAAAATTATCAACGAGAACAATACTTACAGGGGAAACCTAAGCATAAAGGAACTTCAATGGCGATTAGTAATTCTTGGTAAAGGAAGAGCAGGAAGGATGAGGAAGGCACACAGATCCGCCACAGTGATAGCACAAAGAAGAAAGAATATTCCGCTTAAGCTCGGGTTTAATCCTTGGAGTTGCTATCTACATGTAAAGACCAAGTGCAGCGAAAAACAAGCTCGAAAATCCTGAGGGGCAGAGCCCCAACTACTAGTCTCTAGCCCCTACATCGAATATTTAATGTGCGGATAGACTTGGAGAAAAACAAACATAATCCCATATTTACATGCTTCAAATATTTATTTGACAAAAAGGAAACTTCAAATTACCAGTTAAGCACGCCGCTTCTTTGTTCTTATCCGTCAACCACGGCAGACGCCGTAGCCGAAGGAGGAAGTCAGAGGGAAAACACAAATGCCCAAAAGACAAAAGGACCCTTCAAAAGTGAAATCCTCTATTTTCCATTCTCTAGATCGGAAAACAGTAAAATGGAAGCTTTGAGAGCCGGTCTCGTAATTTCTGAGTGAGCAAGGATAATGAGCTTACAAGTAAAGCGATGTGACATGAGAATTAGAGAAACGCCAAAGAAAACAAAAGAGAAAAAAGAAGTTTGATCCAAATTCTAAGCGGCAGATGGAGCGACCCCAAGCTTAAATCCTTGACCTATAATACAACCACCTATAAATGCCCCCTGTACACCTGCCGATGTGACCCACCTCGAAATCACACGCGGTTACATTAGACTGTTAGAAAATTTCTTTAAAAAGAAAGAAAGAAAGAAAGGAACTGTCTGTTAATTAAGTCATTAAATGGAACAAGCAAAAAGTGGTCATCCACTCGGAGAAAACCATGGGAGAAGAAAGAAATATATTCGTCTTTATAGAAGACTCTTTCATGGTGCGGCGGACAACCCAAAGGTCTGTAGCCTGTTTCTGCTTAATGTAGACTGCAAAAAGTTTTTGGGTACAGCATCTAGGAAGAGGATTTCTAATTTTATTCGCAAATTTGGCAAAAAATAAAAAAGTAGAGGACATTTCTTGATTTCAAGCATTGCCTGTATCGGAAATCGTTTCGGTCTACGGCCAAAAAGCAAAAAGAAGGAAAATCTCAGGCCGTCGCTCATAATGACGGTGTTTGTCCCTGACTTTCGTCAACAGACATATTACAGATCGCACGCGATCATTCACTGGTCAAATAGTGGAGTCGAATTAACACGCATTGACGAGAAAAGCAAATAATCCAAATTTACTATGCATAGATTATGGAATTAGGTACACTGGTGCGATAGATTATGAGCTGCTTAATGCGGCAAATACTCTTTGCTTATTGTCTCCCCAAGGAATGCTGAAGAAGGGATACTGAGTAAAACGTCCTTTTGATGAAGAAAAACTGAGAATAGTGACTGGTAGATTTCTTTAACCAAGATCTAGCTCGAAGTGGCATTACCTTAAGCTGCACGATGCCAACTCCAGCTGTTTTCCGTAGCTTCCCGTTGCAGCTCCCGCTGTCCATCCTCGAGAGCTTACTGTTGGAGATATCCCCGATCAGCCTGACATCGTCGTTTGGCGGCAGCAGATTCAGGCGATCTGACCGGCTGATTTTCGAGTAAGTGAGGAGGCCGTTACGCAGGAGGAACCATCTCGATCTCCATCCCTTGCTGTAATTCGTCCACTTGTAGAGCACGCCGGCGACGGTGGTCTCAGATCCCGGTGGAATACGACAGGCACTGCCATCGGATCCGTCGGAGAAGGCCAGCGATCCAGCCGGCATGCTCCGGGCACGGGAGAGGGAAGCCTCCGGGGAGGCATCGCCGACGCCCGGGCTCTCCAGCGAGATGCAGCAGAGCGGGTGCATTTCCTTAACTCGCATTGCGAATGTGATGATCGGCAGCGGCGATACGATTGATCGGCGCGTATCTCGGGTTGAACCTACTCACCGGCAATGAAACATTCAGCTTTCACCATTGACCGAGAGGTCGGCCACTGTTTAGAGGCGAAGGTGGAGCGAAGCTATCGAAGACAGTCGCTTGCTACGACGGCATCAATGGAGGAATTAGAGAGCTCCACTTCTATATATCGCCTCTCTCTGGTCCTGCAGGCCAGCCTTAGAGAGAGAGAGAGAGAGAGTAGGCAGTGACCCGTCTAGAGCTCTGAATATTAGAGAAGTAGAGAGAGAGAGAGAGAGTAATTAAAGGATTTATAATTTATTTATTTACAAGTTAATTGGGCCGGATCAAAATAAATTCAGAGGGGCTTATTGAGAAATAAATAATAATTTGGGGATCACAAGTTTGTGTGATATCGGACTTTGTCCCAACTGAACCATTCAACGGTTAATCCACAGAGAAATCCAAGCTAAGGACCCGAATAATCAACAATTCGACCGTCCTTGTATGAAAATTTCTTGTTCACATATTCATTAAAAAAAAGGACCTTGTCAACGGTGAAGAGTTAATTGGAATTGGCCCGATAATTGACCGGATCCGGAAGGGCACATAGCCACAAATACATGCTTGGGGGAAAAGATTAAAAAAAATGGAGATTGGATTTTGTCACCCTTTTAGTCTTTTTAATGAAATGTGTCATTATTATTTTAATACTTAAGTCGTTGAAATAGTCACCACCTTAGTTCATCCGCCAAGAACTTTAGTGAAATTGCCAGTTGATTTCTATATGATGATAGTATAATTAACAGATTTCCCTTCTTGTTTGGTTGAGGGGCTAAAATGATGTAAATTTAAATTTTATACGATGATTAAAGTGATGACAAAATTTACCGAATAATTAAGGTAGTGGCAATTCAAACACTTGACGATGAAGATGATGGTCTACACTTTTTTTTAAATACGGATAAAACATTTATTTAAGAAAAATACAAAATCAAGTGCTGGGGGGGAAAATACTGATGCCATTTTTATATTTTATAGCTGGAGCTGAACGAGAATTTGACGAGAAAACGAGAGGGTGGGGGCAGGGAAAATATCGGTAAAATGTCGTCTGAGCTGGAAGAGTACGGAAAGGGGGGAGACGGTGAAGCCTAATAGATGGCATTTACCCCCACTCACAATGATGAGAGTCAGTCACGAAATTTCTCAGAAATTCGAGAGAAAAAAATATTCAAAATATATTATTAGCCTCGTCCACTCAATTTAAAATCTCGAGTCATATTTTTTAATAAAATATTAAATTTAAATATTATAGATAAAAAAATTTATATTTAAAAAATTTTATTTTTAAACGTGTTTTTGGCGCAGTAGACTTTGTGAATGGCGGATGATTTTGGATCGAAGGCGAAATTCAATCAAACGGTGACGTCGAGGGATGCTGAGACAGCACGCAGATGTATAGCAATTCTCCAGCAAAGCTTGAACTATTTTACAGCATCCGCATTTTCGTAGGGCGAGACACTGAGAGAGCATGCGAACGTGTGGTGTGTACTCTCTCTGACACCGATATAGACTTCATTTACAATTTTACCGTTCCAATCTCCACCGAAGCCGAAGACGCCCCTTGATATGCACGGGCTCGTGCCTAGGGGCCACGCACGGTCACATTGCCTTGAGAATATCGGTGTCCCAACCTATGGTCTCCCAATGATCGCTTACCTCTGATGATATCGCTCTTGTATCGCATATAATCTTAGTTAGATAATGGGTCTCGTGTTAAAAAATAAAATTTATAGGCTCGATTTGTATTGTGTCAATTCAAACGTTGGGATTACCCATGATCATGCTAGATAACCATGAAACATAGTTACCCTACTAACCAATATGCCCTCCTCCCAATGGACCTTTCTCTATTTCTTCGACTCCATGGAACTAGATGGATAAAGACGTGTTATTAGAACGGATTCTATAATAAAACATATCTTTCTCACAAGTAAAATTTTTTTTCTTATTGGAGATGTTCCGTCCAAACCTATGTATGAAGGGCATGGAGGATGATCACGATCCTTCTACTCGAGAAAATACGGGAATTATTCCATAAATTCCATTTGATTTTATCTTTTTAAGACCTTTACCCTCTTAGACAAATTTCCAGGGTGCATATTAGACGCAAATTTATTAAATTTTTTAATATTAAAGTGTTTGCGCGATGGATGCTTTTTGAGCAAATCCAACGTCTCCTTTTTAAGGAACAAGAAATTAGGAATTTTCCTTTTTCGGGTACTATTCTCGCTGAGACAGTATGGTGTACATTGTACAACACAATACGCAGTCAGTTAGTTATACGCTGCACCTTGTGTGAACCGTACACGCATGTGCTGGTGACGTCAGCACCTAGATATCTATGCGCACGGCGCCTCGTGCTACGCCAAGACTCAGGCACCCCCCGCATCAGATCAATTGAAGATTCGGGGATAGGATCCATGAGAGCCGGCATATTTCATGTAGTTACTGACTCATGCTAAGCTGTTTTTTTATAAATTACCGGTATTCAGTTGGGTTTTGTTCAGCTGACTAATCCGAATCGTCCCGGGTCGGTCCATTTAAGGGGTTAAGAGCTCTCCGCTGCAAGTGGAACTCGAACTCGAGTCCTCCCATTGGAATGATGAGTGTCGAACTATTCGACCACACCCACGGTGAGTGTGCTAACCTGTTTTTATCATCTATACGAAGTGATTAAAATGATTCAGTACATCTTTTATTTAAACGAGGTCACAAATTATATAGTTGTAAGGAGAGAAAAAAATCGTATTATATGAATTTTATCATGTATTTAATTTGACTTACCTTAAGTATTAACCATTGTATTTTCATAAAATAAGCTGTGAATACTAAAAAAAATGGTATTCTATTATACATCTCAATGTTCTTTCTCCTTCGGATGAATAATTGGACAATTGTTTATAGGATATAATTTGATTGAGATAATTTAGTACATATTTCTTTAAGATATTATATTTAAATTTTATAAATATAAAATTTTATTTTTAAATAATTTCACCTTTTAATAAGCTGATACCAGTATTAATTTAAGGTTTCACATTTTCGTGTAGTAAGAGCTATCGTTAGCCTCAGTGAAATTTTGATGATTGTTACTGCAGAAACAACCTTGATCGTGAAGTGATCGACCCTCCTTCCTACCCAACTGACCATTTATCATTATTCCATGGACCAAGGGTTAAAGAAGGCATCATATCCTTAACCCACAAGAAAAAGAGAAAACGAGAACGTGGCCTAATCGATACTCCTTCGGAAGGAAAAGAGGAGAATATCATGGAAAAATTTTGACCTCAATGTGAAGCGAAACAACACAGAACCTTCGCCGTGCTGTTCTTCTGATAACCGGTCCGGCTCCGACGACCGACGTACTCCGGATGGAAGAGCACGCAGGGCCAACGGTGGACTCTGAGGGCCGATCCGATTCATCCGAACTTATCGACCCTCAGCAATTTGAGCTCATCGTCGATCTGATCTCTGCCCCACTTGGGGGGTTTCCTCTTTTCCACGTTCCACGCTTCTGACTCCCTCGTTTCTTTCTTTCCTCTTTTCGAGATTTATTATTTAAATATAAATACATGGAAACAAAATGCTCAAGATGAAATGAAGATTATAAGATTCAAAATTATGGATGATGTTTCAGATTTAACTATTAAGAAAATTATATGTGATAAGTATATTAGATTGAGCATAAATCATTAGCAGTTAGTCGTTGGCTTCATAAATCTGAATCAAATTAAGTGGAGAGAGTTCTCAAATCAAGAACCCATATGTATCTGAGTCTTCTTGAACCGATGCCTCCTTCCAAGAGCAAAGCAGGGGAAGTCCTGAGCCGCACTCGGATAAATTCTTGTTAATGAAAGTACGATGAGTTACTCCGTCACCATCGGATGAGAATAATTTCCCGTATCAAATGTTATAATACCACATTCTACGATCGTTATAATTGTGTGTTACGAACACGAAGATTTGCTAATAATAATTCATATCGAATAGGAATATCTGATTATTTTTCTCTCTTTTTTGGAAAGAAGATTTTAATTATACATGCTAATATTACATTTAAAAAATTCAAAAAATGAGAAATTGAGTTTAATATAACAGTACCTCATTTGATTTAACAATTAAGATATTATAAATTCAGTTCTTATTTTGAGAACTCTCGTACCCCATTTCCTCTCTCCTCTTATCCCTTCTTAGGTTCGTGGCCTTCTATATAATACGAGCCAATTAGAGTAACATAAATGTGGGAGTGGGACACAAAAAGCATGAAGAGAAGTTCGGTTTAATATATGATTGGTAGGGGAAGGACCATCAAATCAAGTCAGCAAGTGTTCCAAAAATTATCTGGGACTGTCAGCAGTTCATGAGGCAGAAACTGTGCGTGTAACGTTCAGCTCCATGTGGCCTCATTGATTATTCGACAAAGAGATGTGTCCTCCTTGATTCGTTTTCTTATGCATAAGGTATGTATATGCATACTAGATAAAATGAAAATTTATTAAATTTTTGAATATTATTCAATATTTATTGATTTATTGACATTGTTATTGATATGAAATTAAGATATTATTTCTTAATTTTGTTTCTTTTATGCGATCCCATCTATTAAAATATATATTTTTTTGCCAAAAAAAAACTGTTAAAATATATGTATATATAGTTTCTTTTAATTTTTATGGAGGAAGATATAAAATAATATTCGGGGGATTTTTGACATAATTTTGGGCAACGCGCATGGTGACAACTCGCACTGTCACGTGACCAATATTTCCAAATTAATAAATAGAATATTCGCACCAATTAAAATTTATTAAATTTTAATTAATTTAAATTTGATGAATCTCAGTCAATTTAAGAGGTAAATTTATCTTAATATAGATTTTTTTCTACCCATAAGGGAAGAAGCAGCAAACCTTTTTGACTAAGTAATATAATATTCAATTCAACAATTTATCAGTATGTTCATAAGATAAGGTGGAGATTTAAACTATAGATGGAAGTGGGATTATATTCTTATCTATACATATGATCAGACAACTATGCATTATGTCATCCACAACGAAACACCATTTTTTTCCTATTAAGAAATAAAAAATATATAAAATTTCACCCAACTAACAGAATATATACCATTACAGATTACAGGTTTGATAATTAGAATTAGAATATCATATTCGGACATAGAAAAGAACATAGATAAACACACACAGATACATATACATATATATATTGTAATTGCAAATGCTGATCACGTGCATTAATGGGTTGGCAGATATCCATGTGTTTCCTGACTCTTACATTTGTTATAGATTAAACAACCCCCCGAAAAAAATAAAAATCTACTTCGTGGTGGATATAAACTGACGCGGCGAGCCCCCGTCCGCCGCCTCTCCCGACGGAGGGACGGAGGAGCTCTTCCCCACTGCTCACCATGGCCAGCCACCTCGACACTCTTCGACGTTCTGACTACAAGCTCGAAAAATGGGAATTGAACGGTCGACTGAGCCCGGGGGACAGGGTTTCTCGGGTTCGCAGGAGAGGGAATCGAAGAGTAGGGGAAGAGACGACAATACTGCACATTGCGTGGGGGCACATTCACAGGTATATTCCATACGGTCGAGGGACATGAGCCCCGGTGGACGTGGCTGTCACATGGGAAAAATCGGAAAGAGAAATCGTGAGTGAGTGGTAAATGCCCTCGTCCATTTAACATATCAGCTCCATCTCTTATAATCTCAAAATCACATATCATTAAACCGAGAAATATGAAACTCAGTATCAAACGGAGCATGAGTCGCATTTCCAAAATAGAAAGTTTTACGTAATAAACTCGGAATCCGACGGTAAATCCATTTAAGATCGATGCCATATTATTAAACCCTCCCACGTAACGCATACATATGATAATGGTACGTGCAGGACAGACGGGCCTAGTACACGGTCGGGAGATGGGAGGGAGGCCGGGGCTCGTGCCGGGCATAACGGACCAGGCACGGTGCAAGGCGACAAGTCGACGGTGCATAAATATCTCGCAAAACTGAGTGAGTTCCCCGGGGAAGGCGATCGTCGGAGCCAAAAGCTTCCAGTAGGGAAACAGCTCAACTCGATGGCCCCCCAGATGTGGGGGGGCACTTAGTGTCCTCAACGTCTGAAGCAAAAGCCACCACAGCCGCCCCCGCCACGGCCCATCCCATCCCACCCCACACCATACCTCCCCCTAATTGCGACTCTCTTTACCTCGCCATCACTTCAACCCTCCACATCACATCATATGATAATTTGTGTCTCACCAACACAACATGTGCTCTCAAACTCATTCTCCCACAACCCCCCGCCCTTCCCTACACCTAGCTAGCCCATCATTCGGATGAAATAATGGCGGGGGCGAAAATATCTTTTCATCCGCGAGAGAGTCGAGCTCGGGCTCGATCAGAGCTCCGATCCGCCCCCGTGCGCACGCGGCGCCGAGCTGCTTGAGGCGCAACCTGAAACCGACCCTTGGGAGAGGTTTCGACGATCTTTGACTGTTGAGTCGCATCCGATCCATCCTCCAAGAATCATATGTTAAATCCTAATAGAGAAGGAATCCGCAGGCTGTCTGTCCGTACTTATGATGCTCTACGCATCGGTCTCACGAATCCATTGGGTCTGCTATAGTATGTCATATGAAACGCAAATGAACTACTGTATTATATATATCATCCGTCAGTCTCCTAATACACGTTGCTGTTGGAAAAAAATGGTATCACATCAAATCAGGACACTTTCCTCCAAGTGGGATGTGACCGAGAACGCTAAATCCTGCGACACACACACACACACACACACATATATATATTGATGCAGTTCTAGCCGCAGGAAGTGCTTCTCCAGTTGGAGGGCGAAGTGAGCCCGGTTTCCTCAGGGAGCCTGTGGTCCCATCGAGTTTTGAATGTCACGGGCAGTCCTGCAAAATAAGACTAATGCGGGTGGAATCACCTAAAACGGCCATCTGATTATTAAGTTATCATATTGAATAAAGAGGATTTTATAAGGGAGTTAAGTATATAGCCTTTTGGATGATTTAGAAAGCTAACATTCTCCTATATGATGCAAGGTATTTATAATGACCGTGCTGAAGGCCGATGTGTCAGGCCGTCCAAGAGGGGCCGAGCTGGCTGAATTTTTGGATGTTAGCCGAGGTGTGGACAACCGGTCAAGGACAACCAAGAGGACCAGTCAAGGAGGAACGGAATAGAGCCGGTCGACCAGGCACTGTCAGGCGGTTCGACTAGCTAGAAACAAAGTGTAGTATGCCGATTAAGTGGAACCGGCTAATCCGATTGAATATATATATATATATATATATGAATGAAAGGATCAAATCTCGACCCAAATTACATCTAAATTTAATTAAGTGAGGATAAAATAGAAAAATGTGATTTTTACACCTAGAAACCTTTATTTCCAGTGACAAGGTCACGCAGCGTTGGACGGAGTTCGGGGAATCGGGACCATTGGGGAGGATTGGTTTTTCGGGTTCACATGAATGACGATGCAGCGTCTCCATCACCACAGAATCTCCTCTGTTCTTGCGCCCAGTTTTGAGTGTTTTCTTTCCTTTTCTTTTTCCCTTCATCTTACTACTTTGTTCTTATTTTCAGATGCTGTCAGTGCCCTTTTGTGACTGAAACCAGTCTGCCCAGGTTATACGTTCTGTTGCTATCACTAAATACATCAGAGGTAAGTGCTCAGTCGCATGTGGGGCTCACGCGGAAGCCGGGGCTACCAACCAGACCGGTTCATGTGATCCAATGAAATGTCATACTTTGAAAGGTTTTGCATGTATGAGAAAATGACCTCCTCCATTTCAGTGGTACCCGTTGCCTTCTCTCCTGGTCGTGGTGGTTATATTGGCTTCCCACTTGGAAATGAACCGGGTTCAGACCGGGCTATATCCAACCAAGCCAAGTGTAGCCCGGCGAACCGTACAAGCATCCTCACTGTTGTGTTGGTATCACTAACTACAGCCATCAATGAGTACCTGCGACGGATCTGACGTTGAAGAGTCTTTTCTCGAGCTGATACTTTCCGTTTATCGCCCAGAATGGACCGAGCCACGGTTTTCCCCCAAAATCTGCAGACCAGAGAAGAGGGAAACATTAATGTTGACAGGAACGCACTGTATAGCTGGCAATGCTCATCACTGTGAGCTCAGTCACCACAACAGCAGCTCACCTCAGGTCATAATATGGAGCCATGAGCACCGTACTGGTTAGCAGGTGGTGGCCCGGTGGTAAGAGGGGCTTCTGGGGCCAGTCTTTGTCTAACGTGTAGCAGCACTTCATGGGACCGGGACGGTCCAGGACTGCTCAGTGTCTCCAAAAAAAGAGGACTCACATATACGAGGACAAAACTAACACAGCTGAGATACATGATTGGGGAGATCTGCTAGATGAACAAGGATCAAGAGCGTAAATCATGTTGTAGATTTTCGGAAAAAAAATCTCAGCTACATGTGGCTTGTTCTCCTGTTAGGGTAAAGGTTCAAGCCACACAGCCTTGTTCCTCTGACTCATTTTGTGACATCAACCAACCGTAGACAGTAGCCACGCCGCTGCCACCATCACTTCAGCCACAGACAGGGTCATTGCCAGCAGGTGGCTGCCGACTGAATCATGTCATAATCCAAGACTTGTCATGGGCTTTGAACGCAACCAAACGACGACTTAAGCAAATGAATATCACAAGGCATTCCCTTGCTATTTCAAATATTTGCACCAGACACAAGGTTCTTCAATGAAATGAACATTGATGAACCCGCGATAAATTCTATGAAAAATAATTTGAGCCAGATAAACAGATATAAAAGACAGCACAACTAATAAGGATGGATACTCACCCAAAGAACCGCTAAGTACATCTGCAGGATTCTCTATCCTTTTACTCTGTGCGGGCCTTTTATTTCTGTTTATCTTTTGCCCAGTAGCCATTGTACACATCAGTGGATAAGAAACACGTGGTAAAGCCGAAGCCACAAACATTGAACTAACAGATGCATGTTTAAGGACTACCCTACATCTAGAACATAACCTATTGTGGTCCTTAGTCAAATTTGGTACAGTAACAGGTGGCAGGTTGGTCTATCAACAAGAAAAACCTAACCTAAACAAGAAAATGGGGGCAAACAGAGACACAAAAGAGATCAAGCCCTCATCAACAAAAATATGAGTTTATCCTCGCCAAAGAAAATGGGGAAAGAATAGGGAAATTCAATCTTCCTACATTTAGTCATTTCAAGATCTAATGGAAGAGACCCAAAAAGACACTTATTGTTAGAGTTGATGTAACAAAAGCACATGCTCAGCACCTAAAACAGTTGAATGATTTGCTAGTTTGAGCTAGGGGACTAGACCTGTTGTACTTTATACTACTTTCTTTGTTTACTTAATGCAAGAAATGAACTAAAGCCAGACTTTTAGGACTCCATAACGGAAGACATGTGGAGGTGCCCCCACCACAGTTGAAAAGCCTCACATCCCAAAACCTTCATAGCGCTAATAAAAACATCACATACATGAGCAATCATATTTTGAATAGAACAAATAGCAACATTTAAAGCATCAAACCTTCATGAGCAGGTCCTGTGCTTAGTGGTCCATCTTATCGTCAAGGTGGCTTCCTTGACTGGCAACAGTGATAAGGACCATCTTCAGGACAGGAAAGCGAATTTTACAACTTTTGAAACAAATGAAAGGTTACAGAAGCAATACTAATGGACGCGAGCAACTGTAGGAACATGTCCCGTGAAAGTTGTGGACAGATAAGGAACCAATTGTTTTGGCTGATCTTCACGTGGAAACATCTTTCATATGATATCTGAATGGAGTTTAGCTTGTCTTGTATGTTCTTCTATGAACACCACCGTGATTTTCTACTTCAAACCTTATGTAAAATGGAAATGGCTATGAGGAAATCCACCTCAATGAGCATCCAGAAAATGAAAATTTGAGGGTTTTTTTCTGAAGAAGCTTATCTATTTTCACAGTTCTATATACATAACCTTGGCCATGTTGATGGTAATGGAACAAATAAAGCAAAATTACATAGAGATATCCTGAGCATTCTCAATTGCATTTGACAAGGAAGAGAGATAAAGACATACTTTGTCAAACTCAAAGTGGACTTTATAAGAAGCATATCCAAGGGATCTACTTTCTATCCTACCAGCATCCATGTATAAGATATTTTTCCATGAAAAGGTGATGACAAGGCAATAATACTGTCCATGGCCTGCAAATAACGCAAGTCATTTCAAACCCAACCAGCTAAGATATGGAACGGTAATTGGTAGCCCATAGAGCTTGTAAAAGCAAAATAGGTCCTTCCCCACAAAAGGATTTTAAAAGGAAAAGTGACTCGGGGACCATATATATCTTGGTACATTTCACGTCTCCCATCAACATCCACCGGGATAGCATTAGTTGCAAATGATAGAAATAACTGGCAGCAATAATCAACCAATTCCATAATGTTGGTCAAAATTTGAGAAGCAAATATTAAATCAATTATGTCCGACAACCCCAAAAGATAAATCATCCCAAATAAGTAAAGGTGATTTAGCACATGATATTATGTAGAAAATCATAAGATAGTGATGTTTGTTTCAGCAATAATTTAGGTGGTAAATTTATTTCCCCCCAACTCCAAGAACATCAAACTTAATGTGACCATTTCAAACATCAGATCCAAGATTTGTGATAGTATTTCTTTCAGTCATCACGTAAAAACCATTGATCAGCACCAGTTTCTCAAGGCCGTACTGACAAGAAGGGCAATTAATATGCTTCTGAAACTTGGATTGAGTTGAGAATTGGCATATTAAATCAACCAAAAAATGAAAAAAAAAAAAACAGAGGCAGGAAGCAAACTGAAATAGGATAACATCAGCACATCTGATTTCTTTATTCTAAGAGTAAATTATACAACCTTACAAAGTGTTTCTGCATTCAAAGTTTCCTGTAAATAATAATGCAAAGCAGTTCCTAATACCTTCCAGCCAATCACTAAGCCTATTCGATAAAGATAGAAGAAGATGAAATGTGATAATCTAGACAAAGATACTCCACATCAAAAGATAAGAAGAAATGAAGAGAATCGATATTCTTAAGAAATTGCTGCAATATGACATACGACTTATCCAGTGTGATATCTATTTCATACAAAATTACAGGTACTGCATCTTATGTGAATCCTTACAAACACGTTCCCAAGGCTATAAGACCATTTCTTGAAAGAAATGAAACATATTCTGAAGTATTACAACAGATCCATTTTTCTACTCACTACAAAGGAACAACAAGCAAGATTCAAACATTATGGAAAGTTGATACTACTGTCAGAAAGTATCAACTCCGACCAAAGGATAGTAATAATGAACATCACAAATCTATACTGAATTTCACGTTCAACATCATATACAAAGAGTCATTGAATCAAAAGTTACATGTCACCAGGATTTGATAACAAAGATCCAGTACCAATCCAGGATAATGTCCTTCCGGCATTGAAAAAGTCCCCAGCCCACAATGTGCTAGTATTACATCAAGCAATTGAAATTACAACTCCCTGAATCAGATTGCATAGACCAAGCCTCTCAATTCCCAGCTCTTCAGGAGAAGCAATCCTCAGATTAACACAGAATTCAACCCCCGGGGATCTAAGATAGAAGACTACCCAGTGCAGCAAGATATTGAACTAACACCGTCGGAAACACAAACGCATTGCTCGAATTTAGAGCTTTAATTCAGTGGCTACGATTCCTCGGTGGGTAAAGATACAACCAATTGATCAATCAGAACGGAGCATATTTTTTCCGTACCTCATCGTCTAGTAGAGGCTGAGATAATGGAAGGCCAAGAGGCCCTCAAGGACTCCTAAGCACGACCCTGCAAAGACATCGAACACGAAATGGCGGCCAAGCAGAACCCTGGAGACCGATGTGGCCGCAGCCCACAGCCACACTCCCAAAACCAGCCGACGATCCGCGAAGATACCGTGTTTTATTGACTCACTCGTCAGGCAGAACAGCGCAGCAACGAAGCAAACCCTAGAGGAGTGGCCGCTGGGGAACGAATAATGGTCGACGGAGACTGCGACGCTCATGTCCTTGTTGTAGACAGGGCGAGGGCGACGGAAGATGATCTTGATGAGGCCGACAAGTGCCAGATCGAGGAGGAGACCGAGGAGCAGGGGGACGAGGAGGGGCCGAAGGAGGGCGGAGAGTGCGGGGGAGAGATAGATGGAGAGGGCGAGTGGGAAGAAGAGGCGGAAGTCAGCGGACAGCTCGAGCAGTAAGAAGAGGCCGCGGGGGAAAAAGTTGTGATGGTGAAAGGCGCGGGACAGGGCTCCATCTATGGCGGACAGGCGTTGGAGGAGCGGTGTCCGGGCGGCGGCTATGGTGGCTTTTGTGACCGCATCGCGCTCCATTGACAGGCGGCGGCGGGAAACTGGCCGGTCCGGTACTCCGGGAGCGCGATTGGGCAGTTGGCTCGATGGGTTGAGAAGATAAGGGTATTAAGGACATTTCTCAGTGAGAGTATCCTTCAATTGTATATATTTTCCTAACATTCCTATTTTCCGTATACATATATCTGCAGAAAAAACGTTTCAATTTTTTTTTTTTATAATTCAATAGTTATTAAGAAGTGCTTGAATCTTTACTAATTCGTGTTGGATTGATCACTTAAAGATAAAATTTTCATTTAATTAATAAGAATTGAATATAAGATTTTATTTTAAATAAAATAAAATACCAAACTATATCAATTAAGTTACACTGATATTTTTCAATGTCACTATTGTTATAGGAAAATTTCAATTAAATTATAAAGAAATTAGTTAATAAATATTATCCTTGAATAATTGTCAGAATCTTTACTAATTACTGGAATCTTAGTGCCTGGCGGTCCACTGATAGCTGCAGGGCTTGCAAGTGGGCAGGTGAAGGCCCGTTCATTCAGCAACAAGGCCTATTGAAATAATCCTCGCTGACCGCCAGGTCAAAATCTCAAGCACACCCTGATTTAGGGGTGGCAAATCGGGCCGGTCCGGCACAATGACATTATCGGGCCATATCAGCACGGCCTGATAATACCGAGGCACTATATGGGTAGGTCCGAGCGAAGGTATTTCCACAGTTTAACATGTGTTTAGGGCATCGAACGATTCATGGCACGGGCTCGTGGGTCTACGGGCCCATGAATCCCTTATTTCTCCTTCTGTGCTGGCTCCGTGATCGTGAACTTTTCCGTAATAGAAAGAAATTGAGACGTTTAGCATTCAATGTTAGATTGACATCGATCGGTTTACACATCAAGTCCACGGTTGGATCATTGTGAGGTCGTCCAAGCCGAGGCTCGGGACAGAACCTACGACACATAACACATCGTTAGCTAGGTCCAATAATTGTGTGGTAGAACTATTAGTCAATGAGTTGTTCAACTGTGATTTTGAAAAGCAGAGCAGCAGTCAAATGAGCACGTGCTGGCCCTACCGGGGAAGTGGCAAGAGGATCTTAAGCTGGATTCTCTTTCAAGGGACAGAACCAAGAGGCCCTGCCCTGACCATTCCCTTTCAGAGATTCTTACCTTTCACAGCAACTGACCAAAACCCAGTGCATATAATCCGCATAGTACAGTATAGCTTTTGAATACCATAGTTCATAAAATGCGGACCGATTGAATTGAACATGAATTCATGGATTTAACTGGGGTTTGATAGATCCAATCGAGCATTTAGAAAAATAACTAAGTGCGTAATTTATTGTTACTAAATTATCTTGTGGGTCGGCGATCCATATAGTGACCTTTATACAGTCCACTCTGCTACATGTACAAATTGAACAAAATTGCCCTGACTCCTTATTCAATGGTTCCATAGTTGGTATGATCTGACCTGATCTCTAAAATTATATTTTGAACGATCTGGTTTAATATTATGGATTTTCTTAGTACTATTACTCATAGAAGTACAGTATCATATCTGATATTTAAATTTTGATAAAGTTATATCAAATTTAAGATTGAGCACTTTATTAGGATAAAATCACACCCACAAATCAAATTCGGAACTTTATATACTAAGGAAAGCAAAAGGCACATAGATGTTGGGGGTTAATTAGGTTGGTAACATAATTGGGAGGCACAGCACGCCGCCGGCAGAGGTCCGTCGGAGCTCTCCCAACGATGGGAGAGTTCTTTGAGGCGTGAAGCTGTGAGGAGCCAAAAAACCGAAAAAGCCTGGCAAAAACCCACCACTTTTTTTACCAATCCATGGACTCATATATATATATATATATAAGTAGAATTATGATATAAGTATTATATATTTATTATTTTTTATACTTAAATTTATTATATTTTAAAGTAATTTTTTAATTTTATAAATTTAATTTTATAATATATTTGAATTATAATTTTAATAATTTATCAATATGCATTTAACAGCATAATTCTTACTAGATCATCATATCACGTCAACTGAATTTTACCATGTCAACATACTATGTTAGCAATAAATCGATATATAATTATATTACATCAATAAATAACAGCCACATAACATATTAAAATTTAAATTTAAATATATTATAAAATTAAATATATACTACTAAAATAATCACTTTTAAAATATATAAAATTTAAATATCAAAACCATTAAATATATATAACTTCTAGTCTTTTACTATAATTACCCTTATATATACATATATATATTTTCACCTTGTGGTATGAATGATATAGGTAGTATTCAAATTCCATTTTCTTTTTCCAAGAAATTGGACGTCTCCGGATCAACCACGCAATCTTCAGCTTTGAATCGTGATTAGAGGGTTCGATGTCCCATATAAAATAATCATATAGTATTTGCACATTCCAATGTTGTCTCTTCTCTACCCACAAAGAAGCCACCGCCCCGACGGAGACTAATTATTACGCCATATTTACTTTATGAATGGTTTAAAAATCTTGGTGTTTTTTTTTTTAATCACACCTCAAGTTAGTTCAAAATTCATCCTAACTCAGACCAATTCAAGCATAATTATGATAGGTCCAATGCATTATCAGTTTCTTTTTTCCATTCATGGGACTTGGCCATGAAATTTTATCTCAAGAAAAGACGCTGAATCACATGAACTAGATCAACGCTACTTCATAGTTTTTGGTCTTGAATTGGTGATGGAATCGAGTCCACCTCTCTGTTGGCCACACTTTCCATTCTCCACCTCTTCTTGTTTCTTCTATCCTCCCACCCTCATCCGTGCACATACTTTCACAAAAGATTCCCCCTCGTGAACTCTTCATCCCCCATTATGTAATCATTCTCGTATTTAATTTAAGTAACCACATGATGGATCCATAATCGAGTCAATTCATTAAGAAATAAAATTCTTTCAATATAAATTTTTCTAATTTATACAACTTGAACTCAATGTCTTATTTAAGAAAAAAATATGTCGAATTATCTTGATCAACTTGTGTTGGTATGGGTAGAATTCTTCTCATGCACCCGAGTTACTTGCAAAATTATAGATTAAGATATAACAAAAATGGATATCTTCGGAAAACGAAAATGCCAACGAGACTACATCATCTTTACTTATAATATGCACATATATATATATATATATATACATGTGTGTGGGTGTGATAATTGATTCTTCTAATAGGTAATTTCCATTTCCGACATCAGATCGATTTGTCCTCGATAATTTGTATAAGATAAAGTGGCATGGGACCGGCCTTCGGTTACATAGCTCCACTCAAATTTTCCTCCTGAGGCATTTCTTCATCAGAATCACATGCACACATGAAAACGACCAGAAACAAGAGGGGGGAAAAGGATGAAGACACGTTCTCAGAAATGGAAGGAAACTTAACCATAAGAGTTCGAGAATTTTGCCTCGACTCCAAGGGAGCAACCAAAGGAGGCAATATTGCACCATTTCGGGCAGCGATAGACGAGAGAGGGAGAGAAAATATAGTACAGTAAAATATGTCATATTCAATTGTTATTCGTTACTCTCTCGTCGTCGTGTGTTTCACATTCCATCTAGCCGTAGCTGAGAAACAATTTGCTTTGATAGGTAGAGAGAGAAGTGACAGTCAGGAGAGCATACGAGAAAACGACATGACAGTATCTTCTTAGGTGCTTGCTTGCCCAGCTTCCATGTCGGACAATTTGTGAAAATTAGAAGAGCACGAGAGCAGCACGTGGTCATCTCAGGCTCAAATCTTATGCAGATCAACCTAACTCATATGGATTTATTGCAAAAATTCAATGGCTTATTCTTTTAATATCTGATTTTATAAATGATAGAAATCATATTTATATTATAAAATTTCAAAGGCTTTGTGGTACGAAGATCTATTAATTACAGTACAAAATTCCGACCGATTGCATTTTGTCGAGAGGATGGCAGACCCCGACGGGAAGAAAACAAAAGATGTGATCACGGTCAAGGCAGGCAGCTCCCTGACTCCTCTGACATACGATCTTGGCAGAACCAAAGCAGACAGATTATCGTGATATTCTCTCGCACGGACGTAATAAGAGTTACGGATAGATGATACCATAGTTTTTAAAATCGGACTGAGTCAGGAATCAGTGTAGGATGAGTTCATGGGTCGGATCGGGAGTTCAATGGGTTGAACCACATATTTAATAAATAATATTAATAATAAATTTACATAATATCATAATTTGAATATAATTCATAACAAAAATCATTAATATAATCATTATATTAAACAAACGTTTAATATAAAATGTAAATATAAGTTTAGTAAAATAAAATAGGTACATTACAATAGGTTTTTATTTTTTTTTAAATTTTAAGTCAGCCGATTTTCTTATGGGTTCAATTGGATTCACCGGTCGGACCGGGATTAGCCGGTTCAATCGAATTTTTTCTCTTTTAATGTGCAATTAGATTTTTTGAAAGAACCGGACCGGGTGAATAGCCAGGTCCTAGTTGAACCGGTCGAACCGGCCGGCCTGGTCCGGTTTTTAAAAACTATGGATGAGACTCTGTAGAGTGAGATTCTGTGGAAAATTAACTTATCCCTAAGCCATTTTATTCCCGGTTATAACTGTTTGATATCGATAGTTTCAATGGATTCCGAGTCTCTGACCGACTTAAAAATTTGAGCTCCTTGGTTCGTCCAGGAATTTCTCGGCTCATGGGACTTGGGACGAAAGTTTTGCATGTGACAAAGAGGTATGCACTCTACCAACCAACCATTATTGATCTGAAATATAGTTTTAATAGTGGAAAAAACTTATAAATTTTGAATTTAAAACCTACATAATAAGCGAATAAGAGACGCATTAAACTATCTAGTACGTAATGACACATTCACCACGTATCCTGTCCAATGAGGAAAGAGAGAGAAGAGAAGTACACGTTGGCAGCCAAAGGGGCAGTATCGTCATTTTGCATTCATGCAGCCTACGGACTACGGCCCTCATTTAATACAGCGCCATGTCCCCTTCCTTCTTCCTCTCCACCGAACCCAAGTCCATTCATCAGAGGCGTTAAGAGACCGAAGAGAGAGTTAAGGGTAGAGAGGCGGACAGGGTTTCGTCTGGACAGCTGTTCGGCTCGATCGTGTTCGGGTTTTCGTGAGCGACCGGCGGATGGTTTAATGGCTCACAGTCAGAGTTGGGTCAGGTCGTTGCAGTGCAAATCAAGAGCCTTCGAAGACGTCCACGATCCGGACCCGAGAAGGGCGAGCCATCCCACTTCGTCGAGCTGCAGGAGCGGCTCCCAGGCCCTTAAGGATGTCGTCTGGGCCTCCAGGCAGAAGCACCGGAAGCCAAAAGGTGGCCGAGGGCCGCCGCCGCAGCTGCTCGGGTCGAATAAGATGAAGAAGCCTCCTCGGGAGCTGGCCCCGCCATCGTCCCTTCCCGTCCGTACGCCGGCTGGTCTACTCTACCCGGCTCTGACCGAGCTGTCCGAGGGGCACCCTTCCCGCAAAGTGGTAGAGATCATCTTCCGCAC
This sequence comes from Sonneratia alba, assembly GCA_900174645.1. NCBI lineage: Eukaryota > Viridiplantae > Streptophyta > Magnoliopsida > Myrtales > Lythraceae > Sonneratia > Sonneratia alba. The sequence goes on from FWPY01000041.1 coordinate 1,194,390, forward strand.
GAGCTGGGGCCGCAAGGCGTTCCCGGGCCTGGTGGAGATGATACTCAAGGTCCAGAACGGGCCGAGGGCCGCGGCCCGGTTCGAGGAGTACCGCGAGGAAGTTAAGTTCTGCGCTCGCCTTCACGCCGGAGCCGCACGGTGGGAGGAGAACGCACGGTGCATCGCCGACGGGAATGAGGTGATGCGGTTCCAGTGCCTGGGGCCAATGCCGCTCGGCGGTGGAGCTGATGGCTACCCGGGCCTGTGGGGAGGCCTCCAGCGGGACAAGGCGGCAGCCATCAGCACATTTTCGGGGAGCGGACGAGCCCACGAGTCCGCCGGCGGGGGCGATGGCAGGAGGGGGATGCTTGTCTGCCGGGTCGTAGCGGGGCAGGTTGCGGACGGGGTCGGTGCAGACACATTCCGAGAGAGTCGGGTGGGTTTCGAGTCAGTCAGCCGCAGGGACGGGGAGCTACTGGTGTATGATTCTCGCGCTGTGTTGCCTTGCTTCTTCATCATCTACAGATTGTAAATATTTCAATTACTACTAATTTTGTTTTAGTTTACTTCATTGCTTTACTTTGCTTGAATTGAATTGTTTTCGTGGTTATATAAGCATCGGTGTCAGGAGTTCGAATCCCTCGGGGGACCGACTGGGTTAGAAAAATCATGACCGGGATAGCGATCTCGTGCTACAGACATCGTTGCCCACATGGTCTTTTTTGCCCACATCGTTGCACTGCAGAAACAAGTTCGCATAAACCGTATCCCCCTTTAACATCGACCGCAAATTCAAGTTACCAAAATACCATCTACAGTTCATGTCCCAACAAATTGCTGCATCTGGCAACAGTACTCCCGGAGATGGAATGACATGTCTCCGAGAAGATGAAGATCAATAACACAACACAACTGGGCGCCTGGTAGCGAATCTCACGGGATCAAATTCAAGAACCTTTTCATCATACATGTGGGCGAGCATCTTCGGGACCTATCAGTGTTGGACAATAGCACTGCCGCGAAACTACTCAGAGCAAGAGTAATTCGAGCTTACAGTAGATCGAGTTTAGCAAAAATGGTTTCATCAAACTTGAGAGGAAGAACGAATCTCCTACCAGCATAGACTCATTTATTTCTCCATCCCATGATACCGAGTCTCCCAACCACCGAGGCTTCTTCCCAAGATTTGTTACTTCGTCAAAGAAAACACAGAGAGGAATGGGCCGGCCAATCAATCAAACCTCATCGATACACTTGAGAGGCTAGCCTAAATTTCTTTCTGGAGCTTGGAGTTATCTCGAGGCATCAGTGGGATTCCACAAGCACATAAAGTGGCTTTCCCCTCAATCTCTCACGACCCTGACGATAGGAACGTGACTTCATTAATGAGAAAACTAAGAGAGGGATATGAAACCTCATTTAAGGCTACAATGTACCCATAAACTAAAGAATAGAAATGGATCATCCGTTGAGAATTCGAATCACGGTTTGGAACTTAGGATGTGTGAGTGCATACCTTTAAGTCTGGTAGTTCGATAACACAAGCACATTCGACCATGTGAGCTCCAGCCCGTTCTGAGATATGATATCAGTTAAGAGAACAGAAATTACACATTAACGGGTTAGAGTTGCAATTTGTCAATTAGATCCGTCCCTCCTGTCTCCATTTTACATAATTCAGACAAGGAACAATTTGGTTTGCTGTGGAAAATATGAATATATCAATTTAGACATGGAAATCAATTTGCCTAGTGGTGGCACGAAACCAGAGATTCAGAAAACTATTTAAAGCTCTTCAAAGAAGCAAACAGAGCCTATTCTAGATAAATGGCACCTGCACTTGAGAACTCACTGAGTAGATTCATAGCAGCGCAAAGAGTGCCGCCAGTGGCAATTAAATCATCCACCACCAAAGCCCTTTCTCCAGGTTCAACGGCTCCAACATGCATTTGAAGACAATCTCGTCCATACTCCAGAATGTAATCTTCTGAGATTACTTCACCTGCCATGACATCAGATCCCTCTCTCATATACCAACATAAGATTTTTCTCCACAAGTTCATGAGATTTACATTCCTTCTTATGCATAAAGACATGAATTTGCTCTATAAATTTTTTAACTCTGGCAGCGTAAAATTGTCTGAAGCAGGAAATGTTGTTGGACTACATATGATTTTGAACTTCAGTCACAGTAGTTGAGTGTATGCATGTGACTGAGAGATGATATTATTGAACTTCAGCAGCAGCTGTTAAGTGAACACATGGAGAGATGGGATGGGATACCGGGTAGTTTCTTTGGCTTCCTCAAAGGAACAAACTTCGCTCCAATCGCCAGAGCAATGGGAGGCCCGAATATGAAGCCTCGAGCCTCTATCCCTGGTCAAAAAGAGAAAAACAAGGTTCAGCCAACATGATAGCAAGGATGAATTTCTTTCGTTTGTCACATAGCTATCTGGTGAAAAAATATGTTCTGCACGCACTTGGTTACTCAAGCCATTGCTATTCATATTTTCGGGCTCAAATGACACAACCCAGTGGATTTCAGGCCCAAATCCACAGCCAACATGAACATTCAAGAAACCCATATTGCCTCACGTTTAAATTAGCACATCACCTACTAAAGGACAGAATCAAGATTTCAGGGTTGCAGAAGGACTAGTAAAAAAATTTGGAAAGCAAGTTTTAAATAGAAAATCCTCGGAGATTTCAAATGCTCCTAGTGCATCTGTCTGGCTCTATTTCTGATCACCAACTATTCCCCAGCCTAGTAATGCTAAAAGCATATGAAAACAAATAGACAAGACAATGCAGTCAATATCTACAATCCCCAGATAAAAATGGTAACAGAGAAGAACATGATGATCTCATGAAGAGGATATTCAGAAGCCATTGGTATTATGTGACTGTTAACAACTTCGATGTGCAGGCTACTCTGTCATTTGCATGATTTTGTGGTTCATTCCGAAGAAGAGAGCTTTACCATAGATAACCTGGAGCAATTAAAGGTAAAATATTGGCAGCAGGATGAGAAAAAGATAAAGGGAAAAAAAAGAAGGGTAGGACAGAAAGCTGAAAAGGTCAACTATCTGGACATCAGCACGGTCCACATTAATAATGTGTGGACCGATCATTGTCAGACCAACCCCCAAATCAGATCTGCCCACAATCATTCGACCCTCACACTCTCATACACAGACACACGTACAGAGCAAATATGAACCACTAAATAAATTTCATTCAAGGCAATCAGGAGCGCAGCCCACCATACTTATTAAACCTTTAAAGGGTGGAAAGTAGAGCACAGAAGCACCGCTGACAACTTCCATTATCTAGAGTCAAACAATAAATCACTGAAAGAAGGAAAACAGATAGCAATGAAACAATTGAATCTAGGAAGGACTACATCCATATATTCACCCCTTGAGGCATGTTGTCCTCAATGTTCGATGGGGAAATAGAAAAAGAGCTCAAACAGGACAAAAAAAAAGGTTGCAGAAATGGAGCTATCCTGCTAAAAGATTTTATTACTACAAGCTCCAAGCTCAGTTAGATCCTCGCCTGCTTACACTGAACAATCAAGGATAATTACAACACCATCTTAACTCTAGGAGGGATATTCTATCGTAAAGAATCTAGATGAGCCAAAATGGTCTGTATTGGAATCTGTAGGATCTTTATGTGGACAGAAAAACTCCTCGTAAACTTGGGCAGTTAGAGGCTCCTAGTTCAATCTGGGCCATTGAAAGCACCTACTATACTTCATGCAACCACACTACCCAAACATATTCTTTAAAGGTTAAAAAATCTGTTAAGAAAGAACCTTGCTCATGAAAAGTGCCTCTGTTGATTCATAGCCGACGAGATCAAAAGGCACCATTATACAGTAACATACCAACATGAATTGATGGTATTAAGGCTCTTTTTTTTTTCCCTTTGGTGTGCATATATCTAGAAGGCTGATGTGATGACAAACCCAGGTTTGAGCTGGAAAGGTGACTCTCTACTAAAAATGAAAATTTTCGATTTACAAGACTAAAACTTGAACATTTATTAGATGAAAGCGGAGCCATACCACTCATGTTGCAAGATACCACTTGCTGGGCACGGTCTAAGGAACATTAAGACAGGAACTTTCTTAGTCTCTATTTTACTCTCTTCTCCACATTGCGCCTAACTCCACTGAGAAATTTAACTATCCTGTTATAATAAGAGACTTGATATTGCTATAACTTCCACGAAAAAAAATTAGAACTTTAAGAACCCATTTGAAGGAAAAACAATGGTGTAATATCTTTCTCGGAAACTTTCTTTTCCTGTCTCAGCTTTATACCTGCAACAACTGAGATATTCTTGCCCTTGTACCTCTCCACGAACAAATCTACCGTGTCCTTGAAGGCTTGTGGGTCCAGCAACAACGTGGTAATGTCTTGAAACATTATACCTGCAATATTTACACTTCGTAATGGATTAAAACAACTAATTTGGTAGTTAGATCCTGTGAAAAAGCAATGAGAAAAGAGAAGAAGTTCAAGATTGCATGACCAGCTCCCAAGAAGCAGCCACTCTTGAGTGAACTCAACAGGACAACGAAAAACCAGTGCGAAAGATTGCATTATAGACGGCTCCAATTTTTTCTTGTTTCGGGCTACCGAACAGGAGGAAAAAAACCAAAACAAAAACTACTCTTTTGTGTCCACCATAGCCGACAATGGTAAAAGGAAAACATTATCATGTTCTTGATATCCCGCTCACTTAAAATAAAAAGGAAAACGAGAAAGATAATTCCGAGCATGCGAAACAGTGAACTTCTTCACGGCCCACATAAATTTAGGCCGAATGGGGCTGCATTATCATGTCAAACCATCTTGACAACATAAAGAGCCTGAAATTGACGAGAATTTTCCCTTCTTTTAGCCTACTAGGCTCACAAAGAAGAGAAATGAGAGCTTAGTGGAGCGACCTTGTGTTCCAGCTTGGTTGAGGCTAAGGGATAGAGGCAGACCTGGTTTCGGGAAATTGGGGACGACCCGGATGCTCGTTTTAATGCGGTTGATACGGGGGTCCTCATCTTTGTGCGCCGACATAGTTTCTTGTTACTCGGAGAGAGCTCCCCCCGCTCCTGACAGAATGCGACCGGACCGAAGGACCGTCAGAGTTCTCCGTCCGCCTGCGGAAAGAGTTTCGGCTCTCAGTCTTGATTTGTAGGTGAGGGAAGAAAAAGGGAACAATGCAGAGGCAGCGAGGAGACGGATACAGAAACTGGGGCACTTGAGTAGACAGTGAGACTATATCGCACTGAAGCTCAAAAACGTATATTTCAGAATTTTTTAATTAACTTTTGGATAAGAAAATTTATTTTTTTTCCTCCATCAGCTTAAATATTCATTATATATTACACAATGAATTCATTACGTAAAAATTAATAAGAGTACGACATGTGTGTACATTTTTTTTAGGTTTTCGTAAATTTTAAAAAATATATTTATAATTATCTTATTGGTTTCCATACAAATAATACACAATTCACATGCTCGGCAGTTTTTTACCCAAAAAAAAAAGGAGAGAGGAGACTCAACTGTATCTAGGTCTATGAGAGTGGATGAGCCATGCAAAAAAGTAATAATATGTGATA